>CAIGQZ010033112.1:29523195-29565515 GCA_903798205.1 Danio tinwini
GTTTCTGTATTTGCATGTGTTGTGAGTATTTTCATGCACATGTTTAGTCAGAGATTGATGAATTATTGTTTACTATTTGCATCTCCATAAAATCTAATAAACTATCTATAAACATTTGGGGGTCCCACACACATTTTTGTTGTGGTCTGTGCTATTTGCTGTGCATTTTTGCATAACAATGCATAGCAATCTATAAATACAATCAAGAAAAAGATACAATAAAAATAAAGTGTTTTATCATTTCACAAGACTAACAGTATTCAAATACAGTAACTGAAGGATAAAAATATAAATAATTCAATATAATTTGTGTTAAAGTCACAAATGGTACAATTTCTTATGCATGAATGCTTTTAAAATCCTTTTACAATTTCAGGCATCAAAAACACATTGTGAATTATCACTGTGACATCAATGCTTAAAACGATATATTAAGCAGCCCTACATTAAAAATAGTTTTGATTCAGCTTAATTTAAATAAGTAGTTTGATCAAACATCATTTCTTAAGTGTACTTTTGACAATTTCAGAAAAAAGTACTCAAATACCATTATTTGAGTATTTGTAATTGGTTACTTTACAACACTGGATACTGCTGAATGAAATAATACCTGGACATGATGAGCTCAGCTGTGGCCCAGCCCATCGCTGCCACCATGATCTTATATTCGCCCTTCCCAGCATTCCTGGACATGACCAGATGAAGACCTAGAAGATCAGCCATGTCTACTGTGGCCTTCATGAACTCCTGAGGGTTAACAGGACAAATATAAATAAGTTATATTAAAATAGATAAAATGTCTAATTCACCTGTATTGATATATATGAGCAATTCCATGCAAATGTCAACCTTGCCATGAAAAAAAACTACGTATTCGCCAAAATAGCGAAACCGTTTCTGCGTTTTTTTTGTATAGGCTTGTATTTTACAGTGCTTTAAAAATACACAAAAATGTCTCTGTCAGTGTTTTCAAACAATTATATTTGATTTACAAAAGTCACACAAGTGGAAATTTCACATCCATAACAGAGAACTATAGAGATCCATAATAAAGCTTTTTCCTTATAAATGCAAAAATGTCAAATAAAATAAAATCAATTGTTTTTGTTTTGTAAAGAGCCAACTCTTACCCTTTTGATGAGCATTGTTTCTTTTGGGTTGTGCAGTTTAATTCCCAGAATTTCTACAAAGTATATTGTGTACTGTGAACTTGCAGACTTTTTTCGTCACATCCATAACGCATGTTTATTGTCCTTATTTAAAATATAAAAAATGTTTACGGATTGATATTTTTCTGATCCCATAACTCTGTGGTTAGTTGTTATAAAAAATCTAAACAGATGTTTCAATATAATGTTACCATATACTTTCTCTGTGAATTTATGTTTTGAGATTTTACTGCAAATGTCACATCCATAACGCTGGAATTGCTCATATGTATTAATATTCATGATTGTTTGCATCCTGAGTACAATTGAAATAACATATGAACTAACTGAAAGAAAATCTTTTTTATTTTTTTAAACAAAATTTATTTATAAACTGATGTGTTTAGTGGAAAAATGCATAATGAAAAGCTTAAAAATAAATTAAAGGTTGTCTTTTCTCTCAAATGTGATATTTCAACTAAAACTAGAAAATGTTTTATGCATTTTCAGAGGGTCTGAAAAAAGATAAGTTTTGAAAACATTTCAAATGGCATGTTTTGCCAATTAATTATGGTCTAAATAAGGGGTGCCCAAACTCAGTCCTGGATGGCCGGTGTCCTGCATATTTTAGTTAAAACCCCAATTAAACACACTTGAACCAGCTAATCAAGCTCTCTCCAGGTATACTAAAACTTCCAGGCAAGTGTGTTGAAGGAAGTTGGAGCTAAACTATGCATGACACTGGCTCTAATGAAAATAGAGAATAGAAGTACTTGAAAAGCAAATAAATAATAGCAAACTACAGGTTTGTAATGTTTCCTAAAAAATGACTATCTATAATCCTGGGAAGCACAATATTTTTTTTTTTTCATTTTGAGTATGTCAAGGAGGACTGATTTGACAACATTGTTGTCTGTACATAAAACAGTACCTACATGATTTTGCAAGACCAAAGGTGCTTGAAAACAAAAAAAATATTTTTTGTGTGTGTATTTCACAGTACAATGCACAAACTGAAGCAAATAAATGCCATAAATTGAGAAAACCCCCCACAAACAACCATTTCAGGGCTGCTGAAATGCAGTCAACATTTGAAGTTAATCAAAATTTTATTTATTTATTTTTTTTTGCAAAAATTGTCCTAAAACTAATGAACAATACCAATTTTTGTCTTAGGACAATTTAGATTTTTTTAATCCACTTCAATGTTGACTATTGTATATATAACTCTGTAAATTTTTAAGGAACTGATGAAAATACAAATACAATGTGAAAAAATGAGTTTTAACTCTAAAGCAACTCACCCCGACAAAATCATAAACACCAGCTCCTCCTTCCCAGGTGGGGAAAAATGTGGCAAGAAACAGCATCTGTAAGAGAAACCACAGACTTAAAGATAACACCATAACTAGTCATGAGACGATAACCGTTGTGCGGTTAGGAAAAGTCAAGGTTTTAAAACTGCTAAATTTTCTGCTATATCATTCCTAAGGTATGTTTTTAAATTTTATTTTATTTTATTCTTAAGTTTTAGGACAACAGTATCTCCAGCAGAAAAGATATCTAAAGATGTCATTTTAACTTGTGATGAAATGTGTTTTTAAAACTAATGAAGACAGCAGAAGTCAATGATTCATTTGAATTATTTAGCCTGACATGTTTAATGTTTCTCAAAATAAAATATATTGTGTTCAAAGGGGAAAAAATGTGTTGTTTTTTACCCACACAATTAAAAAGAATATATTTTAGAGCAGTAATCACAATACCGGGAAACCGGGATACATTTATCCAAGGTTATCATACCTTCAGAATTGTATACCGGCCCATGCCAACTCCTAACATTCATAATACATTTCTGAGGACCAAAGGCTTTGCTTACCTTGCATAGCTGCACAAAGAGGTATGTAGCACCGGCTTGGACACATCTCCAAAATGCATTATATTCAGATCTGTCAAAAAAAGTGTTACTATAAAAACAATGATCAGAGCTAGAAAAAACAATCAGAACTCCATAGCCATTATTATTAGGAGCTGAAAATGTTAGATAATTATACAGTTAAAAAAAGAAAATCACAAAGAAAATGACATTTGCAAACATGTACTAAGTAGAAAGAGCTGCACGATATTGGAAAAGTCTAACATTGCGATATTCTGCTATTCTGCAAAACATATCACGATATGAATACAAATTCAACAGACGACTTGAATATCTCTATTTGGAAAGAATTGATCATTTTAGATTGATTAGGACAGAGTATATACAGGAATAAGAGAGTGAAATTCAATACCTTTTAAGACCTTTTTAAGACTCTTTCCATACATTTTAAGACCTTACAGTATATTTACTAAATATTAATGTAAAAAATGTATCCAAAACTAAATCATTATTATTAATATACGGAATAAAACTCTATTAAATCTAGCTAATTCAGCAGGTTTGTGCCTATAGAACTGCAGAAATAACAGTGATGCCTTGGTTCCTGCAGTAAACAAAGCAGTGTGATGTCAAATCTAGCAGGATATCATTGATTTCATAAACTACACAGCATCCTGACATTCAAAGATTTAATTCAAGCAAACTTTAGTATACAAACATACATTTTTAATTAACAAAAAAATTATATAAAATTTAATACCTTGCAAAATTTTTAAGGGACTTAAATTTCTCTACATTGATTTCTCAACTTTTAATACCTTTTAAGACCGCGCGGACACCCTGTAGGATGATTCTGTAAGTGAGCGCATCTGCATATAATCTAATAAACACTCTATAAATACAATACAAAAAGATACAATAGAAATAAACAGTGTTTTGCCATTTGCCGTGTAACAGTATACAGGTACAGTAATTGAATAATAAAAATAATACACTCAAATGACTCGTTATTAAAGTTACACACGGAAAGAATTAAAAATCAGTCACAGGCCTCAAAAACATATGCAAATGATGATTTATAATACAAAATTAACATTGTATATCCTGCGATGTGACTATTTCAAATGATCGCGATATCGATGTTGAAACGATTTATTGTACAGCCCTACTACAGTATATGAAATGGCTACATTTCCTGACCATCCTCACCAACATATTAGTTTGGCATATGGCATACAACATAAGAAGATTATACTGTACACTGCCTTAGCATAAAACAAACCTATTAAATAGCTAATTTATACTAAAATATTCATATTTTACAGGTAATTTTAGACTGTTTTTATCTAATTCAATTATATTTTTACTCTTTTTAGGTAAGAAAAAAGTATATACTTACAATCCACTGCATTTGTATGTAATGAAATATGGGAAATATGCCAAAGAAAAACAGTTTCCAAAATGGAAAAGCGTCATAGTGGAGATTTCACTGTGATTTCCCTCAGATTCTGTTTACAGGAGAAAAACAACAACATTAACGTTAGATATATGAATCTAAACGAGCATGTATTTCCGAGATTACACATTTATAATTGTATACACATCCCTTACATTATATTGAAAATCAAATACACTACATATATTGCTATCATACTGGTGTATTAAAAGGTCAAGCTGGTCAAATGTACGATTTAAAAACCACTTGTACTACTAGACTACATCGGCACCAGACAGCGTGCTCATGTCGTAAAAAACGCTCGATATAGATTTTTAGGCTATTATAATAGGGATTAAGTTATGAAACAGATTGGATTTCCAGTCGGGTAATCAATTAAAGAAAAAAATAGTTTACTTACCAACAAATTTGTGATTTTGAAATGACAGGCGCAGGGTCACATAATCCTCCGGTGCATCACTGTTAAAGGTCCGAGCGGATGCACTCGTTTTTACAGTAGTTCCGCCTCTCAAAGAGCTGCTTCAAAATACGCCAAAATATGTGCGTTTCTCCTCAATATATTGTACAAATAACGTTAGCAGAACGTCAAACGGAAAGCAAGAATGAAATGAAGTAGTCATGAAACAGTAGTTATCCTTCGTTCAGTTCTTTATTGAAACCCACCACCATGATTAAAACGAGTAAACACTAACTTTTCAGTACGTTAACATTTCGGTAAAGGTCTTAAAGCAAATTCCAAAAACTGTACTTGGTGGTATCAGTATCTTAGATAACAAATCTAATAAGTTCCATATCAGAAAATGTTTAATTAAAAAAGTAGTTGTTTCCCAAAAGCCATTTTAAAATGGAAACAATATTTTTCTTTACCTGATATTCAACAAGTAATACGTTTTTACTCCCAAATAAGGCAAAACTAATTCATTTCAAAATATTACACAGGTACTATCCCTGCAATATATTTATTAATACATTTAAAACAGACATTTAACTACAATGTTATTTTTGTAACACTGAGCCTGAAAGTTGTTTACATTTGTAGATTTTTGGAAACAGGTTTCAGTGTTAATTTTTGAATCATTTTACAAAATAATAAACTTTGACGAATGCATGATTCATTTTTTGAATTGTAAAACTGGCTATGATACACTCGATAATGCTTTGAAGTTGATCATTTTTCTTGGAAAGTTTCACGTACACGAGGCAAAAGTAATGTCTGTTACTCCTTTAATTTTTTTGAAAAGATTAAAAAATATTTTATAATTCTTTGACCTCAATCACAAATAACAAGAAGGCTATGAAAACCTTTCTAATAATGAAAAAAAAATATCTAGCCTATACAATATAATAATTTAAATATGATGGATCCCCCCATATATTTGTTTAATGTATGTTCTGCATCACTATATGTTATCATATATGTTGTCAGTTATATGCTTCAATTAAAAAAACAAACAAACAAACAACAAAAAAAAAACATTTCGGTAAAGTGGAATTACAGAAAACGTATTTGTTCGCCTATTCAATTCTATATTTTATGTTGTATGACTAGTTATTTGTAGTGAACCGCCTCTTTTTTGACGCTCCCCTAAGGAAAATTTGCATTATTAACATTTTACCACGGTTATTAACATATTCATATTTCTTAATATCAAAATCACTTAGTAGCCTAAGAGTTTGCTTTAAAAATGCATGGTCGTTTTATGTTTTGTGTCACATACCACAACATTCTAATAACGTAAAATGAATGCACAATAAACAACATTACACAATAACGTCTTAGGATCTTTAAATGGATCTCTTTTTTTATCAAAACCAACTATTATCTGGATGCACATTTGGATTTGCAAACTGAGACTGCTGCACATCTCAGAGATGCCATCAAATCATATGCAGATTTTTTATGGAGGCAAAAACGTGAGAATATCTTTTTTTTCTAAACTAAACGAGATAATGCTGATGTAATGGATATTTATGACCATTTATCATATAAAAAACAAAAAAATAAGCACAATATGCAAGTAACATTCACATATAGACAGCTTTCATTCAGTATACCTCAAAATGTTTTCATAAGCAAAATCATACACATTTTTAACTTGTGGAGGCAAAACATAAATGCACTGATGATTGAGAGATGGATGTAAAGTTCATTAAAAGCTTGATGATCATATTTTATACATTATTACTGTTTCTCTTCTAAAAATGTATGGATAGTTAAGAAAACGAGAGGAACTTCCGTCCAGTAAATGCTCGTATTCAAATATTACTAACTTGAACTGCATCTGCACTTATGTTAGTCTGTTTCTCATTATCCCAAGGTCTCTAATCCTAGACCAGGCCGTATTCTGAGCAGATGCTGTGGAGGAGTGTAGAGCATGAATGACCCCAGTGACAGGCGAGTATCTGCATTAATCCTGTGGGCCAGCCTGAACACCCGTTAGTGACCTTCTCACACCTGCAGCTTCTCCCCGATGGACGCCCAGTGTTCTCCAGCCTGCAGTTCTGCACAAAAAGTTTGGGCAGAGGAGAAATGGTGGTGCCCAACTGAGCCTAGTCTTTATCAAAGTTTTTTTTTTCCCTTCACTTCTTCCAATTGGTGAAGTTTGTTCCTCACTACTGTCACCACTGGCTTGCTTGGTTTGGGATTTGTGGATCTGCGCATTGATGGATTTGCTCTTCAGTGTTTGAACACTCAGCAGTGAAAATTAAACTACACTGAACTAGGCATGGGCCGGTATAAGATTCTGACGGTATGATAACCTTGGATAAAAATATCACGGTTTCACAGTAGTGTGATTACTGCTCTAAAATATATTCTTTTTAAATGTCTGTGTAAAAAACTTAAAGTTTTTTCCTCTTTGAACACAATATATTTTATTTTGAGAAACATTTATAATATTTTGGAGCAGTGAACGTGCCAGGCCAAATAATGAAAATGAATCATTGACGTCTGCTGTCTTCATTAGTTTCAAAAACACAGATTTATTTACAATTTAAAATGGCATCTTTGGATATCTTTTCTGCTGGAGGTGCTGTTGTTAAAAAAATGTAAATAAAAAAAATCTTACACATACCTTAGGAACAGTATTAGAGAAATTTTGGCGGTATGAAAACCTTGACTTTTCCAAACCTTGAATATACCTTGAAAACGGTTATCGTCTCATGCCTACACTGAACTGAACTTCAACTCTGAAAACTGGACTGACACTGTTTCAATTCACTAGAACTTCTATGTGAAGCTGCTTTGGCACAATCTACAATGTAAAAGCGCTTTAGAAATAAAGATGGATTGAACTAAAAGCTAAAAATATAACCCTATCCTTAAATATATCATATATTTCACAGTAAGAATTTCACAGCAACAAAGAAATGCTGAAATTAGTAATTAAGTCTTAAGACATTTTTAAATTATATTTATTCTGATATTAATGTAGACTGCGTAACTTATTCATGATTCACATACATGACAATTTTACCTTAATTCTTAGTCGTACAAATAACAACTTACATCATTTTCAGACGAATAATTGAAATAAAATATGATATTCATCTTCATATTCATCTTTCAATATGATTTTTATTCAAATTTTTATTCAAAATCAAAATTGAATTTCATAAGACTGATTCCTGTGATGCTCCAAGGTCAGACGTGTCTTCGCTGAGGTCCAGCTGTGCCTAGACTGCAGCTCTGCACAAGACGTTTGGCCATAGGAGAAATGGTCGTGCCCAACTGAGCCTGGTTTCTCTCTAGGTTTTTAAAATTCTTCACTTTCGCCAATTGGTGAAGTTTTTTCCTCGCCGCTGTCGCCACTGGCTTGCATGGTTCGGGATCTGTAGAGCTGCGCATCGATGGAATTGCTCCTCAGTGTTTGGACTCTCAGTAGTGATTATTAAACCACACTGAACTGAGCTAAACTAAACTGAACTTAAACACTGAAAACTGAACTGACACTGTTTCAATTCACTATAAACTTCCATGTGAAGCTGCTTTGACACAATCTACATTGTATAAGCGCTATACAAATAAAGATGAATTGAATTGAATATACAGAACATAAAGTTATAAATTAAATGCTTAATTTTATATTAAAATGTTCAAAACTCTCAAGACAACAGTAGGCAACTGGAATCTCACATGCAACATTTTTGATCAAGTCGATAAGCTAAAGGCCTTGAATCTGTATTTGTGCAAAACATTTCATACCCTTATGCATTACAAGACAATAAAACCCAAAATGACAGACACATATTTGTTTTTCCAAACAGTTTAATTAGTTTCTTTTTAAACTGCATTACAGTAGCCTTTATACCTCTTGTAACTTTATTCGGTTATTCTCTTTACACCAACACAACGTGATTACACCCAAAATGGCAACAACTACAGCAATGCCTGTGGAGTGACACTGACACAAATACTGTCAAAAGAAACTAACACACACACACACAGACATCTACAGAGACGAACGCAGCGTCTCGTAGGTGGGAACAGGAATGCTAAGGTGTGTCACGATGGCTTCAGCTAGGAAATGAGTGCGTTGAAAAGAAGGAATGGTCTGGCTTTTCTGCAGAGTTACTCTTTGGAGTGCATGTACATTAACAGGTCAGCAACACGATGGCTGTAGCCAAATTCATTGTCATACCTGGGAGAAAAAAAGAGGGAGAGAGAAAGAAAAACATTAGAGGTCTACTTTTTCTACTGACATGCATTTGATACACTTCACAGAACATGTACACATACAGTAGATAATCAGTTTTTTTTTTGGAGGGACACTATATACTATATATAACTGCAGGTTAACTATGTTTATATATAATGTCCACCTTATACACCATAGGTCTCAAACTCAATTCCTGGAGGGCCGCAGCTCTGCACAGTTTTGTTCCAGCCCTAATCAAACAAAGCTGATCCAACTAATGAAGGTGTTCATGACTCTTTTGAACACCTCGATTATTTCTATGATCAGCTGTTATTGATTATGCTATGCTATACACAAATACTAAACTGATTTTGATTGTAGTGCAATATTAATTATAAACAGAATTAGAAACAATAATCATTGTAAAAAGCGCTATACAAATAAACTTGTGCTGAATTGACATGATTTTTTTGTACTGAATTATGACACCTTGGCATAATAATATTAACAAATCACACTTTACAACAAAATAAAGCTTATATATTTACTTTACAATACTTGTGCAGCATTTATTAAATAAACAATAGTTCAACATTTGCTAATGCATTATTAACATTTAAAGCTGTGCTTGTTAACATTAGTTAATGCACCGTGAGTTAACAAGAATAACTTAATTTTTATTAACAAATCTTAACAAAGAAAGAATAAATACTGAACAAAAGTTTTGTACGTTTTTAAATCATATTGTTGTTCATTATAGTTAATATATGATGTAATTATGGAGTAAATTTGATGATTATTGTTGTGGATTATTATTTATTGTTATTATTATTGTTATGGACTGTTATTTATCATTGATGTAGTGTAGAGAAGGGATAGGATTAAATAAACATATGCTTCTTACTATTCCTTTTTGGACACGTATGAGTTAAATTTGTTTTGTATTGAGTTGTACTATTTGCTTTGCTTAACAACTGTATTTATTTATTTATTTATTTTACATGTTCAAAATAAGGTCTAAAGTGACATATAAAAATATATTATACAAAGAATATATAATACTATATGAACTAATAAAATGTAATCAAATAAATGTTAAATATTTATTGCACAGAAATATAAATACAATGAATTGAATTCAACAAAAATGGACAGTTTAAACAAACTCATTGAACTGACCTTAAAAATTATTGTAAATATAGTATAACAGTATTATATTAGACATATTAACATATATTCTAATATATATATATATATATATATATATATATATACACAGCTGAAGTCAGCATTATAAGCCCCCCTGTGAATTTGTTTTTCTTTTTTTTAATATTTCCCAAATTATGTTTAATAGAGCAAGCAAATGTTCACAGTATGTCTGATAATATTTTTTCTTCTGGAGAAAGTCCTAATTGTTTTATTTCTACTAGAATAAAAGCAGTTTCAAATTGTTTAAACAACATTTTAAGAACAAAAATTTTTCGCCCCTTTAGGCTATTTTTTTTGATAGTCTACAGAACAAACCATCGTTATACAATAACGTGCCTAATTACCCTAACCCGCCTAGTTAACCTAATTAACTTAATTAAACTTTTAAATGTCACTTTAAGCTGTATAGAAGTCTCTTGAAAAATATCTAGTAAAATATTATTTACTGTCATCATGGCAAAGATAAAATAAATCACTTCAACTATATATATGAACTTTTAAAAATGTCAATTTCTCGCTAACATTTAAGTGTTCTTAAATGGCACTGATTTGCCATTGCGTTCACATGCTCAACAGAAATGACTGTGATTGGCCATGAAGGTCATCAGTTCACTGAACTCAATGTTTACTAAGTGTAACAACAGATACAGCGACACTGGAGCATTTCAGTCACATCGATCAGCTGGTTTGTGTATAAGCTGACATATGAGCGATTCGCTGATTAATCATGGCTTTCAAATGCTTCCGTGCTCAACAGAGCTCAAATGTTAGCGGGAAATGGATGCTTTTAAAATTTTAGTATCGAGTGGTACAGAATTCCAGTATCGTGACAACCATAACATACATCCACACATGAAAAAAAAGACCCCTTAAAAATTTTCAGTTTCCTTGGATTTATTAGGTATTGGTTTGTGTAAAATGTTAATAATTGTTTTAAAAGGTCTGATAAAATTTCTTATGGATGTCAAATAATTTGTTTTCCCCTGGGAAAAAAAGTTGCTCAAAATAACAAATATTTGAATTTGCTGTGACTGAAAAATCAAGCTCTAAAAATCTGAAAGTCTGTTTTATTTTGAGAATTTGCCAAACATGCTCTAAAAAGTCTTTAAATATTTCCTTTTAAATTTGTAAAGGAACGCCATCAGTAGTTTACAGAACAATACATAACTATACATCTTAATACAGACAAAACAAATCTTTACATTTTCGTTTTAACTTTGTCCATTATATTTAAGTAAATATTTTAGTTTGAGCTTAGTTTTCCTTGATAATTTACAGAATAAAACCAAAATTACAGTACTCAAACACATAATGTGATATCTTATTTCATTAGTTACATTTTTTCACAACATTTGTTTTAAGTATTACTTTTTGTTTTGAGCTTACCAGGAGATGAGTTTGACAAAGTTGTCATTGAGGGAGATGCCAGCGCCGGCATCGAAGATTGAAGAGTGAGTGTCTCCAACAAAGTCAGAAGAAACGACCTAAAAGATAACAATAATTAAATATAACTTCTGTCCATTATATAGTGGGTAAAATAAGCATTGAACACTTCATGATTTTTCCAGGTAAATATATATTTCTAAAGAAGCTGTTGACAAAAAATTTACCCAGATTTTTTATAAAAACAATCCAAAACATACAAATAAATAAAATGAGTTATATAAATAATAACAACAGAAAGACACAAAGAGAAAGCACTGAACTACTAAAATGTATTGAATACTTTGTATAAAAGGCTTTTTTTGTAGTGACAGCTTTAAGACGCATCTTGTCACGTGCATTGCCCAGGTGTGATGTTTTTTCCCCAGACTGCAACAGAGTCTTTCTGTGGGTCTCTTCTATCAAATCTGATCTTCAGTTGTTATCTATATTGGATTTGGTTCAGGTGATTGGTTGGGCCATTCTAGCAGCTTTATTTCCTTTTCCAAAACCACTTGAGTTTCACTGGTTGTGTATGTGATCATTAGCCTTTTTCACACAGTAATACCTGTAAATATCTGTAACGACTTTACCAGTAAATAAAAAAATAAACTGTTCACACAGGCAATGATGTTCTGTGTTTTCCCGGAAAAGCATCATTCACACATATATTCCAAAATACTGGTAAATTCTGAAACCATTAACCAGAAATGACCTCTATTTTGACCTCGCGCTTGTGCTATTTGTAAACATAAAGGGGGTCCATCTTTCACTTTTATTTTAAACTTTAGCATTTATGCAGCTGTTTTTGGTCCTAGAGATAAACCTAAATAAACTTAAGTATAGAGGAAAACTGTTTTCTCTAGCATCCAAAGTCAGAGATGCTACCTGCAGCTAAAAAACAGTTACACACAAAGGTCTGTGCGGTGAACATTGGGCATTCTGTGCATATGTGCAAAAGTACTGGGATCAATTCAGATGAGTTAATACTAATTTACACTGAAGAGGAGCAGGATTACTGAATAACTGCTGAGAGATTTCAGCTGCTGTCTGGTCTTTCCATGTCTTTATACATCTTCCTTTCTTCATGTGTTCAATACTGTCATTTCATCACACATAACTTTATTTCTAAACTAATTAGTTTTGTTGTCTTTGTATGTATAGATTACTTTGGTTGTTACTGACAACTGGGGAAAATTTCTAGTCAACAGCACTTTTAAAAATGGTGAAAATCGGTGATGTAGTAAAATACAAATTTTACCCTCTTTGCAATATATACACAAAGATATGCATGTAAAAGCTGTGCCACTTCACTTACTGAATCCTCTGTGTATCCCAGAATTCCCTTCATTGGGCCCTGAGCGGCCTTCTTGACAGACTCCTTGATGTTGGCGTAGCTAGCGGGCCTTGTGAGGCGGCAGGTGAGGTCGACAACGGACACATCAGAGACTGGCACGCGGAAAGCCATACCGGTCAGCTTTCTACATAACAAGGAGAGACAGTTAGCTTTATCCAGTCGAGAGAGCAGACAGATGTCATTTTGAGCTGTCGAACTGACCCGTTTAGCTCAGGAATGACTTTGCCCACAGCCTTGGCAGCGCCAGTGGAGGCAGGGATGATGTTCTGGTGGGCGCCACGTCCATCGCGCCAGGCCTTGGCAGAGGGGCCATCGACAGTCTTCTGTGTGGCGGTGTAGGCATGAACTGTTGTCTGTGAAGAGGACAAACTATTAGAAAAGCATGTGTATGGTGTAGTAGGCACTGTATAGTATCTTATTGCTATGTTTTTATTCCTGTTAAACCTGTTTTAATGCATGTTTTAATCATTTTAATTGTTTGTTTTTTATTTCTTATACTTATTGTGTGATTATTCTGTTTCTTTTAATCTTCTTGTTTATGTAAAGCACTTTGAATCACAGGGCTTCATGGTGGCGCAGTGGGTAGCACGATCGCCTCACAGCAAGAAGGTCGCTGGTTTGAGCCTCGGCTGGATCAGTTGGCATTTCTGTGTGGAGTTTGCATGTTCTCCCTGTGTTCGCGTGGGTTTCCTCCGGGTGCTCTGGTTTCCCCCACAGTCCAAAGACATTCGCTATAGGTGAAATGGGTAAGCTAAACTGGCCGTAGTGTATGTGTGTGAATGAGTGTATGGGTGTTTCCCAGTGATGGGTTGCAGCGGGAAGGGCATCCACTGCATAACACAAATGCTGGATAAGTTGGAGGTTCTGTGGCGACCCCAGATTAATAAAGAGACTAAGCCGAAAAGAAAATGAATGAAAGAACTTTGAATCACAACTGTGTATGAAATGTGCTAAATAAATAAATATAAACTTGCCTTGCCTAAAATAGCTAAATGTGTTTTTTGACCATATTTGAAAATGCATTTTACTCTTGTGATGGCAAAGTTGACTTTTTAGCTGTCGTCGGTACAAAGAAATAGTTCACCCAAAAATTACATAGGGTATATGCGGAAGTATGTGGAAGGACTTTAAATTTGTCAGTAACCTGGGTCAAACGCTTCCGGTAAACTGTATGCCATTAAAAAAATCAACGAGTTAGATGCTTTGTTTTCAGTGAGGACTTAAAGAAACTTGTTCATGCTTTTATCAGCAGCAGGGTGGATTACTGTAATGGACTCCTCACTGGCCTTCCCAAAACAGAACACAAGACAGTCAGACAGTTGCAGGTCATCCAGAACGCTGCTGCCAGGATTGTGACCAAAACCAGAAAATCAGAGCACATTACACCTGTCCTCAGGTCTTTACACTGGCTCCCAGTTACATTCAGAATAGATTTTAAAGTATTATTACTTGTCTATAAATCACTAAATGGCCTAGGACCTCAATACATTACAGATATGCTCACTGAATATAAACCTAATAGACCACTCAGATCTTTAGGATCATATAAACTAGAAATTCCAAGAGTTCAGTCAAAGCAGGGTGAATCGGCTTTCAGCTACTACGCCCCTCGCTGCTGGAATCAGCTTCCAGAAATGATCAGATTAGGGATGCTTAAAATAACTGATTAACCGTTAACCGAAAAGGTGCGTTTGTAACCGATTAATGGTATCAGTTAAACGATTAAAAAATATTATTTAATATATTTTTAAAGTTTGGCTGCATAAGGGGCCGATCACCGAACGCACTTTTTGCATTGAGAAGTTTTTGCATTTTTTTTTATGGTTTATTAACTGTTTTGGCGCTGCCTATGCACCCTGTGCACCTCACGTTATGCTGATGCGCGCTGTGTGCTCGCAGTTGAAATAAAACTCAACCCTGAGCAGAATGGTGCGTTACGTCAGTCGCATCTTTTTCATTCTTAAATCAAATGAAAGCAGAGCAGGGTTTCTGTTTAGATGCCTGCAGTATTTGTGTTGTCAGGACGACGGATATTTTTTATTGAAAAATAGAAGAAACTTGTTGTCGCAGTTTCAAGTTAGCCAGAGCTGTAGGCATATTACTTTACAAATCATGGATATCATTATGTTATTCTGTATATAACAATTATAACAACATGGACAGCAACACTCGTGCACAATAGACCAGCTGATTTAGTCGTTTCCTATACTGACAAAAAAAAAAGAGCACTGCGCTTCTTTTTTATAGTCAACATAAAAGGCAGTTTGGTGCAGTGCGCTTCGTGTTTTTGGAACAGAAAAGCGCGTTCGCTGTGATCGGCCCCTGATGTGCAACAAATATTTGTTAACCTGCAGGATGGTAACATGTGCAACCACACATGCCTACGGATGTAATTTGTCAAAGAAGCAAAATGAAAGAAGAATATTTCTAGTCACAGTTTGACAGACGAGTTGACAAACCAGCGCTGATGCTGATTGCTGATTAAAATATTTAATGTGTCACAAAATAGAAACCTCAATTTTTTTTTTATTAAATAATATTTTAATATTTATCTGTTAACGGTTTATATTTGGTTAACGAGCTGCGGTTGTCAGTTGGTAAAATAAACCGAAATGAGCATCCCTAGATCAGATGTGCTCCAACATTAGGCACATTCAAATCAAGACTGAAAACACTTCTGTTTAGCTGTGCCTTTACTGAATGAACACTATGCTACGTCCGACAGATCGCACTATTGTTTTTTCTTTCATTTTGTTTTTTTTGTTTTTTAAAAACCTGTTGTAACACATTTTAATCGGTTTTTATCTGGTTTTAATCTTTTTTATTATTTGTTTTTATGTTCTTATACTTGTCTCTTTTATTCCGGTCTATGTAAAGCACTTTGAATTGCCACTGTCTATGAAATGTGCTATATAAATAAACTTGCCTTGCCTTGCATTTAAGGTCTGTTTTCTTTAAGAATCAGCGATCTCCACTGGCTGAGTGATATCTGATATAAAGTGGGTCTCAGATTGTATAAGAAGCACAGCTTTAAATTAAATTTTTTCCTGCCATGTCTTTAAAATATGAACATTTATTTTAACCCGGTATATTCAATGGAGCTTCACTCGTTTTCATCTCGTTTTACACTTGAGCAACTAAATGAATGCCAAAATTTATTTAACTGATTATATTTTAATAACATTACAACATTGATGCTGTAAATGTATAAAATGAAGAAAAAAAAGTCACATTAACTGTTCACCGAAAGTTTATCAGTATAGGAAGTAACACTAGCTCTGCAGATACCCTATTGTGCCACCATTTGCTTATCCTTCACTTGATCCAAACTAGATTGATGAAAATATTTTGATGAATTTTGAAAACCAGCAGCTATTGACATCCATAGTAGGAATAAAAATAAAATATTATAATCAACCAAAGAAAAAGTCATAAAAGTTGGAACCCATTTTTGGGTGAACTAACTCTTTTTTTTCAAGCTTAAGGAACATTTCATATTCATTCATTCATTGTCTTTTCAGCTTAGTCCCATTATTAATCCGAGGTCGCCACAGCGGAATGAACCGCCAACTTATCCTGCATATGTTTTATGCAGTGGATGCCGTCCCAGCCGCAACCCATCTCTGGGAAACATCTATACACACTCATAAACTACGGACAATTTAGCCTACCCAATTCACCTGTACTGCAAGTCTTTGGACTGTGGGGGAAACCAGAGCACCCAGAGGAAACCCACGCAAACTCCACACAGAAACGTCAACTGACCCAGCCGAGGCTCAAACCAGCGACCTTCTTGCTGTGAGGCGACAGCACTACCTACTGCGCCACTGCGTCGCCAAACATTTTATATTATTGCACATTTAAAACAGCAGTAATACTTAATACTTTTGTGGAAAAAAAACACTTTCGTATCACCCCACATTGACATCTAATATATGGCAATATGTGCAAATTACATATATGACATACAAGTTCCTGTTTGGATTTAATATATTATGTTATATATGCAACAAATACTTAAAAAATATGCGAAAATGGCTGCTTATATATTTTTTCAGCCATAGGAATTACATATATGTTCATATATATATAAAAAAAAATATTAGCTATAATTTTAAATATGTGTTCATATAGAGAAGACATAGAGCTCTTAAGACAGGGGTCTCAAGCTGCCAGCTTGCGGGCCATTTGAGGCCCCTCCTCCTTCTCCCTCCGGTCAGCAACTGATGTCAAAAATATATCTCGGACCCCCAAAACATATATTTTTGAATCACTATCATTGTTGTGCAGTCGCATATAGCCATTTGTGGTTTTGACCCTCCACCTACTGGACATTTAAAGTACTGTACTATATGTTCTGGTTACTTTCAGTTTCTCTCAGCATGCAGTCGAAAATAATGCACATGCAGATTATTTCTGGGGCAAATTTAAAGTCTAAATATATGTCCGTAAGTGCTCTATTTTTACTAAAACACTATTTTTGAAAATATTCAAGGGTCATTTGATTATAATTAGTTTTATACCACCTGTATTGTGTTGTACAAACACTTCTCCATGACTTTCACGTTGTGATGGTGGTGTAAATATGATCATTTTGCTAATATTCAATTCAAACTTCAAATTCTCATTTAATAGATTTTCCTCCTATGCATATTAAGATTTGTATAAAAATGTGCATTAGTAAAATTTGACTGCTGACTGAATTGAATATACATACAATACTTGTTAAAGTAAAAGTAAATATATGTATATATGTATTTCTCCTCTTTGTTGTAGTGTTACAAAAAACATAAGATATTGAGAAGAACAATTGCCAGTAAAGTTACCCAATCTGTTTTCTGCTGTTCTTGCACCATCTGTTAAACTTTTGGTTTAGCCACAATTGATTGGGACAGAATAATCATAATAATTATTATTAAGCATATTATTAAATTGTAGTATTTTTATAGCAATTTCAACTACCCTTTCAATATGTACAATAGGAAACAACAAGGAGCTTTGACTGCATATACTCTGGAGAAGAATGTGTGAGTGCATCAATGGACTCTATGCACAGCTAGAGTTTTAAAGCCAACGATAAACTTCCTGTGAAAGCTTAATGTGACTATTTTCAATTTCACAAGGTTGTTTTTACAGCATCGATGCTATAACGTAATTACAATACATTCAGTTAAATAGACTTCAGCATTCCTTTAGTTGTTCAAGTGTAAAACAAGATGAAAGCCTGTTCAATAGCAACAGGCTAGAGCAGAAATTCCATTGAAAATACTGGGGTAAAATAAACTGTCATGTTTTAAAGACATGGTGCGGGAAAAGTAATTTAATGCAGTGCTTCTTGTCCGATCAGAAACCCACTTCATATTGTATATCAAATAGGTAGTAAAGATTGCTGATTATTAAAGAAATCAGATCATAAAAGTGACAATTTTGTAATGGAAAGACAGGTCACCGGAAGCCCTTGGGCTGCCTGGCTGAAAATTAAGTCTATGCATATAGCCCATTATGTCAGGTTTCCACTTTTTTCTTGTTCTTGAATGTTAAAATGGCTCTCCTATGAATTGTTAGCCAATGAAATGGCCCCCCGCCAATTTGAGTTTGAGACCCCTGTCTTAAGACAATCTACAATGCCTTCATTTGTATTCTGAAGATGAACAAAGAACACATGGGACTGAAACAACATAAGGGTAATTAATATCATAATTCTTATTTTTGGGTGAACTAACCCTTTAAGTAGGATTCAGATCGCACCAGGCATTGACTTACCATGAGAGCCTCCTCAATACCAAAGTTGTCATGAATAACTTTAGCCAGAGGAGCCAAGCAGTTAGTGGTGCAGGATGCATTGCTGTGATTTGTTCAACAAAAACACACGTTAATATGGTTATTTTGCAAAACTGAAAAAATTGGTCAGTAACTTGCATGCATTATATATTTGATTTACATGCTGACGTGCACTTGGTTTCTCACCTGACAATGGTCATGCTGGAGGGGTCATATTTGTCCTGGTTGACTCCCATCACAAACATGGGTGCGTCGGGTGATGGAGCAGACACAACCACACGCTTGGCTCCACCCTGGATGTGAGCCTATAGGAGATGAATTTAAGGAAATCTCAGTATCATGATAACATTCAGTGAATTATGTTCACGATTCAGATCCAGACTTACTGAGGCCTTCTCAATGCTAAGGAAGACTCCGGTGGACTCGACCACGTACAGGGCACCAGCATCACCCCATGGGATCTCAGCAGGCTTCATGCTATGTGTAAATATGATATAGAATTAGTGCCATTGTCTATAGTACTATTCTGCAGTATGTGTCTGTGTATGTTTTATATGCCAGTTGGGACTTAAACCTGAATGCACACAGATTCATGGGGACCTAATCTAAGGTTTCACAGGTATTTGTTTTGTTTATCCTGTATAGACCATTTCAATATGCCAATATCATTTGCCCATGAACAGTTCCAGCTTCTCATCAAACTATTTCAGAACTGTAACAAGTGGCAATTCAGTCATAACTAATGTTAACATGTCAGTTTATCAATATGTGGATATTTTTTGATTTCCAGAAGCTGTGGAAATTAAAAATCTAAAACAGGAAACACGTTAGGACCATTGTTATTGTTTACATCCCTCAAAATGGTCTACACTACCTGACAATAATCTTGTCGCCTATCCAAGTTTTAGAAACAACAAATAATACCTTGACTTCTCATTGATTATTTGGTATCAGAAGTGGCTTATGTGAAAGGCAAAGGCTTCTAGATTATACATTATTTTACCAAAATAAAATATGATCAGAGTTCATCAAGATTCTTTTGATTCATATTCAATGCTTCCTCTTTCATCTTACCACAGACATGCTCAATAATGTTCATGTCTGGTGACTGGGCTGGCCAATCCTGGAGCACCTAGAACTTCTTTGCTTTCAGGAGCTTTGATGTGGAGGCTGAAGTATGAGAAGGAGCGCTATCCTGCTGAAGAATTTGCCCTCTCCTTTGGTTTGTAATGTAATGGGCAGCAGAAATGTCTTGATACCTCAGGTTGTTGATGTTGCCATCCACTCTGCAGATCGCTCACAGGCCCCCATACTGAATGTAACCCTAAACCATGATTTTTTCTTCACCAAACCTGACTGATTTCTGTGAGAATCTTGTGTCCATGTGGGGTTCAATAGGTCTTCTGCAGTATTTGTGATGATTGGGATGCAGTTCATCTGAAAAATCTACCTTCTGCTACTTTTCCAAATGATCAACTAGATTATTTGTCAAGTTATCATTGTTGCTCTTACAACTGGGATTGACGATAAGACTTTTGTCAGGTAGTGTATATGTTTTGGACTCTTAAAGTGTTGTTAGCCATAATCTTGCATTTTAAGAGTGAACTTTTTTGGCCAAACTATACATTTGTCTACAGTACAATTTTGTAGTGTTTGTCTGTATGTATACATGTTTTTATATCCCGGTGGGGACCTAAACCTGAATTTACACAGACTTATGGGGACCTAAGTTGAGGTTTCACACAGAATTAGGTATTTTAAAAATGTGAAAATGCAGAATGTCGTATTTGAAGGTTGGGTTTAGGGGTCTGAAATATGAATGTTTTTATTTTAAACAAGAAATTTAACCAGAAATAAAATAAAAATTTTACTTAAACAGATCTATTGTTCTAGATATGCTAGTTATGTTTTTAATAATAAATGGCAAATCTTTATAACTTATTTTCACTCTCTTCTAAGTTTGCCCATTGATTGAATCCATTTAAATCCTTCACCCAACATCCTCCATCTTATTCCTTTTTACCTACTTTTAATATCATTATCTTTTGTTATTTATTTATTCCTTAGTAATTTTTGCACTTACTATTGTTATTTTTATTAAGTTACATTTTTTCATCATAACACTGTTTTGTCTTCTCTAGTTTTTGTTACAAAAGTTCAAAAGAAATGTTGAACGTATTTCACCATGTCTGCCATTTCAAGCATTTATGTACTTTTCACTCAAAAAAAACAAAAAACAAAACTGCTATAAATAATGAAGAATGGCTGAATTACTTCATTGGTGATGCTTTATGGGAGTAGGGGAAGCTAAAAAATCTCTTGGTTGGCTTTGCTTGCTGCAGCTCCCTGATTGGTGTAATTTTCTGAACAGCATCATGTGTAATGTAGTGTTTCCTAAATTAATTCTGCTATTAAATTTAGCTGAATTCATGCAAACTTATGGATTCACTTAACACATTTACAAAACCTGAATTTAAAGACTTAAAAATTGTCTTCAGTCAGATAAATTAAACAGAAACAATCTGTTTTTGTATATGACTACTTTGATAATATATAGCCGATAAAAAATAGAATAGTATCTGAGATAGAATAGAAATAGAAAAGAAAAAAATCTGAATAGTAATCATGATTTTTTAATAGTATGCAGTGTATACAATGCAGCATGTCAAAAAATGCCTTTCAAGATGTGTTTACTATGAATTTAAACATGTTTGAAGGTGTGAGATACTGAGAGATATTTCTGAAGGGCCACTAAGATATATAAGATAAACCAAACATACCACTGGAACACAGAGATGGCCTGACCATCAACGATCAGTTTTCCATCCTCCATGTGAACCTCTCCCTTGTAACGGCCATGGGTAGAGTCATACTTGAACATGTAGACCTGCAGAGCAAGACAAATCAATTTCTTTCATTTTCCACTTTGACATTACTGAATCAGGCTTCATTTTATAGAGCTTAATTACCTTCTGTAATGCTTTCAAAATATATCTACATCTAACAAAGTTAAATATTTAGTAAATTAATATAATAAATGCATTAGAAAATCATTAAATTTAAAATAAGATATTGTTATAATTTAATATATTTAAATTGATGTTTAATTATAAACTATTTGATTATATTTTAAAATGCAATTTATTGATGTGATGCCAAAACTAAATTTTTAGCATTGTTGCTTTTTTCTTTAATTTCTCTTTATTATAAATGTTTATACAATGTTGATTTGTGTAAACTGTAATTTTTGGGGGGTTTCTTTGAGTTTAAAAAGAATAGCGTATTTGAAATAACACCTTATATAACATCCTTAGTGCCTTTACTGTCACTTTAATTAATTGAATGATTCCTTACTAATTGAAAAGAATACTTATAATAAAGAAAATACTTCTGTCCATAAACTATTTAATGTTAAAGCTTTAAAAACAACAGAACAAATGCATTTTTGGTACTTTTATTAAAATATATATTTACTTTAAAATAATGTCTTTACTGTTACTTTAATTCATTGAATGATTCCTTACTAATTGAAAATATGAATTGGTAATACTTTATAATAAGTACACACTATAAATCATTTATTAAACATTAGCAAATAGTTAATTCCTTTGTTAAGCATTACCTCTACATGTTTAAACTGTACAGTAATTTTCATTTGATAGAGCCTGTATTTGTCAAGTATAAGGGCTTTATAAAGCAAAAATAGTCCTCACTACTCTAGTCACAAAAACTGCATGAAGTTGAGTTATTAAAGCATGTATTACCATACAGAGTAACTATTACTATATGCCTAAATAATTATATATAAAAAGGTTCATTTGAATAGTTTATTAATCATTTAGTAACTCATTCTGAATGATCTTAAAAACCACCAACTACTCTTAAATACAAATGGTTTGTAATTACTGCAATACTTCATTTATAAGTGTGCTGCTGGCGTGCGCTGTGGTTGGTGCTCGGAAAACGCAGCATCTTTCGACCGACAGAGTCAGATCGTGCGGGGAGAGACAGAGAGCTTTTTCTAGAATGCTTCGTTATTATTCAATAACCCGTTGAAGTGTTTTTATAGTTGTTCAAAATGCGAAAATCAAAGGTTCATCAAATGGTTGCTCTTCGTCTTTCTTCTCTCCCTTCCTTGTTGTATCTGTAAAACCCATATTTTTGTATAATGAAGCAGTAAACTGAGTGGCATTTGTTATCAAGCGACTTTTCTCCTGTTTTTTGGTTTAGTTAAGGAGTAAGGGAAGTATTTGTAATTTATTTTCTGTACTTCTTTTGATTCTATTAAGTAAGTTGTCTTTGGAGTGGAGTTAGTTCATTTTTTGTTTATTATTTTGGCCTTGCTCAGCCCTGAATTTTGTTTGCGCTTCTATTCTTTGTTTTCTGTAAATACAAACTTTTTTCCCTTTTCTCACAATAAAAGACCCTTAAGGTCATTAAAATCATAACCTGCTAACTGTTTATTTATTTATTTTTAACTTATATTCAACCTCAGCCCTAGACATTTGGTTTTGTAACATATTTACTAATGCTTAATAAATTATTTAAAGTGTTTAGTTATTATAAAGTGTCATCTATACATTTTAACAAAGATAATATATCTGTCCACAAACTATTGATTAAAATAATGTTACCGAATAACCTTAACTTCATGCATGGATGCTGAAATATACTGTTAAATACGTGGTACTGAAGGCACCTAAAACAACACCTCATGTAGTGCAGGTCTGTGTGTCTGTCTGTGTGTTAGTTTAACATGGCTGATGCTTTACACGATGCCAAGAATCATCATTTCCACTTTACTGAATCTCACCATGTACTGCAGGTCAATGAAGGGGTCGTTGATGGCGGTGACTTTAATTCCCTTCTGCAGGCAGGCCCTGAGGACCAGACGGCCAATACGGCCAAATCTGCACAAAACAGACAGCAATGTTATTTAAGATGTTTGATAGGTCATAAAATCTTTCATATCTCCTTCTGAAAAATGTCTCTCATTCATCCTGTCTGCATGGAACACAATGGAAAACTCCACTGAAGGACTGTCTCCTGATTGGATAAAACAAGTAATTACATGCAACTTTGTTATGTGTATTAAGTTATGTGTATTAGGCTATGAAACATAAGGTTAATGAATCATGTTTGACACTTGCTATATGACTTGGCGACACACATTGCCCGCTTTAGTATATAACAATGGTCTGCGTGTGCTTGTGCGGATGGAGGCTTAAGCTCCTCCTGGGTAATCCTGTTGCTGTAATCATTCTGAATCAGGCCATTTGTGCTCTCTTTCTTTGTCTCTGTCTGTCTATCAGCATGTTGCAATCTCTATTTATGGAATTATTTTCTCTCTTTCAAAATCTAGTCTATTCTAGGTGAGATTAGATCACATACACTGCAAAAATGCTTTTCTTACTTAATTTTTTTGTCTTGTTTCTAGTCCAAATATCGAACAATTCTTAAATCAAGCAGCATTTTCTAGACAGGCAAGACATATAGTCTTGTTTTAAGAAATAGTATGTCGAAATTAAGTGAGGTTTTCCTTAAAACAAACAAAATAATTTGCTAATGGAACAAGCTAATTAATCTTATGCCAAAAAGACAAACTAGATTATTTTGCTTACCCCATTGGCTGATTATTTGGCTTGTTTTAAGGAAAAACTCACTTAATTTTGGCATACTATCTCTGAAAACAAGACAATATTTTTGCTGGTCTAGAAAATGCTACTTGATTTGAGCTTTTTTAGATATTTGGACTAGAAACAAGACAAAAGAATCTAAGAAATAAAAGCATTGTTTTGCAGTGTAAATGTTTCATGTGTAATGTGTAAATGTTGTAACATTACAATAAATGGAAAAATTGCAAAAAGTATGAGGTTTATGTAATAGATATTATGAAAATGATATGTATAATCAATGTTTCCCAAACTTTGCCTTTTGCATGTATTTTTTTGTTATGATGAATGACTATGCTTTGGTCGGTTTTCTGAATGTTGTAAATGACAACCCAGGCTCATTCTGAAAGCATACCTGTACATACACATTGAAGACTGGCAAATATGTTCCAGGAGGTACTTTTTTTGCAGTTTTTGTTTTCGCGAATCCACCAGAGGCCGCTGTGTATGCTTTTTGAGATCTCAAATTTCTCTCGCGAGTGCCATTCGTGCCTGCTGTTTTCACGTAAATCCACCAGAGGACGCTGTCGACTGACTGACCAAACAACTGACCCACCCTCCTCCATCCCTAAACCCAACCAACAGTTTTAAAAAGCAATCCAGCAGGGCCAAATCTATTCAATTTAAAATTATTCATAGATTACACATCACAACACTTCTCAGAAGCAAGTTTAACTCAAGCAATTCACCACTTTGTTTTAAATGTAAGGTGGAAGTGGGAGACTACACCCATTTATTATGGAATTGTCCTGTTATTAAAGCTTATTGGGCAAAAGTAGTTACTTTTATGAGCCATATGTTTGGACTGCAGCTACAGTTGGATCCAGGTCTCCCAGTTGGACGTTTACCTGAAAAATGTACTAATCGTTTATTTAACATTTTATCCTTCGCTGCCATAAAAAACATACTGATAAACTGGGTCAGTGACAAACCCCTATCCTTGAAAGGGTGGCATAATATTATTAGGGAAATGATTCCCTTGGAATTCCTTACCTGTGTTATTCATATGTCCACTGAGGCTTTTTATCAAGTCTGGACTCCTTACTTAGACTTTATTGATGTTTCTTTAAACTGCATTTTGAGTTATGGTATGTCATAATTGAATTTATGTATTTTATTTCTTTATTATTTTATCTTTATATTTTTTCTTGTTATTATTTTTAAAATTTAAATTATTATATTATTGCCATGATGCTACTATTTATTATAATTTTATTATGCATGTATGTACTATTTGGTTTATTAATTAATTTTTTATTTAATTTTTTTTTGCCTTGCATTGTTAAAATAGGCATTGTCTGTTGGTTTGTTAAAAAGTTTTGTGTAGTTAAAATGTTAATTAAAAGATGCAATAATAAAAAAAGCAATCCAGAAAAAGAAAATCCCTTGCCTGATTTTTACCATGTTTTCAGATTTGACCACATTCTCGTCCTGTTATTTACTTGTTTATTTTATTTTTTGGATTCTGTTTTTGTCCTACCCGCTTTCTGGAACTATTTCTCACCAGACTCGAACCCCGTCGTTGTGGTCAAGTCTCTGCGTGTCAAGACCACTGGCGTAGGTGGCGAGCTAACTGGAAAAACTGGTAACAGCGGGAAAGCCGTCAATATGGAGGTAATCAGTCAGCTGGTAAGCACGAAAAAAAAAACGGCATTATAGCGCCGTATTGTTCGTTTTAAAGATAAAATGCAGCCAAACGTTGTTCTGGCTAGTTTTCTGAATGAGCCTATGTTGGTAAATAGTATTCAGTTTCTGACACAGACCATTTTCCCCCTTTATAAGGCCTCAATGAATCATCAGGAGCCACTGGTATTATTTTTGTCTAGCTTGTATGTGTTTATATATGTTTTTGACTCTCAAAGTGCTGTTAGCCATTATCTTGCATTTTAAGAATCAATTTTAAAAGCTTTTACAGATGAAATATGAACTTACCCATTGATTCCAACACAAAGCTCAGACATTATTGCAAGAGTTTGGATTGTGGTGCTGAACCTGCAACACAAAAAAGACAAACAAAAGGGGCTTTTAAAAAAACAGCCTCAACATTCAGAACACCAAATTAAAGTTAGTTTTAATAATGAGAAGCTATTTTTACTAAATATACCTAACGACAATAATGGCATTAGTGTGTGATTTGTAGTGCCCGTTAACTTCCAAAGATAATAAAGGTGAAGTACTTTTCATTTGTAAAACATTTAATTAAAACAATAATAAACAATGAACAAGGTTGTTTAATTAAATAAAAGCATGCAATAATTCTGAACAAGGCCAATTGATTAATAAAATAAATGCAGTTCTATTTAATTTATTGTATTGATATAAATGTATTTTAATTAAATTATAGCGGCACAGTGGCTCAGTGGTTTTTGCACTTTCTCCCTATGTTCACGTGGGTTTCCTCCAGGTGTTCCGATTTTCCCCACAGTCCAAAGACATGCGCTATAGGTGAATTGATTAAACTAAATTGGTCATAGTGTTTGAGGGTGTGTGTGAATGTCAGAATGTATGGGTGTTTCCCAGTACTGGGTTACTGCTGGAAGAACATCTCGCTGTGTAAAACATATGCCAGAATAGTTGGCGGTTCATTCCGCTATGGCTCCCCTAGATAAATAAAGGACAAGGCCAAAGGAAAATGAATAAATTAATTATTAAATTAATAGTTTATAGTTTATTATATGTTACTAGTTATTATTAAATGTCAAACAAATTTAACTATCTTGCATCTTATATACTGTATGGTGCAACTGTGGTTTAGAATGACTTTCATCTTATTTTGAATTACTGTTTATTACAACTGTGCTATAAGATCCTGATCATTCCACCCACTCTTCCTGTAGTAATCTGTCTAAACATGCATGCAGGACATGAACTTTCTCTGAGCCAGTGTGCTGTTCTGGTCGGTGGGTGGAAGCTTGAACTCTTCTCCAGTTTGTATTGTTTTCGGGTGCATTAGCATGCTGACTGGGAATTTTCCAAACCTCGGTCTCACTGGACCTGCATACTTTATGAGCCTAGCAGAGCTGAAAGTCTTTTGTGTTAAGAAACGTCTTTTATTCTCTTCACTTCATGCAGAACAGGGCCGGCAAGTCATGCACTTCATAAATTATCAGTAAACTTCCTCATTTGCTCATAGGAAGTTTAGAAATCTGCTGAAATATGGACAAAAAGGTGGAATCAACAGGAATGCATTGGCAAACAATTCTCAGTGTGGGTTTTAATATTCACAAGTTGTCACATGCCCAACGTGACTGCAGTTTTATCTTTTATCAGAGTAAAAGCATGTTGTGGTATGTGAAGACAGGCTTGTGTAATCTGAGACAAGTGGACTAAAGTCAAATATTAATACATCACACCTTATATGGATAAGTAAGGAGAGGAGGATGTTTATCTGCATCAGAAAATGGATATGTTTGCATATTAAGCAGGAGGGAGTGTGTCATTTGTTAAAAAATTAAACACATTAGTAAAAATTATATATTTAAAATAAATGCAGGTAAAAGTATAAATGGATATGTTTATATAGTGTATGTATAATCATGTGTACGGTTGAAGTCAGAATTATTAGCCTCCTTTTTCTTTTTTTAATATTTTCCAAATGTTGTTTAACAGCGCAAGGACATTTTTACAGTATGTCTGATAATATTTTTTCTTTTGGAGAAAGTCTTATTTGTTTTATTTCGGCTAGAATTAAAGCAGTTTTAAATTTTTTAAACACCATTTTAAGGTCATTATTATTACCCCCCCTAACTTGCCTAATTACCCTAACCTGCCTAGTTACCTAATTAACCTAGTCTTTAAATGTCACTTTAAGCTGTATAGAAGTGTCTTGAATTATTGTGTATTACAACAGTGTTTTTAAAGGACTAAACACTTTATTGATATAGTATACAGCCAAGCACATGTGGTCAGAACACAAACGAGTCGATTGTTTTTTTCCAAAGAAAAGCCTGTCTAAGCAAAATGCTAGCAGGTGTCTGTAGCTCCGCTCACACTCCACCTCTTTGCCCTTTTTTGGTATCTCGCGGTCGGTGTGATAACACAAGAACAAAAAGGCGACGGTTGGCCACGCCTACTTGTAGCTTATTTTAAGCTTACGTAAAAATAGAGATGATAACAGTATTATTTTTCAAAACGTTGATGCAGATTTAAATTTTTGGGCCTCAACAACACTGTTGTCATCTAAATGAGTGACCAAACAACATACATTTTGTTTTGTTAAAAACTCCATTACGCAAATTCCCCTTAAATTGGGTCTTTTAACACAAAATCTAAACCAGTTTAGAAGTGTTTAGAATAATTAGATTTCTGCTGTCTCTGTTTTTGCAGCTAGATATAAAGTGAATTACTTTACTGTACTGTCTGTACAAAATAACTCCTGGAAATGACTGGAATGCGTTACATTTTGTTTGACAATTTAGGATAAATACATTTTAGCAAACAGAGTTATGTGTACCGTACATGCATACTCAACAAAAATACAGCTCTCTAAAAGCACATAGATGTGACTAGTTGATGGAGAACGTCTCGTATGTTAGGTTTTAGTGAGCGACGGTTTGTTTTGAGTCCACATGTTTATACTTTCATCAAGACAAGTAGTGCAACATATGGTCATTAATGAGATGGATGAACTGGTTTTCCATAAACACCATTGATTCAACCTCATCTGCCATTCTGAATCTCTGTACACCATTGAAATGGCCAGAAATGACCTTCACGCTCTGCTGGAAAGGATGGCCTGGATGGAATACAGTTAATCTGAACTCTGTGGTTCACAGTTTAAGAAATCAATAAAACTTCCCTTATTGCAGAATTTAGTAAATTTTTCATAAAATATAAAAATGTGAAACACTGTTTAATGAATGTAAAGCTTCACTGCGAAATCCAAAGGCACGAATGACCATCAGATCATGAGTTTGATCTGGAAATGGACTCTACTGCAGTAGCTTTTACAGGAGAAATTCCCCACATGCGGCCTATTTTTCAGACACTAAACGATCCATTTCTCATTGGCAATGACAGTTTCCATGAATACTGAAAAATGGTCCCCAGGCTTAGCAATGCAGTAACCAAAGCAACACCTTGACCAATCAAGCTAAAATAAACATGGCTAGCCTTTCCAACCAATTGCTTGAAATTCACTCAGATGGATCAAACTCATTGAGTTAGATCCCATGAAGTACTTTGAAATGTGCATTTTTATTCAAAGTTAGACATAATCTCAACTGAAACACAAAAAGAGGGCGGGGCATAGATTAACTCCTGCCCTTTAAAAAAAAAAAACAGCCAATAGCATTTTGTTTTACACTGATTTGCTGGTGAGATTGGTTGAGATCAAGCACATCAAATAAAAAGCAAAAAAAAATCGTCTTAAAGGGGGCGGGGCATGTCAGATACTACGCAGCATTTGATTGGTTATGATTGAATGAGAAACTGTAGTATGAGGTGATGTGTATAAATCTGTTGATCCATTTAGACGGAAGTGACAAACTGCAAACTTGGGATGCTCAAAATAACTGATTAACCGTTAACCGAAAGGGTGCGTTTGTAACCGATTAATGGTATCAGTTAAACAATTAAAAAGTATTATTTTTTATATTTTTAAAGTTTGGCTGCATAAGGGGCCGATCACCATGTTATTCTGTATATAACAATTATAACAACATGGACAGCAACACTCGCGCACAATAGACCAGCTGATTCAGTCGTTTCCTATAGTGACAAAAAAAAGAGCACCGTGCTTCTTTTTTATAGTCAACATAAAAGGCAGTTTGGTGCAGTGCGCTTCGCATTTTTGGAACAGAAAAGCGTGTTCGCTGTGATCGGCCCCTGATGTGCAACAAATATTTGTTAACCTGCAGGATGGTAACATGTGCAACCACACATGCCTACGGATGTATTTTGTCAAAGAAGCAAAATGAAAGAAGAATATTTCTAGTCAGTTTGACAGACGAGTTGACAAACCAGCGCTGATGCTGATTGCGTGTGAGACGGAGGAAATAAGACATTATGACATAATCTTTAAACTAATGACTTCTATTATAATGGTAAAAGGGGTTTTATGACATAATAACAACGAAGCATTAATCAAATGTATATTTTCAGTGGAGTGATCGATTTAATAGCCTGATATTTTTATATGATGGACGAAAAAAACTTGATTGGAAAAATCAGCAAATGCCGGTTCTTAAAAAGGATTCAGTCAGTGTTTTCGTTTTGTTATCTAAATTTGTCATTTAGGTGAAAAATATCTAGGGCAGGCCTGTTTATTTTATTATTTTTATTTAGTTTATTCTTTTTTTCTATGCTGTAATACTGAAGGTGCGTGAAGATGTTCTGTTACGTTCTGTATGCTGCTGTTCGCATCTTAAAATAAATCAGTATTTTAAAATATTTAATGTGTCAAAATAGAAACCTCAATTTTTTTTTATTAAATAATATTTTTTTATTTATCTGTTAACAGTTAATATTCGGTTAACAAGCTGCGGTTGTCGGTTGGTAAAATAAACCGAAATGAGCATCCCTAGATAGTAACATCAAAAAAAGGAACCTTTAATGTCAAACACTCTTTGAATTCAAGTGTATCTGTCTGTAGACTGCAAAACGGGGGCGTAAGATGAAGGGGCTTAAATTTTAGTAAGTTAGAGGCGTAACTTGCAGTTAATAACTGTGATGGTTGAATTTAGTTGTGGGGCGTAGAAAATAATAACTGATGTACAGTGCCATCTTGCCGACAACATAGTTTTGACATGTCTCCATAACTTCAAGTTATGCCTCTAACATACAAGTTAAGCTCCTGTCTTGCAGTCCGCAGACAGACCCTTTTCTTTGAATTAGCGTTTTTTGTTGTTGTTGTGCAATTCTGGCTGCACAAGATGAGCACTGAGCCTGCACTCAAATGTGAGCTAATGCACCACAACCGATAGCCCAAATCGCCAGACTAGATCAAATCAGGTCATTTGTCTCAAAGACCTCAAGGGCAATGTGAAAGAGATGAGAGCTGATTCATATATAGACAATGGGGGCTTAATTTATTGCCAATGTTTCATTCTAAATGTCAGCCTTAAAAAGCTTGCCATCTTATTTCTGCCTAATCTGAATTGGGTGAATTTACAATATGAAAATCCATATTACTATGGAGTTGTATTATTACATAATGAGGAAGCATGACTTGATATTGTCAGCGATGATGAAAGAAGGAAGCTAGTTCATGCTTTCATGACTTCTAGGCTGGATTACTGTAATGCTCTGTTTGCTGGTTGCCCAGCATCCTCTATTAACAAACTTCAGCTAGTACAAAATGCAGCTGCCAGAGTTCTTACCAGGTCTAGAAAATATGATCATATCACCCCAATTTTATCCTCCTTACACTGGCTGCCTGTTAAGTTTCGTATTGAATTTAAAATATTGCTTCTTACCTATAAAGCCTTAAATAATCTAGCTCCTGTTTATTTAACCAACCTCTTGTCTCGCTACAATCCAACCCGCTCTTTAAGATCTCAAAACTCAGGGCTTCTTGTAGTACCTAGAATAGCTAAATCGAGTAAAGGAGGTCGAGCCTTCTCATATATGGCCCCTAAACTCTGGAATAGCCTTCCTGATAATGTCCGAGGCTCAGACTTTTTAGCAAAGCATACACTCAGTGCATTACATAGCAGTATGACGCATGATGTGCCCCACACACGATTTTGCTTCTTGTTTATATACACTATGAACAGCAGCTACGCTAATTATTCTCCTTATTCTGTATTTCCACCTGGGGGTACTCATCTCGAGACCCTCAGACTATGCAGTGCCACTGATGCGATCCAAGACCAGCGACGAGACGATCCCAAGGTTTCCGGACCAGGCCGTATCCTGAGCTGCTGCTGTGGTGGTCATGATGGAGAGCATAAGACTGATTCCTGTGATGCTCCAAGGTCAGACGTGTCTTCACGGAGGTCCAGCTACTGCGCCTAGACTGCAGCTCTGCACAAGACGTTTGGCCATAGGAGAAATGGTCGTGCCCAACTGAGCCTGGTTTCTCTCGAGGTTTTTTAAATTCTTCACTTTCGCCAATTGGTGAAGTTTTTTCCTCGCCGCTGTCGCCACTGGCTTGCATGGTTCGGGATCTGTAGAGCTGCGCATCGATGGAATTGCTCCTCAGTGTTTGGACTCTCAGTAGTGATTATTAAACCACACTGAACTGAGCTAAACTAAACTGAACTTAAACACTGAAAACTGAACTGACACTGTTTCAATTCACTATAAACTTTCATGTGAAGCTGCTTTGACACAATCTACATTGTATAAGCGCTATACAAATAAAGATGAATTGAATTGAATTGAAGGAAGCGCAGTCTCTCACCGTGTGCATAATGACAGACTGTCCTTGCATCTGGCTGTGTGTGATTGAAAACATCCCTATAATCTTCTAATCTGCCTGTGTGTGTGTGAACCATCTACTGCACCAGACCTGCGTAATCCTAATCCAAATATTCTATCCTGTGCAGTCTTGTTAGGGACTCCCAGATTGCATTGCATTTAGAACTACAGACCATCCAGCAGATTCAGCCTCTAGCTAAAATAATGCATTAAATATGCAAAGGATTCTGGTGCAGAAATTCTGGTGCAATTTATAAAATAAGGTTCTGATTCATGGAGGTGAAGCAAAGAATTAATCAACAGAGGAATTTCTGCTGTAAGTCAAGCAACGTGATGAAACTGCAGCAACTGATCACATGATGCTGACAAGGTCATTGAGTGCAAAAAACAAGTGTCTATGTCGCCATCTTTGGTTTCTCTTCTTCACTCCGGATTTTTTTTCTATGGGTTTGTGCATTTATTATTCTAGTTTTGGTACTTTTGAGTCTATATTTATTTTTTATGCAGTTTTACATTGGAATATGGCTCTTTGTCTGCTTGGAAAATTCAGACAACAAAAAGAACAGTGGAACAGATTCAATGAGAACTGGTTTCCTGCCAAAAGCCTGCTGTCTCCAATTAGATCTGGATCAAATGACACACACACCTCTGAACTGACCCTAAATTCAATTCCCCCACTGTTCTGTCTAGCATCTCGTTGTCACGTGCATATCATGTGTAACACAACACAAAAAATTAAATGTTAACTTTCAGATTACTACTATTGTGCTTCATAATGCATTTTGAAATATATATTTGTATATATTTGATTGAATAAATAGCCTATATGCAATGCAATGCATACACCTGCTCACACATCAAAGTAAAATTACAAAACAAAAGGTAAAAATGAATTAAACTACATTAAAGTCAACATTAAATTGAAATTTAAACTGTCCATCGTATTAATACATGACACTGAGATTTTGGTAAGACAATAAACTCCTTTGTGGTGATGTATGTCACACATTATCAATCATAAGTCTTCTTACAGGGTTTCTGCTGGTTTCATCAAGTCAAATTTAAGACTTTTTAAGGGTTTTTGTGAATTATATTTCAGACTTATAGGGCTAAACAAGGATTTTTTTAATGGCCCGTTTTTTTGGCCACAACAGCAAAAAAAAATTCTAAATTAGGTATTTCTTAGCCACATATTTTAATGTGTTAAAACAAGACAACTCTAGTTGTATATACTTTTATTACAACATGCTGTCTCTTTTTTTTTTGTTTAACATTGTTAAAAATATATTTCTTATGGACACAATTACATGAATGATCAAAAATATATATTTGTCAGCTTTTTGCCTGAATGGATTGAGTATAATTCCTATTCAACGTAATGCTTTCTGTTATAAAACCTTGCCTATTTCATGTCTATTTATAAATATTATGTCCACTCCCCCTTACTTCTGTAAATATTTTTGATATTAAATAAATAATATAAATGTATAAATAAATGGAAGATCGGCGGTTCATTCAGCTGTGGCAACCCCACAATGAATAAAAGGGCTAAGCTGAAAAGAAAATGAATGAATGAATAAATGAAAGATCATGTAAATATGAATATTGCTCTGTTATTTTCATGAGGAATTGTGTAATTGTGTTTTAGTTTTCTTTCCCTGATTAGAGAATTTAATTTGGACAATTCACTGTGAAAATGTCTAATAACTGTTATCTCTTTGCAGTATAAAAGTACTATATAATAATATAAAATATATAAATTATATATAAATATATAAATGATTGTTGGTGATTGGATGGATGTTGGACTGATTATGTAGCTTTACTTGGACAGAGGAAAATTAAGAGCTGTTTAAAAAGTTTTAAGACCTACAAAATATTTCAGTGAATTTAAGACTTTTTAAGGTCAAATTTTTTGCTTTTGAAATTTAAGACATTTTAAGACCATGTGGACACCCTGTCTTAACCTCCTAATTCCACTGCAAACGTGCATTCAGATCCGCCACCATTTAATTTACATTGCAACTATATGCAAAGGTATTTGCTTTTGTAAAAGCCACTATTCAGAGTGACTTTATATTTACGTGCCAAATTCCTAGTAAAGAATTACTACCCCATAATGCACCATAAACAGCCTACAACAGAATTGTGTTATTAGAATAATGCTTATTGTATTTTTTATTTACAGAACTCTTATAATATTATATATTATATTGTTTCAGCCCTCGTTTGATAGGATTGCTCAATTTCCTAATGCAGAAGGAAGCAAATCTTGACTAACCACAGTGCCACACCTACAGTACTAAGGACAAGAGGACGGCATTTCTGTTCTGACCCAACAAGCGGCCATTTCCTCAGACCAAAAACACCTCATGTGACAGAACAAGGGCACAGAGATGAGAGTAACCAGGACAAAACATACTGCAGTTTGACTGAAAAATATCTAATGCTACAAGGCATAAAATGAAACAGGAACTTCAATGGTGTCACTTCACGAACAGCAAGCAACTAATGAATAAACAACAGAATCAAATAATTATGGATTCTGATAGTCATTATTAATATAGTAATACGTATCATTTTTTAAGTATTGTATTTCTGGTGGTGCCCATTAAGACATCCTGAGGAAGTGCTGTGTCATTCCAGCCAGACAATAGCAGGCAGCAGAGTAAAACATGCTTTTAGAGAACAGATAAGCTATGTAACTAGACTAGCACATGCATTTGGGCCATAATTTGTTCACATTTGTCTTCAGTAATAGGTATGACATAAGAAAATGTAATTACTCCACACTGCAACCTACTGTTCCCATTCTTGGACCTTTTTAAAGACATGTTTGAGAAGGGAATAGTATTAATACTGTATTTCGGTCTCCAATGGTGTTAATTACAACCTTTAAAACCACAGAGGAAACAAAAGCCCTCTCTTATAATGCACAGTCAGGGAGTATGTGCAAACTGTAGATAAGTTATTACTAGGCCCACACGGAATCTGCGCGCACAGAATTCCGCAGATTTTTCGCAGATTTCCGCAGATTTTTAGCTCATCATTAATTCTGTTCATTTACTTACAGTTAACTATTTACTGTTAATCTAATTGGATTTGCATTTTAAGCATTAAATAAAAGTTAAAAAGATATTATTTTTTATTTCACATTTTAAGGTTTTAGTTATGATACTCCTAAAATAATTCTGCAAAAATCAGCAGATTTTTACCAAAATTCTCTGCAGAAATAGCAAAAAACGTCCGCAGATTCCGTCTGGCCCTGGTTATTACCCATGCAGATTTCTGCAGATTTTTAGCCCATAGTTAAATCTTTATTTACTTGTTTAAATGTGTGTACATTTATATTTATTCAGTTTTTAAATAAATTACTGTAAAATTATTGACTAAAATGAACATTTTTATTTGATTTATTTACAATACAGTTTGTAAAGTAATGTTTTTAGTCTTTTAGTAGATATATTATGTAAGAGACTTGCTTTGTTAACCAGATAAGTAGATCTTATTGGATTTGCATTATAAACATTAAATACAAGTTAAAAATGTAGTATTTTTTTTTTCATATATTAAGTTTATAGTTATGACACTCCCAAAACCATTCTGCATTAATCTGCAGATTATTATTTTTTTTTCAAAATTCTCAGCAGAAATACAATAAATGTCTGCAGATTCTGTCTGGCCCTACCCATGGGGCATGCATTCAATAATTTTTTTTATATATAGATATAAAAAGACATATTTTTTAAAACATTAGATATATTGTATTGCAGCTGGAAGGGCATCCGCTGCGTAAAACAAATGCTGGATAAGTTGGTGGTTCATTCTGCTGATTAACATAGGGACTAAGCCGAAAAGCAAATAAATGAATACATGAGATATATTGTATTCAAAATATATTTAATTCTGAAATCAATGTTCATTAATGTAAACTGCATGCCATCTCTGGACACTTTTGATGATGCAGACCCAAGTGTCAAACCAATGAACATCATCTGCCACTTGTGATGTCATGACGCATAAATCACTGCAGTAGACACTGACCAAACACCTGATTTTAATTGGACAGGAGTCTTTTTAAGTGACACCACAGTTTGAACCGCCACATTTATTAACTGTAAGATGACAGACACCATAAAATACGCTTGAATGAACAGCTATAGGGCCTTCTGGTTGCCACTGGCAACTGCAGATCAGACTGCAGAAGGTCATGGAGGAGGGATGGAGATGCAGCCCTGCATAAACATGTATTATATTTCATCCTTCAGCCAACAGTCTTCTAATTACACTCAAGCATTATGTAATAGATTAATAATATAATCTGTGTTAAACTCATTCATTCATTTCCTTTTCAGCTTAGTCCTTTTATTAATCTGGGGTCGCCACAGCTGAATGAACCGCCAACTTATCCAGCATATGTTTTACGCAGCGGATGCCCTTCCAGCTGCAGCCCATCATTTGGGTTAATCTGTGTTAAACTATAACGGCAAAATGATGCATAAAAATGAGCATCCTCCTAAAAATATCTTAATCCAGTTTGAACCGGTTCAGGTGCATCTATTATTAGGTTAAACATTAGGGAAACCACCTTAAATCAGCTAAATCTACCACCTTATAGTGGTTTGATGGAATTTACTCATCTGGAAATTGGTAGGAAATGACCGTAAAAGTAAGAAATGAAGTTCAGTATTGCTCATGATTGCAAATATTTTCAGATCTGAGTCATGTTCCCCACTGCAGCATCGAACACGACACCAGTCACGTACATGAAGGGAGAAAAACTCCCATGATGCTCATCGTGTAACATGTTCTCTTCGAATGTATATTAAAATACAGGTAGACGCAGTAAACATTATTAAAATGCCTTTGTGTAAAACAACTAAAACATACTATTATGACACAGACGTTGTTATTATTCAGACAGTATTATATAATTTGACCTTGGCAGTTCGCTCGACCTTCATGATGCTACTGATGTCCTTTGGGTCGGACATTATTTCTGTTTTTCTTCTTATTTGTGCATTAGAGCGCAAAGGGTTGATTTTACGTTGAAAGAAGGGGGAGTGATTTCTATATTCATGTATTATTCGCCAAAGTCAACATGTCGAATACATTTAACAATCGCTCCACTCAAATAAGCACTCTGAAAATGTGCTCAAACGACACAGTGTCGTGTTAGGATAAGTTTTAAAAATCTAATCGTGTTTTCTCCCCCGTTTCGCAGCATCTTTAGCAGATGGTACATTCTGGAAAGATATGACGCAATGGGCCCATCGCAAATACCGAACGTCACGTTGCTCCTTCTTTAACGTTATTTATTCTAAAAGTCACTGAAATATATGTAACGTGATGTCTATTTTATTATTGTACAATAAAAGAGTGAGGTAATTCAGCAAAATCTCTGATAAAATGTATGAATGAACCACGCCTCCCCATATTCGTGCAGAAACTGATTATATAACCGTTTCCTCACAAGCAGAAACGTAACAACTTAAAAGCTAAACGTCATCGTTAATACGTTAAATATGATTTCAACATTACACAGTGTATAAATTCGACCTCAAAACGACTTTTCTGAATTAGCAAGGACTCACCTCCTTTAGTGATGCTGCTGCGGCTTCTGCTCAGTTTCCGCGTAATGCTGCACCATTTTATACCGGACACGTGCCACCAGGGTTGGTCGCCCTGGCAACCTGACGTCACGCCGTATTCGTGGGATAATTTTAAAGAAGAGTGTATACGAGCTACCCATCACGAAGGCCACGGAAAGGCTATAGGAGGATGGGTAAGACGATACTATACAAGGACATGGAGGGGTGAATTATAGGATACTGTAAACAAGTGCATTTCTGGGCTGTATAGATTTGCTAGACTCCCAAAATGCCAAAGTAGACTGTTAAAGATGCAATGTGCCATGCAGAACTGGCCAACTCCTTATATGCTAGATTTAAAAACATAACTAGAGGTATTTAATAGATTTTTTTCCATAATAAAAGGTGATTTCTTTCTGTGTTAAAGCTCCAGAAAAGGAAGCTAGGACAACGTGTCATACAAATGCAGTACAGTATATACACCATATCATATTCAGGCTACATCATGCTCAAGACGATGGTAAAAAATGGCAGTGATGACAAATGTCTCGTCTTGAGCATATCTGGTTGATTTACATATATAAAAGCTGCATTAAATGGAACTGATGTGCACTTCTTTTTCCCTTGGGGGAAAATCCTGTTTTACACAGTTCACAATTATAAAGAGGGGAAAAAAACACATACGTTGACTTAAAAACATAAAACAACAACAATTATTGCATTTAATCAGGGGGTTTCAAACTGGGGACCTGCAGAAAGTGCTATATGGATTCATAAAAATGTTTAGAAAGCAGTATTCATTCATTTTCCTTTGGCTTAGTTTCTATTTCAGAGGTTGCCACAGCAGAATGAACCACCAACTATTTCAGCATATGTTTTATGCAGCGGATGCCCTTTTAGCTGTAACCCAGTTCTGGGAAACACCCATACACATTCATTCACACACATACACTACAGCCAGTTTGACATCTATTGTGCATGTCTTTGGATTGCGAGGGAAACAAACCCACACCAACACGAGGAGAACATGCAAACTCCACACAGAAATGACAACTGGCCCTGCCAGAACTCAAACCAGCAACCATCTTGCTGAGAGGCCACAGTGCTAACAACTGAGCCACCGTGCCACCCTAGAAAGCATTAATACATACAATCTAACTTTATTAATATGACTAAACATTTATTATTACAAATGCTTGAACATATATGATGAGCCATAAAATATTATTTAAAATTCAGATAAATTATTTTTACAAAAGTTGATTAAGTAAATACAAAATACATTACGGGCATCACGGTGGTGCAGTGGGTAGCACAATCGCCTCACAGCAAGAAGGTCACTGTGTGGAGTTTGCATGTTCTCCCCATGTTTGCGTGGGTTTCCTCCGGGTGCTCCGGTTTCCCGCACAAGTCCAAAGACATGCGCTATAGATGAATTGGGTAAGCTAAATTGTATGTGTGTGAATGAGTGTTTAGGTGTTTCCTAGTGATGGGTTGCAGCTGGAAGGGCATTCGCTGCGTAAAACATATGCTGGATAAGTTGGCGGTTGGACTCCTGATTAATAAAGGGACTAAGCTGAAAAGAAAATTTATGAATGAACACATTATTTCAAATTTCTTTTATTAGGTTTTCTACATGGAATATCAAATACAAGATTCATTTTGTAGTTATCCTTCCATGTTATTGTTAACACTACCCAAAATAAACACTTCCATCCCTCAACAGCCTATAATTTCTACTAAAACTAAATAAACATAATTAAAAAGTAGATCATTTCATTCATTCATTTTCTTTTCGACTTAGTCCCTTAATTAATTGAGGGTCGCCACAGCAGAATGAACTAGCAACTTATCCAGCACATGTTTTATGCAGCGGAAACACCCATACACACTCATTCATTACAGACAATTTAGCCTACCTAATTCACCTGTACCGCATGTCTTTGGACTGTGGGGGAAACCAGAGCACCAGGAGGAAACCCACGTGAACGCAAGGAGAGTATACAAACTCCACACAGAAACGTCAACTGACCCAGTCAAGGCTCGAACCAGCGACCTTCTTGCTGTGAGGCGGCAGCACTCCCTACTGCGCCACTGCGTCGCCTAAAAAGTAAATAATAATAATACTAAAGATAAATAAAAATAAATAAGTAAATGGAAATTAATAATAAATATGTATTCATATATTATTGCTCAGTATAAGAATCGAGAGAGTTAGCCAAAAGATAATCCAAAAAGGGGCGCCACAACTTGTCAAAAGTCTTTACAAAATACTTTATAACCAATAAATATATATTAAAGCAATTAAAATGAACCATAAACATTCTATTAAAATAAATAATAAAATATCTTTTGTTGGGAGTTCTTCATAAAACCACTTTTTAAGAACATCTATATAACATTATTTGTGGACCAGAAAACGTATTTTGGTGTTTAAGTTTTTCTGCATGGAACCACTAATGCCAATAAAGAAAATGTATACAGTTGAAGTCAGAATTATTAACCCCCCTTTGAATTCTTTTTTCTTTTTTAAATATTTCCAAAATTATGTTTAACAGATTCAGGATATTTTCACAGTATGTCTGATAATATTTTTTCTTCTGGAGAAAGTCTTATTTGTTTTATTTCGACTAGAATAAAAGCGTTTTTTCATTTTTTAAAAATTTATTTTAAGGTCAAAAGTATTAGCCCCTTTAAGCTATATATTTTTTAGATAGTCTACAGAAAACCATCGTTATACAATAACATGTCTAATTACCCTAACCTGCCTAGTTAACCTAATTAACCTAGTTAAGCTTTTAAATGTCATTTTAAGCTGTATAGAAGTGTCTTGAAAAATATCTAGTCAAATATTATTTACTGTCATCATGGCAAAGATAAAATAAATCAGTTATTAGAAATGAGCTATTAAAACTATTATGATTAGAAATGTGTTGTAAAAATATCTCCGTTAAAACAGAGATTGAGGGAAAAATAAACAGGGGGGCTAATAATTCAGACTTCAACTGTATATATTAACTGTATATATTTGTATATATTTAGATGCCTTTTACATTTGAGGATCCTCTGGGAGTCTGTGTCTAATAGGTTTAAAAACCCTAGATTATCCAGAAATAACATGAATGTGCTCACACACGTATTTGGGATTAAACTGTTTAGCATACATCATTTCTCGTCGACTACCATTGGACATTATTGCTCGTCCTAGAAGCAGAAGTGAGCGCGCATGAATGCTGCGTCAGGATGAGGAAAGTGAGGAATTCCGCACGCAGATGCACGTGACCTTGACAGTGACGAGCGGATGCAGATACGTGACGGAAAGCGCGTGCGCTGAGCAGAGACTGCGCAGAGGGCCGGTGAGCGGTGGACAACTCAAAAAGTATCTAAATAAACATTAGTAGTGCCCCATATGTACTTATTACCCCATTTGAGCTTTATTCAGCTCTTAAAGGATCGTACTTTGCCTTAATTTTCACCTTCCACAATGCACGTCGACTCGAGGGGAAACATGTGCGACCTCGAGTGGACTAAATGTGCAACTACGCGAGAAAATCTTTTTGAAACGCTAAAAACAATAATATTTCTTTTAAAGAGTCGTGATGATGTGTTAAAATAACATATTACGTTTTTATACTTTGCCACTAATCTACTATGGGAAAGATCTAGACTCTGTTTAAAGTAAACTATTCTCGAGAAGGTCGGCAGACTGTAGTGGACAAACTCACTGTGACTTGAAGCTTCACTGAAGGCGCCACCTGCTGAATTAAAAAAATGTAACTTGCTCAGTTTTGTTCTTGTGTGTGTATATAT
>CAIGQZ010033112.1:29592168-29608872 GCA_903798205.1 Danio tinwini
GGTGGGCCGGGTGTTCCGGGAGTGTTGGCAGGTATGCCGTCTTTTTCCCTGCTCTGCCAGCCACGCCCACTCCTCCCTCTGCTCTCAGCACTCCACGCCCATCATGAAGCATTTTTTTTTTAATTCTGAGGTAAGACTTAAACTGAAAGAGGGGGGTTTCAAGACCCTTTAATGCTAAGGTGCAGGGCCGGATTAAGAACATATTTGGCCCTAGGCCTATAGCAATCCCAAAGGCCCCATTTATTTTATCACCCCACAAAAGTAGCTTTTTTCGCTATTATTATTATTATTATTATTATTAATTTGCTAATTAGTATTATTATCAAATTTTCCACCATTTGATTTATATTTGATTATTATAAATGTTTTCTATTTTACTTAAAGGGTCATGAAAGCCCCCTATATCGGTTCAAGTCTACCTCTGAATTTAAAAAAATGCTTAGTAATGGCCGTGGAGCTCTGAGAGCAGAGGCAGAAGTGGGCGTGGCCTGCAGAGCAGAGCAGAAAGAAGGGAGCAAACAACTGTCAGTTGGCTTACAAAATGAGACACAAACCGTGAGGAGACCCGTGATTTTATAGTTTACAAAGTTAAAATGCAAAGAAATAAACAGTAAGTAATTTAATGCCCTGCTACATTTTTTTGTAATTTCATATTCACATTACCACAGTTTGTTATATCATTATAAAGATAATCAAGTTCACAGTGCATAATTTTTGAATTGCGAGGTCCCGGAACAGATTGGGGTAACGGATCTGGCATGTTACCCGAGGAAAGTGTCGACATGCACAAACTTTGTGTGTGTGTGTGGGGGGGGTTTGGGGTTGCGAACGGGGTAAGAGGGCGGTTGATGAGAGGGGAGTCTGTAAAATGAGGTGCCGGATCAGATTTTAGAGGAACACAGCAGCACGGATACAGGCGATATGTCTGAATAGTAACAAACTCAACTGATAAAAGACAAAGTCTGCCATTCTCAATTCTTGTACAGCTCTCCAGACAAAACTGCAGCGTCAAGGGGAAAAACATGCAACAAAGCCTGTGGATCACAGAAACAAACACATACGACCCGTGCCTTCCTGGTCTCACCCAGTCATTGGGTCTCACACCTTGGCAGATCTGCCTTGCCTTTGAAAAGCACCTGCAGTCATGAGCAATTAAGAAGCAAGGTCTTATCATAGGATAGGAAAACTCTGCTATGAATAATAATGAGAAACTTATGCGTCATCACTCTTCTAGGAGATGTGCGATACGTCACCGATTTTAGTGATGTTTCTAAACAAATTTTGGGAGGAGCATGCGAAGATGTTTCAGCAATTCTTTATGTCATTGATAATCATTCTATTATCCAATCAGCATTAGACCAAACTCCTATAAATTACAAAGTTGTCCTACCTGCATCATTTCACGACTTTAGCATCCCTCCACCACCCCAACACCTCACTTCTTAAACATTATCTACTCAGATGGAGCGTTCTGAGGCCGGGCTAGACTCTTCGCTAGAACCCCAACTCCTCTCTGTCCCCCGATACGGGGAATAAGTTGGGGGGGGGGGGGTCTTCCCTGAGCTCAGAGCCCTCTCCCTGGACAGCACGCCAAATATGCTTTATTCTTAAACTTCTGTAAGTGCGAACTTGTGAAATCCCACCCTAAACATTATTTTAAGCCCGGAAGATGAAATTAGCTGACAAAAGCTCAAAAAGATCCAGTTTTCCTCACAATTAAAGCTGCCAGGCGCTTAATGTTGTCCTGAATGATGCTCAGCACACACAACTATGTTAAAATCTAAATTAAAAAGTACTCCAGGGTGTCTTGAACCTTTGAATAGGCATACAAGCATACAAAATAAATAACATACTGTAACATGAACTTCAATTTTTAAAACAGGCTGGCAAAACCTGAAAAAAACCCCACACATTTGCAATACTTCCTAAATGAGCACTTTGATATAAATACTTTAAATTGGGTTATCTTTAAAAACTTTTCTTTAAACTTGTGTACGTAAGCGGGAGGTCAAGCGAGTACATATAGAAATCATGAACAATGCATATTGCACAATGCACAAACCCTGTTTAGCTCGATACAATTCACAACGACGGTGAGAGAAAAAAAAACTTGCACATTTCATTAAAAGAATAGCTCTGTAAAATTCATACATGACAAATAGCTTATGATTAAAAGCAGAAAATATTAGAAATATACCCAGCAGCACCACACCCTATTCTGCATAACTCCGCTCGCTATCAGCTATTGCGTAAACTGGACTGACGTAACAGATTCCTACACAGATTGCACATCTCTTTCTAAAATGCTCACGATCGATATAAACTTGAAAAAGTGTTTTATAGTCTTAAGTAATTTAACATTTTAGGAAGGCAAATTATCATATGCATTTGTTTATATGGCAAAGCGTTTCCTTTTTACCAAGAAGATTCATATAGATTCCCAAGCCAGATACTGATAAGATCAGGGACTGATGTGTGCACTTTTACGATGTGGACACATGTTAATTGGTCAGTTTGTATGTCTTAATATTTGGGCTTTGGTCACAGAAAGATACAAAATAAGTGGCAAACATTGCTCTGGTTCTTTTCCTGCTCTTTCTCTCTCCCACTCCCTCCCTTAGGTAACTTTATTTTACATTTAAGCTGGGTACAATTTATAGCATATGCTTTTGTCATTTCATGTTTTATCCTGTTATACAGTTATTTTGTAACTAATTCAGTTGTAACCATCGCAAGTTATTAAATCATTTCATTTTCACGTATTCTGTCATTTACTTTTGATTTATCACCAACACTTAATTGCTCCATATTGGAATAAAATACAATCACATACAACGCTCTGCCACATTTTTACTTTACAATACTTTGAAACATTTGCAAACTATTGGTTTAAGTTAATATTACTTAATATGATATGAGTAAATATTATGTATTATAAGTAAAATATGTTTCAGTTAATAAAAACGTATACACTTAAATATTAAAATTGTATTTTTTATGCTTTCTTCTCACTGTTTTCACACCAGTGGTCCCAATTTTTTGAATCTTGTCTATAGGTAGGCCCACATGGAATCTGCTCGTAGAGAAATCTGCAGATTTTTAGCCCATCATTGAGTTTACGTATTTACTCGAGTAAATGTGTGTACATTTATTTTTATTCAGTTTTTAAATTGATTTCATTATTTTTATTGTGATATAATAACAGTAATATAAAAATGTTCATATAAATTATTTACAATACAGTTTGTAAAGTAATATTTTCTGTCTTTTAGTAGATATATTATATGAGAGATTTGCTTTGTTTACCAAATAAGTGGATCTAATTGGATGTGCATTGTAAACATTAAATAAAAGTTAAAAAGGTAGTATTTTTTATTTCATATATTAAGTTTTTAGTTATGACACTCCTAAAATCATTCCGCATAAATCTTTTTTTTTTACAAAATTCTCTGCAGAAATAGCAAAAAATGTCCATAGATTCTGTCTGGTCATACCGGTGCCATTACCATACTGGTGCAAATGACCAGAACAAGCTTTAAAAAATGTCTATTTCCACTTATTTGCTGTTTTTTTGGTTTGATTCTTAATAGATTTTTTTGTAGAATACGTAATAAATTTACCTCTTGATCTAATAATACGAGAAACAGACAGATTTGCATTACTGTGATTTAAGTGGGAAGAGCAAGAGTCTATATGGCTAAAATGTTAATTTTCACTTACTAGTCAAACAGAACGAAGCATCCTGGAGATGCTGTCTGACAGGCAGGCCTGGATTAAGAACTCAGAGGCCCCTGGGCACAATGTCTTGTAGGCCCCCTACCTGCCGCACCCCTATAGTTAAAAAAAAAGGATTAATATTATATTTTTTTAGATAAAATGAATATATAATGTATTGCCCACATTTTTGAAATAAATGATATACAGTACATATATTTCTAGTTTACAAAGATTTAACTTATTTTTAAAGCATTCTTTGAAAAGAAATACTAATACAATTAGTGAAAATTAATGGATTTTAATATACTTGTTAAAGTTTACTGAAGCAACACTACAAATTTATATTTAAGGGTATATTTAATGTATAACTTTTACAAACGTCTAATGCATATGATTATGCATATTATACATACGAGTTCTCCATAATACACACAGTTATTAATGAGTCATGCTTGTCTTCCTCATGATGAAGAGTAGGCAAAATGTTATGGGGAAAAAAGAAGACGCTCGAACATTCAGTATTATCAAAGATCAGCTTCCGTTCTTCTGATGTTAACAGTCATTCATTCAAAGAAAACAGTCTACTAAACCTTTAATTTCCTCAGCGGTAAATAGGAAGCGGTACAGAAACGATGATCAGCGGGGCTGGCGAGGTGCGACGAACGGTTTCGATTAAGCTCTGCCGCAGCCCGGAGTCGTTCATCACCACATGAAGGAGGACAGCTCCGATGCTCTCGCCAGCGCGAACTGGATAGCAGGTAACTTACCGTAGCAGAAACATCATTAACATGAACACCGGCAAAGAGCGCGTACGTTGTTAGCGGAAGCAGCACGGACGTGACGAACGATGGAATCGCCCATGATTGCGGCGTAACATCAACAATTGATTGCGACGGGGGCGCATAACGTCATTTTTCATCCTCATTTTGATGTTTAGATCAGATACCCATGCAAACAGGGCCCGCATAATGTAATTTTCCACCCTCATTTTGATGTTTAGATCAGATACCCAAACAGGGCCCGCATAATGTAATTTTCCACCCTCATTTTGATGTTTAGATCAGATACCCATGCAAACAGGGCCCGCATAATGTAATTTTCCACCCTCATTTTGAGGTTTAGATCAGATACCCAAACAGAGCCCGCATAGTAACCTTTGATATGGCCCACCATCCCATCTGAGAAGAGAATGAGATTTATTTTGTTGAGAAATGTAATGCAACCCTTTGTTTTATTGTTAAAAGTTAACAGAAATTAAATGTTTTAATTAAATGGTGTAAATTAATTAGATTTTGTTTAAATGTACATACTGTCATCTGACAGTGCAAAGACTTTGGTGAGTGAATCAAGGAAAAGGCAAAGGCAGATTCTGCTTAACTAGTATGCAGCATTGAACTCCGCTGTGTTATAATTGTTTGTTTTTATTGCATTAATTTGCAATTTAAAAAGTTATACTGCATTAGTTAATACTTTAAAGTAATGCTTTCTATTTAATTTGAAATATTATGAAAAAATTAGGAAACTACCCTAGTGGCTAATTCGTACGAGTTGAGTTGTACGAAATTGTACGATTTTAAAATGGAGGCATAGCACCCAACCCCGCCCCTAAACCCAACCGTCATTGGGTGATGAGCAAATCATACTAAATGGTACGAATTAGATCATACAAATTTATATGAATTAGCCACTAATGCCTTGTTTCCACTGACTGGTACAGTATGGCCGTTTCCACTATCAAAAGGCGTATCGAACCGTACCGTACCACTTTTTCGACACCCTTTTGAAAGGGTACTAAACAGGTGAAGCTACATGCGCATCTGAACGCTGATTGGTTACAGAGATACGTCATAATCTCGTGGAGCTAGCCAGAATGAAAACAAAGGAACCGCCATGTTTTTAATACACAGCCGAGACAGCTATATGTATATAATAATCAGCCATGGATGACCCGAGCTCAAACAAACCTTGTCGTTGTCTTGATGTACAGGCACAAAGCCAAGAAGATCAAAAATGCCGTGTCGTGTTGTTGCTTTACGAGGCCGTCTAAAAGTGTGAGCATTTTTCGCTTTCTCCAGGGAGCTCGTGATCGCGTCTGTATTTGATATAACCAACTTGTTGAGCTGATGATAATAACGTGTGTGTGATTATTGAAGTGTCCTCGACGTCTGTGTCCTCTGACTATGTTGCGTGTTGTTTTTGAACTCAAATAAGGATTAAATGTATCCTGTATGTAGTTTTTCTGCCATTAACATATCGGAGACTGTAGGGGTCTGTATGTGCTCATATATGTTGCATTTATTTATTTTTTTAATATAATTGCTGACGTTACAGTAGGCTATTTTGCACTGTCATTGATCTGCATTTATAATCCAATCATGTTGATAGATAGGTTAGTAATAAACATTTTACACAAGTATTTATGTTTATGTTTTGTGAGAAGTGCTTCTCATTTGATATGTGAATGACCTGTACGGCTTTACTGTAGACATTTATTCGAGCGAGAATGACATCGACTAAAACTCTGTCTTACACCACACCCATTAGAAGGGTAACCTTTGTAGTGGAAATGCAAGCCTGATAAAGGTGACCCGTACCGACCCGTACCGTACTGTACCAGTCAGTAGAAATGAGCCATAAATCAAAAAGATATGAATTGCCGTGAGATTGTGTTGGAAACTACCCATGGCAACTTTAATGTAAAATTGTTTTTGTATATTTACCTTTGGCCCAAAGCTCTCAATAATATTTGTTTTTTTGGCCCTTCATACAAAAAAGTTTGGGCACCCCTGGTTTAGATTGACACGAAAATGGTTGTGTTTCCAAAAACGTCTAAATCCATTTTCAAATGTATGCATTTTCAGTGGCTAAGATGCCATTGTCGTGTAGACAAACAGGCAAAACACTTAAAAATGAGCACTGGCTGAACATGAGGACACCCTAATCTGATAAGTAACTACCAGACCAAATAAGCATGTCTTTTTAGGAATAATTTTTAGGATTTTGATTTAGGATATAGCCATGTTGAAGATGTTTTCACAGCTTGGACTGAAGTTTATAAATAAGCTGTTCTTTAAATAAAGGAAAGGATTCAATCTAGGGCCATACTTGCAAAATAAAAGAAAGTTTTGCAAACAAAAGAAAAAGTATTGAGGAAAAAAAAAGATAAATGCAAATCTCTAAAAATCGCTAAGCAAAAATAAATTTTTAAGAAATAAAAATCATTTTTGTTAACAAAAATAAAGAACTGCAAAGGGAAAATGAAGTTTTGAGAAATGAAATTTGCAAACAAAAAAAAAGACGCAAAGAAATCAAGCAGTGCAAAAAATAAACAAAAAAACAATTCAAATATTTGCAATAAAAAAACTAAATATATTTGCAAAACATTTTTATAGCATTGCCTTTAAAAATCTCATCCAGTCAATTGCAGTGCTTTTTATTTGCTTTTTTATTACATTATTTTATTTGTCTTCTTTCAAAGTTGTATGGCGGTTGGCAAGCAAATGATGGCGTCGCTTAAATGGAGGCAGGTCTGGGCCTGCCATAAATTTTTTTTTGACTCCACCCCCTTGTCAAATCAGGACCACAAAGTAAAATGCGCAGAAACGAGAAAACAGCATCGCAAACTCACGGTTGACTAAAAAGCAAATCAAAATGAGTATTGCAATTGACTGGGTGGGTTTTGTAAAGGCAAAGCAATAAAAATGTTTAGCAAATATATAGTATTTATTTTTTTTTGCAAATTTCATTTTTATTTCCCATAACTTAATTTCCCTTTGCACCTTTTGGAGATTTTTTTATAGATTTTTGCTCAATACTTTATTTTTTGTTTGCAAAACTTTCTTTCATTTTGCAAGTATATATGGTCCTAGATCAGGGGTGGGCAGACTCGGTCCTGGAGGGCCGGTGTCCTGCATAGTTTAGCTCCAACTCTAATCAAAAACGCCTGAATATGCTAATCAGTGTCTTCAAGATCACTAGAAATCTATAAGCAGGTGTGTTTGATTAGAGTTAGAGCTAAACTATGCAGGACACAGGCCCTCCAGGACCAAGTTTGCCCACCCCTGCCCTAGATTGACTCCCTAAACTTCACTTTGGAGAGCTCTTAATTCTCTTATACTTAATTGTCTTTTTCACTAATTATTATAATTTTTCTGGAACAGAAGCAGTTTTATTGTTCATTTTTAAATACAGAGAGAAGTATATTGTTCCTGAGGAGAACATGCAAACTCTACACAGCAATGCCAACTGGTCGGGACTTGAATCAGCGAACTTCTTGCTGTGAAGCAGCAGTGCTTACCAATGAGCCACTATTTTTGCAATATGAGTGATATCAAAAATAATTATATATATATAATATATAATAATAATAATTTTTAAATATAATAATAAAATAATATAATATACATCAAAAAATATATTTTAATAATTATTACTACACAGTGAATATCTTGTCTACCGGTCATGTCTTCCTAGACACTTGGGCTAATTTCATTCATTAATTTTCCTTCGGCTCTTTTTCAGAGGTCGACACAGTGAAATGAACCGACAACTTATCCAGCATGTTTTACACAGTGGATGCCTTTCCAGCTGCAATCCATCACTGTGAAACATCAATACACTCTCATTCATACACATACACCACGCACAATTCAGCCTACCCAATCACTTATAGCGCATGTCTTTGGACTATAGGGGAAACTGGAGCACCCGGAGGAAACCCACGCAAAAACAGGGAGAACATGCAAACTCCACACAGAAATGCCAACTGTCCCAGCCGAGGCTTGAACTAGTGACCTTCTTGCTGTGAGGCAACATTGCTAACCACTGCTCCACCGGTTTATCAGTTTTGGAAAATGTATGTAAACTTGCAAGTTAGCCTGAAGGTTTGCAGGTTTTTTAGTCTGACTGAGGTAATAATTCATGTAGCTGCCTTAAAATCAAGCAGAGATGTTGAATTTATTTTATACCAGAAGATGATCCAGTAGACTTGTGCTCACTGTGTGAAAAGACTGGAAAAAGTGACTGAGAAATGTTTTCTAGTCTAGTTTCCATCCGCCAGTAATACAGTGCTCTCACTTTTATGGGAACAAAACTTGTTTTGTTCATTGTTCATTGCGAAATCATTTCCAAGTAACATCTTGACCTCTGTTAAAGACAGATGATAATTGGGAAAGAACATGTCTTTGTGGTCTTGATATTTGTGGTTTTTCAATGAAATTCCATTCTCATTAATTGTCTGGTATTGGGGAGTTACAGTCAATGACAGATGCACCCCTTCCTAAAAACATGGCTAAATCTGGGACTTCTGTAAACCTGAAATATAATAACTGTATGTTGTATTTTATCCTTATTCATTCATTCATTTTCTTTTCGGTGTAGTCCTTTTATTAATCAGGGGTCGCCACAGTGGAATGAACCGCCAACTTATCCAGCACATGTTTTATACAGCAGATGCTCTTCATTGCAACCCATCACTGGGAAACATCCATTTTAATCACATTCACACACATACACTACGAACAATTTAGCCAACCCAATTCACCTATAGCTCATGTCTTTTGGAAACCGGAGCAACTGGGGAAACCTACGCCAACATGGGGAGAACATGCAAACTCCACACAGAAATGCCAACTGACCGATGCCCAATCAACCTACCTACCCGTTCATTGTTTATCTTCTTACTTTTATTCCCTTTCCTCCCACTGTTCCCTTAACATCCCTTCAATAAAGTCTAGCTCAGGGGTGCCCAAACTTTTTCTTAAAAAGGGTCAAAAACAAACTTAATTGAGAGTTGTGGGCTGAAGTTAAATATGCGAAACTGATTTACATAAAATTAGCCATGGGTAATTTCTCAAATATTATGGTATTATATAAAAAGAACAAAAAAAGTTGCTTTAAAACAATAAATAATGATGCAGTATAATTTTTTTTACGTTATATAATGAATTTATTATAGTATAGTTGGCCACCTCTGGTCTAGTTCAAATTGTGGTCTATGCTGATGAACCTACTATACAAACCCTATATTCTCTCCCCTCCCAAAAACCCAAACCACACAGGGAACAATCTGCACTTTTATATTTTTTTCTAAATACTTCATTCTGTGTGATTTATATGCATGTTTATCCACAGGGACCACAATTTCAGTCCCCACGGTGACATAAGTCCCCACGAGTCTGTGTGCATTCAGGTTTAAGTCCGCACTGGGATATTAAAACAAGTACACACTCATGTACACATTTAAGTAGGGATGTGGTAAAGTCTAGATAGGATACACGGCCGGCTGGAAGTGCAATATGCACATCAATATAGCAGCATATTTGTAACTCTGTATAACAATACTTAATATTTTTACAATATTCTGGTTTGGTTTAGGGTAGGGGTAGGTGTTAAAAAATAAAATTTATTGGGGAATAACATAAATAAAACTCAGTACAACTACTGTTTTTACATGGGTTGGGGTAGACATTAATAAAATATAATTAATGGGAAATATAACAAATAATATAAATCATTTCCGTTATTTCCAGCCGCAAACATATCTGATCTAACTAGGCATGTCTAGATCTGATCACGCGGTTTCAGGCTTGATCGAAATCGCACATTACCTTTCGATCAGCAGGGGCGCAACTGCACATTTACTGAGGGGTATGCCGTTTCAAGTTTTTCAAATTTCTTCTCAATTAAATTTTCCTCACTAAATGATTATAGCACCTTAACATGCCTTGCTTTTGTACTTTTTGTACATTTGTCAAAATAAAATGATAGATAAGGGAGTCCTAAAGGGCAAAAGAACTTAAAAATGCAATCACTTCTCATATGCAAGGTGTGAGGTCTGTCTTTGCACAAACAATTGACTGAAACTGCTATTACACCTCTCACAAAGTGAAATAAAAAAGACTGTAAAATGTTTAGTGTAAAAAATAAACAGAGACAAACTGAAAAGTTCTATTTTATCAAAATGTTATGGGCAAACTTTTTTTGGAAAATAAAATTAAAATAGTTTTGAGCAAAAAAGTTACCAAAAGGCCTGAAGTATCAATATGATACATAATAATAAAAAAAAAACATGTACAGTTGAGGTCAGAATTATTAGCCCCCTAACGGAGAGAAGATTTTTTAAACACATTTCTAATCATAATAGTTTTAATAACTCATTTCTAATAACTGATTTATTTGATCTTTGCCATGATGAAATAATATTTTACTAGATATTTTTTCAAGACACTCCTATACAGCTTAAAGTGACATTTAAAGGCTTAACTAGGTTAATTAGGTTAACTAGGCAGGTTAAGGTAATTAGGCAAGTTATTGTATAACGATGGTTTGTTCTGTAGACTATTGAAAAAATATATAGCTTAAAGGGGCTAATAATTTTGGCCTTAAAATGTTTTAAAAAAAATTAAAAACTGCTTTTATTTTAGCCGAAATAAAACAAATAAGACTTTCTCCAGAAGAAAAAATATTATCAGACATACTGTGAAAATTTCCTTGCTTTGTTAAACATCATTTGGGAAATATATGAAAAAAAAGAAGAAGAAAAAAATTTAAAATTCTAATAATTCTGACTTTAACTGTATATATTTACACACATATACATAAGTAAAAAAACAGATTTTAAAACAGATGGTATAAAAATGGATCTTGATAAAAGGATTAATAAAAACTTCAGTTTCAAAAAATGTGAATATTCTGACTATTTGTTCATGTGTCAGTTTTAACAGGGTTAAAAATCATTATAATCAATTTATATAGGGGAATTTTTAAATCCAAATATTATTTTCTATTTTATCTGAAATATATTCAGGTCTGTACTTACATAAACATAAATTTTGTGTGATCCCTCTTATTTTGGCAAAATAATTAATTAGTAATAATTAATAATAAATAAAGAAAAAAAATTCAGACTATTCTTATAACTTTTGAATCTCTTATTATCCAATTTGTCATGGCAGTTTTCATTTTAAGGCATTGTTTGTACTTTTTCGTTTTCTATTTTGCACTCCACGTCTCTTCTTTCTTCTCTCCATTTTGAACATGTGACTGTAACGAGCAATGGATCAATCAAATGATCACCGGACTAAAAATGCAATATTATACTCGTAATCACCGGACGAAAATGCAATATTATACTCGTATAAAATGCTAAATAATTTTTTTGCAAAATAATTTTTTGCTTTTTTTCTGGATTAGCTAGTCAGATGTCATCATAACCACACTTTTTGATGTACTAAAAATATTTCCTACACATTTGCAATAAAGAAAAACTAAAACAAGACTAATTTTTAAAATACAAATTTATTACATCATATATCATTAGGAAAAAAGAGGAATCTGTTAAAGTTTTAATATAAAAAACTGTAGCCTATTGTCACTTATTAGACAAAAAATAAACTGGCCAGCACATTCAACTGTTCTCAGTCACAATTTGGCCATTTCAATAAAAAAAAAATAAGTAAAACATAATAATAATAATAATGAATTCTTCAAATTTTTCTAGCCTTTTTGGTAAAAAAAGTACATTTGAAAACTCCTGGATATTAACAATAGCCAAATATATTTAAATTAATGCAATATGGTCCGCTTCTGGTGCTTAATTCACACTTTTTTATTTGCTCATCTTGTATTTCAGGAATAAGGTCCACGATTTAGAATATAGTTACCTGTAAAATGTTTTCTCTGTTTAAAAACAATACAGTAGTAAAAGGAGACTTCTCTTACATCAGATTATAAAATATTTGTTAGCATTGGCCAAAACTGATTAGCTAAAGTCCCACCAAAGCAACAGCCGACAGAGGATTCTGTTTGGTTTTAAAGTCTTTTTCGATAGATTATTTTCATTATTCATGATGGCATAGCAGTCAAAATAGGACAAATGAGCTCATGTATGAGACAAATTCTGGACCTTTGTCAGTGAGGGGTGGGTCTTTCGAAACCCCCCCCCCCCTCCCTTACAGGCCTGAAACGTTAGAACACATGTTTTATGCTTATTACGTATTAACACGTTTTTAATAGAATTGTGGCTGTAAAAGCACACCTACTGGTGTTTCGGGCACAAAGCAGATTTCCTCTAGGTCATAGTTTATTTTATTTTTATTAATTTTGTCTAAAAGATTATTATCATCTGGAATGCATCCCAGATCACCTTCTGAAGTAGTTTGAGCGATTGGATTTATATCTGATCAGAATAAAACGAATGAAGTGACCAAACAGTCTCAAAAACACTGTCTTGACTGCATTAGCACCTTTTGCTGTGAAGTGACATCTGACGGCTGAGGACTCCGCTTGCCATTAAAGCCTTTATCGGACTGTTATTTAAAAAATAATGGCAAAAATAGGGAAAGGGAGGTCGTGTACTGGACAATAAATGTACAGGACGTCCCGGCTAATGCGACCAGTTAGCCTAGAACCTCATGGATAGGGTCAAAATTTCATCTGTTAGGAAGTAAGTAACGTTAGCCTTACCCTGTTTGGCAGTCTTTTTAAACATTTGTTCAATATTTTAGGATAATGACGCCGCTACTGCCTTGTCTGCCACTCTTGTTCTTTTCGACCCATAGCGTTAAGCCTGGTTTAAGGCCAATTTATACTTCTGCGTCAAGCGCACACATATGCTACGGCGCAGCCTACGAGTGGACGCATAGCCCCTCGCTGTAACCGTCGGCACCTCTCAAAAAATGTTACGTGTATGCGTAGCGCAAGCTCTGTGACCAGGCTTTATACTTCTGCATCAAGTGATCGCCGTAACCCACATCGTATGCCTTGCGCGTAGCTGTGCATTTATAATTCTGCGCGCTGTTTCTCTGCAATACACTTCCGAAACGCTAGCTGGCAGTAGGTGTTTTTGTTTCTCTGTGTCGAGTTTCTTTGCTGGTGTTTTGTATTTTTTCTGAACACTTCCTTAATGTACAGTCTCCATCCGGAGCTCCTTCACGGGACTCCACACTTGTAAACACTCGCTGCATCGGGTGCGCGGCTCTCACCTCCGCCCACACTCGTCAGCGCTACCAAGCCGACCAATCACAGAGCTTATTGTGGCTTTGAGGCTCCATGGGATTCGAATGACTGGCCATAGTTATTTAAAATGACACTTTATTACAATATATATTAAATATAAATAAATTATATTAATTAGATAATAAATATAATGTATAATATTAAACTATATAAAATAATTAAAAGGACAAATTCTGGACCTTTTGGCCATGGGGTTGGTTCGTTCGAACCACCCGAACCCCCCCCCTAGCTAAAGGGCATGGTATATGTATATATATTCTCATTATTTTTTAACACATCTATAGTTATGCGGTGGCACAGAGTTAGACCTCTTTCTTGACTTCAGAAACAGCAACACATGCGGCATGACATCACTTTATTGCAGAGATGCTATTGGTTAAAAGCCGGCAAAGTAGAACACGGAAGCAGCTTCAAGCGGGAATCGCGAGTATGTCTGTGGTCTGGAGGTATTATAAAGTTGATGATGACAACATTGCCATAGCAAGCTGTGAGATATGTAAACTTGGGACTGCCTGCTGGGTGTTTTAAGTTGAGGTGAAGAATTGATGTTATTTATTACTTGATAGTTTAAGCTACCTCACAGAAGTGCTCTGTTTGTTAACAGAGTTGTTGAACGTCAAAATAAGGTGAATTAAATAAAAAATAAGGAACATCCTGGATCTGTTTCTTCACTTTTCTTTATTCTTTTTTTATGTATTATAGAAGTATCGGATCGGGATTCGGTATCAGTAGATACTCAAAATCAAATGACTCGAGGGCAAAAAAAAACCTGATCGGGGCATCCCTACATTCAAGGCTCCATTGAACACAAGATTATTAAATGTGAACATAAGTTCACCTGAAACATAAACACAGCAAATGAACTCAATTCAGTCGCAGCTTTTATAGTGTCTGTCTATAGTGTTGGGTGTGGACAGAATGTATTGGACAACATATCTGATATGAAACTGAAGTGCAGTGTTGCCACATCTCTGTTTTGTTCTGTTGATATGTGATACACATATTTGTAGCTTGAAACTGATGGAAAATGATTGTGCTGCATTTCTATGGAGATCCCAGTGTAGCTGTCATTTTGACCCATTGGTTTTTTGCCAGGTCACATGACTGAAAACTATTCATAATTGTTCTTCATACAGTAGATCATTCAAGTAACCACACTTTCTGTCTTGTGAACTACAAATATGAAAACATTGTGTATATGTGTATACAAAATAAACAAAAATAAAATGAATTTTGAAGAATTTGTTTAATTTATTTAAATATTTACAAATTCTGCAAGGTGTTCAAATGCTGCTGTAAAGAAAATTAATCAGCCAGCACTCACTTTTGGAGATTTACCCCTAACTAACCATAAAGGGCCCTTATTTTACTCCCTTTTTCAAAATTCAAGAGAAGTCTTTTGTGTCTCCAGAATGTGTCTGTAAAGTTTCAGCTCAAAACGTCCATCAGATTATTTATTATAGCTTTCTGAAGTTTGTAATTTTCAGCTCTGAGCATCTTGTAGCTGTTTTTGTTGCCTGTGCCTTTAATGCTAGTTCCCCTTGCCCACCGTTCCCAAGTGCCTTTCAGAGTGTGCCTCAATCTCTGCCTTGTCTGCGTCAGATAAACAGCACAGTGTCAGAGATGAAGGAAGCAGATCTCATGTAGCGTTAGTGAGAAATAAGAACTTTCCCAATGATTATTTGATGTGGAGTTAATTCAAATCTTTTCGTTGAGTCACACACAATGTTGTTACAAAGTTTGCGCACACACACAGCGCACGTGCGTTTAACTTTGCACTTTTTTGTGCGGCAAATGCGACAGGATACATGTTAATATCCACTGCTGTATGAACATCTGTTATGTTATTGTACAAAATAAAGCTGATTTAACTTCCACAAACTAGGATTGAAGCGTCTTCTTTTATAGTTGTACTGACAAGCGGCTGTGGTGATGAAGACGGTAAAATCACTGTAATTCATTACAAACATACACTGTTTAAAAAAAGTTTTAAACTTGTAAAACTCATTCTTGATTACATTTGATGATCACAGAGAGCTGAACAGATCTTTTATTCACGGTTGCTTTGTGCTCATCCTGTCTTGTTGATATGATTATAGGCGTTAGTACGGAGCCATGTTAATAAGCGGCTATCAATTAATTTGGTGGGCGGGGGAACCGCACTCAACATGGGAGGGATTTGGGTCTTATTTTAATGTCAGGAAATTAAAAAAAAAAGAGACTTACTGTCATTATATCACCCAAAAAAACTTTTGACTAGAGAGAAAAAAAAACAACTAAACCTTGAGAGAAAGCAGGCTAAGTTGGGCATGACCATTTCTCCTATGCCCAAACGTCTTGTTCAAAGCTGCAGTCTAGGCGCCGGAGGCTGGAGAATGCTAGACCTCAGCGAAGACTCGTCTGTCCCTGGAGCATCACAGGAATCAGTCTCATGCTCTCCACTCCTCCATGACCACTGTTATTAATAAAGATGATTAAAAACCCTGTTGTAATACATTGAGCCACTAAGCATTGTTCTTACGTTTTTTCACAGGAGGAAATAGCAAATTACTTTCCAATACTTCAGATATAGTCTGTGTTAGTAAATGCAAGGCTATTGATGAAATCCAGGCATAAAACTGTTTCAGATGACTGTTCTAGAGTCTACAGCTAATCAATCTGTCAGATTCTGAAGTGCAGTCAAACTCAAAATAAAATTATAAATGATCTTAAAACAAATACATTTATAGATATGGTATACAGTATAAGTATATAATTTCACTCACCTGGGAAATGGAGGCCACGTGAATGGTTTGTGAGCACAATTAAGTGCACACAGCATGCCATATCATTTGATAATTGTAGGAAAAAAATCCAAAAGGCAATTGACTGTGTAAAGCCACATAAAACAAAACAAAAATACGATGTATGTGCCAGGGGCGTTGCTAGACATAAAGCTCTACTGGGGCACCCCCCACCCCTAAAAAAAAA
>CAIGQZ010033112.1:29645627-29656307 GCA_903798205.1 Danio tinwini
GGTGGGAAAACTGCACTTCTACGTCATGTTGCGGTCTGCCTCAATTTGGGTGGGATTTGGATGCTATTTTAACGTCAGAAAGAAAAAATTGACTTATTGTCTTTATATCACCCCAGTATGACTGTGGACACACTATTCCTACATAAAGTTCTGTCCAAACAGCTTACAAAAGATCAACATAGGTGCTCTTTAAATAGCAACAGTTCTCGACCACGAGCTACAGTATAATCAAATCATTGGAAAGAGGGCACTTTGAGCTTTACTATGGTACATCTACAAAGTTTCAAGCTAAAAAATACGAAAAATTATAAATTATGAAGTAATGAGAAAGATTTGTACCGTGTTCAATATTTGCTTTTTCATATACAAACACATGAAAAAAGCAAAATGAGTTGAAGCATGCAAAATGAAATTGCTGCCAAAGAATTTCTAAGACTATATCAGTGTCCTTCTCTCCCACACTTTCTCAAAAAATGACCAACCCAAACTATAACAGAAACAGTTGCTGAATAATTTGGTCTACATACACAGTTGGTGTATCTAATTGTCTGTAACAATTTTGTCTAATAGCATCTAATAGACATCTAATAGACATCTAAACGTAGACAGGTTGGCTAAAACAAGGCTAAACATGGGCTGTCAGTGAAAATTTAATAAACATCTAAGAATAGCCCTCAAATAGACTAGTCATCAAATAAACAGATTAGACAGACTTTGTATGCGTAGTCCTTCATTTCTGTTTATTTGATGTCTAGTCTAGTTTTGGCCTGTTCTTAGATGTCTATTAGATTTGCACTGACAGCCTATATTTAGTCTTGTTTTAGCCAAGACGATTATGTTTAGATGTCTATTAGACATCCTTTAAAAACAAAAAATGGTATAGATGCTTAAACACAAGGTCTAAACAGTAGCTGTATATTGCTGAAGGGTTATTCACTTAAATTGCAATTGGTCAGTTTAAGCTTTTATTTGTTGTAAAGGCAAAACAGTAAACCTTAAAGCATGTGTTTTATCTGACTGAATATTAACACATCGACATTTAATATCAAGAGAACCAAATTTGTCTGTAACCAGCAATCAGCTAAGACAGCAGCTCAGTTATGAATATTACGTATGTTATATATTAGGATTAGATACAACACAAATGGAATGACAAAGATAAATACATGAACAACAATGCCAAGACCACAGGCGATACGATTCAGGGTGCGTGCCGTTTTGGAGTTCCTCACAGCAAATTCTCTGTGTCCAGCATCATTGGCGTTTCGAGTCTGTAAAAACAATTGTGAAACATAATGTTAACCACTTCTTTTTTTCATTTTGAAAACGAAATATTAAACCACTTCTGCTCTCAATAATTTTTGAGCCAGAAGCAGACAAAAAATCCCATAAATATATAGTTGTTATCAAAATTATTAGCCCCCCCAAAATTTTTTAACATAATGGTTTTAGTAATTCATTTCTAATAACTGATTTCTTTTATCTTTGCCATGATGACAGTAAATAATATTTTATTAGATATTTTTCAAGACACTTCTATACAGCTTAAAGTGACAGCTTAAAGGCTTAACTAGGTTAATTAAGTTAACTTGGCAGGTTTGGGTAATTAGGCAAGTTATTGTATAACAATGGCTTGTTCTGTAGAAAATCAAAAAAATATAGCTTAAAGGGGTTAATAATTTTGACCTCAAAATGTTTTTTCAAAAAATTAAAAACAGCTTTTATTCTAGCCAAAATAAAACAAATAAGACTTTCTCCAGACGAAAAAATATTATCAGACATACTGTGAAAATTTCCTTGCTCTGTTACACATTATTTGGGAAAGATAAAAAAAAAATCCAAAGGGGTTTTATAATTTAGATTTTATGATTTAATGGTGGTGCGGGTGGGTTGCGATGTCGCCTCACAGCAAGATGGTTGCTGGCATTTCTGAGTAGAGTTTGCATGTTCTCTCCATGTTGGCGAGGGTTTTCTCTGGGTGCTCCGGTTTCCCCCACAAGTCCAAAGACATGTGCTATAGGTGAAATAGGTAAGCTAATTTGTCTACAGTGTATGTGTGTATGTCCTGGTCCTCCAGATTGGGGGTTAAGCATTAGGCTAACGACCCACCTTGTAAAAATTGGATGTTATGAAACACCTACATGGTGCGGCTAAATATCAACTTCGATATAAACGGCCTTGTAAATAAGTAATAAAGTTTATACGATTGACCTCTAGTGGTGTAAAATGACACTGTAAAAAATGTATATTAGCAGTTTTCCGTATATTGCGATTCATGTTTTTATTTTTTATTTATGCTTTTGAATTGCATTATGGGACCTTGACCTTTCGTCTCAACAATTTTTAACCTTTTAGGGTGCTTTCACACTAGTGAATTGATTAATTTGTTCCGAAACAGAGATTAAAATTGTTACATTGTTGCTCTTTATTCTTGGTGCGGTTCACTTTCATAACTGAACTTCCGGGAGACTTGGGATGTCTGGAATGACCTCCCGCCCTACTCATAATTCTCGCTTCATATAGCCGTATGCCTATTACATATTCATAAAACACTGTGATATAGCCGGGCTCGGATCGTATCGCTTTCTCACTACAATCGATACGCTCCGGGGTTCGTTTCAATTAAGCCAAGACCACCTCATTCAGGCAGTCTCGGATCGATTGCTTTGGCGTGGATCCGAGCGCAATTGCCATTTTCACATATGCCAAACGAACCGCGCTAACTGGGCAAACGCGCCAGGTTCCGGAACAAAAGTCTAGGTGTGAAAGCACCCTTAAACTTGGATTTCTATGAACATTTCTAATAGTTTAAAGGTATAATTTGTCTTGGTTGGTGTTGTATATTACACTACAAAGCCTTGTAATAAACTGATTTCTGAAGAAACAGATTTTTATATATTACTTCTTATATAATCTCTTATATAATCTATATAACTTCGTTATATAATTTCAAACACCAAAAATGACAATAGAATTGCATTTTCAACATCAAAAGTGGACAAAGCAGAGATCAAGGTCCCATAATGCAATTCACAAACATAAATGAATGCAAAACACTAATCACAATGTATGCTTTCATAGTATGTAAACATAAAAAGTTTAATTATCAAAAAAGTATCTGAACTGATACTTAGAAGGACAAAACAGTCCTGCGGCAGTGAGTACAGTTCAGTATTCAAGTAATCTCTTTTGACAATTATATAAATAGTTCAGATTTAAAATAAAGAAGATGAACTAATACTTACAGCGAGGGAAAATACCAGTGCTGCAATGCTCAGAGGACTGCAACAGTAGCAGAAAATCAGGTTAAAGATGGAGTAACACAAGTAATCTGGCAGTGGTGCGGCGGGCACAAAGCCTGCAGTCTGCACCGAGATCACTGCTTGTCCTGGAAGTGGCCCTTGATTGTAGGGGCCCTGCTGGACTGACTGGCCTGGACTGGGTGGATAATATACAGGTGGAGGCTGAGGCTCCAACAGCATAATTGTATCAGATGCTTGCTGTCTGTCATCCATTTTTCTGATTGTGGTTTTATTGCTGTGCTCTGTTGCTTTGAATGCCAGTGAATATAAAGAGGATGTGAAACGATTATAGAGAAGAAGTTCACATTGTTTTCATTGTACGTTGTGACTGCAGAACCCACAGTTTCAGTCAGAGCTTGTGGGCACCATAAAACTAAAACAATTTATGCTATATGAAATATCGGTTTATATAAATATCAGGTTGGACCCGCTTTTGCCTTCAGAACTGCCTTAATCCTTCGTGGCATATTCCTGAGATTTTGGTCCATATTGAAATTATAGCATCACGCAGTTGCTGCAGATTTGTCGGCTGCACATGCATGATGCAAAACTCCCTTTCCACCACATCCCAAAAGTGCTCTATTGGATTGAGATCTGGTGACTGTGGAGGCCATTTGAGTACAATGAACTCATTGTCATGTTCAAGAAACCAGTCTGAAATAATTCACACTTTATTACATGGTGCGTTATCCTGCTGGAAGTAGCCATCAGAAGATGGGTACACTGTGGTCATAAAGGGATGGACATGGTCAGCAACAATACTCAGGTAAGCTGTGGTGTTGACTCAATGCTCAATTGGTACTAATGAGCCCAAAATGTGCCAACAAAATATGCCCCACATCATTACACCACCAGCCACCATTGATACAAGGCAGGATGGATCCATGCCTTCATGTTGTGGATGCCAAATTTTAACCCTACCATCCGAATGTCGCAGCAGAAATCGAGACTCATCAGGCAATGTTTCTCCAATCTTCTATTGTCCAAATTTTGGTGAGCCTTTGAGAAATGTAGCCTCAGTTTCTTGTTCTTAGCTGACAGGAGTGGCACCTAGTGTGGTCTTCTGCTGTTGTAGCTCATCCACCTCAAGGTTGGATGTGTTGTGTGTTCAGAGATGCTCCATTGCATACCTTGGTTGCAGTGGTGTAAAGTAACTAATTACAAATACTCAAATTACTGTAATTGAGTAGTTTTTCTCTGAAATTTACTAAGTAGTTTTGAAAACGTGTACTTTTACTCTCAATTGAGTACATTTTTACTGCTGTACATTTTTACTGCTAACCTTTTACTCCACTACTTTCCTTCAACCTGCAGTAACTACTTTATTTTAGAAAAAAATCAGTCCTGGGACTCCCGTCCAATCAAATCGCACATAGAAGATTAATCACATCATAATGAACAACCTCAAGACATATATATATATATATATATTACATGGGATGACACGGTGGCGCAGTGGGTAGCACGATCGCCTCACAACAAGAAGGTCACTGGTTCAAGCCTCGGCTGGGTCAGTTGGCGTTTCTGTGTGGAATTTGCATGTTGTTCCCGTGGGTTTCCTCTGAGTGCTTCGGTTTCCTCCACAAGTCCAAAGACATGTGGTATAGGTGAATTGGGTATGTTAAAATTGACCGTAGTGTATGAGTGTGGATGTTTCCCAGTAATGGGTTACGACTAGAAGGGCATCCACTGCATAAAACATATGCTGAATAGGTTAATGTGGTTTATTTCTGCTGTATTTCCGTACAGAATTAGCTGCTAAGTCATGTGATCTCTCTCTGACTGCATTTGGGGATTCTTCACCCATATTACTCAAAACATTATATCTGTTCTGAAGCTGTATTTGAGTCCAAGCTGTATTTAAGGTAGAGGAAGCTGATGCAACAGCGTATGATCTGATCCCGCGAGTACCCTTTGGTCTCACACCTTGTTTATGCCATCAGTTACGCTCATTTTCGACAGTTTCATTCTGTTTTTCTGAGCTCAAAACAGTAGCTGGAGTAGATTTATGGGACTCACCGGCTGTATGCTGTGAGGGTCCACAATTTAGCGGTCCTGTGTGATCTGGCAGTTCTGGTTGAATCGCAAGTAACTTTGTTTCAAGAATTGCAATCTTTTGTAGAAGTTTGTGGCAGTTTGTGCAACTGTGGGATTCTGAATTAATCCAATCCAGAGGCATTTTCACAGCTGTGTTTTACCGTTTCAGGAATGTAAGCAACTGGTAGCGGGAGAATTGTTTGGTCGATAATTTCCCTCTTGTTAGTAAGCTTTATTCCAGAAAGTTTGTAGGTTCGATGTTGATCTTCAAGCTGTGTCATTTAAGCACTCTGCTGATAGGCTTAAGTTAAAATTAGTGTATAAAATATAAAAGCAAGAGTGCAAAGAGCGGAGCAGTAGGCAAAGACATCTGAACAGTAGCAAAGCTGGAAGTAGCTCACCTAATGAATGAGTCCTAGTATCTAACAAAAAGAAGCAGTGTCTAATGAGTAAGCACTAGTATATTTTTAATAAGCACAAAGAGTAGACACTAGTATCTAAAAAATAAGCACTAGTAACATGAAAATAGATACTATATGTACTAATTAAATGTCAGAACGGCTTGCCATACTGCTTCAACATCTTTGCTGTTTAGGTAACTAGCAAACTATACCTTAAGAAAAAGTATGAAAATGTCATGCAGGCCTAATCAATAGTCATATTTGTTTATTTTTAAGTCCTAACTTAAATCCTAATGCAACCTTCTTTGTAAACTAAGACAGTAATTCAGTATCTTGATGTGTTGATATGATGATCCTCAACTTCATTTCATCAAAATTTACTATAAATTATAATTTTTTTATAAATATAACTTTCTTTATTGTTTTTTAAACATTCAAACACACTGAACTTACTCTTTACACCAGATTATGTTTGGCTGGAGTACATGTTTAGGATTAGATCACTTTTAGAAATAAAGGTGTGAAATATGTCACTGGGTCAGCACCTTTTTTGCCAAAAGGTCTATATTGGCACCTCAAAGTTGTTATTAACTGTATCCCAGTTAATATTTCTCTTTCAGTGTATTTTCAATGATACACTGTTTTGTATCCTAACACATTTTCAGAAAAGAGCACACATTGTTCAAAAATGATTCGTCTGTTTGTCTTGTCAAACTGTCATGAATGAGAGCATGAATGTGGATTGTAGATAATAAAGTTGATAAAAATGTTCCGTTTCTTGCACAGATCAATTGTTTCTTTACTTAAGTACTCAGTTGTTAATTTTGTCTTGCCTTTATTTGTTGTTTTGAACCATGGTTTCAACTAAAAAAAAGTTGTAAAGTCGCTTACATCATAGATTGAGACTAACCACAAACTATCACCTCTGAGTAAAGTTTCCCATTTAGACAGATGGTTTTATTATTAGAGAAGTGTGAATAGTTTCATTATTAGAGGGTATGTGGATATACTAAAGGGTCAGTATTTTGTATTATTCTGTTGGAATGTGCAATCAATGAAGATTGGCCACCAGGTATCTCCCACAGCTGCTGGATCACTATTGGCTTAGCTCACATTAATCCAATCCAATGAAGGCCTAGAGTGTTCCAGCATGTGTTCCAGAGCAGGATGTGAGTGCAGGGCATTGAGATTTGCTTAATTGTCTGTAGGCTTCAGTTTTAAATTTAAAACAAGTTTTAACAGATTTAAATATATATATATATATAATGATAGATGATAATAAATTTGTATTTTAAAAATAAATACAATTTCTTTATTCCACATTTTCAATATTTTTAAAACCATAATGTAAAACTTACCATTTAAATGCACATTAATATTTTAACTATAGTGCAAGGGAAACATGTCTCATATATCAGTATTAATAAAAGATGGAGCACAGGCTGTAGTTTTTCTGACAAATTGTTTCAACCAAAATTAGACTTGCACTTCTGTTCTGCAGTTAATTTTCAGGGCATATTATTCACAGATTATATCAGTCTGCTATAACGACAGACGAGCATTATTGGCATTATCATGATGAACCTGTTCAGTAGTAAACTTGAGTTTATTTGACTTACACTCTTCGTTAAAAAAACTCCTTATGTCCACCTTTTTTGCTGCCACCATCCTCACTTGTATCAAACAGCTTAGAACTACCAAGAGGCGACACTCTAGTGTGATTTGGGAAACAGCCACTAGATGCCGCTAGTGTCCCGCGGTGGCCATTTTGGAATTAAAACTCCAATAGAACAACAGCATATTATTAGTCTGTAAAATAAACTTATTAAAAGTGCTAATGATTGTGATAGTAAGTGTTGTATTGTCGTCTTTCAGGTTGTATGTCAGCTTTAATGCGCTTTTTAAATAAAAAAAAAATAAAACAGCTGCTTGCCATCACTACAGCAATAAGATCCAATGGACGGCCGATCACTTTCACTCCAAAATGTTGGAATCCGAGGCTGTTGCTGGGCGCTGCTGTTGCAATGGAACGTTCTATTGAGTGTCGCCTCTTGGTCATTCAAAGCTCTTTGCTTGTATGTTTCAACTCATACATCTTATTCTTGCATGGGAAATTTGCCTGCGCAGCTTTTGGCACTGTTACATCTGAACGCAGCTACAGCCTCTCACATGACAGCAGGAAAAGGCACAGCCAATCATATGTGTTTGAGGGGCGGTACGACTCAAAGAAATAACGTGATTTAACCCTTTCGGCATGGCTAGGTTAATATAGGGGAATTACAAACCTACATCACACATGACGTCACATGGGTTCAACCGCGCATACCAGTTGCAAAAAAGACCGGTTGCAACAGCAAACATGTTGTGTTGTGCGGTAGGATGCCATATTTGAAATCTTACCAATCTAGACCTAAATTTTACCATGCACCACACTGCTTTTAATGCCAATCGCAGATATCTTTGGCTAACAGCCATCATAAGAGCTGAATGGAGTGAGGACCTAATTAAAAATGCTCGACTCTGCAGTTCTCATGTTATATCAGGTAAGCTTACGCTTTGCTGAATCATACACATTACTCCTTTTTTGATTGCAGCAATGATTTCAGCAAAAACAGTTAAATATGGTTTATTAAACTGCGGACCCTGAATGCTTAAAATGAAATGTAAAAATGTAAGTTCACGTACCCTGCTGTACAGGTGCAGTTCCTGTCAGAATGCAGTTGTTTTGCTTGTTGATGATTACCCAGGCCTTGTTCAGCTCCGTCTCCTTTCCTTGTCTTTGGCTAGGCAGAACCTCGGTTTTTAGCACTACAAAGATTTGAATCTGGTAATCAGGGAACATTATTTCTTGCACATGACCACACAGAACTAAATTGTTGGCATCCAAAGACTTGTAGGCCTTTAACTTCTCTCTTGTAAAATCCCTTGGAGTTTCAATAAGATAGTTGTATATTTCAGCTGGATGCTTGGCCATTTTGTCTTATCCAATAACCATTGAGAGTACTATCACAAACGGACCTGTCAGACGAACGCCGCTCACTTTAATGTTAATTTTGCCGGATAACTGTGCTTATCACTGGGTGAAAAACTGTTATAATACACTGAAAGCATGTAAATAATATATATATTATGTAATCAATATAACTTATCTCTAATACAACAACAAACTCTGTACCACATTGGATGTCATTTCTGTAAGAGTCTAAATTATCATTTGCATTTGTTTATATGGCAAAAGATGTCTTTCACCAAAGAAGGTCCATGCTTACTCTGGACTTTAGTGTGTGGACTTTGTTTTTTTTTCGATGTGGTCACATGTTGATTGGTCAGTTTAAATGTCTCAGCATTTTTGGGCTTTAGTAACATGGTCAAGAAGATACAAAATAGCTGGTAAACTTTGCTCTGTCTCTTTTCCTGGTCTGTTCTTTTCCTGGTCTGTTTTCTTCCTGGTCTGCTTCTCTCCTGTTCTGCTCATCTCCTTCTCTGGAGGTTATCTTCTCTGGCTCTACTGCTCCCAGGCTCTTTGAGGCCTACTTACTCTGTTTGTCTCTCTCTCTCTCTCCTCCTGTCTCTCCCTCTCTCTCTCTTAGGTAACTTTAAATTTACATTTAAGCTGGATACAATTTATATCATATGATTTTATCATTTCATGTTTTATCATTTTATACAGTTATTTTATAACTAATTCAGTTGTAACCATAGATAATTATTGTCATTAAATCATCTCATTTTCTAGCATATGTGAATTACTTTTGATTTAACATCAACACTTAATTGCTCCATATTGCAATACAATACAATCACATAATATAAACGCTCTCCCACATTTATAGCTGTTATTACTGCCCTTATTTCCGTTTTGGTATAAGATTGCAGAAGAATGGTTTGACTAGAATGTACAGTTTTTTACCATCATGCTGATAACTTTTTAGTTGCTCGGCAGAACTACAGTTCGAACCGCTGTGGTCAAAATCCCATTCTACATTTCCTCACTGTAAATGCTAATGCTCTCAGTTTTTTCTGCAACCTCGCTGTTTGCGCATCTTGAATGTTTACAAACAGGTAATTCGTCTATTGACAGCACAATTTTGTTAAAAAGAATTTTTAAGTGAATTAAAATATTGGTGGGGACATTTCAATAGTTGGTGGATATTGGTGGGGATGATTCCCCTCCGTCCATGCTAAATCTACGCCCCTGTTTTAACATTAGCACTTAATTGCTCCATATTGCAATGTAACACTATCACATAATAGCAACACTCTCCCACATTTTTTGCTATTATAACTGTCCTTATTTCCATTTTTGGTATATAAGATTGCAGAAGGATGGTTTGACTAGAAATGTACAGTTTTTCACCATCATAACTTTTTAGTAATTTGGCAAACTACAGTAAAAAAAAAAACATCTTTACACTATTAGTCTGTTTATGGCTCGTTTCTACTGAGAGGTACAGTACGGTACGGGTCACCTTTATCAAGCTTGCATTTCCACTACCAAGGGTACCCTTTTGGTGGGCGTGGTGTACGACAGAAAGTTTCAGACGACGTCATGTTTACTCAAGGAAGTCAAAATGGATGGAACAAGTTTTGGCGCAAACTTCATCTGGCGTTACGGTCAGTCTAAGTGGCGGGGTCAAAGTTCATCTGGCGTTACGGTCAGTCTAAGCGGCGGGGACTGTCACCGCCTTAGCGGTTTAGATAGGATCAAGCACGCTAGGCCATGCCCGACAATAGACCACCTTTCCCGGCTTAGGTCCCACGCCGGACCCCAATTGGCTCTGACCTGCCATAGAGCTTTTGAGGAACATGAAAAAAAGTGGACTTAGGTTTTGGCGGCTTAGCAGTTCGACGGACCAGGGGTCTTCAGGCAAGGTCTATGCCCGAGTAAAGTGTGTCTGTCTGCCGCAGGATGTTGGGCGCGCGTGGGGTCTTTAGACCCA
>CAIGQZ010033112.1:29721744-29745820 GCA_903798205.1 Danio tinwini
ATAATGTTATATAATCATTTATATTTATATTACGGGCAGATTTATAAGCCTTTCATTGCATATCGTACTGTGTATGTGACAAATAAAAATTTTAATTGTTAATGATCTAAAATTAAATAGTTAAAAAAATTAATGAAAAGCACATAAACTAGTACTTACAGAGAAGGAAAATATCAGTGCTGCGATGCCCAGAGGTAAACAGCAGCAAAACATGGTGAAGATGGAGTAGCCCAAGTAATCTGGCAGTGGATTGACTAGTGGAGCAGCGGTTACAAAAACCGTAGGCTGTACAGAGACCACCGCTTGTCCTGGATGTGGCCCTTGAGCGTAGGAGCCCTGCAGGACCGACTGGCCTGGATAGTATGGAGGATATGCAGCAGGATTGTCCTGGTATGCAGGTGGAGGCTGAGGCTGCAACATCACAGACTTCTCAGGATTCTGATTGCGATTCATTCTTCTAATTGGGATTTGCTTTACTGTGCTTTGGTCTCTTAAAAGATTGCATATATAGCTGAACGTAGTTTGCAAAGTGTTTAGCAATTATAGGGGAGGAGGTGCAAAAACAACCACGCTTATAAAACGCAGGGGCGGACCTAGGAAATAATGGATGTGGTGGTAAGGGGATTGACATTAAAATGATGAGGGCTAGCAACACTAAAGCATGCATCACTGTAAGTTTTTTAATAGATTCATTGAATGCTATATACTACTTTAACAACTTTACAATATTTACTACCAGCTCACAGCTAACTATTAAGGTTATGTGGGCCTAATCAATAGTCATATTTATTCATTTATTTATTTGAACACTTTTCTACATTCACTCCATATCTCAAAAAATGCCATTGTGCATTTATGAAATGTGCATCACACAGCTGAGTGGGCTTTACAAACCACATGTAAAGTTTGAAATGGCATCGTCTCTATTTTGAAATGACTTACATTACTCTATTGCCTGGAACATCAGACCCCTAACCTCAAACCACAGTCAAACAGAAACTGTTTAAACGCTCAGTTAATAGACTGTAAATGTATATTCATAAAAGGCTTGAGCCTCGCAAATAATATAAATCTACAAGCACAGACACAGAAACTGTTGTCTGATATTTTTTGATTAAATAATTCCATTACTAATGAACTTTGGGAATTTACTCTTTACCCCTGGTTAAGTATGGCAGGTGTACAGGAAAATGACCTACTTAGGATGAAATCACTCAGAAATAAAGGTGTGAAAGCTGTCACTGGGGGAGTACCTTTTCTACCGAAAGAGCAAAAATACATGTTAGTACCTAAAGTGCTAGAAAAAAAAGGTACCACTTTTTTTGAGCCTGTACTCTTTTAAGTCCCTTGTTTTAAGATTCAGGTCTTAGGTTAATCACCGCTCTACCAGTGATGCACATCCTGATAACTTTTTCCTGTCTGAACAAACTTACACATAAAACCTCAAAGTTGAAATCTTGATAGATCTTTTGAAAAGGTCCCAGTGAAAATACAGTACTGCATTTTTTTATTTTTATTACACCAGTTGTTATAAATATTCACAGCTATTAATTGCTTTTTATTTGTGCTAAAAAGTCCATGCTATAAACTGAAATTAAAGGGCACCTATGGTGAAAAATCTACTTTTCAAGCTGTTTGGACAGACATATGTGTAGGTATAGTGTATAGACTGTCATATTGGGGTGATATAAACACACTCAGTCGTTTTTTTTTTCAATTTAACAACATAAAAACGGTGGACCAATTGGAGCTGTTTTGAGATCGACCGCAACTTGACGTAGGAGTGCGGTCCCCCCGCCCACCAATATTGATTGACAGGTGGCCATTACCATCTCCTCAGTATGTTGTTTTACGTCCACCATTTTCAGCGTGTGAGTCAAAGCGACGTCACCAAAGAAACACCCTTGCTCTATTTTTAGATGGAAGGCTCATTGGGCTCAACATTCACCACGTTAGCGCTCTCCTCCACGCCAGTGTTTGTAAGTTTTTGTGTGTTTGCATAGCTACATGTGTACTTTTCATTGTGTCTTCCTTAAACTTCAGCGGTTTGCATTTCCCGTGGTCACAGAAGCTCCCTGTCATCTTAACTAGGTGCAGCTGGAAAGTGCGAGCGCGCTGCCTCACGTGCTCGTCCCTCCATTGGAAATAACGAACTAAAGACGCGCAGCGCCATGCATTTCGCGTTGTCGCGAGTGAAAGTGACGACCGTGGGGTTTGCTCACTATTCTGCCGCCTAGGTCGCCTCTATGGACTCGCTGGCCCTGCTCAGGACACTGTTCATATTTCTGCCGCACCACAGAGCGTTATCTGAATAGTTTCATTTTAAATAACATGCGAATGTGCGCGTCTGGTGTGCCGCGTCATGGCTCTGAGCGGCGCGTCCGGTGCATCTAGCAGGTCAACCAGAAGTGCCGCTCGGCGACACGCAGCGTCGCGCCACGCAGCGGCATGCTTTTTTGAATTCTAAACATAAGTTTCTAACAGGTGACACACACCGGCGCTGCAAGTGTGCGATACTTTCAACTGTCATGTGCGCGCCGTGTCGCGGTGCATCCGGTGTGTGATGCCCTTCAGTCAAAGTTAATTCAGTGTGCTTTAATAGTCTCGGTGTAGGCTACAAGCTCGAAGCTTTAAACTAGCACACAGTTGGCTGTAAAACTATACAAAGACACAAATGATTTGTACTCTCTGCTTGGTCTGTGTCTGAGTCGTACAAGTACAGCTGGTTGTACCTGGTTGGTACACTCATGTTGCTTCTCTCTTGTCTGCCTGTCTATTACACAAAGCGGGGTAGCTCTTGGCTCCGCCCCCTTGTTAACTTGGGCGGGAAGTCGAAACTAATTTTCATGTGAAGCATCACGCCCCTGAAACTGAACTTTTGAACTGAACCTAAACTGGCACACTCAGAAGAACCATAATATTAATATTACATCTTAAAAAAGGGGTAAAATAGGTGCCCTTTAAAGGAACTGTGAAAACATAACTTCCATTTACAAAAACTTAAAATAGCTTAAACTACAATGTGTATAATCTGCCAATGGGGTAAGCAAAATACTCTTATGTCAAAAGGAAAAACAAGATTATTTTGCTTACCACATTGGCAGATTATTTTGCTTGTTTTAAGGAAAAACTGACTTAATATTGACATATTATGTCTGAAAACAAGACATTATGTTTTGCTTGCCAAGAAAATGTTTCTTGATATAAGAATTATTAGATATTTGGACTAGAAACAAGACAAAAAAATCTAAGTAAGAAAAGCATTTTTTGCAGTGTATCATGTTTTGAACGGGTAAAAGTGGATTTGAGGTGTCTTATCAGGTTTGTTGTGTTAAATGTAGCCTTTTCCTTTCCACCTCTTGCAATGCCAAGTTTACATATCTCACAATGTTGGCAATGGCAATGTTGTTGTCATTAACTTTATATTACCTTCAGACAGCAGACATACTTTGCCAGCATTTAACCAATTGTGTATCTGCAACAAAGTGATGTCAGCAAGTGATGTCAAGTCAAGAAAGAAGTCTAACTCTGAGCCACTCCATAACTATAGATGTGCTAAAAAAATTATGAGATATATGCAAACAGTTGAAGTCAGAAAATTATTTGCCCCCCCTTTGAATTTATTATTTTTTTATATCTACCAAATGATGTTTAACAGAGCAAGGAAATTTTCACAGCATGTCTGATAATATTTTTTCTTTCTGAAAAAGTCTTATTTGTTTTATTTCGGCTAGAATAAAAGCAGTTATTATTTTTTAAAAACCATTTTAAGGTCAAAATTATTAGCCCCAGCTATATTTTTTTTACGATAGTCTACAGAACAAACCATCGTTTTACAATAACTTGCCTAATTACCCTAACCTGCCTAATTAACCTAGTTAAGCCTTTAAGAGTCACTTTAAGCTGTAAAGAAGTGTCTTGAAAAATATCTAGTCAAATATTATTTACTGTCATCATGGCAAAGATAAAATAAATCAGTTACTAGAGATGCGTTATTAAAACTATTATGTTTAGAAATGTGTTGAAAAAATCTTCTCTCCATTAAACAGAAATTGGGGAAAAAATAAACAGGGGGGCTAATAATTCAGGGGGGTTACTAATTCTGACTTCAACTGTACATTGTCGAGGTAACGCCCGATTCCAATTGAGTCTGAATGCGTGATCGGGCCCAATTTCCGATCACGTGATCGGATCTGGACATCCCTAATCATGTCTAACCCAAAATGTACTCCTTCTAATCTGTTTTTAATTCCTCAGTTGTGTGTTTGTGTCTTGATAAGTTTTGTTGATTGGTAATTATTGTGAACTAATAGCAATTACAATGGTATACTTTGCCTTTTACTTCAGTAAACTGTGGTTTTTGTTTTCAGTCCAATTGAGAACTCATTTATTCATCCATTTTCCCTTTGGCATAGTCCCTTATTTATCAGAGGCCACCACAGCGGAATGACCCACCAACTAAACTATTCGGACATAAGTTTTACGCAGCAGATGACCTTCGAGCCACAGCCCAGTATTGGGAATCACCCATACACTCTCACATTCACACACACTCATAAGCTATGGCCAATTTAGTACATCCAATTCACCTATAGCTCATGTCTTTGGACTGTGGGGGAAACCGGAGCACCTGGAGGAAACCCTACAGCAATACGGTGAGAACATGCAAACTCCACTTAGAAACGCCATCAACTCGAACCAGTGACATTCATGCTGTGAGGCGACAGTACTAACCAGAGTTCCACAGTAACGCATTGCTGTGTTCTAATTATTTTTGATGAATGCAGTAATGTAACAGATTACGTTTTAAATTAGCGTAATCTGATTACAGTTCCTAAAGTTGATGTAATTGGATTACCTATGTTACAAATATAGTTTTTGGAAGGAAAAATACTTATTTTAAATCACGTTTTCTGCTGCAACGTCAGTTAATAAGCATGTGCTTTTAAATAGCTGGAGAACGCCAGCTGAAATAGCTACTGCCTAGAGTGATTGCTTCTTCAAGTGGAAATACAGACATTACTTTGATTTCACTGAGCATAAAACAAAAATATTGCTGTGAAATGCAGTCTGTGACCAGTCTCTAAAGAATTTTTGACTGCTTTTAACTCAACCAGCAACTTGTTTAAGCTCTTTAACAGAAAGCATTCTATGACAATAGCCACCAAGGAGGACACCGGCGCCCAAAAACAAAGCGCGCCTAACTCAGCCTAAACATGCTAAATAAAAAAAAATGTGTGCAGGATCGGGAGTGAAGGTACCTACTGAATGTGAAGAGAAGTGGGCTTATGGGGTTGTTCACATATTGCGTCTTTTGCGCACGGGCATATATTGGGAGCGCATTTTGCACTCGCTCGCGTTTCCCAGGCGCACTAGTTGAAAACTGCAAGTCACGTATCAAGAACTGACCGATCAGCTTCATACTTTGGAATATGTATATTTTGGTAGACTAATTACCTCAGACAAACACAGAACACCTAAACACTGCAGTGCTTTTTCATACTACAGTATGGATGTCAGTGGTTACAGGTAGGGCTTGATATTAACTTTTTTGATCACCAGCCAGTGTGGCTAGTAGTTTTCCAACATTACTAGCCACTCGCCATTTTCACTAACCACAATTTTGTTGTTGGGAAAATATATTTTAATATGCATAAATTTAACTTTGACATGCTAAAATTACATGATTTAGATTTTGTGGAATGTCCACATGCCTCCTAATTCATTTAACTTTTTGTGTTTGCTGTGTATGAGAAAATAAATAAATAATTATTTCTTGGCCACAAATTTTAAATAATGTGTCAAAACAAGCAAAATATAGCTGTATACTATACATTTTATTTAACAAAACATTTCTTAAAAAAAAAAACAGTTAACACAAGTTAACTACACATAAATGCGAAGTTAATATCCTATATCCTGTTTAAATAATGGTTAAAGCAAAAGCAACCGGTTCTGCTTACAAAAAGACCAATCTGAAGCTCTTGAAAGCAGCAGGGCTGTGAGTGCATGAACAACTTTTTGTCTAGTCTATTTGAAAGAGAACCGATTACACCAGTTGCGTTTCCAGGCACCATTGTTTCAAGCAAGGAAACGGGAGCGCGCACGTGTTTTAAACAGTCGCGCGCATCACATCAGCTGTTGGCGCGAGTGATTATTCTCTCATTCGGTAATCAACCGGCTTTCTTTTGCCCGCACACACATATTTGTCAGTCATGCTGCTTTCCGATTCTAAGATCGCATTTGCACGAATATTGGGCCATCCTTATTGTCGAATGCTGCTTTTAAGAAAACTACAATTTAAAAATGATTTCCAACCAGCCAAAGTGTCTTGTGGAGGTGTCTGTCTAACCCACCAGAGCTGAAATCTACCCGCATTTGGCAGGTTGGCGGGCGTTAATGTAAAGCCCTGGTTACAGGTATCCATTTTTTTCCCTTTCTATTAAAAAAAAAAGACAAACAGGTTTGGAACAAGTAAATGATGAGAGAATTTTAGGTTTTGGACAAACTCTTTAAGTCTTTTGAATATGTCAAGCTGCTGTGATCAACCCATTGTAATGTTTTTCAGTGAATATTAAATTACTGAAAGAGCTGCAGTTTATTTTGTATTTTTATAGGTATATTTTATACGATTTAAAAGTAACTTCAAAGTAATTAGTAATCTGATTACTTTTTACATGAAGTAATTAGTAATGTAATCAGATTATTTTTTTCCAGTAGTAATCAGTAATTTGTAATCTATAAGTTTTTTAAAGTAACTTACCCAACACTGGTGCTAACCACTGAGCCACTGTGGCGCCACCCAATTGAAAACCCTGAGTCTTAATTTTTTTCTCGTCATCTCCTCTATTATCAACCCAGTCTCTCAACTTAATCCAGAGTTAAAGACTTGCTCATTTCGGGAAATCTCTGTTCATGCATTTGTTACATTCATTGTTGAATTTTTGCAACTCATTATTCTGCAGTATATAAAGCCAGCCTATGTCTTGCATGCTTGAGAACCATTAGTGGACAAATTCATGCCTATGTGATTTTATAAGGCTTTGTTGGATTTGACAAAGGAGGTGAAACCATAGCAATAAAACACAATGTAAAGTTTGCTCCGTGTATAAGGGCTCATCCCTATATGCCCTAAAACTTTCTAAGGGTTTACCCTATAGAGTGAAAGCTTCAAATAGAATAGTGCATAGGGATGAGCCCTTCTGAAAAACATGCAGTATGCAACATCAAACTACTTCCCTGTGCGAAGGATTATAGGGGCTTTAAGTGTCCTTCAATTGAAAATCCTTGTTGATTGAAGGGATACAGCTTTGGCCAGAAATGAAAGATAATTATTTGTATTAATTATTAAATGGGGCGGTGCAGTGGGTAGTGCTGTCGCTTCACAGCAAGTAGGTCCCTGGTTCGAGCCTCATCTAGGTCAGTTGGCACTTCTGTGTGGAGTTTGTGTGTTCTCCCTGTGTTCACATGGGTCTCCTCCAGGTGCTCTGGTTTCCCCCACAGTACAAACACATGCACTTGGGTAAGTTAAATTGTCCATAGTGTATGTGTGTGAATGAGTGTGTATGGATGTTTCTTAGTGATAGGTTACCGTACACAGTAATATAAAAACAGTCATATTTTTTGTGGTAATAATATAAATTATAATCGATAATTTATTATACTATGTACATTATTATTTATATCAGATGTGCCCAAACTTTGCTCTTTTCTCGGTTGACCTGAAACCCCAACAGATGGAGGTGCTGGAGCACCTTGTCTCTGTGCACAGTCAACTGTTCCCGAGAGTGAGCTAAAATTAGCCAGTCGTCGAGATAGTTGAGTATGCGGACGCCCGCGAGCCGAAGGGGCGCTAGGGCGCCCTCCGCGAGCTTGGTGAAGACCCGCGGAGAAAGAGAGAGCCCGAAGGGGAGGACTTTGTACTGCCAAGCTCGACCCTCGAACGCAAACCTCAGAAACTGACGGTGGCGGGGAAGGATGGAGACATGACAGTATGCGTCCTTCAGGTCTATCGCTGCAAACCAATCCTGAGAATGAACGCACCGGAGGATGCGCTTCTGCGTGAGCATTCTAAACAGGAGCCTGTGCAGACAGCGGTTCAAAACACGCAGATCTAGGATCGGTCGTAACCCACCGCACTTTTTGGATACGATGAAGTACGGGCTGTAAAACCCGCTCTCCATCTCGGCTGGAGGGACCGGCTCGATTGCATCCTTCGCCAGGAGGACAGCAATCTCCTCTCGCAAGACAGGGGCTGACCCTGGTAAAGTACACGCCCATGAACTTCGGGGGACGTTTCGCAAACTGAATTGTATAGCCGAGTCTGATTGTGCGTATGAGCCACCGCGAGGGACTGGCCCGCGCTAACCAGGCAGAGAGAGCCCTCGCTAATGGACTCATCGCTACAATCGATGACGTACCTGCAGTGGGGCAGCGCGGAGAGGGAGAGCTGATCCGGGAAACGCTGGGGTCCTGCGGAAGAGCTGGAGATAAGAGAGTCACACTCACCGAGCTCCCGAGCTCCGGAGAGAGGGCTTGAGGAGTGGGAGAAAGGAGCCCGTCCTCCCAGATCCTGTGAGCCATTGGCAAAATGCACCGACTCTGCGAGCCAGAAGGCATAGCGTCCCGGACAGGCAGAGTTCGGGCTGTCACATCCGGAGAATTGGAAAAGTGCTCTTTCATTGATATTTTGGTGGCACTGAAAAGTACCGTTGGTATTGGAGCCCGGCCCTCCACCGGGGAAAAAGCAAATTCCCTCTTCTCCGGATGGCCTGTCTCAGGGACGCTTCGCGGTCCGTTTACCGGACTTAGCGGCGGCCTGGGCAGGGGGGCCGGCCGGCTTATGAGGTGCTCGACGCTGCCGCTTCGCCGGAGGCACTGGCGGGAGCGGTGCAGCTCTCATAGGCGGACGCCCTCAGCGAGGAGCAGCAGATGTGGATGGCTCGGCGGGCGGAGCGGTGTTACGGTCCCGCCGATAGATGACATTACCCATCGCATCAGATTGTTCTTTCATGCCTTGAATTCCTGGGTGAATTCACCGACGGTGTCGCCGAACAGGCCAGCCTGGGATATGGGGGAGTCAAGAAAGTGAACTTTGTCGACTTCGCGCATATCTGCCAGGTTTAGCCAGAGGTGGCGTTCCTGGACCACTAGTGTGGCCATCGTCCTTCCCTGCGCACACGCAGCGGACTTAGTGGTCCGAAGAGCATAGTCGGTTGCGGTGCGGAGCTCGTGTAACAAGCTTGGGTCGGAACCACCCTCGTGCAGCTGTGCCAGCGCCTGCACCTGGTAGCGCTGGTAGGTGGTCATAGCGTGCAAGGCGGAAGCAGCCTGGCGCGCAGCTTTGTAGGCTCTAGCTCCGAGGGAGGCAGATAACCTACAGGCTTTGGACGGGAGACAAGGCAGACCCCTCCAGGAGGAGGCGCCACGCGGACAAAGATTGACCACAATAGCGCGCTCGACCTTCGGGATCGCCTCATAACCCTTGGCTGCTCCACCATCGAGAGTGGTGAGGGCGGAGACGCACGCAGATCGGGCAGAGAAAGGTGCCCTCCAAGACTGCGTGAGCCTACTGTGCACTTCCGGGAAGAAGGGGAGAAGAGGCTTTGAAGGACTGGCCTTCTTATCCTCAACGTAGCACCCATCTAGTCGGTCCAGCCGCGGAGCTGGGGGATAAACCATCTCCAACCCCACGGCCGAAGCAGCCCGGGAAAGCACGGCCATCATATCCGACTCAAGATCTTTGACAGCGGTCCCCAGCCCGGAGGGAGGGAGCGGGTCTGGATCTTCATCGGACATTGACAGCCCACCCTCCGATGCAGCAGTGGACGTCTGGTCCCCGGTGTCATCGAGCGAGAGGGCTACCATCTGGTTAGACGGATCGCTTCCTCCGCTCGAAGCTTGGATGGAGCGCTTAGAGGAGCGGGAGGTCCGCGAGCCCGAGGGCGGCGGATAAGCTCCCACTGGAACCCTCAGACCTGCCCGAGTGCCCACTGCAGTGCAGGGGACAGCTGGGGTGGTTAACTCTTTTGCAAGAGCTAACTGCGATCTTAACTGCGCAACAGACATGCCATCGCAGTGATGGCATGAGCTGCCCGCGAGCACCGCATTAACATGCTGGACCCCCAGACACGCTACGCAGTGCTCGTGCACATCATCCGGGGACAGGAAACCACCGCATCTAGAAACGCATGGTCGGAGCGACATCTTGAAAAAGATGCGCTGTGCGACCGTGTTGCTCTTTTAGGTGAAAGTGCAATACAAACCACTTGGGGAGGACCGGACCCAAAGGACGCCAGGCAAGGGAGAAACCCAGCTCGACCGTCTGCCGCCGCGTATACCACTCTCGTTCACTCTCTCTCTTGCGGATTTCGGGAAATCGGCTGGAGGAACCCTCATCGATTCTTTCAGAATGCTGTGAAGTCGTCTGAAGCGAAAAGGATGCTTTGGCTTGCTAGCTCTGCTCTCTTATAGCAAGATTAATTGCAACGAGCATCAGGTGCGCAAACTGAAGCTGCCAACTCATTGGCATTTCATTGGCCCGTTTACATACTCTTTCAGATGATTGGCTTTCTGAACGAAATCCCCATAGTGGAAGTTTCCACATAGCATTGAAGTTCCCCTTCCGAAGGGGAACTTAAAATTTTAAAGCAACCGGCTGCAAAAAAATTTTGAGTTTATTAAGCTTCAGTGTTTAAAGTTGTGCCAAATTATTCCATAAAGTATACTTTACTTAAACCAGCCTTTTCGGTCAACTTAAAAAAATTATTTGTTTGGTCAACTTTGGAGGAGGCATGTTGGCTCGGTGGTTAGTGGCAGGTTGGCTCAGTCGCTTCCCAGCAAGAAGGTCGCTGGTTTGAGTCCGGGCTGGGCCAGTTGGCATTTTTGTGTGGAGTTTACAAGTTTCCTCCAGGTGCTCCGGTTTCTCCCACAAGTCCAAAGACATGCGGTACAGGTGGATTAAATAAATAAAGTTGGCCGTGTGTGAATAAGAGAGTGTATGGGTGTTTCTCAACTTTAAACTCATCATGGATGTGACATTTGCAGTAAAAACTCAAAACATAAATTCACATAGAAAGTATGTGTTAACATTATATTGAAACATCAAGTGTTTCTCAACTTTAAACTCTCAACTTTAACATGAGTTATGACAACTTTAATATTTAAGTTTACTAAAACCATATCTATTACACTTTTAATGCCCATTACATATTTAAGTCCTATTAACATCATTTTTACATGAACATCCTATCAACATAATTCTTAATTACAACAACTTATGTGAGCAATTCCAGCGTTATGGATGTGACATTTGCAGTAAAAAATCTAAACATAAATTCACATAGAAAGTATAAGTTAACATTATATTAAAACATCTGTTTATATTTTCCAGAACAACTGACCACAGAGTTAAGGGACCAGAAACATATCAATCTATAAACAAGTTTTATACTTTAAATGAGGAAAATAAACATGCGTTATAAATGTGACCTAATAAGACTGCAAGTTTACAGTGTACAATGTACTTTGTAGAAATTCTGTGAATTAAACAGCAAAACCCCAAAGAAATAATAGTCAAAGTCCAAAGTCCAATTCAAAAGGAGAAGAGTTGCCTCTCTATAGAACAAAAATGATTGACTTTATTTTATTTAATATTTTTGTGCATTTATGGATGTGATATCTCCCCGTTATTGATGTGACAGATGTGAAATTCCCACTTCTGTGACTTTGGTAAACCAAATATAATTGTTTGAAAACACTGAGACATTTTCGAGTATTTCTAAAGTACTGTAAAATACTTGCTTATGCAAAAAAACATTGAAACGGTTTTGATATTTTGGCGAAAATGTATTTTTTTTTTCCATGGCAAGGTTGACATTTGCATGGAATTGCGTTATTTTTTCATTTATCTTACTTTGATTATATACACTACTCAGCTAACATGAAAACAACTGTCATGTTTCCTAGTTCCTCCGAAAGCCCACCCTCAAAAGGCTCTGATTGGTCAGCTAACATAATGTGCTGTGATTCGCGGATCGGCTCCACATCACCAGGAAAAGCGTTTTTGCACTGTGTAAACAGTCCAGTAAGAGTACCCTTTAGCCGTATCAATTTGAGCCTGAATCAGACAGAAAAATTAGAGTTGAACACAGTTTAACTTCACGCCTGCTCTCTAAAATACAAACTGACAAGTGTCTTTCACATATTTCCGGAATAAGCTTGTGTAAGTAATATGAAACGTTCTCATATCTTTTGCGAGTTTGTTATTTGAGATGTAGAACTGAGGGAAAGCGGCCGCATAGAGAGACACTGCAGCGCTGGTGAAGATTGTGGCTGTTTAAACGGGTTTATGGATAAATATATATTTGTAGCTAAATTGTAATGGTGCCAAACAGCATTTCCCATTATTTACATCCTTGTTACGTCCTCGCTACAACATACAGCTAACGCTAGACACTGTGCATGCACTATGAACTGAACTGAACTGACACTGTTTCAATTCACTATATTCTTCTGTGTGAAGCTGCTTTGACACATCTACATTGTATAAGCGCTATACAAATAAAGATGAATTGAACTGAAAAGATGAATTAATAGATCACTTTTAACAAATAAAAATACGCTGTAGGTTTTGGACCACCCCTTTAAGACAATTAAACTTAGACCACATCCATTGCACTTGTATTGTCATGTCCTGTCAACTTTACCCTGAGTTAAGACAACTTCAATATTTAAGTGAAGTAAGCTTAAAATTTGAAGGCAGCACAAAAGCTTACTTTTTAAAGTTGAAAAAAACTCACTTTTTGCAGTGTATATATTTATATTTATTTATTTATTGGGATTATTTACATAAAAAAATGTAAGAAAAATAGCACATGTGCACATAAGAAAAAGCAAAACATAAAAACAAAACTTAAAGAGAACAATATATTGGCAGGATTTTAAAAACATCACTGTAAAATAAATTGACTCAACTCAAATGTAAGGCAACTTGCTGCAGAGCTTTTTTTCAGTTGACTCAAATTTCAACTAAAGTACTGCACTTGACTCGATTTAGGAGTCAATTCAAAAAAGCTCTGCAGCAAGTTGCCTTACAATTTTAAGTTGTCAACTTTTTTTAAATTAGAAATGGTTTTATCACCTAAAATGCAATTCAGTAATAAAAAAGAAAAAGAAAAAGCATTGTTTTACTCATGATAAATGCAATCGGTCAGTCAGAGCTTCTATAGTTTTAAATGTCCAGCCTTAAAACATTCATTATAACTGAGTAAACACATAAACATTGACCTAAATGACAAAAATCAAACTGGTCGTTATCTGAAGCCAGCAATGACAACAGATCAAATGTGATATCTACGTCCATTCATATATTCAAAAAAGAATTTACCAAGAAAAATGAAGACAATAATCAATATTATAATAAAGATCCCCCAAAAAACAGCAACACAATTCAGGTTGCTTGCTGTTTTGGAATTCTTCTCTGCTAGTTCCTTCTGTCCTGCGTAGTTTGCATACCGAGTCTGTAAAAAGAACAGTTGAATTTACTGTTTAATTATTGACTAATTTTAGGTCTAGGTTTCTAAACATTTCATATATTAAATTCATTGTTAGTGTTCAATTCGATTCAAGTTTATTTGTACAGTGCTTTTCACAGTAATTGTTTCAAAGCAGCTTTACAAAAAGTGCACATTACTGCAAAAGTCAAGGTTATTAGTTACTAACAGTCCTTAGATAACTAACTACCTAATAACGTTATAAGTTCAAGCTATTATATATAAACATTAAACCTGCAGTTATGTAGTGTATAGGGGATGTCTGTGTACATGTTCAATAAAGTGTATTTCAGTATTAATGTATTTGTGTAATAGTAATGCCAATGTGTTGTTAATGTTGTTAATAATGTTAATAATGTCAGATCACATCACTATAGTCTCCCACAGGACTTAACAGGTCATCACTCCTGAACTTTAAAATACAGCATTCTTTGTTGAATTCAAAATGTGTTTTTGTGGTTGTAGAATTGAAAATCTGCAATGTTTTGTGTCGACTTGAGCATATGAACATTGAGTTTATGAATGTTTGGCCATATGAGAAGTGACCGTGCCCAACTGAGCCAGGTTTCTCTCGAGGTTTTTTATTTATTTTATTTTTTTCCCGCACTTTTGCCCATTGGTGAATTTTTTTTTTCCTCTGCGCTATCGCCACTTGCTTGCAGAGTTCGGAACTTGTAGAGCTGCGCATCAATGGATTACCTTTCAGTGTTTGGAGTCCGAGCAGTGACTATTAAACCACATTGAACTGAACTGAACTAATCAAAACTCAACTGAACTTAAACTCTAAAAAACTCAACTACACTGTTTCAATTCACTATAATCTTCTATGTGAAGCTGCTTTGACACAATCTACATTGTAAAAGCGCTATACAAATAAAGATGAATTGAATGGAATTAAATGATCTGCTTTATGCTATCATGTTGCTGAACCAGAACAGACTGCAGCACTACCATGAACGCTTCAGATTCTAGATCAAATTTGATTGGACATAATGCTGAGTGATGTCATCAAAATCATTTAGTCATCAAAATGATCAACTAGAAGTCAAGTTATTATTTGTTGCACTTACAACTGAGATCGATGTCAAGACTTTTGTCAGGTAGTGTAGATAACATGTGATTAAACATAATGCAGAGTGATGTCATCAAAATTGTTAAATCGGTAAGTTTTGAGTGCACATATTTTCTAAGTGCAGATTTTGTTATTGTTTTAAAGCTTACTTGTTAATTGCTAATCTTAAGATTAACAAATTCAGGAAATTCAGAACACTAGAGACTTTAAGATGACTTAATAGACTTTAAGATTGGTATTCTGAGGTATTAAGATTGATGGCAAACGTGAAATATAGTCTACCACCTCTCTCTTTTTAAAAGCATTGGCCTACTTACCTTCTGCAAAAACACATCTCTGGAAAATCTGACTCATAACTAGGGCCAGATGGAATCTGCAGACGTTTTTTGCAAATTTCTGCTGAGAATTTTGGTAAAAATCTGCAGATTTCTGCCGAATTATTTTGGGAGTCTCATTACTAAAACCTTAATATGTGAAATATGTGTAATTTAAAAACTGAATAAATTCAGATTTACACACATTTACTCAAGTAAATAAACAGAATAATGATGGGCTAAAAATCTGCGCAGATTCTGTGTGGGCCTACTCATAACCTCATTAAAAAATGAAATGAAGTTCATCTGAACGTATACATTTATTGATTTATTTTTATAGCCATACAAACATTAACAAAATATAGCAAAATGTAATAACCTGAAACGCAATTCTGTATTAAAGAGAAAAAGAATTATTTTACTCATGATCAATGGTATCCATCAGTCAGAGCGTTTATTGTTTTACATGTCCAGCCTTTAATACATAGCTCTGTTCATGTAATTAACATACGATTTAACAAGAACACCAAAGACAATAATCAATATTATAATAAAGATCCCCCAAAAAACAGCAACACAATTCAGGTTGCTTGCTGTTTTGGAATTCTTCTCTGCTAGTTCCTTCTGTCCTGCGTAGTTTGCATACCGAGTCTGTAAAAAGAACAGTTGAATTTACTGTTTAATTATTGACTAATTTTAGGTCTAGGTTTCTAAACATTTCATATATTAAATTCATTGTTAGTGTTCAATTCGATTCAAGTTTATTTGTACAGTGCTTTTCACAGTAATTGTTTCAAAGCAGCTTTACAAAAGTGCACATTACTGCAAAAGTCAAGGTTATTAGTTACTAACAGTCCTTAGATAACTAATTACCTAATAACGTTATAAGTTCAATCTATTATATATAAACATTTAACCTGCAGTTATATAGTGTATAGGTGATGTCCGAGTACATGTTCAATGAAGTGTATTTGCGTATTAATTTATTTGTGTAATAGTAATGCCAATGTGTTGTTAATGTTGTTAATATTCTTGTCGGACCACTACCCAACTACTGTAAGTTTACAAGAATCTTCCACTAAACTGATCCGAGTGCTTGCCAAAGTTTGCAGACCATCAGAAATTAGTTGCTTGCTTTTTAATGAATCCTTTCAGTTTTATCAGTTTGATTCAGGCTGCATTATTGTATTGACTCAGTTAAAAAGTAAACAAAAATAATTACTAAAATGTTATTATTATTATCATTATTATTAATAATAATAATGATACTCTTTATTTATAATGTGCTTATAAAACCAAAAGCACTACAACAACAACAACAGCAACAACCAAACCGAACATGCAATAAAATAGAAAGAAGAAAAATTAAATAAAAACACATTAGAATGATCAAGAATCTAAAAATGCAGTAAGAGTTTTTAACATCTCCTTAAAGCTAACTAGTGTGGATTAGGCTATTATAGTCTAATAGTAGCAACTTTGTATGTGTTTACAACTTTCAGCTGGGTGTATGCGCTGTGAAATGTTTGTACAATTTAGGAAAATTCAGACTTAAGACTTAAGACTTAAATTCAGAATTAAGGCGTGAGGACTAGGATTGAAAAACGCTGGCTTGACATCACATGCAATCTTTTTATACAATTTGAGTTGCTACATACCTTTCTCAATATGCTTGCAAATCATATGGTGTATTCCCAGCCTTATATTGGCAAATTTGCACTATACTAAAAAAAAAGATTTATTCGATTTACTCTTTTTTTTTTTAAGGTAAGTGGTTGCAAACAACCAAACAAACTAAAAATATTTTTTTATGTTCAACTTAATGTGTTTTTTTCACATATAACTTAAAATGCATCTAAACATACTGTATAATTATGCATCTCTAACACATAATTCATATTGTCTGGAGCAGGGGCTTTAAACTGCAGTTTAGTTCCAACCCTGCTTCAAAACACTTACCTGTAGGTTTCTCAAGTACTCATTTACTTTGATATGTTTATTTAGGGTTAAAGCTAAACTGGGCAAAACTGTGGCCCTCTGACACCCCTGGTTTAGACCAAAAAGGTTAGATGAATTGTTGATCATATTAGCGTTGACATATTTTGACTTTGCATATTAGGTTTCACATTGTTTTCCCTCCCCCTCATGATTGTGAAGCACTTTGGGTCTATGGTCATTGTTTTCAGTTTATTAAAATAAAATGAAAACATGGTTCACAAAAACAAAAAGTTAAGTTCATGAAGTAATACTTACGAGGATGGAAAATACCACCGCCGCCATGCCCAGAGGACTGCAGCAGCAAATCATGGTAAAGATGGAGCAGCACAGGTATTCTGGCAACGATGTAGGCTGTACAGAGACCATCGGTTGTCCTGGATGTTGCCCTTGAGCGTAGGGACCATGCTGGACCGACTGGCCTGGATAGGATGGATGCTGAGGCTGCAACATCACAACAGTCTCAGGTTGATTCTGCCTGTGATCCATTTTTCTGATTGTGACTTCGTATTGAGATGAACGTATTACTCTGGTATGTACTCTGCTGCTGTACTCTGGTGTCTTGAGCAACAGTCAATGTAGTATGTAAAGGGTTTCATAGATATATGGTGCCATGACCACACTTCCTATTGCACTAGTGACTGGAAACCACAACTTGTGTTCTACGTCAAGATAAGATCGATGAAACTCAACTCTTGAAAATAAAAAAACTTTCGAAATTGTTATAAGCTTTCCGGATTGAGTATATTGTCACTACTGATACTGTGTCTCCAAAAATATATGTTAGAATTATTAGCCCCCCTGTTTATTTTTTTTAACAATTTCTGTTTAATGGAGAGAAGATTTTTTTAACACATTTCTAAACATAATAGTTTTAATTACTCATTTCTATTAACTGATTTATTTTATCTTTGCCATGATGACAATAAATAATATTTTACTAGATATTTTTCAAGACACTTCAATACAGCTTAAAGTGACATTTAAAGGCTTAACTAGGTTAATTAGATTAACTAGGCAGGTTAGGGTAATTAGGCAAGTCATTGTATAATGATGGTTTGTTCGGTAGACAGTTGAAAAAAATTGCTTAAAGGAGCTAATAATATTGACCTTATTAATCCGGGGTCGCCACAGCGGAATGAACCGCCAACTTATCCAGCACACGTTTTACGCAGCGGATGCCCTTCCAGCTGCAACCCATCTCTGGGAAACATCCATTCACACTTATTTACACACATACACTACGGACAATTTAGCCAACCCAATTTACCTGTACCGCATGTCTTTGGACTGTGGGGGAAACCAGAGCACCTGGAGGAAACCTACGCGAACGCAGGGAGAACATGCAAACTCCACACAGAAACGCCAACTGGCCCAGCCGAGGCTCAAACCAGGACCTTCCTGCTGTGAGTCGACAGCACTACATACTGCGCCACTGCGTCGCTTGATTGTTTTTATATTTATTTCAAAGTGTTTTCATGCCTAAACAAAGTGAAAGCACAGAATAGATTCACATTTAAGAGCAAAGGGCGGCCCCTGGTGGTTTGGTGGTATGGGTTACATATAGGGAGGCTCTGCTCTTTAATGTTTATTGCCACCCTTCAGAGAAAGACTGAAAATACGGGAGAAATACAGGAAAATACCTTTATGGGATGATAGCGGGATAGAACTGTAAAATACAGGAGAATCCCAGAAAAAAACGAGAGGGTTGACAGGTATGGCATATGATCTGCTTTATGCTATCATGTTGATAGACCAGAACAGACTGCAGCCCTACCATAAAGGCTTCAGATTCTAGATCAAATATGATTGTACATAATTCAAAGTGATGTCATTAAAATCATTAAATCGGTGAGAAACAGTTTTGAGTGCATATATTTTCTAAATGCAGATTTTGGTATTATTTCAGAGCTTACTTGTTAATTGATTATTTTAGGACATTCATAAAATTCAGAAAATAGAGACTTTAAGATGACTTAATAGACTTTAAGATTAGTATTCTGAGGTACTGGGATTGATATTAAATGTGAAATATAGTCTACCCCCTCTCTTTTTAAAAGCCTCTCATTCTAAGGTAACATTGGCCTACTTACCTTCTGCAAAAACACAACTCTGGAAATTCTGACACATAACCTCAAATCACAGTTTGCAGACAGCAGGATCTGCCTTTATAAGTGTCACGGTTCGGGGTCGGGAAAAAGGAGCGAAGACTCAGGTGCAGAATAAATGGGTATTTATTTATAGCAAAATAAAATAAAAGGCAAAACAATAAAATAAACCACCCAGAAGGGGAAAACATTAATAAAACCAATAAACAAGCAAACAAACAAACTAGACTGGGAAGGCTGGCAGGGATCAGGACTGGAACAACAACAGGATAAGGCAAACTCGGGCCGAGCACTACAGGACAGGACAAGACAGAGCTAGTGTCCGAACTCTGCCACCAACACAACAAGAATTTACAAGACCAGAGTGGCAGAACCCTGACAATAAGTTTAAGTGTCACTCTGCATTGATATTAATATTACAAATCAGTAACAAAATGTCCCAAGAAAAAGATGCTTTCTTTCAACATTCATATATTGGTTCTTTTCAAGAGTTCACAGTTAGCTGATGATTGATGAGTAAGAGCAATTTTGGCATGCTGTCCCGGAAGAGAGCCCTGAGCTTGGAAGATTCTTGACCTTGGGGCTCCCTTCCATTTCATCAGGTGAGAGGGGAGTCTGAGCTCAGGTAAGTCTCGAGAGCTCCCCAGTATTAAGTTAAGAAACAGGGGAAGGAGTAGGGCTGGATGGGGGGATTCTTCAAGACGAAGATAGCTAAGGTAAGGAAATCTGGCAATTTATACATATTCAAATTTATCTGATTGGTGTATTGTGTATTTGCTAATGCAGGACCCGCCGTGGTCAATCATAAGCATGTGATTTTCTCGAAATTTGTTTATATATAAACTTTACTTCGATTATTTCTGTTAATGTAGGTTTGGTCAGTAAAGACTTTTTTAGTCTAAATTATCTTAAACATTGAGACACTGCTAGACACTTAAAGATCTTAACTCAGCTTAGAGCTGAACCACATGGAACTGTTGATCTGATTTCTCATTGATATTATCTACATTATTCTGCACTTGCTTTTCGTGGACGACTAGTTTTTTTGGAGGACTTGAATGAGTCAGTGACTGTCTTGAAAGGACCAGTTTCGAAAGTTGGTTGAAAGGGTCAATTTGGTCTTCATGTGGATAAACTGCTGTTGGAGATATTCAATTAAGCCATTGGCCCTTAATTGAAGCCAATTTTGTCAGAAAAGACTGTTTTAACTCAAGAAGTGCATGCTTTTAATGTAAAAATATCTCCATCCCTAACCCTGCACTCGCAATAACGTCACTATGTCTATTAAGTGCATGTGTCTGAGAGTTTGCAGCCAGATACTATTGGGATAAAAAAAACATCATATATTATGCAGATTCATATACTGTAGTACACTAATAATTTGTGCAATATCATGTTTAAACTTGAAATTGATTTAATCAGATGATAATCCTTTTGTGATTACGACAGTGGCACTGAAATATATGATTCATTGGATTTTTTTTTCAGCAATTTTTGCAAGGTAACTGGTTACTAACAATTTACATGGGCTGAATTTAAACAAACAAATGAAGTTGAACATTATCAAATTGGAGTGGTTTGTTTGAGGTGAGAACATGATCCGAACTAGAACAAACCCAACCCTAAAAGTACTGCGCTTTTTGGACTAATCCAGCTGCTGTAGTCCGATGCACTGTGCAATTTGGAATGTGGAGGAAAAATATTTGTTGACAGCGCTTTACCAACAATTTTAAACAGAGAGAGAGAGAGAAAGAGAGAGAAACATTACCTAATGGATCATTGTTAATATTTTCGGAAGAAGACCATGTCGCTGTTTAGCTAAAGTTAATTCACGCCTCCTCCTGAAGTGAATTGTGATGCGCCTTCGCCATTTGCAATGCATTAAAACATTGTTTTCTAGCTGCACCCACGCTTTATTCTTGAAATGTATAGTTTGTCTAAAGTGATGTATACAAACTATATAGTATACTATGACCAGGAATACAGTCAGCCAGCACAGTCGTCCCTTCATAGCAAAAACTGCCATTTTGTGTCTTCCGGTTTGTTTACCAATCGAAAAGCAGTTAAGGAAATATGTTCAATAACATCTGGCCAATGAGTGATATGGATTTTGTCACAGGACTGCATTTGGTTCTTTTCAACTGGTTCGGACCAAAGCAATCAGTGTGGTGTGAAAACGACCGAAAGACGGCAGAAAATGCTACAATGTATCATTTGTTGCCCTTGGTCCAGACCAAATGAACCGAACCACAGGGGTGAAAGCACCCTATTCCTTGGTCTGTTTTCATGACAATTTAAGTCATAATATTGTAGGAATGCAAATTATCATACGCATTTGTATAAACATGTATTTTTCACCAAGAAGGCCCATACAGATTCCAAAGGCAGATACTGATATGATCAGGGTCTGATTAATGTATGTGGACTTTGGGGGTTTTACAGTGTTGTCACGTGTTGATTAATCAGTTTGTATGTCTCAGTATTTGGGTTTTGGTCACATGGTCAAGAAATATACAAAATAGCTGGTAAACTTTGCTCTGGTCTCTTTTCTTGGTCTGGCCTTTTTCTCCAGGCCTCTTTTCTGACTCTACTGCTATCAGGCTCTCTTTGGGGCCTACTCTCTGTTATTTGTCTTGTTCTCTCTCACTCTCTCTCAGGTAACTTTATTTTACATTTAAGCAGGGTACAATTAATATATATTTTTTATCATTTCATGTTTTGTCCTTTAATACAGTTATTTTGTGACTAATTCAGTTTTAACCATTGCAAGTTTTTGTCATTAAATCATTTTATTTATAAGAAATCTGTGATTTACTTTTGATTTACCATTAACACTTAATTGCTCTATATTGCAATACAACACAATCACATAATAGCAATGCTATTAATACTGCCCTTATTTCAGTTTTTGGTATAAGATTGCAAAAGGATGGTTTGACTAGTAATGTAAATTTTTCACCATCACATACTGATATCTGTTTAGTCATTCGGCAAAACTACAGTTCGAACCGCTGTAGTTAAAAAAAACAATCTTACAAGATAAGTAAAAACTTTGATCAATCATTTAAACTGTAACCAAAGTATTAGTTTAGTTCAACAATTGAATCACATAACTTTAGTATTTGTTGTTTATTCACTCTTTATTTCATAAGATTTCATATGATTCATTTGAATGTTTAAGAGAGTGTACAGTATTAATTGTCACAATCATAAGTCATAAGAAAAGTGTACAACTGAACTGATATTTAAACTGATAACACCACTAGGGCAACACGGTGGCTCAGTTTGATTAATGTAAGTTGAGATGACTAGACAAGTTCATTTAATTCAACTAAAAATTAGTCACAGTGTGGTGTATTGAATAAAATGAGTTGTATCAAATAAAAAGCATACCATTTTTTTAAAACATTTTAATTAAATTTAAAATTAAAAGACAGGAAGAGAAAAGCAACCAACAATACCTTTTTTATTAAAATCACAGTTTTTGAAACATTGTGTAATCAACTATTAGAGTCAAGGGTTTGCATTTCTTGGAACATTAGATAATCAACTTTCAAATCATGTATTAGTTACTTAGTACATTAACGATGAGTAAAACAAATCAGCTCTAATCATTTCCCACAGATGGAGTTGCACAATCGTTCAAGGTCTAAAGAAACATCAAAATGTGATTATAAAAATTCCTGTGGCATTACATGATGTATTTTTTTCTTCACATTCCTGTTGTCCAGCCATGATTTCTCTGGCAATTATGGATGTGTTTAATGGTGAGGGTTGGAAACCATCACAGCAACGTAAACAATATAAAACACAAGAAAGGCCAAGCCGATACCAAGAGCCGTATGGTTAAGAGTGCGCGCCGTTTTGGAGTTGCTTTCTGCTAACTGCTGGTGTCCAGACATGTTGGCGTTGCGAGTCTGTGAAAATAAACATGAAACATATGTGAAGTCTAAATCATATCCAAATTTACAATGTTCATTTGCTAGCACACATTTTTATTCTTTAAGAGGAAATTGAATACATGCAAGTTAATCCACTGAAATAAAATGTTTATTTTGGCAATCTTCAATCAAAGTCTAAACGTTTGCTTCTGCATTTGAAGTGTTGGTCTATCTGTAGTTGTCAGTTTGACGATTTCATCCACAATATTTTAACCACACCCTTTTTACCATCAATTTGAATATGCGAGAATGATGCACAAAAGAAAGCTCTGCCCCCTACTCAATATAATAATAATAATTTTTTACATTTATATAGTGCTTTTCTGGACACTTAAAGAGATTTTACACATTGGATGGAATGATACTGATCGGGCGCAGCCCTGCTTAGCTTCAGTGGGTAACCATGAGAGCTGCAGAGAGATAGCTGCCAGCCAAACTTTGGAATATGGTCATCAGCATCTTAAATCCTTAAAAGTTTTTACTATTTTGATTTTAAAATAATTGTATGAACATTTACATGTACTTACTGTATATACGTATTACATCATCTTTGCATCAAATTGCACAAAAAAATGAATTACCGCTTATGCAAGGTGTTTGTAATGCAGCGTCTATGAAGGCAAGACAGTAAATTTGACGTTGTTCTCTCTTCTGCCATTATCAGTCTCACACATCTTTTTTCTGTTTTCTGAAAGTCTTAACACCATTATGGTGTTTTTCTTTTATTATTTCAGCAACTAGGATTGTAAAATAATATCTGTTGTACTCCCCCATTTACTGGGCTTTAAGTTTACCCAACTATGACGACCTCCGCTACTGAGAAACCTAAAAATGTGAAGGGTCCCTTCTGTTTCAGGTCGAAGTGCATCAATATACTGAGATAAAAGCCTTAACAACTTCCGTTTCTATGAGGCACCGTGTAGACTATGTGCGTGTGTATGTGGGTGTTTACGCGAGGATTGAGTTTATATGTACGTGCGTGTGTATGTGGGTGTTTACGCAAGGATTGAGTTTAGATGTATGTGCATGTGTATGTGGGTGTTTATGCGAGGATTGAGTTTATATGTATGTGCATGTGTATGTGGGTGTTTAC
>CAIGQZ010033112.1:29745830-29760081 GCA_903798205.1 Danio tinwini
ATGTGTATGTGGGTGTTTACGCGAGGATTGAGTTTATATGTATGTGCATGTGTATGTGGGTGTTTACGCGAGGATTGAGTTTATATGCATGTGCATGTGTATGTGGGTGTTTACGCGAGGATTGAGTTTATATGTATGTGCATGTGTATGTGGGTGTTTATGCAAGGATTGAGTTTATATGTATGTGCGTGTGTATGTGGGTGTTTATGCAAGGATTGAGTTTATATGTATGTGCGTGTGTATGTGGGTGTTTATGCGAGGATTGAGTTTATATGTATGTGCGTGTGTATGTTGGTGTTTATGCGAGGATTGAGGTGATATATATGTGCATGTGTATGTGGGTGTATGCATGCGTGAAGTTTATATGTATATGCGCAAGTTTCATATATGTTGTTTTGAACATCCAATAGTATAGGTGTATATGCACGTGTTTTATGTATGTGTTGATAAGCGAAGTTTGATTTAAATCCTACACGGCGCCTCATACGTTTCACTCAGACTTTAAACACTACATCTGTGTTGTGTTCATGGTAAACCAGTGATCCACATGGTTGCTCAGGAATCAGATCAGATGTGGTAAACTCATGCTAACGGTACTTTTTATAATAGTGTGCAATATACTGAAATTAAAGTTTTAGCAACTTCCATTTCACGCAGACTTTAATATAGTCACATTGCAACACTACATGTGACTTTTGCTTACACTAAACCAGGGATTCACATGATTGCTCATGAATCAGAACAGATGTGGAAATCATTAAACTCATGCTAAGATGCTTTTATAATAATACACATGCAGTGGTGGAAAGAGCAGGGAAAATCTTAAAGTAAAAGTACCATTACTTGCCTAAAAATGTAGTGCAAGTAGAGTAAAATATCTGCTGTAAATATTAGTCAAAGTATGAGTAAAATGTATCCCCTTCAAAAGTACTCAAGAGTAGTGAGTATCACTCTGTGAAAAGCTGATACATTTACATGTAATTTGTGGATGTGTGTAAACGTAACATTCTGTAGTGCATCTAGTGATTGCTCAGCAGGCACAGAACGTCATAAGACGTTAATATTAGGTTAGATTTAGGTTGTGATGTCAGGTGACCAAAATTCAATGTCTAGCCAGCATATAAGGACAACGTTATTTATAATGTCCAATAATGACATCAAGTGACGTTGATATTTGGTTGATTTTAAGTTGTGTTGGAAAGTGATGTTGACGTCAAATACTGACATTTATTCATCAGTTTTGGCAACCAAAATCCAACGCCTGATAGTCATAGTGGTAACGTCCACACAACGTCAAGCTGTAACATCATTAGACATTGATATTTGGTTGGTTTTAGGTTGGACGTTGGACATTGACGTTGAGTTCTGACATCAACCTGATTTTCTTTTCCAAACAAAAGGCAGTGTCTCCATGACATTCGGGTACAATGTCAGTCTGACGTCATGTTGGCATCTTGTGCTGTCATCTTCTCATCAGTGACATGCATCTAAACAGTCTCTGGGTCAATGCGTGGAAATATTTTGGACATCTTCTTGGACACTTTTTTAATGCTTCCAAAGTTTTTGCAGCAATTATAAATCACCCATGTCTTGAGGTTGTTCATTATGATGCGATTTATCTTCTATTTGCAATTTGATTGGACGGGAAATCCAGGACTGATTCTTTTCTAAAATAAAGTAGTTACTGCAGGTTGAAGGAAAGTAGTGGAGTAAAAGTACCGATACAGCACAAAAAATGTGCTCAATTGAGAGTAAAAGTACATGTATTTAAAACTACTTAGTAAATTACAATTCCTGAAAAAAACTACTCAATTACAGTAATTTGAGTATTTGTAATTAGTTACTTTACACCACTGTACACATGCTACTGTGAAATTGCTGTTGCCTTTTAAGCGAAACTGTAAACGAAGAGGAAGTTTAAAGTTTCATGATCATAAATCTGTGTTCTTTAAATTCAGTGCTTCCAGTTATTACTTATTGCACTTCCTTTTTTCTGAACCACTGATCTCATTATGTGTTTGTATTCATAGTGAACTTTATGTCAAATAATACAGAAATTCACTGATGTGCACATAGCAAACATGGAATTTAGTTATTGAGTGCCACACCTGTTTCCTATCTTATCAATGTTGGGAGCCAGATTTGCTTGCATTTGTCATGAGGAAGTTACATAAGGCGAATTTCCTTTGTTTTGAATTTTATTATGGACCTTGATCTCTTTTTCGACAACTTTTAGTGTTATTGGTGTCAGCGGTCAATAATTTTATGGAAAGTGTAGCTCTCCAGTGGAACAAACTTTTATTAGTAGTTTGTATGGGTTAATCATACACTGTAAAAAAAATGCTGGGTTTCACACAATCAATTTGTGTTGGGACAACATGAAGGAATTGAGTTATTAGTTTTTACAAATTTAAGTGGATTGAACATGAAACAATTAAGTTGTCCCCACTAAAAACCTCAAGAATTGTGTTGTCTCAGCTCATTTTAAATAAGTAGTTTGAACAAATATCAAAAATACTTTTTGAGTGTATAAATTAAGATACAGAAATTGGAAATGTTACAAATGCAAATAACATTAACAACGAATAAATACTATATGAAAATACATTATATTTGGAAAATATATATATGGAAAAATTAGAAATGCCAGCAACATTAACAACAAATAAATACTACATGTAAATACATTATGGGCTCTATTTTAACGATCTAGGCACGCAATCTAAAGCCTTTTTGAATGGCGCATTAAGACACATTAAAGGCATCTCCGAATCCACTTTGGGTATTTTAAGGATGAAAAAAATATGCTCTGCGCTCCGTCGCATGGTCTAACAGGGTTGTTCTTATTCTCTTAATGAGTTATAGGTGTGTTTTGAGCATTAAGTGCATTAAACCAATTAGAATCTCACATTCCCTTTAAGAGTCAGTTGCGTCATGCCATGGCACATTTGCTATTTACATGGCGGACTTTGTAAGTGGAAAAACTGAACGCTTCACTAGCGAGAAAACAGTTGAACAGACCATCTACACCTACATTTGGCCTCTTTACTTTCTCTTTACTTTACTTTTACTCTTTACAACTTCCATGGATAAGGAAACGGTGTTGTACACACTCCACTAAAGACATCCATTAGCCTACATGTTTATTTTTGTTTGTTAAGTGCAAAGATTTGTTTCAAAACTATTTTTTATATTTAGTTCTAATTTCCAGCAAATGAATAAATGAACAATAATAACAAAGTGTGGTCAAAAAACTGAGTTGTATCCAAACCCACGCCCTATCCTTAAGCCCCATATGGTGATGCATACATCTCCAAAACCAATTATTTATATAATAAATAATACTACTAATAATAATAACATTGTACAAATGCAAATTGTCATGGATAAACTGAAAAAAGCCCCCCGAAATGAAGAAGGCAATGAGGCAGTGATTTTTATATTTACGTAGAAATATAATAATTGTGCATATCAAGCAATGTGTAAGCATTTGAACCCACATAGGCGAATAACTAATGCGCTCTGCATTGGACTTTAGACCTGCTTTTATAGTTGGTCAATGGCACAGTCTATTTTCAGTTCTTTAAAATAGCAACGCACAATGCACCTTAACACACCTCCTTTTCAGACTGACACACCCATGAGTCCACAAAGTGGCAAAAAATGGATTTGCTACACTCTCAAAAATAAAGGTACATGAGCTGTCACTGGGGCAGTACCTTTTCAAAAGTTACATATTTGTACCCAAATAGTCCACAATGGTACCTAAAAGGTGCATATTAGTACCTAAATGTACCTAAAAAGTACCTTTGAGGTACCATTATGGACCGTTCAGGTACAAATATGTACCTTTTGACAAGGTACTGCCTCAGCTCCTGACAGCTCCTGTACCTTATTTCTGAGAGTGTACAGTATTTAAACAACGTGGTGCAATACGTGAATATAAGAGTTGCGCTGGTAGCAACAAATGACGTCAAACACATCTTGTGCCTTTGCAACTAAGTTTTGTTTTTCTTCATGGCTGAATGAGGAAATATCTGTTGTGTTGTGTGATTTTATAAGAGAAACAGCCTGTAGCTTGTGATTCATAGCCATTTTTTCCATTTAATCATAAATATATTTAATATAGGAATTAGATTATGGGTCTTAACCTCTGTTCCAGCAACTTTTAGAGTTTTAAATTTCCGCAGTCAAGCATTTTAAACAAAATATTAGTCTCCAGTGACAGTAACATTTGCTACACTACACTCTCAGAAATAAAGGTACGAGAGCTGTCACTGGGGTGGTACCTTTTCAAAAGGTACACATTTGTACTTGTAGGGTCCATGTTGGTACCTCAAAAGTATATATTAGTACATACAAATTTTAGGAGGAAAACTTCTGTACTTTTTAGATACTATTATGTACCCTTGAGGTATTAATATGGACCTTTTAGGTACAAATTTGTACCTTTTTGAAAAGTGACAGCTCGCGTTCCTTTATTTCTGAGAGTGTACCTACTTAAAGGTATTACTTAGAGATTTTGTCTTGTTCTAACCTAAACATCAAAAAAAAAAAATTAATAATAATTAACCCCAAAGCATTTTCAAGACAAGTAAAAAATATTGTATTGCTTTCAGAAACAATAAGTCAAAATTAAGTGAATTTTACTCGAAAGCAAGCTCAATTATCTGCCAGTATAAGGTAAACAAAATAATGTCAGTTAAAAATAAATTAACTTAAGATAAATAAGGTAAATTAGCTTGTTTTCAGGAAAATCCCTCTTAATCTTGATGTATTATTTCTGAAAACAATACATTTTCTACTTGTCTAGAAAAGGCTTCTTGATTTAAGAATTTAAAGACATTTGGACTAGAAACAAGACATAAACTCATCTTTTTTTTTTCGCAGGGAAGCGCTTGTCTTGGTTCCTCATATAAATTAGTACACAAACACTTCCAGTACCTAATCTCTTATTTTACAAATACTTACATTGATGGAGTAAATCAGAGCAGCAATACCCAGAGGAAAGCAGCAGCACAGCATGGTGAAAATGGAGTAGCCCAGGTAATCTGGCAGAGGGTAAGCCAGTGGAGTGGACGTCACATAAATCGCAGGCTGTACGGTGACTGCCTGATGGCCTGGATATGGTCCCGGAGCTCCAATCTGCTGGGCTGGATACCCAGAAGTGCTCTGAAAGCTGCCCGGAGGAGGGTATGTTGAATGATCCTGGTACGGTGGAGGTCCAGGCTGAAGCAGTTTGGCTTTTTCTGATGTATTCCAGTTTTCTTGAGGATCCATGGTTGTGCTGGTAAACTTTTCTGTGTGTTTTATAGAAATGGCAGACACGCTTTGACACAGGAGTCTGTGTCAGTCAGTCAGGACTTTGTCTCTTTGCTGTCACGTGGAAGTTTATGTGACAAGGAGGCGTGAACGATTCAGGTTCCTTTTGCACACAGCAACACATGTTTTGACTGCAGAATGTGGATTCAGCATGTAATATTGTGTATATTATTTGGAGTTCTTGCAGAATGTGGCCTAATAAGAGCAAGAAAGTCCTTCTTGGTAGGACATTTGAATGTATTTATATATAATAATGATTTAAAATGATATAAAAAAGAAATCAAAACTCATTAAACACATGTTTTAGTTTGTATTTACTAAATTTAAAGCTAATAATATAAATAAATTATAAGTTTGTGTTGTTTAGATGAGTATAGTTAAAACTAGGGTTTTATTTTAGTTTATTTTGAATCTTGCTGGGGTTATTACTCAAGCTATGGCTGAGTAATAGTTGTTTTAACCAGTTTGACCCGTTTAGGCTGTTTTACGAGATACAATTAGTCAATCATGTCAATAAAGAGATCATATGACTTTAATGTGAAATGTAGGTTTACCATTTATTGAGCAACAATAGGTTGTTAAAAAAAGTTTTAGCTCATAAAGAGAGGAAGTTCAAGAAACTGGCTGAAAAACAGAAGAAAAGGTGACATAATAAACATTTATTAAATACTTACATGTTTACAAACTTTTTTGAGTGCGATAATTAGTTTGACAGCACCAATAAAGTTTATATACAGGCCTAGCTATGTGTGTAAAAATGTTAATGTGTTATATAAAAATCTGATACAAACACCACCACATACAAACTTACACTTATACAAACTTACTTATACATCCAGGAGAATATTAATAACGTACCCTGCCATGTTGTCGCTGCAGTAAAATCTCTGTCTTGTTTTGCAATAATCCATGTCTTTACTGGCGTTTCGGTGGAATAAACATCTGTAACATTACCATCGAGATACGCAGCAGCGCTGAATGTTTGTTGATGGTAAGTTCATCGACAAAAAAATGAAATGTAACCCCTTGCAACAAAACTAGATGGTTAATATTGTGGAGCACTTTCCCCCCCCTTACAAAAATAAATAAATAATAATGTAGACTATGCGTCTACGCTTTTGTATGCTTTCATCTGTTATTATTATGGGGAAAAACTAAAGTAATTTATATTAACATGTTTTTGAACCACATAGTAATTTCTATAATGTGTATAACTCTTTGTTAATGAATGCTACCAAATACTGTAGCATAGTAAACTGATAAACTATAATAAATTCTGTAATGTTAGTGTGAACTGTGGTGCATTGTGATTATAGCACAGAGAACTGAAACCTATTAAATTATTTGTTCATTACTACAGTTGTGTCGTACCACAGCAACAATATAATTACTTTGACAGTTTATTTCAAGTAATTACCTATAGTATGCTTCCAAACAGTATATACAAAAGTTTTTTTCATGTAACGTAATAATACAGTATCCACCGGCTCAATGACAAAATCAGAATTAGTTTTATTGCCAAGTGTGCTTCACACGCACAAGGAATATGTATGGCAACAGAAGCTTCCAGTGTACATAAAGTGGCAAGTGACAACACAAAATTAAATATGAGAAAAGAAAAAGGAGATAAACATTAAACAGAGATGCAGTTAGTCAAAAATATCTGGATGTTGAATTGTATGTACAGATTTGATGTAAATATACAGGTTATAAAGTGCTGTGTGTACCAATGCAAATGGAGAAAGTATTGCATTGTATATTGTTATTAGGTGCTGTGTACAAGTGCGTATGAGAAAGTATTGCACGTTTATTGCACAGTAGGGGAATATTTAACTGGTTATGAGGTATATGGCCTGAGGAAAGAAACTTTTCCTGTGTCTGGCTGTTTTTGTGCTTGGTGCTCTGTAGCGCCGACCAGACGGTAACAGTTCGAACAGGTAGTGTGCTGGGTGTGAGGCGTCCAAAGTGATTTTACAAGCCCTTTTACTCACTCTGGAAGAGTACAGTTCTTGAAGTGTAGAAAGGGTAGTGCCAGTGATTTGTTTAGCAGTCCGGACTATTCGCTGTAGTCTACGGAGGTCAGTTTTGGCAGCTGAGCTGAACCAGACGGTGATTGAAGTGCAGAGGATGTATTGGATGACAGCTGAGTAGAACTGTATGAGCAGCTCCTGTGGCAGGTTGAACTTCCTCAGCTGACGAAGGAAGTACAGTCTCTGCTGGGCTTTCTTCACAATAGAGTCTATGTGAATGTCCCACTTCAGATCCTGAGAGATGGTGGTGCCCAGGAACCTGAATGACTCTACTGCCGCCACAGTGCTGTTCATGATGGTGAGTGGGGGGAGTGCAGGGGTTTTTTTCCTAAAGTCCACTATCATCTCCACAGTTTTGAGCGTGTTCAGCTGTATACAGACTCGTCACCATTGCTGATGAGGCCGATAACAGTAGTGTCATGCGCAAACTTCAAGAGCTTAATGGAGGGGTCTTTTGCAGTGCAGTTATTGGTGTACAGGGAGAAGAGCAGTGGGGAGAGAACACATCCCTGGGGTCACCAGTGCTGATGGTACGGCAGTCGGATGTGATTTTACCCATTCTGACTAGGTGTTGTCTATCTGTCAGAAAGCTGGTGATCCATTGACAAACAGAGCTAAGGACAGACAGCTGGGTCAGTTTGTTCTCGAGCAGTGATGGGACGATGGTGTTAAAGGCAGAACTGAAGTCCACAAACAGTATCGTTGTGTAGTTCCCTGGTTTGTCCAGATGTTGTAGGATATAATGCAGTCTACCTAGGGAGGTGTTGAGGTCAGGAATGTCTTGCCAGGAGGAGGCCTTGGACGTACTGAAGGGACTGTGTCTCTTGGCTGGCCTGGGAATGCCTCGGGATCAGTAAACTGGGTCTGTATTAAAGTTTTTTAAGTCATCGTAATCTAGTTGTTCATCTCACTATGAGCGGCATTTATTTGCTAACAAAAAATCCCTAAAGGCTGGAAATAATGGAAGCCCCTATATGGTGTTGTTATCAGTGTGTTTTATGCAAATGACCAACCTTGTGCAACCTTATTTTAAAATTGAAATTTAAGTTAAAATCAAAATTATTAGCCTTTAAAATTGCCTTTTAAGCTGACTATTAGTATCTTAAAAATATACAGTAAAATAAAATGTACTGTCATAAGTTATTAAAACTATTATGTTTAGAAATATGTTGAAAAAAATTGGGGGAAAAATATACAGGGGGGCTAATAATTTAAATCCAGGCTTATTATGGATACGTACCCCTGTATATGTTTCTGGAGAGTGCCAAATACATTCCAGGAGGTACATTTTTTGCAGTTTTTTTAATCCACCAGAGGCCGCTGTGTATGTTTTTCAGATCTCAAATTTTTATTGTAAGTGCCATTCATGCCTGCTCTTCTCACATAAATCCACCAGAGGCCACTGTCAATTGACTGACTGACCAAGTCCCCCACCCACCCCCTTCCCTAAACCCAACCGATAGTGTTTTCAAAAGCAATCCAGAAAAAGAAGTCACCTGATTTTTACCACGCTTTCAGATTTTACCACGTTCTCACCCTGTTATTTTTTTGTTTATTTATTTTTTGCCTTTTGTTTTTGTATTACCTGCTTTCTGGAACCGTTCTTCACCAGACTTGAACCTTGTTGTCAACTCTGCTCTGTTTCTCAAGTATATCGACGTATGTGGCGAGTCACTGGGCAAACAGCAGAAAAGCCGCCCACATGGAGGTAAGCGGCCAGCTGGTAGCGCAAAAAGAAACAGAAGCCACCCTCTAACATCTGTTTGAAAGACGAAATGCAACCATACGTACCTCTGGCTACATAATTTGTGCTCTCCAGAAATGTATACGGGGGTACATATTCACAATGTGCCTGTTTTGCAACAATTCAGGGGGCTAATAATTCTGACTTTAAATGTGTGTTTACACCATTGTATTTTCAGCTGTATTTTTTTAAAACTTCACTGGCATTGATTACAATTAATACAACTACTAAATTCTTATACTAACCCCCATTAAAACTACGGGTTTTTCCAGTGAGTATTTCAATGAGTGCCTCATAAATGATTGTAATTGCATATTGAAAGCCTAAAAGTGCAAACTTTTGAAAATGTTTTAAAGAGTAAAATACAAATTGTGATAAATGTGATGTGACTAGTATCAAAGTCCCTTTAAGGAAAGTCATTTCACTCGACGACCATCTTTGAAACTCCTCTCGGGCAGTATGCTCGGGCATTCTGTCTGAATGGGGAAACATTAAATTCTTCAAAACTGCTAGCCAAGCTTACGATTAGATTACATATTTGGAGTCACCAATAAATTTAAACAACAACTGTCTCGTAAGTTTCATTTCTAAACATCCGAATCAAACTAAATCCGCATATTTTCAGGTTGTCTGAGCTAATGCGCATGCGCACTCGAAAGGAAAGAGATCACAACACCAACCTCATTTAAAACCGTTCTACACATTATCATCCTTTGGATAATGATCATCTGATCATGCTGGTCTTTTAAAGAAATCCACAACTTGGTCTTGATGCTGAATCTCCTCCAGAAATGAAAGCGACTCTTTGTTTACAAGTCTGTGGGCATTTGAGTAATTGCTGTGATGTGCATTTGACAGCACAGACTGTACATCGAATTCATTTCATACAGATTACAAAACCAAATAACTTTTATTTTCAAGTGCACTTGCTTCATATATTCCAAGCTATATGTGGATATATTTCCACATGTCATGTCTGTCAAGCACATATTCGTTGGGAATCCAGTGTGTTTATTGACCACCAAACTGCCGTAAAAGCAGACGTCTGATAAGAGGTTCTCCATCAGTCTATAGTAATTGATGATTGGCTCCTGTACTAGTAGGCCGGACTTCATTAGCCATATTGACCGTTACACTTTTCCCCATTCAAAACTATACGAGTGACACGTCTTGTGTATTCTATGGTTTTTGCTTGTATCCTTGTTTTATAATATTTGACAATTGGGAGAAAAAAAGCAGAAAATGAGGCAAACATTTGATTGAAAAATGCCATTTTTTTTATGAACCACCATAAAAAGTATCAATCAACTTTAAAATGTTTATTTTACAATTTATTTAATCTTTTTAAATATACAAAATAATAAAAGCAAAATAAAAATATGCAAAAAGTAATGCAAAATTTTACTTTTGCCAGTATAAACTTTTATTGCTTCCTTCAATTTAAAACAATGTGCAAATAAAAAAGTATTGGTAACACTTTAAAATAATGCTCCATTAGTTAATGCTACTTAATGTATTTACTAACACAAACAAACAATTAGTAATCATCACAGTATTTCTTTATTTTTGTTGATGTTGGTTAAAACTATTTAGGGTCAAAAAACATTATATCATGTTAGTTCATTTTAACTAACAGTACACAGTGCATGAACTAAGCACAACTTTGTATTTTAATAATGCATAAATGTTAAATTGATTAATAAATGCTTTACAAAATTATTTATGCTTGATGTTAGTAAATGCATTAATTACAATTAACTAATGGACCATTAAGGGTTACCAAAAGTATACTTTTTTGTGCATATATAAACAATAGAAAAGGGTTTAGGAAATGCTGAAATTATTTGAAACAGAACAAATCAAAGTCATAAAATAATGAATTGCATGTGAGTGCACAATGGCAAATTTGCTTGAAAGTAGATGGAGTGCCACTATGGAGCTATATCACATTTATTAGGTGCAGTCGGTAGAATATATAGAGGCCAGTCAAGACGAAGCCCACAGCAAAACCCACATGACTGAATAAGAGTGCTTTCTGTGAGTTTTTCACTGCTTCTGCTCTCTGTCCAGCAGTGTTAGCTCTGCGAGTCTGTGAAAGGAAAAATGGCAAAAGTCAAACCACAAAGATGTGTCTTCATGGTGAAAATAACATGCTGCAAGACAATGAGATCTGTAGCCACAAACCACAATCTGCTGCATGCACCAAAAAAGATTATCAATGCCTGAGAAATGTAAATAGGTCAAGAAGGAATTGGGTTTTGGTGGGTTTTTAAATGGAAACGACATCACTTGCTTCACTAAATACTGGTGGAGAACTGCTCTGTGTTTTCGGTCCTGAGGTGAAAAGTGCAGAGACTCAAGTTTGATCATATCTGATGTATTTATGAGCTATTTATATTTTCCTGACTTTTAATCAGTGTCTCTCATGTTTTTATTTATTTATTTATTTTTTTAGATATATTATAGACCGAACACTGTTTGTAATAATACAATATATAAAAAAGTCTGGGTAACATTTTAGAATAATGGTTCATTAGTAAATGTTAGTTAATGTATTTACTAACATTAAGTATGAATAATTTTGTAAAGCATGTATTACTCATAGTTCAACATTAACTAATGCATTATTAAAATACATAGTTGTGCTTGTTAACATTAGTTAGTTAACCGTGCACCGTGAGTTAACATGAACTAATGTTATTTAACTTAAATAACATCAACTAACGTTCGCAAAGATATAATAAATGTATTACAATTTTTTTTGTTCATGTTAGTACAGTAAATACATTAACTAACATGAATTAATAGTGCATTATTTTAAAGTGTTACCAAAATCCTTTAACAAGCAGGTTCCATATTTTTTGATGCACAGATTTATTTCTGTTTATTTACAGTTATGAATTGCTATATGGGACCTTTATCTCTGCTCTGTTGACTTTGAATGTTGAAAATACAACTATACAATTTAACAAAGTGACTTGTATATATATTTTAGTAGTTTGAGGCAATATATTGTATAAGAAAAAAAGACAGAATTAAAATAACAAAAAAGTACTGTTTCTGTACTGTAATTTACAACACCAAATACATAAGTATCACTTCAAACTATTACAAATGTCAAAAGTCACTTTTTCAAACTTCAATATCAAAAGTAGAAGGAGGAAAGATCAAGGTTTCATATTGCAATTTAAAAGTATGAATAACAAAATATGGAAAACTGTTAACTTACGGATCTTTTTAACCGTGTACAGGTAAATATACAAAAATACAAACACAAAAAAACAAAACTGTAAAACAATGTCATTAATCTTAATTTAATCTCTAGTAAACTATTTCATTCATTTTGCATTTAGTCTAAATGTAAACCTGACAATATACTAATATACTAATTATATAAATTGTATAATTGATATTTAAACATATATTATCATACTATTTATGTTTATAATAAGAATTATGCAACAAATTCTTTATGTTTCAAAATGAGGTTAATTTAGACAACATAAAAGGAGACCAATAAAATATTTCATGTTTTTTCCAAATTATTTAATTAATTATAGATTGCTGTAATTAAAGTTTTTTTTTCCATCAACATCACTTTTTTTTAAAGAAATTAATAAAACATAACCCAAAATATTTTATACAGCCATATTGAATACAGTGCTCATCATAAATGAGCACATTCTATTTTGAAAATTAATATTTTTATAAATTTCTCAGTAAATATAGGTAATATATTTTGTTTATATTAATATATAATGATTAATAATTTTTATCAGGAACATCTTTAGAAATAGAAAGATAATACATTTAAATAAAAATATATATATTTTAGAAACTACAAAATATCAACTACATTTTATACATTTTTTTGTTAATTTTTATTTGTCTTTTTAAAATTGTATTTAGTAATTTTCTCCAACATATAAATTTGGCTGTACTAAATTTTGGACTATTATCGTAAGTTATTTAGTTAGCTTAGCTCCAGATTTGGCTTCAGTACTGACTAATCTAATGCATTTGCACAATTATAATACTGTGAAGCATCCTATTAAAAATATTAATTAAAAAGATAGATTTATGGGGGGTGTACTTATGTATGCAGAGCACTGTACATTGACTAATGCATTTTCTTTGTATTTTTTTAAATCAATACAATCGTACAAAATCTGAAATCAGTTTGATAATCAGGTTTGATAATCAAAACCAATCTTTTAGTTTCTTGCATTATCTACTGTACACAGCACTAAATAAATCAGAAAGCAGAAACCACAGTTTTGAATCAGAACCAACAATCTATGGTCATAGTGTTGTAAAAATGTTCAGTGTTGTGGTTTTTCATGATGCGCGGAGGACTTTCCAAAGTATGCACGTTGACGCATTTACAAGAAACATGGGTAAAAACCCCCACAATGCTCTAAGGTTAATTTGGGGTGAACACTTGCACCCTTTTGACCTACATTAGCTTCCACTTTTACAGACGCAACACTGGTTTTATTAGTAGAATCAGAATCAGAAAGAGCTTTATTGCCTATTGTGCTAGCACACACAAGAAATGTGTCTTAGTGATACAATATTATTTTAGTAAAATAACTTTTTGAGGTTAGGTGCTTATATATATTGATCTAAAGTTTTTTTTTTCACCTAACCTCAAAAGGTTAACCTCAAAAGTTTGTTTTACTATGCAGTAGAAGTCAAAAATCTACTATGCAGTTGAAGTCACAATTATAAGCCCTCCTGTAAATTAAAATAAAAATCATTTTAAGGTCAATATTATTAGGCCCCTTACGCTATATCTATATATCTTGACAAAATAAACCACTGTTATACAATTATTTGCCTAATTACCATAACTTGCCTAATTAACCCAATTAAGCCTTTAGATTGCACTTTAAGCTGAAAACTATCTTTAAAAATATGTAGTAAAATATTATGTACTGTCATCATGGCAAAGATAAAATAAATCAGTTATTAGAAATTAGTTATTCTCAACCCAGTACTGGGAAACACCCATACACTCTCACATTTAAACACTACAGCCATTTTAGTTCATTCAATTCACCTATAGCGTATATCTTTAAACTGTGGGGGAAACCAGAGCACCCGGAGGAAACCCACGCCAACACAGGGAGAACATGCAAACTCCACACAGACA
>CAIGQZ010033112.1:29773981-29790137 GCA_903798205.1 Danio tinwini
ATATAGGCCCATAGCCAGCCTGGCAAAAGTTTTTTTTGTTTGTTTGTTTTTTGCACTTTTTGAAATTTTAAATTTAATTATGAGTTAAAATTTCTGCATTTTAGTGATATTTTGCATATTTTTTTTTTTTTTTTGCTGGATTAGCTTGTTGAAAAAAAAAGTACTGAAAAAAAATTAAATACACATTTATTACATTATAGATCATTATGAAAAATGGAATCTGTTAAAGTTTTTAATGAAAAAAACTTTAGCCTATTTTTATTTATTACACAAATAATAAACTAGCCAGCACAACTTTTCTCAGTTTTTCCTCAGAATTTGGTCATATGAATAATACAAAAATAATAATAAATAATATTTTTCTCTAGCCTCTTTTTTAAAAAGTAAATTTGAAAATTTATAGATAACAATAATAGCCTAGTGAGTATTAAAATGAACTTTAATATCGGCTGTTTTTGGTGCTTCACACCTTTTTATTGGTAATTTTTTGGCTCAAAATTTAGAATAAAATTTACTTGTGAATGTTTTGTTTATTTAACAACAATAGTCTCAGAAATAAAGGTACGCGAGTTGTCACTGGTGTGGTACCTTTTCAAAAGGTACAAATTTGTACCTAAAAGGTTTAAATTAATACCTCAAGGGTACATATTGGTACCTAAAAAGTACAAAAGTGTTCTTCTTAAAATTTTTAGGTACTAATATATACTTTTGAGGTACCAATATGGACCCTTCAAGTACAAATATGTACCTTTTGAAAAGGTACCACCAAGTAACAGCTCTCGTACCTTTGAGTGTAGTGAAAGATGACTTCACTTACGTCAGATTGTATGTTTTCTTGCACAGCAGATGTTAGACTCAAAAATAATTGTTTGCATTGACCAAAATTTATTACCTGAAGTCATGCCAAAGCAACAGTCAATCCATCTTCAATAGGTTATTTTTACAATTTATGATGGCATAGCAGTCAAAATGGGACTAATGAGCTCATGTATGGGACAAATTTTGGAATTGGGGGGTAGGTCACTCTATCTGGTCATTCTATCTATCTATCTATCTATCTATCTATCTATCTATCTATCTATCTATCTATCTATCTATCTATCTATCTATCTGTCTATCTGTCTATCTGTCTATCTGTCTATCTGTCTATCTGTCTATCTGTCTATCTGTCTATCTGTCTATCTGTCTATCTGTCTATCTGTCTATCTGTCTATCTGTCTATCTTTCTATCTATCTATCGGAAATCGGGTATGTAAGAAACGTGGGGCAATAGCAACAAGGGCAATTTTTCTCGAAGCCCTGACAACATTTGCTTTCCAGTCTGCATTCAACCCTTGATGGAGCTGCCAAATATCAGCTGATATCGGAACCATGTCCCGCAGTTAGCTTCAAATTTCAGTTTTTAAGTGCAATTATTGTAGTGGTCCCTTTTTCCTCATCACAACATGTGTTTCTTTTTTCATGCATCACACCAATGATCAATCTACAGGTTATTTAGTGCATTAACACATCCTTAAGTTTAAAATATCTGAGTTTTTCAGTTAAGAAAGTAAATCAGGTTTAAATGGCAAGAGTTCCTGTGTGGACGAAAGTAACACTGTTATTTATGTCCCACTGCTAATAGACAAACCTTATTTTTCACTTCCACATTAGAGTTTTCAGTGTTTTGATTCATATGTTTTGTGAAATTAATGCATATGGCCAATAATAATAAAACATATTCACAAACTGTAGAACATTTTAACATTTTGAATTGCTGCATTCCTTTTGAAACATGTGATGGAGCTGAAATATCAAAATGAAAATGTAATTTAAAATGTTTTGCAAAAATAAAGGACAAAATATTTTTGCAGTGAAAATTAACAAGGTCATAGTCAGATATATTTACAGTTTTTCTCAGTCGCTTTGGTGCATTTCTCACAGCACTATTTACATTTGCACAACAGTTAATGCATTTCTCAAAACAATTCGTCATTTGTGCACATCATAGTAGCAGTTTCTCATTCCTTCCAGCAAATTGCAAATGCATTTGGACAGGCATCAATTGCTTTCATACAACTCTCTGCTGTTTGTAACATTATCATCTGCTTATGTCATGTCAGTCAAAATTAACTAAACTTGTGAATGCTGAATAGTCATTCCATATAAAACTAATAGTCCTCATTTCATTACTTGAGTCATTACATACACAAATGTTGAACTAGTTGTCAAAATCTGTCAAGCTCATTTTATTTAAAAACTTTAAATCTTTTTTTTCCTAAAAATGTTTTCTAAATTAAACAATTTCATGAATGATTTACAGACCTGTGTATGTTGTAGGTTCAGTTCCAATATGTGCTGCAATATTGTTTACAGTTGTGCACAGCTCTACCCAAAGGAAGTTTATGTTTGTTGTAAATAAGCGTGTATTTATTCTTTCGCTCAATGCTGTGAATAAATTAGAATTGTAAAGAGCAAATGCAGTAAACATGTGAAACATACATATTCAGTGTCTTGTACTCAGATACCTCCCTAAATGCAGTGATGTCTAACTTTACTGTAGTTTTCAAATGGCTGTGCCAACAGTATATAGCGCTGTCTTGAGCATCAGGACGTGTCGCCAAAATCGAACTTTTTTGCTTTGGAAAAACTGTACAGAGTAAAGTGTCGAAAACATGATAAAGCCATTTGACTATCTTGTTCATAAACAATGGTGTCAGGACTTTTCATTTTGATGACACTGACACTTTCATTGACATAAATACTTGCTTTTGAGGAATGAGCTATCCATTTTGAGCAAGTGACACGCTTTTGCAGGTTATCCACTAGGTTTTGCAGTTTGCACTAATTGTTTTGAGAAATGCATTAACTGTTGTGCAAATGTAAATAGTGTTGTGAGAAATGCACCAAAGCGACTGAGAAAAACTGTAAAATAAATAAGATTAAGCCAGTAAATCTAGCAAATATTGTTATGTTCATTTAAAAATGTGCAACTTTTCTTTTAAAGTGAAGTTACATTGGAGTTGTTCTACATTGACACAAAACAACACCCGATATTGATAGTAAACTGTTGTAAGTTAGTAACCACAGCAAATATATATAATCTGCTAATAACATTATCTTTAAAAATGAGGTTTTTATGAAAAATGTTACTTTTGTCCCTGCTCTCCCCTACAGTATATCTTTTTTATTTCTAAAATCTATTTAAAATACTTTTTATGGAAGTTAATTTGTCTGATATAAGAAAGTTGCATAACTACAAAACAGTTTCCTGCAGCTTAGTTAAAAAATAAATAAAAAAAGTTTCCTTTAATAGGAAGCTTTGAGTTCAGGAAAGGAAAGTAACAGCGTGTTTTCATTCTACAATGACCTCTTCAATCTCAATAGATCAAGCAAAACTTGACACTCACAAAATGACCCCGTTTAATAATTCAAACTCGGCTCCGATTAGCAAAATCCTTTAATTAAATGCCAATTCTTTTCATCTTCACTATAGAAAATAAGATACTGGATAAAATATTTACATCACGCATCTTTGTATCCTGTTTCTCCAGCCTCACCCTCAGGGATCATGGAGTGTAAATACGCCCAGGGGAGAATAAATGACTCATCCTGGAAACGGTGTGTGTGTGTGTGTGGTGTTGTGGAGACCAGACATACGGGCCCACCGTGACACACACAGGGCACTGGCACAGCAATAATGAGCAGATGGGGTTCATGCGTGGAGTGCACGGCCATCAGACAACGTGAATTATTGTGGCAGGTTTCGTAAGGGAACTTGAAGTGCTGATTTACTGTACATGACCAGATTCATGTTGCAGCACTGTAACATTATCTGTAAAATAATAGCTGTATATATTTATTGATTCATGTTTTTTTTATGCTTTTTAATTGCATTATGGGCCCTTGATCTTTCCTCCAACAATGGAAGATTCTGAAGTTTGAAAAAGTGACTTTTATTGACATTTGTAATAGCTTGAAGTAATATTTTGTCTGGCTTGGTGTTTTAATTTATGCTACGAAAACCTGGTAATAAACCACCAGTACTTTTTCTGTTGTTTTACTGGATTAATCCTCTCTATATAATTTCTTATACAATATATTGTTTCAAGCTACTAAATGTCACTAAATATCACAAACTGAAGAGTTTAATTTTCATCATAAAAAAATCAGAGCAGGTCAAGGTCCCATAATGCAATTTATAAATGTCTACATAAGTATATAAATACACATAAATAAATATACATAAATAAATATACATAAATAAATAAATACACATATAGTCAGAATTATTAGCCCCCCTTTGAATTATTTTTCCTTTTTTAAATATTTCCCAAATGATGTTTAACAGAGCAAGGACATTTTCACAGTATGTCTGATAATATTTTTTCTTTCTGAAAAAAGTCTTATTTGTTTTATTTTGACTAGAACAAAAGCAGTTTTTAACTTAAGAACCCTTTTAAGGTCAAAATTATTAGCCCCTTTAAGCTTTTTTTTTTTTTTTTTCGATTGTCTACAGAACAAACTATCGTTATACAATAACTTGTCTAAATACCCTAGCCTGCCTACCTAATTTACACAGTTAAGCCTTTAAATGTCACTTTAAGCTGTATAGAAGTTTTGAAGATTCAGCGCGTTGGTGGCCATTAGCCTGTCATTGAGCAAAGCAAAAAAATTACATTCTGCCACAAGATGGCGACAAAGAACGCATAATAAAGGCTTGAGGGAGGAAAAACTTCAAATTACAGCTGATCAAATCATTATAAAACTGGTAAGTGACACTCTAAGTCCGGAGTGGGGGGAAGGGGTGTTTGGGGGTGAGGTCTCTGATTAACACTGTTAAGAAACCAAATAGGAAAGTAACTGTACTGTTGTGCTATTAACTGTGTTATGCACTGGGTTTTGGGCAGCCGCTGCGATTGGATACTGTACCAAAGTTGGTAACTAGGAGGTGTTACAGACTGTACAAAACGGGATGGTTGCAGGAGATTGGTCTGAAATATGGGAGACTCCCGGGAAAAACGAGAGTGTTGGCAGGTATGTTCCCAATTGCAACAGGTATGTTCCCAATTGCAACAAAAAAAATACTGGAAAATCTCTGTAGACTGATGGCATTTCATGCCGTTCAGGCATATAATCTTAAAATGTGAGCAACATCACCTGTTTTGTCATAACTTACGCTAAAGAATCATTCAAATACTAGCTCTAAAGTGATGTTTGTGAAGTAGCAACAGTTTCTGCTTTTCACCATCAGCTGCAAATGTGAAAGAATTTCGGAAGAAAATAGTTCCTTGAACAAAAAGATTTTTGAGACTTTCCATGTTTGATTTTTTTTTATATATTCACGATTATGCAGTCAAACTGTTGTATTAAAAAATAGTGTCCCACTAGTGACGGTATACAGCCATATCGCACTGCTACCCATGTGATATTGCTCAAATATGTATACAGAATGTGTTAATAACTAACAGATTTTTTATAATGTGGTTTATTGATTGTGAATTGTTCAGCACAGCACAGTCTCATTAGAAATAAGTAATTTTTTGCAAAACCTGAATCGCTTCAGGTACACTGGGTTTCTTACTTAGATTGTAAGTCTTGTTTCTAGTTTAAATATCTAAAAAAAAATCTAGAGAAGCAAAACATATTGTCTTGTTTTTCGAAAAAAAAATATGCCAAAATTAAGTGAGTTTGTCTTAAAAACAAGCAAAATAATCTGCCAATGGGGTTAGCAAAATAATCTTGTTTTTCATTTTGGCATAAGATTATTTTGTTTACACCCTTGGCAGATTATTTTTAGATATTTGGACTAGAAACAAGACAGAAAATCAATTACGAAAAGTTGCTGGTTTCAGATGACACATCCACTAGAGGGTGCTGTTTACAGTTTTTGAGAATTGGAAATACATTTTGTTGTACATTTCTGACACATGCCCTTGTGTTTTTTTTTTGTTTGTTTGTTTTTTTTGATGTTGTGCAACAAACTGCATGAAAATAATCCTTTATTTGTCGATATTATGTCTCTGTATCTGTAAATATGATTAGTGTAAAAAGGAACAAAAGTTGTTGCAGTTGTACTGCACTACAGCATTCATTTTACCTACAATGTGTTTATTAAGAATGTAGACTGAAGTACGTATTTCCAATGAGGTCTTTCTGTGTTAATTCAGGAAGATGGCAGTAAACATACCTGTGTCGTTAAGCATTGCTTGAGCATTACTTCCTGTCCTCCTCCTGTCGAAACAGAGATGTGCTTAATGTAAATGTATGTCCTCTGCTGTACTTTAATGTATAGAACACTATAAGAATTGTTTATATTTTACTGTTTTGTGGTACAAAATGTCTGAACGTTCTTAAAATAAGAAACAAGCTAAAATTATATATTAAGTTCTCAGAAATGTAGACAAGAATTTAAGCAAGTCAGTGATGTAAGTTGAAGTAATAGTTCACCCAAAATGAGTTTCTATTTTATCTAAATCTGTTTGAGTTTTGTTTTTCTGTTGAACACAAAAGAAGATATTTTGAAGAATGTTGAAAACCGGTAGCCAATGATTTAGTATACTATGGAAATAATTTGCTACTGGTTTCCAATAGTGTTCAAAATATCTGATTTTGAGAAACCTGTAAAGGTTTTAAACCAATTGAAGTTGAGTAAATTTTTGGTTGAACTATACTTTTAGTCTAAAGGCAAAACAACTCCCAATTGGCTTTTTTTTTTACGAATAAGCTTGCTTAATTTCTTTACTTTTTATCGTAAAATTAAAATTTCATAACCCTTTTTTCTCGAAATAATGTACTTAACGTATTCTTGATTTAGGATAGTTATTTGTATTGGAAAAAGATGTTAAAAATATCTTTATACCTCTTATCCTGGTTGAATTTGCATCTGCAGTGGCCACCTGTAATAATGGCAAAACAAAAAATGATTTAATCAGGTACAGTAGAGTGAATTAAAGGGCAATAATATACAACTTTTAAGCTTAAAAGCTACCTTAAAAATGTAAGCTTTACAGTAGGTGATTTTACGTTTTTTATTATTGTTGCTTTGTTTCTTAATCTTTTATGCATGTATTTTTGCATGTATATTTACTTCTGTATTTTTTAAATCTATGAAAAATGCTGAGATGCTGCTTTTAAAGTCACTATAAAAATAAAGTTTATTACCATTATTATAAATTATTATTATCTCAAAATTCAAAGGAAGGCTGCACGGTGGCGCAGTGGGTAGCATGTTCACCTCACAGCAAGAAAGTCGCTGATTTGAGCCTCGGCTAGGTCAGTTGACATTTCTGTGTGGAGTTTGCTTGTTCTTCCCGTGTTTGTGTGGGTTTCCTCCGGGTGCTCCGGTTTCCGCCACAAGTCCGAAGACATGCGGTGAATTGGGTAGGCTAAATTGTCTGTAATGTATGTGTGTGAATGTGTGTGTGGATGTTTCCCAGTAATAGGTTGCAGCTGAAAGGGCATCCACTGCATAAAACATATGCTGAATAAGTCTGTGATTCATTCCGCAGTGGCGACCCCAGAGTGAAGAGACTAAGCCAATGAATGAATGAATTCATTCAAAGGTAAAACATGTGTATAGCATATGTTTGCATTTCAGTGTTGCCAATCACCTAATTTATTGTCAATGTAAATAAATGAGGACAATCTAGCAATAGCTTTCAGTGAGCACAGATTTAAGATCTGCTGTGCAAGTTGAAAATATGTGTCGGCTGTAGATAAATAGTTTAATAAACAGGAAACAAAATTATCCTAAATGATATCTTTAACAAACATTGCCTATTAAAATCAACACAGTGGTTATATAGAACAAAATAATTAAACAGATACAAACACATACAAAATAACCATTGTCTTTTGAACAAATCACTTCAATGATTGAGTAATTCATTTAGAATGAATCAGCATCTTTAACAAATCTTTTAAATTCATTTTTATGGTTGACTCAGTCTTGGATGAATCACTGTTATTTAAAAAATCAGTTCAGAAGGAGTCATGCTTACAATACAGAAAAATACAACCTCTTGCAACAAACATATACAGACGTGTGCTCATCTAACTTATTAATTCATTTAGTTTAGAAATTAGTTGGTTACTCAACGTCAAAACGGAAAAGTCAGTGACAAACTCACTTAGGAGAATAGTGATGCCAATCAGACATAAAACTGCTGCTAAGATCAGACCTCCGACCCTCAGTCTGTGATAATCTAGTGAGAGACAGAATGAAAACATAAATCAATATCAAACACTCATTATGCTTTATGATAGATGTTGGATGTTATAGGGTAAACAATATGTGTGCGCAACTCACCAAAAGAGAAGGGGTCATCCTCTGCTGCAAAAAAGCCACAAAATGTTTTAATTTCAATTTTACATTATTTTATCACAAATACAAACAAGAGTAAACAGAAGAAACTGAAAAGGCTTACCAGTCTGCTGACCTTCTGCCAACACAAGGGACAAAACTACAAAAGCACAATAAAGTTTATTTTCAAAATAGCACCTTATGAATGTGTGGACAGTTTGTAAAAAAATAAATAATCCACTTACATGTCAAGAACACTAGTGCCAAAGATTTCATCATAACAATGTGGATTTAGCCTGCAATACAAAATTAGGTTTCCATTTAAAAACAATGCTATCGTGTAATATAGATGTATCAACATAAAATCAATAATCATAATTCTGTTTGTTGGCTTATACTCGAATCACCAATAGCTACAGTAACAGTTACTTTTAAAAGTAATATATATTACAATCTCAAGTCACATTTTTTTAAATTAACTAAATGTGTTAGTGATGTACTTTTTAAGAAAAGTAATGTGAATGTATGTTATGTGATATACATGAAAGAATTAAAGTTATTCATTTGTTTTTACAAATTTAGGTGAATTGAACATAAAACAATTAAGCTGTCCCCAAAATACCCTCAACAATTGTGTTTTTTCAACTCATTTTAAATAAGTAGTTTGAACAAACAGCAAACATAATTTTTCTGAGTGCTATTAATGCTTTTTTTAACCCTCCTGTCGTGTTCACCTCCCGCCCCTTACTTTAGTGTTTTAACTGCACTTAAATTAGTACAAAAATTTTTTCTGAACTAAATTTTTATGCAACATTCTTTGTAAATAATGTCTCAAAGTAGTGTTTAAGATGAATTTTTAAAATTAGACATAAAATAACTGCACTGAAAATACAAATAGTGAGAAAGTGAGTTGGGGTAGTGTACAGTATGTGGGATGTCTTTACAGTCTGATGGATGAATATAGTCTGGATACCCATTCATTTCCTATGATGGTCACTTTTGACTGGGAACACCACAGGTGTATTAAGGTTGACTAAATGACTTAAAATCAATGAAAGACGTGATCATTACTTTTATACACTCATTGGCCACTTTATTAGGTACAACTTCTTGTTTACGCAAATTTCTCATCAGTCAATTATATGGCAGCAACTTAATGCATTTTGGCATGTAGAGACATGGTCAAGATGATCTACTGCAGTTCAAACCGAGCATCAGAATAGGGAAGAAAGGTGATTTGAGTGACTTTAAATGTGGCATGGTTGTTGGTGCCAGACGGGCTGGTCTTAGTATTTCAGAAACTGCTGATCTACTGTGATTTCCACGCACAACCATCTCTATGGTTTACAGGGAATGGTCAGAGAAAGAGAAAATATCCAGTGAGTGGCAGTTCTGTGGGCGCAAATACCTTGTCGATGCCAGAGGTCAGAGGAGAATGGCCAGGCTGGTTCAAGCTAATAGAATGGCAACAGTAACTCAAATAACCACTTGTTACAACGTTGCCTGGTCTGATGAGTCTCGATTTCTGCTGCGACATTCGGATGGTAGGGTCAGAATTTGGTGTCAACAACATGAAAGCATGGATCCATCCTGCCTTGCATCAATGGTTCAGGCTGGTAGTGGTGGTGTAATGGTCTGGGCAATATTTTCTTGGCCACTGCCTACCTGAGTATTGTTGCTAAACATGTCCTTCTCTTTATGTCCACAGTGTACCCATATTCTGATGGCTGCTTCCAGCGGGATAACGCGCCATGTCATAAAGCTTGAATAATCTCAGATTGATTTCCTCAACATGATAGTGAGTTCACTGTACTAAAATGGCCTCCACAGTCTCCAGAACTCAATCCAATAGAGAACCTGGGATGTGGTGGAATGTGATACTCGCATCATGGATGTGCAGCCGACAAATCTGCAGCAACTGCGTGATGCTATCATGTCAATATGGACCAAAATCTCTGAGGAACATTTCCAGTACTTTGTTGAATCTATGCCACAAAGGATTAAGGCAGTTGTGAAGGCAAAACTGAGTTCAACCGGGTACTAGTAATGTACCTAATAAAGTGGCCAGTGATTATATGTTCAAATGCATAGTGTGGAGGATATCATGAGGCCTTATTGCAATTAGATGTAAAACACAACATTTAAGAGTGCTTTAAGTTGTAAATTGGTTAGATTTGACCCAACTATGACAGGAAGGTTAAAGATAGGCTTAAGATTGTAATACATTACATCTAAAAGTAACTTTACATCAGCACTTATCATCAATATTAGCACATCATTAGTTATAAAAATAAAATCCACATCTCAAAAATGACACCACTGTTATTTTTTAAATCCCTCCATTTCAACCACCTATGATCCAATTATTTTCAAAGGCACAAATTGAAAAGGCTTTTCTCACCGAAGTCAGATTGTAGTGTAGTAAAATGGATTGTTATTGTAAGCTGAAGGTTTTGCCATTAAACCCAGGAAAATTACATCATTATGATCGGAAAGCAGATCATGTATCCGCTACGTACACGAAAGATAATTCCCATTATGCTTTGCTATCCACTTAGGCTCTAAATATAACATGAATTCCCTTAATGCCTGAATTATCGTCCTCCTCTAACTTCACATCAACAAAAATGGGCTTAAATCAAATGATCACGATCCTTGCCAATGCATCTGATCTGATTAAACACAACAAATAGCCGCTCTGAAAACACAAAGCAGACCTGGATCAAGTGTCAACAACGCCTGGAACATCTCAGCTGCTAGGAAACACGTCAAAAAAAGTGCTAAACCCCTATATATAAAGAGCATGTGTTTCTCCAAGTGCAGAAGATTTACGTCGCCTGACAGATGTAGATGCTGAATTATGTCTACATCGTAATTAAACATGCTGGAACTGCACTATGGAGCTTAGCTAGGATTTTTCCATTTCGTCTCCCAGAGACCAGAGGGAATGTTTTGCCCATCCCTACGCCATGAGATGATGTAACACTCGCCACCTTCAACTTACAAACATGGTGGCGAAGAAAGGGGAGAAATAATGGGTTCACCAGAGACATGCTGAGACAAAATAAAGTCCAGTATTTCTGCTCTTTGATCAGATCAGCCTGGGCCAGCGTGAGGCAGAAGTTAATCTAGAGCTTTTCTTTTGTTTTCAGAGAGTCTCCAAGAGGTTTAATAAATCCCTTGAGTCTGTTTTTAATATTATCTTCCACATGAATTATCTCGTTTCTTCTTCCAAACACACATGGAGTGTTTTGAACTATTGTGGTTTAGATGTATTTATACTGTAGGCCTACTTTTTAAAGGGACACAAAACATGAAATTTCTGCCATCATTTACTCACCCTTCACTTGTTTATAACCAGTTTGAGATATTTTGAAAAATGCTGGTCGCTGTATGTCACTTATTGACTTCCATGATATATATATATATATATATATATATATATATATATATATATTTTCTTACTATGGAAGTCAATGGGTGCCAGCAACCAGCATTTTTCAAAGTATTTTCTTTTGTGTTCAACAGAAGAAAGAAACTCATAAAAGTTTAAAACTACATGAGGAAAAGTAAATAATGAGGACATTTTATTTTTTTGAGTGAACTAACCCTTTAAGCTTGGAGGCCTGACCCTTTGTTTATGCAAATCAAGTCAAATTAGCTTTTGTGTAGTATAGGCGGACGTTTAATTTGCAAGCAGGTGCTTGTTTGATTAGAGGAACAGTGACCCATTCTGTCATAATTTACTTAATCTCATATGCTGTTATTTATCAATTTATCACATAAACCAAGAAGGAATCTTACATTTACAGAATGCAGCAGGTCTCGAGAAAATCAGTTACCATATAAATTCATTCATTCATTTTCCTTTGGCTTAGTCCCTTTATTCATCAGGGATCACCACAGCGGAATGAACCGCCAACTTATCCAGCATATGTTTTAAACAGCGGATGCCCTTTCAGCTGCAACCCAGTACTGGGAAACATCCATACACTCTCATTCACACACATACACTACGGCCAATTAGTTTATTCACCTATAGCACATGTCTTTGGACTTTGGGGGAAACCCATTCCAACATGGGGAGAACATGCAAACTCCACACAGAAATGTCAACTGACCTTCTTGCTGTGAGGTGACAGTGCTAACCACTGAGCCACCGTGTCACTAGCTTGAGATAATCAGTTACCATATATTAATATCAGCCAAACCATTAATATGTTACTTGTACAAATAAATAAATGAGTCCTGCTATTCTTCCAATAGAGAAAATAGTTCCTGACATTATAGCCCTTTTTACACAGGCTTTGCTGGAAAATTGCAAATTGATGTGAAGAGATTATGTGTGAACAAGCCCTTTAAAAATACAGTAAAATCAGTTATAACAATAGGCAATTTTCTAGAATGACAAGAGCCACTTTTACATATACAGAATTTTCTGGAAAATGACCGGTACATTGACGTGAAGAGATTATGAATGATCCTATGCTTGGAACTATCCTCATCTGATGAAGCTCAACTAAAAACAACTATCAACGCAATATATATTTCATCCTGGGAAAACACAGCTGTTGAATTAGTTTTCAGGAATCTATACAGTTTTGAAAACATCATTCATTCATGTTCTTTCAGCTTAGTCCCTTTATTCATTGGAGGTCGCCACAGCGGAATGAGTCACCAGCTTATCCAGCATATGTTTTACACAGCGAATGTCCTTCCAGCTGCAACGCAGTACTGGCAAACATCCATACACACTCATTCACACACACATACACTATGACCAATTTAGTTCATCTAAATCCCCTAGACTAGATATTTGGACTGTGCGGGAATACAGGGAGAACATGCTAACTCCACACGGAAATGCCAACTGGCCCAGCAGAAACTAGTGTTGCCAACTATTTTCAATGAAAAGGCACTAAGCTCTGCCCGAAAAGTTGCTAAATGTCGCTAGATTACGTAATACGCCAATTTGCATATTACTGACATCATCACGTTATGTTGTTTCTGTTTAGCCTATGGTTAATAAAGGGTTATTTATATTTTCACTACGCTTTATATATGCATGTCAATTTAACTATATTTATTGCTGTTTGAATACATTTTATCATTATAGATGTGTAGTGAATTTGCAATAATTTCTCAGATGTAATAAACTCAGAGAAGTTCCGAAACTGTCACTAAGATATCTGTGATTGTGAACAAGGTCAAGTTAAATTGTTGAAATAAAGGAGAAGCAGATCGGTTTTACTGTACAATGGAAATACCTCACACTCCCGGAGCAAAATTATTTGCCGTTGGTACGCAGAGGAGGAGGAGGAGGGGGGGGGGGGGGGGGTTGATGTTGCGGATGAAAGACAGTACGTTGGGACAGTCTATTAAAATCTCCAGTAACACACAAAAAAGTCACTAGATTTGTCGCTAGGGGGTCTGAAAAGTCATTAAATATAGCGACAAAGTCGCTAAGTTGGCAACACTGGCAGGAACTTGCTATGAGGTGACAGTGCTAACCACTGAGCCACCGTGTAGCCCCAGTTTTGAAAAATATTTCGGAATATCTGCCTGGATCCACCCCGTTATGATAAATCGGAGCATTAGAGTCGACTATGAAAAAAGATGGCTACTCAAAGATGGCCAATCAAATCAAAGAAGGCTGAGCTTTAATAAAATAGCAAACTTTTGCGGTTAAGCATGCACGTTTTAAATACAGATATTTGAAAAAATCCCTCCATTGATATATTGTGGACATTGGTGAAGTTACATAGTTGGGCCAGCAGGTGGCAACAAGCAATCATAATTTGTGTATTAGAGCGAGTCACTGAATCATTCTCAACCGAGTCAATCAAAAACATTGATTCATTTAGGTAAAGTTATGAAACACCACTTTTTCGGGAACATACAGCTCTTTTTTGATTCGTTTGTAATACTTTATGTTGGGATTGCAAAAACAGTAACTGCCGATGTTGTGTCTGAAATATAAGTTACTCAAAAATAGCTTAATTACTAGTTGAATCATGCCTGTGTTTGTCTATGATTGCAGATGTAACGTCTGCCCGACTACTTTTTGATTATATTTTAATGTTTCTACAATAATTTAAAGTTATAATTGTATGCAATGAAAATATAATAGGCTATAGTTGACCTCACTTACAATTTTCTGAATGTCTACTACATCCAGTAAATGAAAAGCACATACAGATGGGTAATTTTCCAGTACCAATCAGTGCCTAGATAATTCTGCCAAGAGAAAAGTGATCTCTATATTTTACAATCTTTTTAGGGAGTCTCAAATATGCTTCTTAAATCTCTTCATGTGACTGTACCACTAAAGAGCCGAGAGAAATGTGTCTCACTGTTTTTGGCTTGGACAGTCTGAACAGTTTGGCACCCTCCTGCCAGGGAGGATCGCCCAGGGTGCATGGAGATAATGATGAATGTCTTGTGATCTGGTACGGTCACGTTGGCCTGCCAATGTGTGTGTGTGTGATTCATGGGAAAGAATGAGGAATTGTGTCCTACAGTGTTTAACATCACTTCCTCATCTCACATTACAAGCCAGCCTTCCCTGTTTCAATGTAATGCCTTGTTTCTTTGCAGATGCCATAATACATTCAATGAACAATACCATCTTTAAACCTCTCTTTATTCTACACTGGAGCCATTCAATCCCTTACTCAGGAAATTGAAAGTTTTAACAGGACAGCCAAGGAATTTGCTCATTCTTAGTGTCTGGGCAAGTCAACACTTTAGTCTGAATACCTGTATTGTGTCTGGATAAAATGTTTCATAGTGTCTAACCCCTAATATTCCATTTTGCTGTGCACAGGACCAGTGTTGGGGAGGTTACTTTGGAAATGTAATAGATTACAGATTACAAATTACCCTATATATAAGTAAAGTAACTGATTTTTTTAACTAAATCATTTTCATTATTCACATTTATACCAAGCAGGTGTGACCTTACAGTAGCTCTGTTTACTGTTAGAATTTCTAAATCTTTCATCAGTTGAATTAAGATTATATTTAGTACAGCCACCACAAAACCAGACCTTATCACAAAAACATTGTTTACTGTTGTTACAAAATCAATTTTAGTTAGTTGTGCAGGGTTTTTTTCTGGCATATAAAAATACATCTAAGCAATTTTTTTTGCAATTTTCATTTTTAAATCAAAGCAACTTAAATCCAAGTAAGTCATATCTTAGTGATCAATAAAACTGTCAATGAATCATAATTGTCATAATTGTTCAGTTCAATTATTTACTGCAAATAATATGCTGTACCAAACAGATACAAATTATAGTATACAGTATAACAGCAAAAACAAAAAACTAAAATAAAAGATATATATGTGGGCAGCACGGTGGTGCAGTGGGTAGCACGTTCACCTTACAGCAAGAAGGTCGCTGGTTCGAGCCTCGGCTGCGTTTGCTAGGTCATGTCACAAAAAAAAACTTATTTAAACCTTTCTTTTCAAGTAACAAATTTCAGGTAATATAATTTAACATGATGGCGCAGTGGGTAGCGCTGTCGCCTCACTGCAAGACGGTTGCTGGTTCAAGCCCCGTTTGTGTCACTTGGCATTTCTGTGTGGAGTTTGCATGTTCTCCCCGTGTTTGCGTGGGTTTCCTCCGGGTCCTTCGGTTTCCCCCACAAGTCCAAAAACATGTGGTATAGGTGAATTGGTTTGAATAAATTGTCCAAAGTGTATGTGTGTGAATGGGTGTGTGTGTGTGTGGATGTTTCCCAGTGATGGGTTGCGGCTGGAAGGGTATCTGCTGTGTAAAATGTGCTGGATAAGTTGGCGGTTCATTGCGCTGTGGCAACGCCAGATCAATAAAGGGACTAAGCCAAAAAGAAAATGAATGAATA
>CAIGQZ010033112.1:29823043-29855405 GCA_903798205.1 Danio tinwini
TTTACACTTAGGGGCATTTAACACCCACTAGTGTTGTTATTACGCTACAAGTGTAATCAAGAAAGTACTCCTATCAGTGTAACATTAATTTTTACACTATTCTGTGCACTGTCAGAACATACACAGCACATTAAATTAAATTTATCACATTTATTAAACATATTAAATATCAACATTTTTTTCAGGATGAATGTTTAAACATAATTTTAAAATAAAAAGCAATATTTTTCCATGAGTACAAACTGCACGATAACTGTAACTTTATACTTTTAACATTTTATCACAAACGCACATTTTAAGATTCAAAACAATTACATTGTCACCTTTTCAGAGGATGAAAGTTAAGCTCACAATGTCATACCAGATGCATAAACTTAAAAAAAAAATAGTTGCTTAAACGTTTTGAAACATTTTATGAAACAGTAAAAAAGCTTAATACTAGCATTTTTTTCAACATCAGTACATACATCCCATTTCACTGAGCATTTTTACTAATTTAACAAAGTATTTTTTTTAAACAGCACTAGACCTCGTGAAGTACAGTTTTGCTAGTGCACTGCATTCTACATTTTCTAAAAGCATCAAGAATCTCAAAGCAATCTCTTTCCAGCAGTAAATTGGAACATTTTATTAAGAGTCACTTATACCCTTCATAACTTTAGATCTCAAAAACACATTTGACCAAACAGTATTACACATTTGATTTAACATTTCTAAACATTCTTAAGAAACAGTTTATCAGCAGAGTATGTTTCAAGGGCCTGAAAGTCCGTCTGTCTTGGTTTATAACACCTCATTCAAAGTCAACTCTTACTGTATTTCCATGGAAATATGAATTATACAACACCAGTATAAAAAACTTGCCACACAGAAAACAGTGCAGTATTGACATTTAAAATGTATTTCATTAAGAGTAATTTTTTCTCCATTAGCCGTCACACATGCACACGTCAACAGTCCAATTTAAAACCCTGAATGTGTCACTCTTATCAAGGATGTTGGGCAGAGAAAATTCTTAGCATTGTTTCATCTTGTGCTTCTCAGTTGATTTGGGCAATGTTATTGAAATGTCTATAGCTGACAGTTTAAAAAAACTGTCAAAAAAACTGATGCACAGACTCGAAACGCATGCACCAAAGTAAATGCAAAGATCCAAACATTGCTGTTTGATGCAGACCCAGCAGTACAAGTTCTCTCTGATAGCTGCACTGAGTTGTTTGGATTGTAATTTTGGATCTCCATCTTTAAATTGTTGCCCCATCTTGGGGAGTTGCTGTAGTTCATCCTTTGCATTCTTTATGTTGCGTGGATAAGCCAAGTTGAAAAACACAGTAAACAGTGAAGGATGCAATAATGCCTTTTAACTCCCATTGTCCTACACTTTGCAGAGGACTCTCTACCATCTGTAGAGTTGGGTATGGAGCATCATCATCATCCCACTGTGAAAAGAAAAAAAGGACGTCACTAAACAGTGCAAAATCTGTCAGAAATGCATAACATCTACCAGACTATCAGAGTATTACAAAGTGTTTAACCAACAGTTCCCAAACCTCTCCCAGTGTAATTACTGTAAGCAATCACTTTCTATTTAAAGATATGGGGGAGCAGAATTAGAGCTGCACGAAAGTCAGAATCTATTGCAAAATAAAATCAAATAAAAACAAATAATGAAGTACTAAATATTCACTATAAACCTCCATGTGAAGCTGCTTTGACACAATCTACATTGTGTAAGCGCTACACAAATAAAGATGAATTGAATACTTTAAAATAATTTAAAAACATTAAGGACCTGTTTTTAAAATAAAGAAAAAATTACTGGAACTATTAGCAAATGGTGAATAACAGATATTGATGTATTTTTATAAATAACATATATTTTTTTTAATTGAGGAATGTTATCTACATAAAGGGTTTATATATAAGGTCCATGAGTTTGAACTTGCTAAATGCAGCTTGAAAAGGCACTTAATGATCCCATCCAAGAAAGAAGGATTTGATCGAGCAAAATTATAATTATGTAAGTTTTATGTCAATACCTGTTAGATCATCTGCAAACTTATCTTGCTTTTAGTAGACTTTGGCCAATGGAGATGCTTTTTTTCTTAATCAAGCTCAGGTACCTTTAGCACAATACTGGTAAAGCTGTCCTTGAAGCTCTGACTTGGTTGGAGATGGTTGATGAATGCACTCGGTCAGGTTCACCACGACTGAAAATAAACAAAAAGGAAATTAGTGATTCACTTTAACTAAAAATATTATCTAATATTCTTTGTTGCCATTTCCTTTTATTTATCACTGTACAAATAGTTGTAAGCTTGAATGCACATGTGTTTACCACAAAGCTTTGAAAATTAAAATGTTTTTAACAATAGTCATAACTGTAAATTACAGATGATTAGGACTCTCTTGGACATGCGTTTATACCGTTACGTACCATTTAAATATGTAACGTTGCAAAATAAAACTGGTATAACTCAACATTGGTTGGGTAATATGCATAAACTAACGTAATATTGTTTCAGACATAAAAGGGACAGGCGTTCACTCCTGTCTGGAGTGAACATGGACGTTAGAATAAACGTTAGCTTACCAACACTAAGGAAATTCAGAATTTATAAATATGCAACTAATACAGTGGCCGAGTGAGCTTAACATTATCCAAACAAAACGAAATGTGTTTGAACTGTTTCTCTGGACGTTTCACCGCTGTCTCACGGTCATGTGTGAAAAAAATCATATCTTCATTTCTGACTAACCTCACAAAATGGTCCCCTCACGCGCAAGGTAACTCAACGATAGGCTTAACTACATACACAATGCCAAGTAACGTTAAACATGAATTGAATATGACCCAACGGATATTTACAATAAGTTATTTAACATTAAACTTACCTGCAAATGTCTGTGCTTCGTCTTCACAAGCGTATTCCAGCTTCTTCGAGTCCTACAGGAAGATCTTCCGTCGGGAACGTCAGTAAAGCAGTGAAACAGCTAGGTTAAGGGAGAATAACCGTCGCACGTAATCTGCTCGCATTATGAATGCACCGCGCAGGCAAAAATCCTATTGGACAACACAAATTCAAATTTGCTGGCTGCTAGTGCTAAGCGAAAGTTAATGGATAATATCCCGCTCCAGACCCGCAAAAAATCTCATCCAATGTGTCACAAAATGTAGTTTTAAGAGTATTTCAGGCGAGAATGTAGTTGTTTTAAACTCGAATCGGCAGTTTATTTACAAAGATAGCACGTCTTTGAAGATGTGCTTCAGTGAATGCGGACTCTGTCAGCGGGAGCTTCCTGATGCTCTCCCCCGCCGACAGCAGGTTTACTTCGGCTAGTCCATCTCGGATACGCCACTGGATTCAATCTCCCCGTTGTGGTTAAAACATGATATTTAATACATCTTGTGTATATCTAACGGCCAGTTTTTGGTCTTTTAAATCTATTATTTGTTCTCAGTTGTATTTTGACAGTGTTATTTTGTTACGTTTTATAATTGTTTTATTTATTTATTTATTTATTTATTTATTTATAAATAAATGGCCCAAACATGGAACCCTTGACAGTTGGGAACATATTTTTTTAGCCTTAAATGATACATACAAGTATCTTAAGGTGCTACTTTGAACCATTGAGGGTACAACTTCACCAGTTGTACCCTAAGTGTTCACAAATGTACTCCAACCGTACCCTTTTTCTGACAGTGAGGTGTATGTCTATATCGCATCTTTTGCACTTGTAGTGTTAAAGGAAAATCACATCATATTGCACTATGCAACCACACTGTCAACGTGCAGTCGTTAACACTGTATATTGTTAATTCAACATTTTTGGAGTTCTTGACATTTAACACTGCATTTTTTACACTGTTGATTTTACTGTGTATGTTTCCATCCAAAAATGCGAATGAACTTTATGCGCATAACTGGATTATCGCATAAAAGGCGTGCAAATAAAGCAGCGTTTCCATCTAACAAGTCAAAGCGAACAAAATCTGCACTTCCTGATTAACTGGTGCCAAATATTAACAGTAAAAACAGAATTTGCTGCAGTAAGAGAATCTGTGGCAATCTTTTCTTCATCTAATAAATGACTTGCGCCTCAGAAGGCAATTCTGACACCGTGAACGCGCGCGAGCACAGACGCTCTTAATTCTGTATGTCATTAATAATATAATAACACTAATACTTAAACGGTAAAGCGTTTTAGAATGACAAAGCAAACATTTCAGATGGTTTTTAATGTGCTCAGCCTGCTGGTTTGTCCATTCACACACATTTTTATCATCACATAATCTCATTCATTCATTCATTCATTTTCTTTTCGGCTTAGTCCCTTTATTAATCCGGGGTCACCACAGTGGAATAAACCACCAACTTATCCAGCAGGATTTAAGCAGCGGATGCCTTTCCAGCCGCAATCCATCTCTGGGAAACATACACACACACACTCATACACTACGGACAATTTAGCTTACCCAATTCACCTGTCTTTGGACTGTGGGGGAAACCGGAGCACCCGGAGAAAACCCAGGCAAACGCAGGGAGAACATGCAAACTCCACACAGAAATGCCAACTGACCCAGCCGAGGCTCGAACTAGCGACCTTTTTGCTGTGAGGCGACTGCACTACCTACTGCGCCACTGCGTCGCCCATCATCACATGATCTCTTATAACAAAATCACATGACCTTTTTTAATGCGCACACTGGAATTTGTGCGGTAAAAGTGTTTCCATTGTAGTTTATGCACATCCTTTCTTAAATATATAAATAATAATAAATAATATAAATAATAAAAAGTTTATCCCACTCAGTTATACACGTGTTTTTATGCACATTTTCGAAATTTATGCGCATCATGTCGTTTCCATCAACTGTTTTTTTATGCGCATATCTAAAATGCGCATAAAATTGGTGGATGGAAACATAGACAGCGTAATGTGATCAATGTACCGGTCCATTGTGGTAAAGAAGGAGCTTAGCCAAAAGCCAAAGCTCTTGATTTACCATTTAATCTACTTTCCTTCTCTCACCCAAAGCTCATGACCGAAAGCACAAAACCTCAAATCCAAGCGGCCGAATTGAGTTTTCTTTGCATAGTGGCAGTGTGAAACCAATCATTTAATCAATAATGTATTTTAAATCTAAATTAAAAAGCACAAACATTAGTACTGTAATAAGTTATTTAAAAAATTAAGTCTTTATTAAAAGTCATATATTATGGGTGCAACATTTAGATTTTGTTAAAAAAAATCATTGAACAAATCACTGAATGCCACAAGTCAGAATTTCAATATCGTACACACATTCATATCAGTTAGTTTCATGAGCATAAAAACAGAAAAAGAAGCATAAACATAGAATAAAAGCTAAAAGTTGTACGTTTTATTGTCATGCTAATTTGACCTAAAGCATTAACAAATTACTACAAAATGTCACTCTAAATGTTATGATACAACATCTGGATAAAAACATACTGTAGCAGCTGAACATAAAATTAGACGTACAATTGAATTAAACAGTGCATTGAATAGCAAAGAAGCTATTATATGTACAACAGTGACAACAATATAAGCAACAATACTGGCTGCCACAGCAAAGAGTTTATTCATACTGCTTTCTAAACCTTGGTCTTTGGTTTTTAGTGCTCATCAATCCTTATCTATTAAGAAAAAAATAAAATACACACAGGTATGTAGTTTTCATGAAACATTTATAAATGTCAGCATTCTGGCCATTTTACATTTATAAAACCTATCAAAGTACATGTTTAATCATGGCACATTTGACAAAGGCCTGTATTATTCAGTAAACTTCTGTTTGTCATAAAGATGTGACATATGCTTTATTATTACTCTCATACTGTAGGCGTACCACTAGTAAACAAAATTAAGATAAATACTGAAGAGTGAGATAAAGGCGAGAGTTATTGTCAGTAGGGGTGTGTGACATTTATTGTCTGTGATATTAAAATAGCATTTTTTAATGCTGTAATAGCTGACATTATTGAATGTCATTTACTTTGCAAAAAAAAAACCCAAAAACAAACTAGCAAACAAATAAATGAAGATCAAAAGCATTCACTGCAACATGAAGCCTGTTAGAATGACCCAATAATTCAAGTTATGAGAACCAAACATATTCTTCAATGTTTTTTTTTTTCATATATTTACAATATATCATAGTACTATCACACTAACATTGTCACAGCATGTGAGTGCGACCACAAATGTGATACTTATTTTCTAAAAGATCAACAAACAAGAAGTTACTTTTGTAGACAAAATAGTCTTTTTCTTTCCTGTTTTGCACTAGAAAACGGTCCCGTTCAAAGCTGGTGCAGAACATCTGTTCATCTCAGAAGAACACTGTATATGGCAATCCGTTTTAACATTTAATCTATAACCCATGCTAGTATATTTTCATGTTATTAGTGCTTATTTTTAGTATCTTTTCCATTAAGTACTAGTATGTTTTCATTAGATACTAGTGCTTATTCATTAGATACTAGTGCCTTTTTTATGATACTAGTGCTTTTTAAAAATATACTAGTGCTTACTTATGAGACACTAGTTCTTTTTATTAGATACTAGTACTCATTCATTAGATACTAGTACTTATTTTAATAGTGACTAGTAACTATTCTGCTGTTACTAGTAACAAATTAAAATTTTTCCCCCATTGATTTCAATGGGATCTGTCATTTAGATATCAACTATTCAGTTTTGACTAGTATGTATTCCAGCTAGGACTAGTACATATTTTTACTTTAGTGGTTAAGCATTAGGTACAAGTACTTATTAAATAGATACTATTACTTAATTAATAGATACCAGTACTTGTGTATAAAATGCTAGTCCTTATTTAGTAGGTACTAGTATTTATTCATTAGGTACTAGAATCTATTTAATAGGTACTAGTACTTATTAATTAGATACTAGTACTTATGAAATAGATAGTAGTACTAATGAAATAGATACTGGTTCACATTTATTAAATACTAGTACTTGTTTGAAATGTTACTACATTGTAAAAAAAAAAAAAATCTGTAATTTTACGATTTATTTCCGGCAGCTGGGGTTTTGGAAGAAAAACGTAAAATAACAGCCGTTAAATTACAGAAATTGACTGTAAAATAATAAAATAAGTTGAATTACAGATATTTACCAGAAATTCAAATTTAAGGAAATTTCTGTAATTTAATATCCTTTATTTTACAGTAAATTTCTGTAATTTAACAGCCGTTATTTAACTTTTTTTTTTCTGGCACCCTAGCTGCAGATGTTTTTTACAGTGTAGTACAAACCTTTATTTTACTAGTAAAATGTTTAAATAAACTCTTTACTCTTCCATTTAGGCTAGTCTTAACATAAGACAAGTAAAAAAGCTGAACTGACTAGTAAAATAAGAATTGTTACTAGTAATAATTATAAAAGATACTAGTGTCTAATAAATAAATATTAGTACTAATGAAAAGGTACTAGTATCTATTTAATAGTTTCTAGTATTTATTGAATTGGTACCAATACCTAATGATTAAGTACTAGTATCTAATACTTAAGTACTAGTATCTAATTAATAAGTACTAGTACCTAAAGATTAACTACTAGTACATAAAATCATGTACTAGTCCCAGCAATACTAGTCCCTGAATAGTTGATATCTCAATGGCAGATTAAAATGTGTTACTAGTAACAACAGAATAGTTACTAGTCACTATTAAAATAAGTACTAGTATCTAATACATAAGAACTAGTATCTATTTAATAAGTACTAGTATCTAATGAATGAGTACTTGTATCTATTAAAAAGAACCAGTGTCTAATAAGTAAGCACTTGTATATATAATAAAAAAACACTAGTATCTAAAGAATAGGCACCAGTATCTAATAAGTAAGCACTAGTACTTAATTATCTAGTATCTAAAAAATAAGTAATAGTAACATGAAAATAGATACTAGTACAGGTTATAGATTAAATGTCAAAACGACTTGCCATACACTGTAGTGTTTTGTAGCTGAATGATTCTGCTTTTTAATTAATTGAGCTCGTAAAGAAAGTCATTCTTAATTAATAAGCAGTTTGAATGCATCATTTGAATGAATGATTCAGTGGAATTTCATCCCAATTCACATACTATCTATCCTAAATAGTATTAGAAAATAGAAGTGGTATGTCCTTAATCATAGTATGTTGAAAGGGGTATTCCGCAGTTACCCGGATGGTCTACTATTTCTGGTGGAAATTCGAAATGTAGATCTGTGCTTACTCTAATCGCTAATATTGTCCACAATACATTGCGCATCACACATGAATTCGATTAGAACTACAAATGTGGGTAAAAAGTGTTAACAAACAACAAACATGGTGGATGCATAAGACTTTGGTAAAAATGTTTGAATTACTGTTACTTAATATCTAAGCTGGAAAATATATATCTGCGACTATGTGACTAACTTTTATAAAGATGTGTTTGGCCATTATCTTCTAAATGCGCAAATATGCAAACACCTGAGGAGATTGCTCTGCATGAAAGACTTACGAATGGCAGATTAACATGCTGCTGCTGCTTTAGTGTATGGTAGGAAATTTTGTATGAATGAATGTGGATGTTTCATTATGATTGACATGTTACTAAGCAACAAAATGGTCAAATAATGAGCAAGTAGTATGTCCCAATGCTTGCATACTCTTCTGTTACACACTCAAAGTATCTTTTTCTTTACAAAAAAAGTTTAAACTTTAGCTGTACCCAAATCCACCTTCTTAGTTTAAGAAGGTGGATTTGGGTACAGCGTTAGAGTTGCAATCACCTATTGGTGGTTTTAGTGTCATATTTGTTTTTCCATGACAGGCCTAAAAGGTTCTACACACACGTTCAACAAAATATTTAGATATATTTAGATTTTGGCAATATCGCACACCCCTACTTCTTAGATCTTAGAATGTGCTAAAATACATTGTACTTTTATTTTTTAATTTCTGGAGCATTCTATTACTTAAATATTATTTTTTTTTAGGTGAATGAATGAATGAACAGAAATTTTAAACTAACTAGAGTAGATTTAATTGGTCTCGCTACCTTACAATCTGTACAAACCTACAGTAAAAATAGAATAAAAATATCTTCAAATGTTTTTTTTTTCATATAAACTACCATTCAAAAAGGTTTGATATTGGTTACATTTTTGAATGTTTGAGTTAGAAAAAGTATCCTCTGCTTAGCATAATGAATATATTTAACAGGAATTGCAGTAAAACAGAATATTATTATAAATGAATAAATTCTACAATAACTATTTTCTATTTGAACAAGTTAAACTGTAAATGATTTATTTTTGTGATGCATAGTTACAATTTGAGCATCATTATTGTAGTCTTCAGTTTCACAGGATCCTTCAGAAGTTATAATATGCTAATTTATTGCTCTACATAAATATTTTTAGTTTATTGTCAATACTAAAAACTTTCTGCTGCATTATATTTTAGTGGAAATTGTGATATTACAATAAATTACTATAATATTATAAAAACTTTTTTTTAATAGTACGTTAATCATCAAGGACACGATGAATTAATCAAAAGTGACAGGAAAAATGTATCATGTTAAAATTTATTTCAAAGTGCTGTTATTTTGAACTTTGGATTCAAGTTTCAAACTGGACAATAATTTTAACATTTTAAACATATTCACATTTATTTTTTTGCACATTTATTTTAAATTGTAATACTCTTTTACTATATTACTGTATTTTTGTACTCTGACCAAATGCAGCTTTGGCGAGCACAAGAGACTTCAAAAACGTACCAATACCAAACCTTTAAATAGTACCATCTATACATAAAGCATGCTTTTTTAAGTTTCAGTGAGTAATTTCCATACTGTATCTGCCACTTTTGATGTCAGGAAAATTGCATGATTTCAGTTTTGTACAAATGAGGTGTTCATAAACATATTAAACCCAAAGTACAGCATCATCATCAAGGCCCTCCTTTGGTCAGACCATGCGAAAGATATTAGTCAAATGTCCTTGAGCCAGTTTAATCATCACAAAACATCTGATCCACAGCAGACATCTGATCTCAGACTGATCCGAGCAACACATCAAATACTTCAGTCTCAAATTCAAAATTTTCATGACTATGGTGTTGCAGCCCGTGCCATTTTGTGTACTCCCGGGGAATTCTCATACATCTATGGAGAGAAAAGTTGGATTTTATATAGAAAACTGTCCCTCTAAATTTTCATAGAAGAGTTTAAAATATTATATATTTATTTTAATATTTTAAGTATAATAAATATTTTAAGAGTTTAAAATAATATATTTTTACAGTCTAAACTGACAAATTTGTGGCAATTTTTCTTAATATCTGTCTATATTTTAATTTTTATATATATATAAAAGCTAAAAATATTTTTGCTAATATTTTTGCTTCCTAAACTGACAGATTTTGTGGTGATTTTTTTTTTCAATATTTGCACCAAAATAACAAAATATATACAATGACCACAAAATTATTAGCCCTTCTTTGATTTTTTTCACAGTATTATTTGTTTTATTTCAGCTAGAATAAAAGCAGTTTTTAATTTTTTTTTAAGTCATTTTAAGGTCAAAATTATTAGCCCCTTTAAGCTATATTTTTATCGATAGTCTACAGAACAAACCATCAATATACAATGACTTGCCTAATTACTCTAACCTGTCTAGTTAACCTAATTAACCTAGTTAAGTTTTAAATGTCACTGTAAGCTGTATAGAAGTGTCTTGAATAATATCTAGTAAATATTATTTACTGTCATTATGACAAGGATAAAATAAATCAGAAATTGGTTATTAAAACTATTATGTTTAGAAATGTGTTGAGAAAATCTTCTCTCCGTTAAACAGAAATTGGAGAAAAAATAAATGGGGCTAATAATTCTGACTTTAACTGTATATAAACAGACAGAACTACTGGACTCTGTAATTTCAATACAGGAAACAGAGAAACTTAACAGATTACGTTGTATGAATTCTGCTATCTCATAGACCTATTTTATACACGGAGTACTCTAAATAAAAACAATAAAGAACTTTATCTTTTAAATTGATAGCATTAGTGTAATCCAAGTACATTTATGAAATATAATGTAATTTGCTGTTCAGTAAATGAGCATTTCACTCTCACCACAATTAAAATGACAGCATTTATCATAAAACTAAGCATTTAAGTGTCATAAAAATAGGTTATTAGGACATTTAGAGCAATAAATAGTTTTTATGCATTTTAAGTAGTTTCCTGTACTATTGTGCAAAACAAATACTTTACATTCAGGACCTTATAATTCATGAGTGTACCAAATTGCAAATTTTTGCTCAATTTCAGTTGCTTAAACGTGTTTAATACATGTTTATTTTTTTACATTTTTAGATTCCCTTATTTAACCAGGAAGTCTTATTAAGATGTAAAACCTCTTTTACATATATTGACTGATCCTTAATGATCAGGACTTATCATGCTTTTATTCATTCATTCATTTTCCTTTGGCTTAGTCTCTATTTCAGAGGTCGCCACAGTGGAATAAACTGTTAACTATTCCAGCATATGTTTTATGCAGCGGATGACCATCCGGCCGCAACCCAGTACTGGAAAACACCCATACACACTCATTCAAACTCATACACTACGGCCAATTTTCTTCAATTCACCTATAGCACATATCTTTGGACTGTGGGGGAAACCGGAGCACCCAGAGGAAACCCATGCCAACACAGGGAGAACATGCAAAGTCCACACAGAAATGCCAACTGGCCCAGCCGGGACTTGAACCAGCGACCTACTTGCTGTGAGGCGACAGTGCTAACCACTGAGCCACCATGCTTGCACCAGATTATAGCAAAATTGTCTAGTTGATTGGTCAAGGATGGTTGCCACTGTCATTTTCCCTTTGGGTATGAATAACGTAACCTAACCTAACAATCATATAGGCCATTAAATGCCTGATAATGTGACATGATCTATCTAAGGCTACTGAAGATCTGTGGCAAATCTGTTGCATTTGAAAAAATTAGATCCAAAAATTGATCAAAATTGCAAAATCCTGGTGGGACTGATAGATGTGCTGTTATCATGAATGGTCATCTGCATCACTCACCCTCATGGCGGTTGATATCCACGGTAGAAAGCGGGACACGCGTGTGTAAACGCCAGGCTTCTTGGCCATAGCACAGCCTGTGCCCCAGCTTACAACTCCCAGCAGACGATAGCGGCTGGTCTTAGAGAGCACATCCGCTGCTACGAAAGGTCCACCACTGTCCCCCTGAATTCACATAAGACACAGTATCAGAATGAGAAGTAGCTTTATTGGCAGGTATGTTTACAACTATGAAGAATTTGTTTTCGTGACAAAAGTTCACACAGTGCAACAGAATGAGAGTGACAGGACAAAAACACAGATAATAAAGAATTAAAAAAAAAATATATATATATACAGTTGAAATCAAAATTATTTGCCCTTCTATTAATTTTTTTATATTTCCCAAATAATATTTAACAGAGCAAGGATTTTTTCACAGTATGTCTGATAATATTTTTTCTTCTGGAGAAAGTCTTATTTGTTTTTATTTCGGCTAGAATAAAAGCAGTTTATATTTAAAAAAAAAAACATTTTAAGGTCAATATTATTAGCCCCTTTAAGCTATATATATATTTTTTCGATTGTCTACAGAACAAACCGATGTTATACAATGGAAAGTGCAGGAATGATCCGAAACATATGGAACATAACATATTGAATATAGTAGTATAAACTTCCCATATCGTTATGGGAATATTTCTCAAGTTTTATTTCATGTAATCTATTCGTAAACACTGACATATTCTAAAAATAATGCCTGAGTGCACAGACAGAGTGTGCGATCGTTAAAGGGTTAACTAGGTTAATTAGGTTAACTAGGCAGGTTAGGGTAATTAGGCAAGTTATTCTATAACAATGGTTTGTTCTGTAGATTATCGAAAAAAATAATTAGCTTAAAGGGGCTAATAATTTTGACCTTAAAATGGTTCTTAAATTAAAAACTGCTTTTATTCTAGCCGAAATAAAACAAATAAGACTTTCTCAAGAAGAAAAAAATATTATCAGACATACTGTGAAAATGTCCTTGCTCAGTTAAACATCATGTGGGAGATATTAAAAAATAAATAAATTCAAAGGGAGGCTAATAATTCTGACTTCAACTGTATGTATATACAGTTGAAGTCAGAATTATTAGCCCCCCCTGAATTCCCCCCTGCAATTATTATCAAGTGTTCATAAGAAACTGTTCTTGTGTTTGGCCATTCTGGTGCACAGTGTTCTGTAGCGTTGACTAGATCGTAAAAGTTCAAAGAGGGAATGTGCTGGATGTGAGGGCTCCAGAGTGATTTTGCCAGCTCTTTTGCTCACTCTGGATAAATACAGTTCTTGGAGAGAAGGGAGGGTTGTACAAGTGATTTGCTCAGCAGTCCGAACTGTTTGACATACTGTAGTCTTCGGAGGTCAGATTTCACTGAGCTCATATTCACAGTAAATGGAAGCTTAGCAGGTAAAAGTGATATCCAGACTATAAAATATGATATCTGCTTTTCTATTTAAACAATCTGATGTTGTAGATTTATTTAGGTATTATATGTGCTTGTGTGTGCAGTGTGCCCTGCATTTCAGTTGTAGTTAGAAAAAAACCTGTTTATTGAGAAACGAGCAGGAGAATGGCTGCTAATTAAAGGGCATCTATTATGCAAAATTTACGTTTGCATGTTTTTTGGACATAAATGTGTGTTTGCAGTGTGTGTGCACAACCACTCTACAATGATAAATATAGCTGCAAGCTAAAGTCATCAGGGTTCAAGCAGAGCCCATTGAGCAATTGGTGCTTAAAAGACATCTGAATCTGGTTTAAATATACCAATCAAACTAATGTCAAAATTATGTTGAAATTGAATGCCACACAATTGGCAACCATAAACCACAAGATTATAAATGAAGATTTGACTTAAATGATTTATCGGTAACACTTTACAATAATGTTCATTAGTTATGGTTAGTTAATGCATTTACTGACATGAACAAACAATGAACAATACATTTACTACAGTATTTGTTCATGTTAGTTAACGCTAGTTAATGAAAATACAGTTGTTCATTGTTAATTTATGTTAACTCACGGTGCATTAACTAATGTTAACAAGCATAACCTTGGATGTTAATAATGCATTAGTGAATGTTGAATTATGAGTAATAAATGCTGTACAAGTGTTGTTCATGTTAGTAAATCTATTAACTAATGAACCTTATTGTAAAGTATTCCGTGTTATTTATATAAATGTTATAATTTGAATGAAGCATTTCTTAAAATATGTACACATTTTTACATATTTTTGACTATACCAAAATCGAACTGACATTAAATATTGAATTGAATATTATGCATGCTAGAATAAGAAAAATGTATACTTTCTGATTTAAAATAAGCTGTATATTAGCCAAAACCTTACCATATACAAACTAGATCAATTAAATAAACTAAATAAATACATAAATAACACTAAATAATCATAGTAATAAAAGGTTTAACACCATTAAAGTTTTACAGTGTAGTATTCCTCTATACAGTATCTCCTCTTCCATTCTAACTGGAAATAACACTCATGTAAACATACCACACTTTGGTACACTCTAATTATTCTTACTTTTTAAAAACTATTCAGGACAAATATATAATTTCACAACAATACCACCCAGCCATGTGCACATTAGTTATGAATGTGTCCCTCTAGTGGCCGTGTGCAGTGCTGCTGAGTGACAGATACAATACCTGGCATGAGTCTGTTCCTCCTTTCTCATAACCAGCACAGAACATGGTGGTTGTGACCTGGTTGTCATAATAGTCAGGGCCATTGCACACCGCATCACTGATGATGGGTACATGGGCCTCCTGGAGGACGTTTGCTTGAGTTCCTGCAAGAGTTAAAGTGACATCACTGTAATGTCCTATTTTTCATCATTTTTCTTTTTTTTTTGTCTTTCAATTTAATATATACTAATGTTGCCTCCAACTCATGTTGGAGTTATTGTATTTAAAGGCATAGTTTACCCCAAAAATAAAACTTGTTATCATTTTTTTTCCATTTACTGTATGCATTTTTTTACCCCTGTAGAACAAGATATTTTGATTTGGTTCCCATTGACTCCCATTATATATATTTTCATAATATTTTATGTATGATCCATAATATATTTGTGCATACAATAAATTTCAGAGGCAACTGAATCTTGTCAAAAAATAAGTTGCTCTGTTGAACAAAGAAATGCATCATCACATTTAAGAAAACTACATTTTGATTTACTTTTGCATTTGTGCTTCTATCCAGTGGTACTCAGTGACATACAGTACATGATATTTTAACTTGTATGGCCCAGATTGATCAGTTTTAGCCATTGTCCTTGGCGATTGTAATTCAGTTTCTAAGAGGTGTTGTTTATTTAAACTATTCTGATCATGCAAATCTGACCACTCTGGTGTGACCTGAAGGAAAACATGTTGTCAATTACTACACAGACAATAATTTGTGACCCTCAGTGCTTATGAAGAAACCAGTATTGTGTATATAGTAAATGGAAGCTTGGCAAGTACGTGGGTGGAAGCATAAATACATTTTTGAAAACATACAGTACAGCCCTGTTTTCTACCAATAAAAGCATAACAATTGTACTGAAATTATATTCATGCTTAGAAATGAAGCGGTGTTATTTTAGTATTGCATGCTATTCTAATATATACTTATTCATTTATTCATTTTACTTTGGCTTCTTTATTTATCAGGGGTTGTCACAGCGCAATGAACCACCAACTATTATACAATATAACTCATATAACACAATATAACTCATAATATATGTTTTATAGTTTCATCTTTAGATTGTTTACAGTTTTGGAAATTTTAGTACTCCGTTTTAAATTAGTTTTAGCTTGTTAAGTTCAAGTACCTGTATGTATGCATGTTTTGTAATGCATTTACTTTATGTAATATTTCAATCAGCATTTTTAGTGAAAAAGTACAATAACATAATAAGGCACAAAAAAGTCATTTATTTTGGGAAAAAGTACAATATAAGAGCATCTACACTACCTGACAAAAGTCTTATCGCCTATCCAAGTTTTAGGAACAACAAATAATAACTTGACTTCTAGTTGATTATTTGGTATCAGAAGTGGCTTATATGAAAGACAAAGGCCTCTAAATTATGCTTATTTTACCAAAATAAAATATGATCATGCCTTGATTTTTAATTATTTAATTAAGACAGTAAGGTCTGACTTTGCTTAGACTAAAGTCTTGTCACTTAACAGAAATAATGTACAGTGAAGAATACAAATTTATGGTGCAGTGGAAAAATAATTAATTTGTAAATGACTCCCTTGAGCTTGGCCGACTGCATCTATACATCTCTGCAATGACTCAAATAACTTATTAATAAAGTCATCTGGAATGGCAAAGAAAGCGATCTTGCAGGACTCCCAGAGTTCATCAAGATTCTTTAGATTCATCTTCAATGCCTCCATCTTACCCCAGACATGCTCAATAATGTTCATGTCTGGTGACTGGGCTGGCCAATCCTGGAGCACCTTGACCTTCTTTGCTTTCAGGAACTTTGATGTGGAGGCTGAAGTATGAGAAGGAGCGCTATCCTCCTGAAGAATTTGCCCTCTCCTGTGGTTTGTAATGTAATGGGCAGCACAAATGTCTTGATACCTCAGGCTGTTGATTTTGCCATCCACTCTGCAGATCTCTCGCACACCCCCATACTGAATGTGACCCTAAATCAGGATTTTTCCTTCACCAAACTTGACTGATTTCTGTGAGAATCTTGGGTCCATGCGGGTTCCAATAGGTCTTCTGCAGTATTTTTGGTGATTGGGATCCATTTTAACAGATGATTCATCTGAAAAAATCTACCTTCTGCCACTTTCCCAAATGATCAACTAGAAGCCAAGTTTTTATCTGTTACTCTTACAACTGGGATCGACGACAAGGCTTTTGTCAGGTAGTGTACTTATGTGAACTGATTGCAGAGGCAATTTACTGTTAAAGAGTGTATTTTTAATACTAGTATGCACACTTCTTTTTCAAGGGATGACACCAGTCAAATGTGATAAACATAGTACACTCAAAAAGAATGTTTTTAAACTAATTTAAAATGAGCTGTAATGACACAGCTCTTGAGTGTTTTTGGGGGACAACTTAATTGTTTTATGTTGAATCCACTTGAATTTGTGAGAACGAATAACTTAATTAATTTATATTGCCCCAACATAAATCGATTGTGTGGAACCCAGCGTTTTTTACAGTGTAGGCTTCTATCAAGGACATCTACTGTTTTTTATTTTTTATTATTATTATTTTTAACTGAGTTAAAATTATTGTCTGCAACATTCAAGCACAAAAACACTCACATAGGTCACTGATACAAAGGTCAAAGTCAGCCAGACAGACAGACAGTCTCTAGTTCCAGGTAAAGATAGATGATAAACAGAGGGAATACAGCACTACAGTGACCTTTAATTAAAGACATTACTAACCATAATACTCCACGTTACCCCAGCCAGTAACTGTACCCATCTGTCCATCTGCCAAACGCTGGCCGTAGGTCGGAAGACACACCGGCTGGATATAATCTAAAAGAGCACAATAGATAGTGTCAACTGTGTGAAAGAGATTCACACTCAGTCAAATGCAGTACTTTGGATGAACACTAAAGGGGATGAGGAGCAATCAATTTCCTTCCATTTAAATTAGGAAACATTTTCAAATCCAAATCCAACTTATTCCCTACAACACTTTGGTTAACTTTTACGAAAAGAAAATAAAGGAACAATGGTGTATTTGAGGAAAAGGTTTGTCCTTCTGGAAAGTTCTCCAGGTATTGTCTTTTGTTTTGACTCAAGGTCCTGTGGAAATAAGAGCAGCTTTGTTCTCAGGACGAGCAACCTGAGACCTGAGGGAGGTTTAACACTAATGCTGTGTTCACTCCGACAGACCTGTAACATACCAGTAGCTAATGAAAAACACCTCAAAACAGACTCCAGTCAAAGTGCTGCCAGTAAACATTTGCCACTGATACACAGAGCCTATGAGGGAAAACTTTTAATTAAATTCCTTCTAATTAAAATGCTGCAAAAATTTATAGTTTTTTTCAAGGGTTCACACCTAGCTGATGATTGATAAAAAAAAGTGTGTTTGGCATGCTGTCCCGAGAGAGAGCCCTAAGCTCAGAAGATCCTTGAGCCTGAAGCTCCTTCTTGTTTGAAGAGCGAGAGGGAGTTTAAGCTCAGGTAGGTCTTAAGAACTCACCAGATTTATTTAGGACCTACAAAGGGACCTTTAGGACCTGCTGACTGAAAGGCATAGGTATGTAGGAGCCTGGCTAAGAGCTCATCTATAGTGCCATTTTGGTTTAGTCAATTCACTTATGACGCATGTCTTTGGACTGGAAGAAAACCAGTGAAAACCCACTGGAGCACGGGGAGAACATGTAAACTCTGCACAGAAACATTGACTGGTCTAGTGAGGACTTAAACCAGTGACGTTCTTGCTGTGAGGCTACAATGCGAACCGCTGTGCCGCACTAACTTGGAAAAGCGAGGTAGAGTAGGGTGGAAGGGGCATTCTTCAAGACGAAGGGCCGCGTCATACACCGGGCGCAATACGGCGCAAGATGTGCTTGGCGTGATTTGTTGCTATTTAACTTTAATTTTGACGTTTTGCGCCACGCTGTTTAAATACCAAATCTATTTGCGCCACTTTGTGGACTCATGGATGTGCTGGTCTATAAAGGGGGTGTGTTAAGGCGCATTGTTGACATGTTGCTGTTTTGAGAAACTGAAATAGACTGCGCAATGACCAACTAAAAGATGGTCTAAAGTGCACCGCAGAGCACGCTAGTTATGTGCCTATGCTGGTACAGGCGCTTACGCTTAATACACACAGGATGTACAGCAGTACACAAATATCTTTACATATGAAAACAATTAAAGGATTAAAATCTTACAACAATTATTATTTTCTATTATTATATTATTATTATTATTATGTTATGCATATTATTATTCGCTTTAATTAAAACACGTTTAGATTTGTCCACCTGTTGGGTTATTGAAATGTATGTATCACCATATGGGGCATAAGAATAGGACGTGTGTTTGGACATAACTCAGTTTTCTGACCACACTTTGTTATTATTGTTTATAGAACTAAATTTAAAAATATTTTTAAAACAAATCTTTGCGCTTAACAAACAAAAATAATTATGTAGACTAATGGATGTCTTCAGTGGAGTGCAACATCCACGAAAGTAAAGGAGTAGAGTATAAGTAAAGAAGCTAAATGGAGGAGGCTCATTCTACGTCCTTATGCTGCAGATGGTCTGTTTAACTGTTTTCTCGCTAGTGAAGCGTTCAATTTTTCCACTTACAAATTCTGCCATGTAAATAGCAAATGCGACATGGCATGACGCAACTGACTCTTAAAGGGAATGGGAGATAAGACTCTGATTGGTTTAATGCACGTTATGCCTAAAGCACAACCATAACTCATTAAGAGAATAAGCACAAACCTTTTAGACCATGCGCCAGGGCGCAGAGCATATTTTTCCGTCCTTAATATAGCAAAAGTGGATTCGGACATACCCTTAATGCTTTTGCATCATGCGCTTTAGACTTTGCGCCTAGATTATTAAAATAGAGCCTGAAGATAACTAAGGTAAGAAACTCTGGTAATTTATAGTATGTTAGGGTTCACCTGATTGGTAAATCGTGTGTTAGTTAATGCGGGACCAGCTTTGGTCAATCATAAGCATGTGCTCCTCTCGAAATTAGTTCATAAATCAACTTCACTTTTTGAACACATCTATTTGCATTAATTCAACTTCTTTGTAAAACAATCATAGAAAGCCTATCCTATGATGCTGTGCAGAAATCCGACCAATCAGACAACAAAGTTATCAATCAAAGCATGCCAAATGAGATCTCTTTAGTTTTGTATTTCTCTGTTTATTTGCTTTATTTGCTTTTTTTATGTGTTTTGCTGTGGGCACTCTTTATGCATTTACAGTCATGTTTTCACCTGGTATTAAGATTATCACAAGTGAACAATAGTAAATGCAGGGGTAAATTAGCTATAAAAATGTTTTCTAAGTGTGGTTTATTTATAAACTAATTTCGAGAGGATCACATGCTTATAATTGAACACAGCTGGTACCGCATTAACTCTGCACATTGCGCCAATCAGATGAACACGGACACACTATAAATTTCCAGAGCTTTCTGCTCCAGTCATCTTCGTTTGAAGAATCCCCCCTTCCACCCCTACTCCTTCCCTTCTCCAATAGAGCGGCATAGTGGCCAGTGGGTGGCACTGTTGCCTCACAGCAAGAACGCCGCTGGTCCGTTCCTCTCCGGGCCGGTTGGCGTTTCTGTGCGGAGTTTGCATGTTCTCCCCGTGTTCGCGGGGGTTTTCCCCGGGTTCTCCGGTTTCCTACCACCATTCAAAAACAGGCACCATAGGTAAATTGACTAATCAAAATAGCATTCTAAGGCAACTCCTAGTCAGAGATATCCAGTAGTTCACAGTAGGGGAGTTCTAAAGACCCACCTGAGCTCAAACTCTCCTCTCGCCCTCCAAACGGGAAGAAGCCCCGGGCTCAAGGATATTCTGAGCTCAGGACTCTCTCCCGGGACAGCATGCCAAACACGCTTTATTACCAATCATCAGCTAAGTGCGAACTCTTAAAATTCTCTTGTGGTTAAATGCAATTAAAAAAGCCCCATGAGTTTTGCAGAAAAAAAGGTGTTGCTTTCTTTACTCTTTTGCGTTGTCTTGTCTTTTTTTGCATTCATATGTTAAATCTATATGTTTATGTAAGAAATATTTGATGAGACATGGAATTATCACACTGTGGCCATTATGCCGTGGGAGAGTTAGAAATTGTTGAATAATTCAATGGACAGAAGTCAATAATTCTGCTTGTAATACTGTTACCACACTTAAAAACACTGGGTCTGAATATACAATTTGCATAGAAAATCTTAATGTAATAAATGTAAATGTATTTATTAATGATTATGCCTCATCTGATGATTTAAAGTGGTTCAGTTAAGTCAATATTTAAATTGTGTTTACTTAAAGTTTACCTACAGCTGTGCACATTCTCCCATCAAGTTTATTTTTATAGGTCACAACTTTTGCGTGGGAAGTTGTGTACGCACACTTCTGCCCCAGTTTTGTGCGTACGTTATGTTTATAAATGAGACTCACTGTTCAGATTTTGTATATTAAAACTTTTTTTTTTGACATATAGGTTTTTTGTCCTTAAATAGCTCCTGTGTCTAGTACTAGTTTTGTACACCTCTTATGGAAAGCCTTTTTACTTTGTTTTCGCTATTGTCTGTTTTAAGCTGTGAAATAACTGCAATAATAAATGTGAATAATCATTTAGTGTAGTGATATGGGATGGCAATATGATTAAAACCTGCCTGGAACTACTTTAGCAATGCATTTATCTGAAAATAATCTTTGAATCAGCCAATCAGAATCAAGCATTCGACATGCACCTAGTATAATTTACAATATTAAATACAAATATTAAAAAAAAACACACACACATGCATAAACCCACATGTTACGTGTTTAAAACTCACCAGTAAACTGCAGAGGTTTTGTTAATGAGAGGACTGCAATGTCCCGACTGTTATCATCAACATTAGCGTCGACGAAGGGCAGGTAACTGCTGTGGTAGACAACCGTCTTCACCTCCGCGATCACAACGTTCTTACGGATGGGAGTATTGTAGATCGAGCCCATCAGAACTCGCCAGCGGGATGCATGACGATACCTCCTGGAAATACAGACCCAAGAGTGAGATCGCACATAGGCGTATTTTTTTATTTTTAGAAAAATAGTTGACTGGACTCACTGGAGTTATCACTTTTTTTTTTTTTTAAGGTAAGTGGTTGCAAACAGCTTACATGCGCTGAATCTAAACAAACAAATCAAGATGAACATTACTAAATTTTATTTGTTTGTTTATATTCAGCCCATATAAACTGTTTGCAACCACTTACCTTAATATGAAAATTTTCAGTGTACTTTCATATAGCAAGGTTGTATTAAATTGATCAAATGCAACAGTTTAGACATTTACAGTATGTTACAATTTATAACCTACATTAAGATGCTTATTAACATTTTAAAGCACTTTTCTGACATAATATAGCTTTCTTCTAGTATTTTTAGTGCATTTTCCAACAATTTAACATGTTGTTTTACCATTATTCCAATGTACATGTTATATCTAAAATGTAGTTTGTTAATTGCTTTATAACTGCATTTTTAAATATGTTAATGTGTGTAACATAATGCATAGTGCTTATAGCATTTAAGCCATTTTTTTATATGATTTAACATGCAATTAGCATTTTATCGCACTTTATAACATACAGTATGTTAATAGCATGTTTGTTTTTGAATAATTTAGCACACTGATACAGCATTTCAACACATTTCAGACATAATTTTGATAAACTCTCAAGAAAAAAAGCCACAAAAGCTGGTACTAGTATATTTTGAGAAATAATACATTTCTTATGCATCCTATAGAGTTAAAAGTATATCATTTCATATGCTCTATTGCTTATATAGTGTCCAGAAATACACTGATTACAGTAATACTTTTTTATCATTTATATGAGTGCAAAAATCACACACCATTACAGGGATGCAGATTTTTATTTTTTTATGTTGGACCTGTAATAATTAGTTTTTGAAAAGTGTTTTATATTTTATTAACATTAGAAATATAATTTATATATTAAATTATTAAATATACATATAATTTCATTTTTATCAAACAGTTGCCCCTGAAGTTCTAAATAAAGTCAGAAAACATAATCACACATAAATGAGTATAATTCTGAGTTGATTCTGACAGTATAAATAAATCCAGAATAAAAACAGTTGCGTCACCATTTTTAAGGATACATATTTCTAAATGTGTCATTGACTTCCAAAATTTCCCCGGATGTTGGTAAGAAATCAATATTTGCAAAGAAAACAATTCGAATTCGTTTACAAATTAAGTTACGCATAATAAAATGAAATTATGCAGGGAAAAGTATTGAACACATGAGAAAGGGAGGTGTAGAAAGGCAGTGAAAGCCCAGACAGCATCTGAAATCTCTCAGTTGTTCTTCCGCAACTCTCTGCTCCTCGTCATTGCAATTTAATATTAGCTGCTTCAGTCAAACATCTATATTAGCAGGAAGATGAAACCAGGGTGGACATTTTAGCAATATAATTATCCAAAACACAGCCAAGGAAACTCTCAAATGCTGTCAGAGAAAGAAAATCAAGCTGTAGAATGGCTCAGCCAACCACCTAACTTGAATCCATTATAGAATACAAAATAAAGATCTGATTTGATAGACGAGACCCACAGAACCATCAAGATTTTTACACTGTTTAAGTCTTTGAAAAACTCACACCTGAGCAATGCATGTGACTTTATTTTCCACATGAGAGGTGTATTTAAGTTGCCATCATCAAAAAAGCCTTTTATATAAAATATTAATTACGTTTCAGTAGTTCAGCACTTTCTCTGTGTCATTCCATGGCTTTTTATCAAAATCTGGTTCAATTCCATGTCAACAGCTCCTGCAAAAATTTTATTCCCAGGAAAATACATGATTTCAATACTTATTTCCCCCACTGTATATATAAATTATTGATTGATTGAATCTCGTTATTAGAATAGGATAGGATAACTTAAACTCAAATGACTTTTATTGCTTGTTAAGCTACTTATTTAAAACAAGTTGAAACAACAAATTTTATTTACATTACAATTCATACGTTTTTTGGGACAACATAATTGTTTTATGTTCAATCCACTTTAAGGTGCTGTATTAAAGTTTTTGACTCTTCTAAAGCATAAAAATACCATAATATGTGTGCAGATATTTAAGAAACATCCCAAGTCAACATACTTGTTTAACTGAAAAACAATACTGAAATCAGATATTCTGCTTTAAAAAGTTTTTTTCCCGTGCCAGATTGCTGTCTTTGTTTAGTTAAATTTAACCTGCACAATGCCAGTTTAGCCAATTATAATTCAGCACCCCGGGTTGCCTTGTTGGAAAACAAAGTATTTCATTCATTCATTCAGAAAGACTCTGAAAGCATGCGTCTGTGAGCGAAATGTGACAGTGTCAATGGACAGTATCAATGTCGAAATGAGACCGATTCAGTTCCACATGAGTTTATTAATTAGCTAATTATATAAATATTACGTACGTCAGCAGGTTACATTGTAAGCCATGTGTCCTTACAACATGCTTTGTGACGAGATACGCAGTGACAAGCAATTTGGCTGTTTGCACCAGACCAAACACGACAGAAATTTAAATACAGCCATTCAGAAGCCAGAATATGCACTCACTCACGAAACGGTAAGGTTTAGAATTTATTTAATGCATGTTAACCCTCTTTAACATCATTAAATGTAGATGCTGAATCACTCATTTGTGTTTAGTTCTAAAGTTCAATTTCAAACGGTTTATTGTATTTTCAAGATCTGAGGTGAACTATCTGCTGCTGCTTTCAGTATATGGCAATACATGTCATGTAAAACATTCAACATTCAAACTCGCATTGTTAGCATTGAATAAAGCACATGAGGTTTACCTGAGGTAATCACTGTCATAGGTTTCACATGTTCGGCTGTGAGAAATAGAAGCTGTTTCTACTATATCAATTCGAGGTGTTGGTTAAAACCAAAACTCCTTTTAAAATGGAAAAAAAATTCTCTATCGCGTGTCGTTGCTTTTATTTAGAACACAGTTTAAATCACTCGCTCCTGTACTCAACCTGGCATCCCGCTCTTGCATTTATTTTGGTCCAGAAGTGCAATACCTAGTTTAACCACTGGGTGTCAAACTTACATACTGCACCTTTAAATTTGTAAAAAACTATTAAGTTACCTTGATTTGTGTTGGAACAACATGAAGGGATTGTGTAGAACCTAGCATTTTTATTGTGATATCAGATTATTGTCATATCACCCAGCCCAACTTGCTCACATAATTTTAACGTTTCTATACATTTAGTATGATACATTTAGTATATTACAACCTTGCTTAGGCCATTTTAACATGTTCTGACTTGCTTTAATACAAATTGTCAGTAGTAAAACTAATAGTGAATTGTGTGTCACTCACTCAGGAAAGCAGTGTGCAGCACTGATGATCCAGCGGTCTGAAATGATGGATCCCCCACACTGATGAACTCCATCATACTGTAAGCTGACCTGCCATGGCCACGAGCCCTGTCGAGCATCCACCCCTCCCACGATCCGCTCCTCAGGCAGCATTCGACGACCACAGTCTTCAGAGAGTCAACACATCAGGCATTTGCGGTACAGAAATATTCAATATGTTACAAACGATGACCACTTACCCTGACAGATCACCTCAAGAATCTGCCCTTTGTCACATTTACTGAAACAGAAATGAAACATCAGAATGTATCAGAGAGCCGGGCTGGTGTTCAACTTTTAACGTTTCTTTTTTGTTTGACGAACTGCAATCTGACTCACTGTTAATGGTGAATCACTAGCTGAAACCAAGTGAAATTGCAGTATGTTGTCTAAACCAATAATTGTATGCGTTTGAGGCAGAACTACTTGTTTGTCTAAATATGATCATATGGTTGAAATTATGACAATTATGATAGTTTTCATTCATTCATTCGACTTCCTTCGGCTTAGTCCCATATTCATCAGGGGTCACCACAGCGGAATGAACCACCAACTATTCCAGCATAGTATTCCAGCGAATGCCATTCCGGCTGCAACCCAGTACTGGGAAACATACATACACTCTCTCATTCACACACACACACTCATACACTATGGCCAATTTAGTTCATTCAATTCACCTATTCTGCATGTCTTTGGACTGTAGGTGAACATGCAAACTCCACACAGAAATGCCAACTGACCCAGCTGACACTTGAACCAGAGACTTTCTTGCTGTGAGGCAACAGTGCTAACCACTAAGCCACTGGTTAATAAATGCTGTACGAGTATTGTTTATTATTACAGTACTTTATGCTAGTATTCATTCATTCATTTTCCTTCAGCTTAGTCCTTTATTCATCAGGGGTCGCCACAGCGGAATGAACCACCAACTTATCCAGCATACTGTATGTTTTACACAGCGGATGCCCTTCCAACTGCAACCCAGTACTGGGAAACATCCATACACAGTCATATACTACGGCCAATTTAGGACTGTGGGGGAAATCGGAGCACCAAGAGGAAACCCACACCAACACAGGGAGAACATGCAAACTCCACACATAAATGCCAACTGTCCCAATTGGGACTTGAACCAGCAACCTTATTGCTGTGAGGCGACAGTGCTAACCATGCAAGTAAATACATTAAATATCATTAAACTAATGATACCTTATTGTAAAGTTTTACCAAAATAACAGCTTTCTAGCTTGATATATTTTAAAAATTCAGTCAAAGCTGAATTTTCACATTAATTACTTCAACTTTCAGTGTCATGTGATTATTCACAAATAATTTTAGTATATTAATATGAAATGTATTTTTTCATGCTTCATACAGTCAAGCCCCAAATTATTCATACCTTTGCCAAATTCTGACTTAAAGTTATTTTTTTTCAATGAGCAATTTGATTTATTTGACCAGAAATGACCCAGACTTTTCCCAAAAGATAATAAGGTGATGTACAAGAGTAGGCATGGGACAATAACCTTTTTCAAGCGGTTTGGAAAAATCAAGGTTATAAAAATTGCCATCATTTTCTTTTTATTTAGATTTTTTTTTTTTAGGACAACAGTACTGTATTTCCAGCAGAAAAGATATCTAAAGATGTAATTTTAAATTGTAATGAAATCTGTGTTTTTAAAACTAATGAAGAGAGCAGAAGTCAATGATTCATTTGAATTATTTAGCCGGACATGTTTACTGCTCCAAAACATTTTAAATGTTTCTCAAAAATATATATAGTGTTCAAAGGGGAATAAAGTTTTAGTTTTTTTACCCAGATATTTAAAAAGAATATATTTAAGAGTAGGCACGGGACGATAACCTCTTTCAAGGTATACCACGGTTTGGAAAAGCCAAGGTTTTCATACCGCCAACATTTTCTCTAATACCGTTCCTAAGGTATGTGTAAGATTTTTTTTATTTACATTTTTTTAACAACAGCATCTCCAGCAGAAAAGATATCCAAAGATGCCATTTTAAATTGTAAATAAATCTGTGTTTTTGAAACTAATGAAGACAGCAGACGTCAATGATTCATTTTCATTATTTGGCCTGGCACGTTCACTGCTCCAAAATATTATAAATGTTTCTCAAAATAAAGTATAGTGTGTTCAAAGGGGAAAAACTTTTAGTTTTTTACACAGACATTTAAAAAGAATATATTTTGGAGCAGTGAGCACAATACCGTGATACCATGAAACCGTGATATTTTTATCCAAGATTATCATACCGTCAGAATCTTATACCGGTCCATGCCTATTTGAGAGCAGTAATCGCAACACTGTAATATTTTTTTCCAAGGTTATACATCAGAATCTTATACTGGCCCATGACTATATAAGAGGCATCAGTGTGGGGAAAAAAATTATCAGATTTATTTACATCTAAACAAAAAAAAAGTCAGAATTTGCCAGGGGTATGAATTATTTTGGGCTTGACTGTATGTATATTTAATTTTCTTATTTACATAACGGCGATATCTTACCAAGGATAGAGGGCTGTTTTTATCTTCTTCCCATATGTTAACTCGCTCTCTTTTACACAGAAAAAATCTTGGTCACCACCACTCTCAGGAGCACACGTCACTGAGAAATTTACTGCTCTGAATAGAAAGAAAATTACAAATTTACAGACAAATACAAATAAATATGTAGATAAAACAATGATAAGCTTCACTAATTAATTTAATCCGGACTGTCTTGAATGATTGTCAGTATATATATGAGGCTTTTTACCTGACGAAGCCCATCTCCTCGCAGGTGATGTTGGCGATGAGCTGGTTGACGCTGGATGAGCAAACATATTTCCACCTCCACTGTGTGGAGTCAAACACTCTCAGCCTCTGGTCTGCTGCGCTCACCTGCACTGCAGGACACAATCAAGACTGTGAGCATCTTCATACTGTTTTAAATGATCTTATGCAGTTTCTATGATTCGTGGCAAAACAACAATGTGCATTTACAGTTGAAGTCGAAATTATTTGCCTCCTAATTTCTTGCTAAATAAGTTGAATGATATTATGTACTGTAATCAGAGCTTGACAATAACTTTTTTGATCACCAGCCACAGTGGCTTGTAGTTTTCCAACATTACTAGCCGCTTGCCATTTTCACGCCAGTTTTTATTTCACATGACTTTTCAAAGCTCAAAATTAAGGATTCACCAAATTTATCTCTAACCACACTAAAAATAAATAAATAAATGTTTTTAGCCACATATTTTAATTGTGTCAAAACAAGCAAAATATAGCTGTATACTATACTTTTTATTTAACAAAACATTTCTTAAAAAAAAACAAAAAAAACAATAGACACTAAAAAATAATAATAATTATTGTCATGGATCTAAAATATGCACAGCAATCTGTCCTGGCTAAAGGTCTCAGATCACCAGTTAACTACACATATATGGCAAGTTAATATCCTATTCAAGCAATGTTATTGTAAAAAAAAATAAAAATTCAACCACATTAACTAAAATAACTGTAAGCAAAAGAAAGCAGGTGGCAAACATACTGTGTGACAATGAATGATGGATGATCACGCACACACGGTTAATGTTAGGCCTATTAATAATCTGATCAAATAATGGTTAAAGCTAAGCAACCGGTGTTGCTTACAAAAAGACAAATCTGGAGCTGTTGTAAGCAGCGAGACTGTGGGTGCATGAGAATAACTTTTTGTCTAGTCTATTTAAAAAAGAGAACCGATCACACTAGTTGCGTTTCTAGGCATGATTGCTTCAAGCAAGGAAACGGGAGCGCGCTCACATTTTAAACAGTCGCAGCGCATCACATATTCTCTTAATCGATATTCACCTATTTTCTTTTGCTCACACGAACACAATTATTTTTGTCAGTCATGCTGCTTCACGATTCTAAGATCGCATTTGTACGCATGTTGGGCCATCTTTATTGTCAAATCCTGCTTTTAAGAAAAATATAATTAAAAATGTATTTCCAACCAGGCTAGTGGGAGCGCCTGTCTAACCTGCCACCGCTGAAATCTGAAAGTGTTAATGTAAAGCCCAGACTGTAATCATGGAAAAGACAAAAGAAATTAGTTATTCAAATTAATATGTTTCAAATGTGTTAACAAAATCTTCTGGCCATTAAGCAACCCTTGAGAAATATTTTTTATTCATTCATTCATTTTCTTTTCGGCTTAGTCCTTTTGTTAATCTGGGGTCGCCACAGCGAAATGAACCACCAACTTATCTAGCACTTGTTTTACACAGCGGATGCCCTTCCAGTCACAACCCATCTCTGGGAAACATCCATACACACTCATTTACACTCATACACTATGGACAATTTAGCCTATCCAATTCACCTGTACTGCATGTCTTTGGACTGTGGGGGAAACCGGAGCACCCGGAGGAAACCCACGCGAACGCAGGGAGAACATGCAAACTCCACACAGTAACGCCAACTGACCCAGCCGAGGCTCGAACCAGCAACCTTCTTGCTGTGAGGTGACAGCACTATATACTGCGCCACTGTGTCACCCGGAAATATTTTTTAAGTGACTTAAAATTTCACAGGAGGGCTAATATTTTTTAACTCAACTGTATATACACATGCTGTATATATCTAGAGCTGGGATGCCCAAACTCGGTCCTGGAGGGCCGGTGTACTTCAAAGTGTAGTTCTAACCCCAATCAGACACACCTGGGCTAGCTAAACAAGCTCTTACTAGGCTTTCTAGAAACAACTTTGCAGGTGTGTTGAGGCAAGTTGGAGCTAAAATCTGCAGGACACTGGCCCTCCAGGACCGAGTTTGGATACCCCTGATCTAGAGTGTATATATACAGGAGAAAGTCTGATTTCTTTTAGTTTGGCTGGATTATAATCAAATAATAAAATAAATGTTTCTATGCGACATTTTCAGTTTTTTCATTTTTCATTTTTCTGTTCAAAAAAATTTATTCAACCTCATGTTGTATGAATCATATTGACACACTGCCTCTGAAACTTTCGTCCATGGGGGCGCCTCTGATATTAACTCTGGGGGCCCCAAAACAGCTTGGACCCTTAGAATTGTCCTAACTCCACCCCCCTGCTAGAGACGCCTGTGTGTGGGCGTGTCCATACATTTGATGTACTGCCTATAGACATTATAATCACCTTATAGTCCATTGCTCTGATACGTCAATGCGGCCGCCATCTATTATAATGTATGTATACTGCCAGTCTCTGTTCCGAATTTGTTCACGTATGTAACCGTGTGAAGTATCACAAGCAATGTATCAAAATTTCACTGATTTCCTTAAATAAACTTTGGATTTGGGAATATTCCAGCACAGCTTTTTGATAAGGAGCTAAACTCTTCTTCTAGTATTGGATGAACACAATATGTAGCATATTTCTTTTTCTTCTTAAGAAAAGAGAGCAGAGCAAAGTATCACTGCTTAAATTAACTATGAAATGGTTTGCAATTTTTCGGAATAGATTAATTAATACATATCGGACGCAGTGTGCAAGGTTTGTGTACGTGGCGTATTTTTAGGATATGAATAGGAAAAAAAACATGAAAATTTCGGACTTTAGTGTGCAAAGACCTTTAAACAGTACTTGGGAAATAGTTAAAAATATATATTTCACAGGAGGGCTAATAACTTTGTCTTTAACTGTACATATAGTTAGTCTATATATAAATGTTGCATCCTTACCAAAAAAGTGAAAAAAAAAAAAAAAATATAAAAATATATATATATATATATATATAATGACCACAAATATGTAAAGGAAAAAAGTTGTATACATGTAAACAATGCAACAATTTTTGTTATTAATAAATTAAAATAAATCAATTATTAATTAAAAGATCAAAAAAAGGCAAATATGAAACCATTTGTTGTTATAGAAAATTTCTGTTCCAAATAAATGCATCACATCAGCTAATAAGAATGATTTCCTAGTGTTATAAATTATTCAGAAAATACAGTTTTAAATAAATCCAGTGTTCATAAACAATAGTATTCTTGAAAAACAGATAATTTTATATTTCAACATCATTTAAAATGTACTGTGCCTACCATCAAATAATCCTGTATCTTCTGTTGTTCTAAGGTACGTGACTGAAACACAAACAAACAAGTGTGATAAGTCTATAGTGTGACTGCAGTATTCTGTTCAATCAGCAGATCCTACAAGCAAACCGATCTCACCGAGGGCCCAGATGGCAGCTCCCAGCCCTCCCAGAATAATCAAGATCAGAGACACTGCAGCGACCACCCGGCACGGACTGAAGATGCTCATGCCTGGACGTCCTGGAGGACATCAATCGAACAGGGCTTTCAATATGGGGACAAAGCATGCCTTTAAACTGGTAAAGTAAGATTTAGTGAACCTTAAAATACATGCCTGTGAGCTAAACACATAAACCATGACAGGCTGATGAAAAGAACAGAACCATGAACAAGATCAATAGTCCAAAGTCATCAATTCCTCTCTGCTAAAGTAAACGAAGGACTAAATCTCAGTGCCATAATCATCTCTCTCTCTATCTCTCTCTCTCTCCACACACACACAAACACACACACACACACACACACACACACACACACACACACACACACAGAGATCAGTGTCACCATGTTCCTAGACAAATGCCAGAGATGTAACCATGTCAGTAGTGAGTGATCAATGCCACAAAAACACTAATTTGTAGACATGCATGAGCTGGGCGTTCACTGTTTGATTCCTCAGTTATCATTTTTAATCACTCACACATATACATATTTTAAAAAGACTGAAGTATACACGATGCATGTATCCTTTGCCGATGTTTATCCTGAGCAAAGATCGTGATAATCTCACATATGTGCTCTGTAGAATTCTCAATCAAACTACCAATGAACGAAGTAACTGACTAAATTAAATAAATAAACAAATAAATAAACATTTTTTTCATTTCATATCAAATAATTGTGGATTATTTTAAGTGATTACTGATGCAGAATTTGGATATTTCCATGTTTAGGGA
>CAIGQZ010033112.1:29855415-29870304 GCA_903798205.1 Danio tinwini
AATGAATGAATGAATGAATGAATGAATGAATGAATGAATGAATGAATGAATAAATAAATTTATTTGATACTAAATAATTTTGGATTATTTTAAGCGATTTACTAATGATACAAAATTTGAATATTTCCTTGTTTGGAGAAAGTTTTAACTAACTAACTAACTAACTAACTAACTAATTTGAATAAATAAATACACACAAATTGAATAAATAAATAAATAAACAAATTAATTAAATAAAAAAATAAATAAACAAATAAACAAATAAATAAATAAATAAATAAACAAACCTAAGTCTTCCTATAATCTATTGAGAATTAGTTGGCATTTAGATGCAATGTAACTTAAATTCAGCAAAATGTGTTAAAGGGACCATCAAAATAAATGATACCCAATATCTAAAATTTCACTAGGACCTAACATTTCTAATCAGTCAATTTTATAAAGTACAATTTAAGTTATATATTAATAGCTCCATTTTTTTAGGGTACTCTGTCATTTTATATCAACATCTGTTTCTTGCACTGAATCTTTGTTCTCTAAATGTACTGTAAGTCCAAGTTAGGAAAAAAAGAAGAAAAATATTTTATCTTAAATGTGCATTTTAATGAAAAATACAATAATTGGGACAGTTTTAATAGTTTTAAATGCAATAATGTACAATTCGATACCAATCGGTACTTAAATTTTAAAAACGTTCATTTCCCAGTAACATTTGAGCACTGTGGAGCATGCTCTTACCATTGTGTTCACATGCTCAACAGAAATAAATGTGATTGGCCATGAAGGTCATCAGTTCACCAAACTCACCGCTATGTACCAAATATAACTACAGATACAGGGACACTGGAGCGTTTCAAAGCTACAAAGATCAGCTGATCTGTTTATAAGCTAACATACAAGTGATCTGCTGATGAATCGACTGATCTTCTTGGCTTTAAAACACTCCAGTGTCCCTGTATCTGTAGTTACACTCAGTAAACAGCAGTGAGTTCGGTGAACCGATGACCTTCACGGCCAATCACAGTCATTTCTGTTGAGCACGTGAACACAATGGCAAATCAGCACTGTTTAAGAGCATGCTCGAATATTAGCGGGAAATGGACGTTTTTAAAATTTCAGTACTGATTGGTATCAAATTCAGTATTGTGACAGCACTAATATGAATAGAAAAACCTCAGAACACTGAATATTTCTATTCAGAGAGCAGTGAATTCAAGATATAATACAGGCCAGAATCACCCCATGTATCACATACACATGTACAGTATAACTATACCAATTTGCCATGACTCTGACCAAAAATATTATAATAATATATCCATCTTAACCTAAGAGGGGCCCTATGATGCAGAATATTTCAGTAATATTTATAATATATGGTATATTTTAGTAATATTTTGTGAATGATGACTCCATGGTTTCAGCACATGTGGATGGCACCTGCTCATCACCATCACCAAACGTGTTTTCCTGACAGTGAGCCTCTGGTGTGATGATTAACAGTAGACCACAAGACAGCAGACGACAGCAGGGACTGTGCTGTCTGATAAACCCAGAGCAAACAATCACGCAGCTCTGCATCACGCTGAACCCACAACACTTAGGGTCATATGCATGTACATGCTTTTTAAAACTTTGTCCATTTACATCACTGACTCAAAGTGAGTGTGCAAAAAGCTAGCTGTCAGTATTAAACTAATTCTCATTTGCATAATATTGGTTATAATATAAAACAACAGCAACAACAATAATAAATACATTTAAAATTTGAAGATGCTTTTAGTTAACCCTTTAACAGGCATTATAACCACCACCTTTTATCCATAGGCTATCATTATTGTTTTTATTGCTTATTTAAGTTTACCTTAAAGTGCACCTTGAAGAAATAGATCATATCAAAATTTGGATTACAGTATTTTTAAGGATGTCCAGTACAGTATGAAAAAACAATCTCAATTTCTGACTTTTGTAAGGAACTTTTTAGGACGTTTTTCTGACTTTTCTGACATTTTAGTACAGAAAGCTCTGCTGTGACAAGTGAATTTCCCTTTGGGGATTAATAAAGTCAAAGTCAAGTCAAGTCAGTATACAGTATATATACCTGCTACAATATAACAATTAATTTAACTACTGATTAATAATAATTAATTACTGTACATGTACTTTCTATATTAGAGTTAAGATGATTGGTTGATTGTCAGGTCTAGTGTTAATTAATTATGCAGAATTTATTGTAATTAGTATAGTACAAGGAACATTTAACAAGCAGACCTTAAAATAAAGTCGACATTTGTTCTAAATGGTTTTCACTTTCAGTGACTTTTAAAGACTGGAGTAGATGCTGTAAATTTTGGTTTACATCACTGGAACAAATTTCACTTAAAAATCTAATCAACAGTTGCTTTGTTTTTTTTTTAGCATATTTCACTATTTTATTTTTTCCCAAAATAAATGTTGTCTCTAACGCCCGATTCACACAGGGCGTCAGCATCAACGCTTGACAGAGGGTGTTTTAAAAGTTGGAGCTGACGCAAATTTCATAGCAGAGAATTTTCAAAGCAAAGACCGCAACAAAGTCCCTTTCAAGTCATTTCACTCAGCGGCCATCTTTAAAACGCCTCTCGGGCAGTATGCTCGGGCATTATGTCTGAATAGGGAAACATCAAATTCTCCATAACTGTTTGCCAAGCTTACAATTACATTACATATCTGGAATCACCAATACAATTAAACAACAACTGTCTCATAAGTTTCATTTCTAAACATTTGAATCAAACAAAATAAGCATTTTTTTCAGGTTGCCCGAGCTAATGCACATGCAAACTCAAACGAGATCACGACACCAACCTCATTTATGGCAGTGTTATACATTATCATCAGGGCTTGACATTAACTTTTTTGATCACCAGTCACTGTGGCTACTAGTTTACCAACATTACTAGCCACTCGCCAGATTCACTAGCCACAATTTTGTTGTTGGGAAAATATATTTTATATGAATAAATTTGACTTTGGCATGCAAAAATGACTTCATTTTAAATTTTGTGTTTTTTCCACTTGCCTCCTCGTTCATTTAACTGTTTTTTTGTTTATAAGCTTACTCAATGAGCATAAGCAAATGGGTTATGCTTTCATAAAAAAGTGTCGTATTGCAATTAGTTTTCTTTCACAGGACTTTTCAGGGCTCAACACAATAAGGATTTGCCTTTTTTTTTACTCTGGCCACACCAAACTAATTATTTCCTTGCCACAAATTTTAAATAATGTGTCAAAACAAGCTAAATACTGCTGTATACGTACACTTTTTATTCAACAAAACAATTGACATTTAAAATAATATATATTCTCAGGCATTTTAAACTATGCACAGTGGTCTGTTCTAGCTCCCAGATCACCAGTTACCTATGCATACAACACCATATTAAAGCAATATTATTGTAAAGGATGATTATTAAACTATATTAACAAAAATAACAGCAAGCAAAAGAAAGCTGGTAAAAACATTCTGTGATAAGGATGATGCCACACACATGGTTAATGTTAGGCCAATTAATAATCTGTTCAAAAAATGGTTAAAGCAAAAGCGACAACAGCTGCTGCTGCTGCTGACAAAGAATCTTGAGCCCTTGAAGGAATGTGGGTGCACGAGCATCACACTAGATTCATTTCCAGGCACGGTTGTTTCGAGTGAGGAAACGGCACAGGAGCTTTTAAACACTTGCGCGCATCAAATCATCTGTGCGTGCAACACTAAAGCCCTCGTCACTGAGTAAGGTAAGCCTGTCTCACCGTGCGCGTGATCCTCTCACTTGTTAGTCACCTGCTTTCTTTTGCTTGCGCGAAAAGCTGTTTTTGTCAGCTGTGCTGCTTCTCGATTCTAAGATCACATTTGTACGCATATAGACAAATGGTCATAAACTAACAGTCTAATCTGTAGTGACGATGAGCCAGCACTGGCCATTTAAAAATGAGTTTCAGCCAGCCAAATTGGCTAGTGGGAGTGGCTGCCACAACCGAAATCTACCCACATTTGGCGGGTTGGCGGGTGTTAATGTAAAGCCCTGATTTTGATGCTCTGGATAATACTAATTATCTATAATCGTCTAATTCTCAGTCCCAACAGGAATTGAAGAAGAGAATGAATGAACCACACTCTCCATTTCTACACTCTCTCCAATACAATTGCTGCTCACTGTGTGTGTGTGTGTGTTTGTGTACTTAGATGGGTCAAAAGCAGAGGACCAATTTCGAGTATAGGTGACAATACTTTCTTAACTTCACATTAAAAGTCATAGAATTTTTTTTATAAACAATATTTGTTGTCCAAGAGGCAAAGCTCACTTAAATTCAAACTTATTTCTTGGACATAACCAAAGACTCTAGAATACACAAGACGTGTCACTCGTATTGTTTTGAATGGGGAAAAGTGTAATGGTCAATATTACACATTTTTTTAGCTGGATAATGCCAATTATCTATAATCGTCTAATTGTGCTGCTCTTCTCAACAATCCACAGACTTGGTCTTGATGGCGAATCTCCTCCAGAAATGACAGCGAGTCTTTGTTTACAAGTTTGTCGATGTTTGAGTAGTTGCCATGTGATGTGCGTTAGACAGGACTGACTGTACCTCGTGTTTGTTTTATGCAGATTACAAAATCTTTTCAAGAGTGCACTTGGTTCATTTAAAATAGATTTCAAGCTTTATGTGGATATATTTCTTATGTCTGTGAAGCAAGTATTTGCTAAGATTCCAGTGTGTTTGTTGACCACCAAACTTTCGTAAAAGCATATGTCTTGTTCAAGCTTTTCTCCCGGAAAAATGTCAGTCTATATCGAATGATAATGGCTCCTGTACTAGTAGGCGGGGCTTCATTTTCCATATTCATTGTTACAGTTTTCCATGTGAAAAGTTGAGAAATTCCTAACTTCTGCAGTGAGCAACACTGTTAAAGCGGTGCCTACGGATCCACAATTCAGTTCGGCAATGCTTGACATAACCCTGTTAAAGTTAGTGGCAAGCAATGACGCTGATGCCATGTGTAAATCAGACGTAAACGTATGAACAGTGTACATTGTGTATGTAAAAAGATATCTATGAACTATGTGGCTTAGTGCTTTGAAATGCCATTTTAACCAGTAACAATGGACGTGAGATTAGGGTTATAAACTAACAAGTCTCTTTTTTTAGCACACCTGTTTAGCTGCTCATTAACACAAATATATAATCAACCAATCACATGGCTGCATTTAGAGATGCAGGTGAGGTCAAGACAACCTGCTGAAGTTCAAACCGACTATCAGAATGTAGAAGAAAGCTGATTTAAATGATTCTGAATATATTAAGGGTTGCTGTTGCCAGAAGGATGTATTTCAGAAACTGCTGATTTACTGGGATTTTCACACACAAACATCTAGGACTTACATAGAATAGTCCAAAAAAGAGAATATATCTAGATCTGTGGGTAGATCTTTTTGAGGCCAGAGGTTAAAGAAGAGCAACAAGATTTGAGTTTGAGCTGGTTTGAGCTGGCAGAAAGATAACAGTAACTCAAATAAACACTCAGTATGACTTAATGAAGAGCATCTCTGAGCATACAACACATCAAACTGTGAAGCAGATGAGCTACAACAGCAGAAGAAGAAAAAGAAGAGCACACCAGTGAAGGTGAAAGTTTATTTTTCTTCTGCTGTTGTAGCTCATCTGCTTCACAGTTTGATGTGTTGTGTGCTCAGAGATGCTCTTTATTAAGTCATTACAACAAAGTGAGGCTTAATGAGCAGAAAATAAACTGAATATTGGGAAAAACTTGCCTGATATGATGAGTTTTGATTTCATCATTCAACAGTAAAGCATGGATCCATCTTCAGGGCTTAAAGTATTTTGGCACCTTGCCGGATCTCCAGCGTGTGGCCGTGAGGGAAAAAGTAAGATAAACATTTTAGAGCCTGCGCATGCGGTTTAATTAGGGATGCTCAAAATAATCGGTTAACTGTTAAACGAAAGGGTGCGTTTGTAACCGATTAATGGTATCAGTTAAACGATTAAAAACTATTATTTTATATATTTTTAAGTTTAAGTTTGGCTGCATAAGTAACATCACAGGGAACGTGCTTTTTGCATTGGGAGGGGCATCTGTTGAATGGTTTACTAACAGCTGCGATTGTTTTACACGCTGCTTATGCGCCTTGGGCGCCTCACGTTTTGCCGTAGTGTGCTGTGTGCTCGAGCGGAAAAAGCATGTTACCTCAGTCGCGTCTTTTTCATTCTTCAATCAAATGAAAGCACTGCAGGGTTTCTGTTGAGGTAACAGCAGGGTTTGTGTTATCAAGGCAACCACAGCAAGCTTAATGATGGAGGAGAGACTTGTGGTCACTGTTTCAAGTTATCCAGAGCTGTATTACTTTACCGATCTTGAATATCACAATATTATTAAAAATTACAATTATAACATCGACAGCAACACAACTCGCGCACAATACAGGTCAGCTGATTCAGTCATTTCCTAGTGACATAATCATAAGAGCATACATAAGAGCACCGCACTTCTTTTTTTTTCTTGTTAACATAAAAGGCAGTGCGGTGCGCCTCACGTTTTTGGAATGGAAAGGCGTGCTCTTTGTGATCGGCCCCTAAATGTGCAACAAATATTTGACTTTGGCATAACACAGGTTGGTGGAAACCCAGCTATTGTTAATCAGCATTTTAAAGAATCAGATGGAAAAGTGAATGCAAATCCCAAATAAATTCTTACAACATGGCAAACATTACTGAAGACTGAAACCATCTATAATAATTATAATTGTGTAATGTTCTTGATCACTGATGCAAGCTTTCAACAAAAAAGTGGCTAAAGTTACACATCCACATGTGACCAGTGACGTTTCGTCCATGCCCAACCTTCAGTGGCTACATTAGTGGTCAGAACAAAACTGAAACAGTGTGATGTTTTGATGTTTGCTCGCTCTGGTTTCATTGGTGAGGATTTCCCCACTGCCTCAGACTGTTTCTACAGTACCTGCCGTGACCCATTTGACCAGAGAACAAGTACTATTTTTGTCTTGAGGAAGGGTTTATATGAGACAGAGCTTCTTCATGGTACACTGCTCTCTCTTTCTCTCTCTCTCTCTCTCTCTCTCTCTCACTCTCTCTCACTCACTCACTCAAAATGGCTATACCTGGATGATTCAAGCTTTGCAGTTAAATTTAAAGTGTATCAACTAAATATCTGAATGTGGATTCTACAATTAAATGAATGCGCTCTCTACTAATCTAGTAATGTTTTGTCCCATGTTTATTTGATTTTGTGGCCTGTCTTATAGAGCAGTGGTTCCCAAAGTGGGGGTCGGGACAGCCTGGGGGGTTGTGAGACAATGAATAGAGGTCACTTGATGATTTCTAAAAATCTCATATATGTTATTAAACTATTAGAATTACCCGCTTTTATCCATAACCTACAAAAGTTAAAAAAATAATTTTTAATAGTTACATAAAAAACTAATCTTTTTATTTATTTATTTTTTATTGGATTGCGACCTCTGGGGTTATTACGCTAGATTACCAACACAGCAGTAGCGTTAGTTGCATTTTTACGGCCCAATGTTAAACTTGCACACCATTACTGCATTAACATACATTGAAAATAAAGTATTGTGCTGTAAAGATTGTGCCCACCATTCTCGTTAAGTGAAGTTAAATTAAACAAATGAGTAATGACTATAAAACATTATATGGTTGTTATACTGTTGCATTTTTTGTGTTGTCAATATGCCCATGTTTACATAGTTGTGTGCACTGTTTGCATGTTTATAACCACCTCCAAGGATAGTGGGGGTCGTGAGTCACTGCAATTGTAATTTTGGGGGTCGCGGGGTGAAAAGTTTGGGAACCCCTGCCATAGAGGATAGCCTTTGAAAACATCCATACTCTACAAGCTGATCCCAATCTAAATGTAAAAATTATAAACCACTATTCAACCCTCTTTTAAAAAGAATGTAAGATATATGAGTAATAAATGTACAGACAAAAATATAAATCTATTATTAAAAAGTGAAAATATCCAGTGAGTGTGTGCGCAAATGCCTTGTTGATGCCAGAGGTCAGGGGAGAATGGCCAGACTGGTTCCAACTGATAGAAAGGCAACAGTGTCAATGCACAACATGTCCAGGAGGATGGGCTACAGCAGCAGAAGCCTCACCGGGAGCCACTTCTGTCAGCTAAGAACCAGAAACTGAGGCTACAATTCGGGCTCACCAGGCTCACCAAAATTGAACAGTAGAAGATTGGAAAAATGTTGTCTGGTCTGCAGCATTCGGATGGTAGGGTCAGAATTTGACATCAACAACATAAAGCATGGATCCATCCTGCCTTATATCAATGGTTCAGGCTGGTGGTGGTGTAATGGTGTGGGGCATATTTTCTTGGCACACTTTGGGCCCATTAGTACCAATTGAGCATGGTTTCCACACCATTGCCTATCTAAGTAATGTTGCTGACCATGTCCATCCCTTTATGACCACAGTGTACCCATCTTCTGATGGCTACTTCCAGCAGGATAATGCCCCATGTCATAAAGCGAGAATCATCTCAGACTGGTTTCTTAAACATGACAATGAGTTCACTGTACTCAAATGGCCTCCACAGTCACCAGATCTCAAACCAATAGAGCACCTTTGGGATGTGGTGAAATGGGAGATTTGCATCTTGGATGTGCAGCCGACAAATCTGTGGCAACTGCATGATGCTATCATGTCAGTATTAACCAAAATCTCTAAGGAATATTTCCAGTACCTTCTTGAATCTATTATTCCATAAAAATAATTAAACCAAACAGATGTATTTATCCATAAAGCGCCTTAAACAACCACAATTGTTAATATTTTGATTATCCATATAAACCGCCGTATAGTCACATCACGTCATGTAATGTCTTGACACCTTTTGGCCTTTTGTCAAAGTAAAACACTGATCCAGACCGACCAAAACAAATCGAGTACATGACCCATCACAGGACAGCTTGGTTAATCTTTAACACATCAGTCGTATGATGTCAAAAAAAGAGAGTGAAATAGCTCAGCACTCACCGACCTTCTTCTCCGACATGTTTATCCAAATAAGAAAGCTGAAATATAAGCTTCCAATGGATGATTCCTCCTCAAAAACTCTGACTTGATGTTCTTTCAGACCTGAAAATGTTAAGAAATGCATAGAAAATAATATAACTAATGTCATGGCCAAAGATGGGTTAAGCAAGTTAAATAAACCAAAGGGCAAACTAAGAAAAAAAATCTGAGGATTACAGTCAGTGCTGTTATTAATCCCTGATCAACATATTTCAAGCAGGTATTTTAAAAACAAACTTTTTACCCCATGTGTAACATTTATACTCCATTTTCTTCATTAATAATTAAAATAAAAAATGTTGAAGTGTAATGAGCTCACTACTGTGTGTAATGTCAATCTTTAAGACAATTAAAATATAGTTTTAAATTTTAGATTTAGCCGAAATATGTTTAGTGTTGAGTCGAGTAACTTGTGTTTAGTTAAAGAATCACTTGTTTCTAATGGCTACAATTTTCACACATAGCCTATGTTCTGATTATATACATTTTTATTGTATTGCTAATTAAAAAGTAAAAATGTACATTTTTAAGTCTAGTTTTGCGTCCGGAAAATTAATAAAAATACAGTATGACAATTTTTTTTACACGAGGAAAATATTCAAAATCTTTATTAGTCTATAAGTGTAGCCTCCGTTACATAAGCAAGGTGGTTTAGCCGTTACTCGATAGGCTATACAATGAAAATATGCAAATATATATCACATTTTTTATTCTTTAGGATTTATTCGTCTAATGCTGATGATCAGAGTAAAAACCTGAGTAAAAGAGTAACAGAGTAAAAGTTCTCACCTTCACCTCTTCACTTCAGGTTCTTGAACAAACTCGTGAATAAGTAACAAAGAGTTGGAAAAAAGTGAATCAGTTGTTTTCTCCTGATATTCGCGCTGACATTTCCGTTTCCCCGGAGTCTTTGGCTCTTTTATTTGGTGTAAAATGAAGCTTCTGTTTTCCGGCTCTTGCCTTCAGGCTGTCCGCGGTTTCTCCGCTGTTTGCTGGTGTGGAAACCGCCCTCTTCCGGTCAGTGCGAAGGCTCAGGGGAGCGCAGGTGTGCGTGCGTCCGGGGGGTCGCGCGCTCTGGACAGGTGAGTCTGTGTGCGCGCATCTCACTTTTTGGAGCGGAGCATCAGATGAAGCACCTTACCAAGCAATTGTGTGGTGCTAATAGACATCTAGCATTGATGTCCTGGCCAAAACAAGACTAAAATTGGGCTGTCAGTAAAAATCCAATAGATGTCTAAGAATAATTTAAATTAGACCATCAATTAGGCAGTGTTCACATGTGTAGTTATTTTTTCACTGAAAAATTATCTATTGGATTAACTTTTTTAGATTAAGTGTTTGCAAACAATTTATATGGGCTGAATGTAAACATAAATTAAGTTGAACAATAGCCTACTACATGTAATTTGTATGTTTGGGAAAAGAACGATGTACATTCTCAGAAATAAAGGTACATGAGCTGTCACTGGGGCAGTACCTTTTCAAAATGTACATATTTGTACCCAAGTAGTCCACAGTGGCACCTAAAAGGTGCATATTAGTACCCAAATGTACCTAAAAAGTACCTTTGAGGTACCAATATGGACCCTTCAGGTACAAATATGTACCTTTTGAAAAGGTACTGCCCCAGTGACAGCTCATGTACCTTTATTTCTGAGAGTGTAGTGATGAGTGTTTCCCCAAAACCCGTAGTTTCTCTGTCGCAGATCCATCATTTCAATCAGGTTAGTTAGAGCGTAAAACATGCATTAGCTTTCCATATTAATTGAAATATATGTAAATGACACATATAGGACCTTTGTTTCCTTTACAAATATTATTGAGAACATTACATATTCTATTCTAAATTAACATAAAATTACTTAGAAAAGCTAACACGCATTTTAATATCAAATATAAATCATAAGTAAATAAATTAATAATGAGGCTATTTATTAAGAAATAAAATTTAATATTTATTGTTTATAGGGAAATGAAAAAAAATCTTACTTTAATAATAATATTATTGATGATGATTATTATTATTTTGAAGTAGGATATTGTTTATTTCTTTTTTTCTTTTTTTGAAAAGTCTACTTTTACAATTTAGCACATGCAAACCACTGCAGAAATGTTCTAACCAGCAGGCCCCTGTCATATACAGTACAGATGCTTAATAATTAACCTACTATAAATTAAAAGCATTAACGTATGCTATGTTTTTATGCTAAGCTTTGGAGACGTAAATTCGTAAAAAAAAAAAAAGTAAATTCCGCTTTTTAAATAATAGGTCACCTATAGCTTTCGTCATGAGCCACCACTGTGTTCAAAATGATATCAATGTTTTCAAAGTGCACTGCGAAGGGAGCGCAATTGTAAACATGAAGGTCGCTTAAACTTAACTGTAAAAATGCTTTGAAAGAAAATTACACCTAAAAGTGATGACTTTCATGCTTTATTAAAAAAATATATATTCCAAGTTTTAAATGTCAGAATGTTCTAAACAAATAGGGCATAGGGGGCATAACTGTAAATAGAACACAGCCAGGAACGGTTTCTAACTACAGCTCCATAGGTGTGGTTGCAAGCATGGAAGTTTGCGAAGCAGTTTGCAAATGTTTGTTGAAACCACGGATATGTGAAATGCCAAATCAACAAACTATGTTTGTAATGACACAACTTGCGACCTTAGTTGGCTAACCCTGGTTTTCGGAAACGCACTCCAGACTGGTGCCCTGGGCTCAATTATCTCCAAGCTCAGGGTTCTCTCCTAGGACAGCATTCCAAACCTGCTAATAGCGTCAAGCAATATTAGTTCCCCTCTTGCACTTTTTTTTGTACACTTTTTAACAAACTCTTAGATTTGTCCATGTTTGACCCAACACTGGGTTTCGACAACCCAGCATTTTGGGGGTGTATATGGTAAATGTATGGTTTATATATCGACTGTCTGATATAAAAACCTGATCCTTGAAACTAATCAGCAAAAACAAACAGATTTATTAATGATAAGAATAACAATTACAACCGCAGTGAAAATTTCCAAATTAGAAAATATTATTATAATATATTCATTCACAATGCTATTTATATTAGAATTGCTGCTTACTCACATACGTGCTGTTTAGTCCTGATGGGTCATAAATACAAAAACGTTATTTACAGTATATTTCATACTTTAAAAAGTTATTATTATTATGACAATAACAACTCTTGCAGCTAATAGTTCATATGTAACAATAATTAATTTTAATGTTTAAAATGATGAAACAACAACATGGCAGTTATGTAGTAAAATATGTGTCTGTATGCATGATTATTAAGAATGAAAAACACGAGATTTTATATTTATTTAGTGTAAAACAACACAACATGATAATGATTTTAAGCAATATGCATGCAACATACATGTACTGTACGTGAGGACATGCAGGAAATAATGACATAACAGCAAAAGGGTGGAGGAACTAAAACCAGACGAGGCTGCCTGACAGCATTTACCGCTCAGTATAAGCAAGTATTTGAGGCAGCAAAAATGTCTGCGAATCTTCTAGCAGGCCTTTGGATCCTGACATCTCTGCTTCTCCCAGGTGAGGTGGACTACATCACAAATGCACATCTACTGACTTAAAATACATTACCACTTAATAAAACACAGCAGATTCTTAAATTTCAGTGTATGTGACCCTGGACCACGAAAAACTATCAAAGGTGTCAGTTTTGGGAAATTGAGATTTATGCATCATGCAAATGCTGAATAAATAAGCTTTCTATTGATGTATGATTTTTTTAGGATGTGAATATTTGGCAACTATTAGAAAATTTTGATAGTTCAAAATATCGAGAAAATCTCCTTTAAAGTTGTTCAATTCTTAGTAATGTGTGTTACTAATCAAAAACTTTATTCACTTGTGAGTCACTATGCTTATCCTTATTAGCTAATTGTCGCATGTGTTGCTTCATCTGCCCGTTTCACTCTCTGTACACTTTTTAAAGGGGTAGTTCACTCAAAACTGAAAATCCTGTCAATATTTACTCACCCTTTACTTGTCACAAACCTATTTAAGTTTCTTTTTTATGTTGAAGAAGTTATTTCGAAAAATGTTGTAAACCAGTAACCATTGACTTCCAAGGTGTTTGTTTTTCCAAGCAGTTTCTAACATTATTCATAATATATTCTTTTGTGTTCAACAGCAGAAAACAACAACTCGTGATTGATTTACAGAACAAGTAATGATTTTTGGCACAAAAATCAATCATTTTGACTCATTTAGCTATTCCCAAAAATACATCCATGCAGCATAAGATTTTGTTATCCAGGGTCATGAATAACACACCAAGTGTTTCTAAATTCACACAGTATGCTTTAATTTCAGGCATTCGTGCTGCTGACTGGATAGTGGATGTTCCAAGTGATCCAGTTTATGCTCCTCTTGGCTCTTCTGTAGTCCTGCAGTGCACGTATGACTATCCTGAAGACTCAGAGCAGGGAAAACCACACAGAGTGCTGTCAGAAATGTGGTGTTTGAATCAAAGCCATTGCATTACGCAGAGATACGTGTACCACAGTGAAGGAATATTGCCTGAGCCCTCCTACCAGGGCCGCGTCAAGTACTTTGGGCAGACGGGCAGCAAAAACTGCTCTTTGATGATCTCTGATCTGAGGTCAGCAGACAGCGGCGTGTACGTGTTTCGCTTCATCACTGACCACCAGAAGGCCAAACTGCCAGGACAGAGAGGAGTGAATCTGCAGGTAACACAGCTGATGACAGGTATGATTAGATTCTTATGATTCACGCCTGCAATATTTTATGTCATACTGAGCGAAGTTTTCATTTCTGTAACACTTTATTTTAATTACAGTCAGCTATGCATAGGGATGACACAATGGCTTAGGACTTTGCATATTTTCCCCCGTGTTGGTCCAAAGACATGTGCTATAAGTGAATTGGATGAATATGTGTGTGAATGTATGTGTGTGAATAAGTGTGTATGGATGTTTCCCAGTACTGGGGTTGCAGCTGGAAGGGCATCTGCTGTGTAAAACATATTCTGGATAAGTTGGCGGTTCATTCCGCTGTGGTGACCCCTTATGAATAAAGGGACTAAGCCGAAGGAAAACTAATCAATGAACTATGCAGAATTACATGCAACTAAACGTAACCCAAGTTCTAACCCTAACCATATAGTATGTACATGTAATTAATTAATGTTACACAGTATGCAAATGAGTAGTTACACTGTAATAAGGATAACCTAAATTAAGATTGTTACCCAAATTGGAAAAAAACTTAACATATTTAGAGGTTTGCCAATAGGGTATGGTAAATAAACCTAAAATAAATCTAAAACAACATCATTATATTTGAAGAAAAACCTATACATGCATTAGGGACTCGATTGGTCTTAGCAGGATTTTTACAGCATTATAATATTTATTTAACAGCCAATATTTATTGTAAAATGGGCGCTTTTGCCATGTTAAATAAATATTAAAAAACTTGCCAAATATTTCTAGAATTATAAGAGCTATTTAAGAACTTATCAACCTTAACATCATATGCAGATATATAAGCACTTATTAGTTCATGTTAGTTGATGCATTATGTATTAACTATTTAGTTGCAAATAATATAATGATAAAGCCTATTTTACAAGAATGTTTTATTCTTTTTATTTGAAAACGGTGTTCGCTCCAGCGGCACATATAGTAAGATTGGATCAATACAGGGAAGATTAGCATGGTCTCTGTGAAAGGATGACATGCAAATCCATGAAGCAGTCTAT
>CAIGQZ010033112.1:29870704-29886425 GCA_903798205.1 Danio tinwini
ACTAGATATTTTTCAAGACACTTCTATACAGCTTAAAGTGACATTTAAAGACTAAACTAGGTAAATTAGGTTAACTAGGCAGGTTAGGGTAATTAGGTAAGTTATTGTATAACGATGGTTTGTTCTGTAGACTATCGAAAAAAAATTAAAAACTACTTTTGTTCTAGCCAAAATAAAACTAAGACTTTTTTCAGAAAGAAAAAATATTATATACTGTGAAAACATACTGTCCCTGCTCTGTTAAACATCATATATAGATAAATATTTATTTATTTATTTATTTATTTATTTATAAATATTTATTTATTTATTTATTTATTTTTCCCAGCACTGGGTTGCAGCTTGAAGGGCATCCGCTGTGTAAAACATATGCTGGATAAGTTGGTGGTTCATTGCACTGTGGTGACCCCTGATGAAGAAATGGACAAAGCTAAAGGAAAATGAATGAATGAATACTTGAAAATGTCATTATAATTGAACGTGTTAAAGTTTCTTTGTATTTAACTGCAAACTTTACTCTGTAAGGTATATTATGTCAATGTAATTATTTTCTAATATAAATAATTAAGTATTTAGAATTCATTTTTTAAAGGAAAAATCTTGATGGTTAAGATGAATATGTGAGACAAAACAGCACCAAAACAATCAACAAAACGGTACTATTGTTCTCACATTAACTTTTTTTAGTCAACAGAAAATGTCAGCTCCATATGATAGCAGAAAACACATTTCCTCAAAACAAACACACTTCCTTAGAGAAATTGCTTCTTTTTAACCTCCACTGCAGAAGTTTTATTCCAAAAACTCAAAAGTGTTTAAACAATGACTGTTCAACCTTACATGGTTTACCACATGACATTTTAAATGTGTCAATACTGACTGACTGGCTAGTCAGCTCTCGACAGGAAGTCATGTTGCGATGTTTGTCTGTTTTCTGAGTGATACAATCTATAAGAATAACACCGTCTGGTTATTTCTTCACAGCAAAAAGCGCATCTTCACCCACTGTTGGCATTGTTTTTGGAGTTATTGTCATTTTTGTAATAATAGCATGCATTTTACTATTCATCAGAAATAAATCACGGTAAGCAAAGCACATGCATAACATACTGTCTCAATAAGTGTCTTGTTTAGTATCATTTGTTAAAAAGTCATTAAATATGGCTTTGTCTTTCAGGAGCCAGAGGTCAGGATCACTTTGAAGAAGGAAGTGATGTTGTATCACAACAGTACCAAAAAGGATGGGGAAAAAACTGGTCACTGTGATAAAAACTGATGCTTCTGCTTTTTACCGTTTGCAGCAACTTTTACATCCTTTTAAGACACTTTTGGTCTGATATTTATCTATTTATATTATTTTCTGCACATCAAACTGCATAATGTTCCATTCTCATTGTTTAATTTAATGTTGTCTACTGTATATCGCATTGTATTTTCAATTTTGCTGTGTGGGTGAACACGCTGACCTCTGCCAATGGATCAACATTAGTGGAGAGTCTTTGGAAAAAATAAAAAAATATATAAAATTTTGCCTCAAAGTATTATTAGATATTGTGGATGCCTACTGTACATTGTAAACCATTGTTCTGTCATCTCTGAACCATCATTTAAATACAAAAGCAATTGATATTGTGAAGTATGGTATGGTTAATTTACAAACCAGAATTAAATAAGAAATCCTAGATTTTCAGTAATCCCACCAATAATGCAATGATGTAAAAAGAAAAGGTCTTTTTTTCTTGAATACAAATACTTGCACCTTTTAGAATTGCCATTTGGACCCACTTTTGCCTTAAAGGAGTGGTCCACTATAATATCATATTTTAAACTGTAGTTGATGTGTAATATAGCTGTGTGAACATAAACAACATCTCTGAATGTAATACGCTCAAAGTTCAATGCAAAGGGAGGCATTGGCTTTTACAGAGTTACCTTAGCAAAGCCTGGAGTGAACAAACTTTGGGGACTAAAAAAAATAAATCTGGGTTAGTGATGTCATAAACCCAACAGGTTACGCACACACACCCTGTGCAGTGAAGGGGCGTGGCCAGAGGCTCTGTAATGTTACAGCAGAGAAAACTAAAAAGCCATCCAAATGCTGCTATTTCCATAGAGCTTCTTCTGTTTCTGTATTTGGGCTTCCAAAGGATGTTTCTGTCTGATTCAGACTCATGCTAGCAGAGATGTTATGCTTCCTGGTGATGTGGAGCCGATTTGCGAATCACAGCACATTATGTTAAAGGGTCACAAAACACCAAAACACATTTTTTTGAGCTGTTGACAGTCATATATGTGTCTCACGCTGCTATAAACACTATTAGGACACATGGATTGCACTAAAAAGTGAAAATTGTTTTTTTGCGTTATTTTGAGCAAATTTGTTCTTCTGGTTTTAAACAGATTTTTGATGCTGCGTCAAGGCGATTAGGTACTTATGTGTATTCCAGCGTGGAGAGTGTATGTCTGTACCTGCAAGTACATCGTGATGTCTGAGTGTGCAGCATCAATTCATGAGAAAGACTTGATTCAAACCAATCAGCGTGCTCTATTGTGTATGCGGTGCAACTTCATTAATATGCATGATAGCTTTGAAGACTGTTTTACCTGTAACAGTGTTCAGACGACAGAGAGACGCCACGTTGTGTTGCCAAAACAAGTGGAAGAACAAGAATTTGGAGACATGGGTCATCAGTGTTGCATTTATTAATGTGCTGTGTTTATTAATGTGCTGCAACGAAGGTTTTGTTTTCGTTTTCTTTATGAGAGCGCAGCTGGACTCACGTGTGGAATACAGTGCACGTGACACGTGACAGAAATGCGTTTGTAAGGAACATTTTTTAACTTTGTAAGGAAAGTAGCTGACAGGATAGTCACTTGTGTGACGTTTTGCTGGTTTATAACCTTTATGGTAATGTGAGTTTGTGTAATACATGCTTCAGTGCGACAAATTTATATATTTAATTACATCCAACTTATGAATCAAACATATTTAAGTTTTTAGTGTTTTGAGCCACCCAGGCTCATTGGAAATATGTTCCCAGGACTACATTTTTGAGAACTGCCAAATATGTACCCTGGACTATGTTGTCTTGCAGATTGTGTTTTCACAAATCCACTAAAGGGCTCAGTGTACAGTCCATTTTTGACAATCTCAAAATGTTACTGAGGCAGGTTTTCTGATACGTGCCATTTCTCGTAAATCCACCAGAGGCCGCTGTATACATTACTGAGAATATTAAAGTTTTTCTCATGTGCGTCCGTGAGCAAAGCCGGTCAGCTTGTTATCATGCATAATACATCACCTTGATATCGACTGACCCACACACTCCCTTTCAAAAAGCCAACCGATAGTGTTTTCAAAGGCAAACTAGAAGAGAAAAGCTTCTACATGCTTTTTTCTTGGGTTTCGATTTACCTGGTTTGTGGAGCCATCCTTCACCAGACTCACACCCCAGGCCTGCTCTGCCTCCCAAGTATGGCACTGTACGTGGCGAGCTACTAAGCAAATCAGTCACACTGGAATGTCGTCTATACAAGGGTAAGCAGTCGGCAGTATTACCCCATAGCGTTCGCTTTCACATAAAATGCAGACATATGTACCCGCGAGCACATATTCCTCGGTTCACCAATTGTACACCAGGGCACATTTTCCCAATGAGCCTGTGTTTGTTTTGAGGGACACTGAGTGTACTGTATGTCGACCTACAGTGCTCTCTGAATGGCTATTTCAGCAGATGTGTGATTTTCAATGACCTATTTTTGATATAAAACAAACGGTGACAAGTTTGCATTCCTGCACCAATAAATGGATGACTCTGAAAGATTGCACTTGTTAAGTTATTACTTATTATAAAGATATTGCTTATTATCTTACTTCCTTTTTCTAAATAGTACTTCCTGTTGACTTGTCTTCCCCTGAAATGTTTGTGTATGGTTGGGGTTGGGGTCCAATTTCGCTATATGTCAGTGTGAATACATGGAAGTATATGTGACAAATAAATAGCACATCATCATTATCATCATCATCATCATCATCATCATTATTTGACTATTTATCTTCCATGTGCAAGCTGGTCTCTTAAAATACCAAATATGCATCTAATTTTACTTTGCTTGTAGGATATATGTAGATACAAACACCTATGTTACAATAAAAGTGCCTTGTGAACGCTTACAGGGTATGTCAGTGCTCTAGATCTGCTGGCTTCACACTGCTGAATGAATATTTATTTCTGCATAAACTGCTTTGAGTGATTATGCATTCACAATGGTATGAACCATGATAGGGGAGGTCAAATCTTTCCCTATTTATAGGGCTGAGCTGATGATTATTTATTTCTGTATGTAATAAATTCACTGGTGAGTAATGGTCTAATACTTAGCATCTTAAAATAGTTTCAATGATTTGAGTTGTGTATTGTTGCCAATAAATAAATAAAAAACAGACTCCGTGTTGGCATTGTAAGAAATGAATGTTTGAAATGAAAGTCCAGATTGTCCTGGGTGTGTCTGGGTGTTTTTGCTTTGTTTCCCATTGTTGTTCTCTTAATGTGTTCAGTTCCTTGTTCCCCTGCATCAGTTGTTAGTCAGTGTGTTTTCACCAGTAAATAATTGTCTTCACGCATGTTATTTCATTTGCCCGTTTTGCTCTATTTCCCCAAACTCTTTTGGGTAATATTTCATCCAAAGCTGAAAATTCTGTCATTATTTACTCACCCTTTATTTAAACTGGTTTGAGTTTTTTCTTTCTGTTGAACACTGAAGATCTTATTTTGAAAAGTTTGGGAAACCGGTAACCATTGACTTCTATAGTTATTTGGAAACTGGTTATCAGTTTCCAAAATTATTAAAAATATATTCTTTTGTGTCCAACATAAAACAAATTCATAAGATGTGTCCCCCTTAAGGGTGAGTAAATATAATTAATAAATTTTAATATTTGGGTAAACTATGCCTGTAAATTTTATTATATTACTAATAAATTAGTTAAAAATGTGGTGTTTAGTAAGATGTATCTATAATGCATCTATAATGACCCCAACAGATTATTGTTTCAAGTAAATGCTGTTATTTTTGAACAAAAAAAATCCTGAAAATTTTAAACATCAATACAATAATAAATGTTTCATTGTGTAACACTGAAGATAGATAAAAATGACATTTTAACATATATTTAATCAGAAATTGAAATAACATCTCAGAATTATACAGTTTTTACTGCCTTCTTGATTAAGGTAAAGGTGCAGTAGGTGATCTGCCACAATGCTAACCAGTTAGCATAATATCTTTGAAACACAGTCCCTCCCTTGCGGTCCACGCCTCCTGAAACACGAACGCATTCGATGACAGCAGACAACCATCTCTCACGTGCTGTGCTTAAGCCACTCTGCTTAGTGGTTGGCTGGCGGCGTGCAGGAATTAAGCCGCCTTTCCACTGCACATGACATTTAAAGTCGGAGACTGTCAGAGTACGCCCCCTAGTGGCAGTCGCACAGAATTTTCAGTGTTGTCGTGCACCATGAGAGAGAAGCTCATTCGGATCCGAATTTTCTGCATACGAAGTTGATCGGAACTCCACGCAGCTCCCGGACTACTCTCCATTGGAAATGAATGACTTCCGGTCTGTTGCTTGTGGTTTGTCATGTGCAGTGGAAAGAAGGCTTTACACTTATTATAAGCCATACTGACATGCTATTTCAGCCCGAATACTCAAAGTAGCATGGTAAACAATATAGGGAGAGCGTCACAGGTCGTCTTTGTTCAAAAACAAACCAATATGATGTAAATATACAACCAAGCTTACATCAATAAAGCAGGCTAGGCGGAATAGCGCTATTTACTGATGTTTTGTTGTTAAGCTAATTAAAAATGTACATTATAGATGCTGTAAAAGGTTGCGTGTACGCACAAACGGTGGACCTGTGTGAACCCGGGGCACAGTTGTTCAAATCTACATTTGCTGACAGACAGTTTGAGCTACTTATCAAAATTATGGGAAATGTTAACGCAATCTCACGGCAATTCGTAACTTTTTGATTTAGTGGCTAATTCGCATGAATTTGTATGATCAAATTCGTACAAATTAGCATGATTTGCTCATTACCCAATGACTGTTGGGTTTAGGGGCGGGGTTAGGTGCCACGCCTTCTTTTTAAAATCGTACATTTTCGTACGACTGAACTCGTACGAATTAGCCACTAAACTGACAAAATGTAAAATACTTACGCTCCTCGTGAGATCAGGCTGGAAATGTCGGCCCGACAATCATTAATTGGATAAACATTTTTTAGTTTTATGCCTCACCCAGAATATAAAAATACATTTAGATCATGTACTTCAATCATTACTATTGGAATGTGAGGAGAATTTCAACCAGCACAACAAAAAATGTTTCTGAAGACAATCACCTACTGCACCTTTAATGCAGCCTTAAAAATAAAAGAAATCTGACTGACTGACAAACACAATTAAACAGGCCTCAAAATGTCTTCTATTTGTGTGATTGTCTCTTACATCCATGCTCTAGTAGTAACAAAAATCCTTGTTTAGTTTCACAATTGTTGTGATTTGTTTCACTAATTGACCTTCAGATTCCAGACTCTTCCATTCCCTCTCTTGACTGCATGGCAAGAACAGAATAAACCACATTAGCGCCATCTTTGAGCTTCTTCCCTCCATCTAGCGGTATGTTTGTGACCTCCACTTGGTCCCGACTGTAAACAAAGATGAGACAAACAACACCTCTTGGCTTAATACTACAGAGAACTGCTGTGAACCAGCACACATGACTGTGTAGTTGTGTTTAACCTGGGCATGCGAGAATAATGCACCGTAATGTAGTTGATTTTTTCCTGTTCCTCAGAGCTCGGAGCTGCTTCTTTCAAGGGAACGATGGATGGATGGACACTCTCATACACCTCCTCTGGCTCCTCCTGAAACAGACCCAAAATAAAAGCAAGTCATGTGAATTTGTGCTATACGACTAATGTGTAAATTTAGTAATGCAAGCACTGAAACTAATTTAATTGTTTGGATTTTCAAAGATCACTAATCGGCTGATTGAGCAGACCAAATCGTACAACCCAGGCTCATTCTGAAAATGTACCGCTATATACATTTCGGGAGAGCGCCAAATACGTCCCAGGGGGTAAGTTTTTTGCAGTTTTTGTTTTCGCAAATCAACTAGAGGCCGCTGTGTATGCTTTTTCAGATCTCAAATTTCTCTTGTGAGTGTCATTCGTGCCTGCTGTTCTCACGTAAAAATCCACCAGAGGCCACTGTCAATTGACTGACTGACTGACTGAATGACCAATTGAATGACCCACTCTCCTCCTTCCCTTAACCCAACCAATAGTGTTTTCAAAAGCACAGATTGACCCACCCACCAACTTCCCTAAACCCAACCGACAGTTTTAAAAAGCAATCCAGAAAAAGAAAAGTCATTGCCTGATTTTTACCACGTTTCAGATTTGACCACATTCTCACTCTGTTATTTACTTGTTTATTTTATTTATTGCCTTCAACTCCTCTCTGCATCTCAAATCTGCCAACATACATGGCAAGCTAACTGGACAAACTGGTAACAGCGGGAAAGCCATCCATACGTAAGCAGTCAGCTGATAAGCTTATAAAGGAATGATGTCATACTGCCTCGTAACGTTCGTTTTAAAGATGTACCTCTGGCTATATAATTCACAAACTCCAGAAATGTATATAGGTTAATTCTGAAAACATATACATTTCTATGTTAAAATCGTAAGTCACTGAATCTTTAAAGGAATGTAGTAACCGTCTTGTCTTTAATATACATTTACTCATTTAGCAGACACTTTTATACAAAAGCGACGTACAAATTTTGCTTCAAATCATCAGAGAGTTACAGTTTATAAATACAATGACATCAGCGCAATAACCTAGTGGTCAGCGCGCCGACATATGGTGCAGTAGCATGTCAGGGCATCCCGTTTGAATCCCAGCTCGAGGACATTTCCCAACCCTACCCCCTTCTCTCTCTCCCATTGAGCTTCCTTTCCTATCTAATACTGTCCTATCTAAAAAAGGCCAAAAAGAAATCTTAAAAAAATAATAATAATAAATGCAATGACAAGTTGAAGTTATTTATTTATTTAAAAAAATGTATGTCATGCATCAGATTTAATTATCAACTTTAGCGACATTTTTGGCCATTTTTAATTTTTGGAAAAACCTACTCTTGCAAACTAGTCATAGATTTTCCACCCGTTTGGAACCAAGTCCAGCAGAGTCCAGCAGTGCAGACTTTTTTTTTATACAAAGTTACTGTAAAAAGTGGATAATTTGTTTTGTATTGTATTCACTTACTGCCTGCACCAATTCAAATCCTCTTTCTACAAATGAAAAAAAAAACTACTGCTAAGATTTACTAAAGACACTGTGAATCATTAAGGCCAGGTCAAACTAAGTTGTGTCGGCCGTTGGGCAGTTTGTTTGCTGTTTCACACAGTTGGCTTTCATCGCTGCCAGTTACAGTATTTGATGCCAGTTTAGTGTATCCTGGGCTTTAGTCTTGATTTTTGTCAAAATAGATTCTTGTCGCTCGCTCTGTTGCACATCCATTTGTAGCAGTTTCCCTGTCAGATGTAAAATATTTGGGAGGAGAGTATTTAAATCTTTGTGGTAGTCAGTTTATATAGGCCAATACTTTTATTTACCTCTCAAACAAAAGCATGTTGGGCGGCATTTTGGCACAGTGGTTAGCACTGTCTCCTCACAGCAAGAAGGTCGCTGATTCAAGTCCCAGCTGTTCCAGTTGACATTTCTGTGTGGAGTTTGCATGTTCTCCCTGTGTTGGCGTGGGTTTCCTCCGGGTGCTCCGGTTTCCCCCACAGTCCAAAGACATGCGCTATAAGTGAATTGAATAAACTAAATTGGTTGTAGTGTATAAGTTTGTGTGTGTGAATAAGTGTGTATGGGTGTCTCCCAGTATTGTGACTGGAAGGACATCCGCTGCATAAAACATATGCCGGAATAGTTAGTGGTTCCTTCCACTGTGGTGACCTCTGATAAATAAGGGACTAAGCTGAAGGAAAATGAATGAATGATTGAACCAAAGCATGTTCTTACACCTTTTGCTTCTGTGTTTTCACTGCTTGTTTGTGACCAAATGTGTGCTGGGTTCTACGCTGCATAATGAAATGCTTTTTTGTTTGTGTTCTTTATTTGACCATCTTTCCACTGCTACTAGTGCTTTTATGGGACAATTTGCCCTGATCAGCAAATATGGCCCTTAAACCGTGTCATAACAACACATGATGCCAGCGACCAGCAAGGTGTATGCATACAACACAATACAACACAACAGAGACAATAAATACCAGCCATTCATTTAAATATCAGCCACTGAACTCCTAATGAAATGCTTGGGGCTATACTCTAATCAATACATATTTAACATTATTAAAAGTACATAGGCTGATTGACTGATTTTGTTGGTTTGCAAATCGTTTGCTATATATTTATTTTATTTTCAAGATCAGAGGTGAACTATCTGCTGCTGCTTTCAGTAGTATGGCAATACATGTCACGTATAATGGTATTCAAACTCACATTGGTAGCATTTAACACTGAATAAAGCACATAATCAGCACCTGAGGTGATCTTTGTCATGGTAGTTTATGTTGTTGTTTTGTTAGAAATAGAAACTGTTTCTAAAATAGATATTTTGCACATTTCTGTCAATGATGGTTAGGACAAAATCTTGTTTTTTTTAGCAAGGATGCATTAAATTGAGTAATTGAATCAATTGACTGTAAATGCATCTATAATGACATATACTCTTTATCACATCACATCGATTCAGTTTTAGTATTTAGCATAGGTAGTTATCTTGGCTGTGTTTTATTCATGCATTCATTTTCTTGTCAGCTTAGTCCCTTTATTAATCCGGGGTCACCACAGCGGAATGAACCGCCAACTTATCCAGCACGATTTTACTCAGCGGATGCAACCCATCCCTGGGAAACATCCACACACTCATTCACACATACCAACAATTTAGCTTACCCAATTAACCTGTACCGCTTTGGACTGTTGGGGAAACCGGAGCACCCGGAGAAAACCCACACAAACACAGAAAGAACATGCAAACTCCACACAGAAACGCCAACTGACCAGCCCAGCCGAGGTTTGAACCTGTGACCCAGCGACGTTCTTGCTGTGAGGCGACAGCACTACCCACTGTGTCGCCTGGCTGTGTTTTAGTTCATGTATTTATATATTACAGGCACTGATAATAGTTTATATAAACTTGAGCAAAGAAAACTTACTGGGATGTCAGACATTTTTGTGCCCTTGAGGAGAAACGTCTGTGAAGTTGATTCACTAAATGAAGTATCATCCACTGGTAAATCAACTACTGGTGAACACTATTTTTTGAAGAGACCACAAAGACATTCGATTAACACGACCATTTTAGCTTGTATTCATATAATATAATTACAGAATCAAATGCATGACCTGTTTTTCTTCCTCAAAGTTTTCAGTGTCCACACGATGCATGTTTTTACTACAAAAAATGTGAAAGTTTGTGTTAGATCAAATGAGAACATCAGATATTTACCATTTGAGCCAATAAACGTGCAATCACCTGATCATGACGACCACAGTCAATGAGATCAATCCAATAGAAACACCCACTGCAGAGGCCAGCGCGATCACTTTCAGTCGGCCTGCACATATAAATCACACATACTCAAATTGGGACTTACAGTAGATGCACATCAGTCATCTCAAAACTACATACTGTATAAATCCGCTACTTTTTAAATGACTACATGTAACACAGTTGGTTTATCCTCCATATCCATCAGAATGGGTCCTGTTTCATTTGACTTTGTACATTGTTATCATGATTCATCCACTAAAATGTCATTCAGGCCTATTCACAAGAAGAATCATTTCATTATATAATAAAAGATATAAGGATCACAGTCAGTAATACTCCGAAATACAAATCTATTGTCATTTTAATTGTTTTCTACCATCCTTCAAACCAATAGATTTTCAGCAAGAAGGTTTTAATCATTTAAATTACTCTTTAACTCCAGTATTATTTTAAATGGTACATTAAAATTAGCTTTAAATAATGCTAATCCATATCATACATTAATTTGTTTTCCTTCGGCTTAATCCCTTATTTATCAAAGTTGCCACAGCAGAATGAACCGCCAACTATTCCAACTATTCCAACTATTTCATGCAACTGATGCCCTTCCAACCGCAAAGCAGTACTGGGAAACGCCAACATACACTCATTCACACACACACACACACACGCACGCACGCACGCACGCATGCACGCACGCACGCACGCACGCACGCACGCACACACTCATACACTCCACCCAATTTAGTTTATTCAATTCACCTATCGTGCATGTCTTTGGACTGTGGGGGAAACCGGAGCACCTGGAGGAACCCACGCCAACACAGGGAGAACATGCACACCACACAGAAATGCCAACTGGCGACAGTGCTAACCGCTGAGCCACTGTGCGATGCCTAATCCATCTTTCATTTTGTAATAATGCATCTTTTCATTTTGGTCTCAAATCACACATCATCCTCATTTGGTGCTTAAAGGTGCAACATACTGAATTTAATTAATAAGTTCAGTTGTTCTCTAATATCAAATTATATTTGAATATCACATCAAATTTCACAATAAACACGATAAATTAACAAAAGGTGCAATTAAACAAATTGTATGCCTCTTCGGTGTGAAGCTAAATATAATTAATCTGTAAATCTTGCATTTTGCGTCCTAACGCGAGTTCGAACATGTCTCAGTCAATGCTCAGTGACAGATAGTAAATAATCTGAGCCTCTCAAAAGTCCCACATACATAGTAAGTTTTATATAAAACTATCATTGTTTTCTCACTAGGAAACATTGTGGCTTATGAAACGCAACCTGAAGTGGGCATATTAATGATCTCGGAGCTACATATAAGTCTGTGTTCTCCTGATGACGCAGCTGCTTATCAGGTCCGGATAAATAACCTAAAGTACATGCAAATGATGAGGGCGTGGCCCATGGGTCACGTAACAGTCTGCTTCATGTTCTGATTGGCCCTTTGTCCAACGCTCGTGGATTTTACATGAGAGAGAGGAAACCATGGTGTCTGAGGCTCATGGTATGTCCATTTCCATATACTGATCTCTTATAAATCTACTATGCCTAGATATACCTAGATATACCCAGGCACCTTTAAGAAACATTTCTTTTTATCAATATTAAAAACAGTTGTGCCGTTTCAAATTTTGCTGAAATTTTGACAATTCATTTTCAGGAATTTCTGGAACTTTGTCAAAAAGAACATTTATTTCTACATTTATTTCAAACACAAATCTACATCATAATATTATTAATAAACAAAAAAATTATATAATGTGTACAAATCCCATAAAAAAATATATAATTTAAACCAGGATGAGGGTTTTATTTTATATTTTACAAACACATTACGGATGTGATTGTGCAACTAACCTCGAACCTTGACGGTGAGTATGGGGGAGCTGTGTGCACCAATGCGGTTGCGGGCCTCGCAGTAGTACTGTCCGCTGGCTCCAGAACTGACCTCAGCAATGGTATAGCTGGGACCCGATCGAGTTTCCCAGGCGTCAGCCGTATTGATCCGGTGCCAGGTGTAGTTCTCTACCGCCGGATTGGCCTGACTGATGCAGGTCAGCGTCAGTGAGCTGCCCGCTTCGATCACAGTGGAGGGCTGAGCCAGAACAGAGGTGTTTTTAGGGGCATCTGAAAGAGATAGAGACAGAGAAAAAAAAACTAATTTATAAAAGACCAGCAAATTTCACAAGACAAATGATTTGAGAGTTGCATAAATAGAGTTGCATAAAGGACTTTGCAACCTATTTAATAATATTAATAAATATATTTAATATCCAACAGCACTTCATGCAGGTATTTAGACAGTATATATATAAATTATTATTATTATTATTATAAATGTTGTTTATAATAAAAAGGCATGCATGTCAAATTAACCAAATTTCAGACACGTCCCTGGCTCAAAGTAAAAATTCTCTTAATTTTTTACTGAATGAAAAACATAAATAGCTATAAAAAACTAAATATTAAATGTCATTAATGTATATGCACTTATTAATCTACAATTTTTCTTTTATAGCAGCGTCAAAATGACAATTTTCAGACTTTGTGACCAATTAGGGGTTGGTAAAATGACTTTAGAACAATGGCAGTATCGATATTTTATTTTTATACACTGGGAGGTTATTAGTCAAATGTATTGATTTAAGCGATTTTTGTTGCATTGCATGCCAGTGGAAACAATCAGGAAAAAAATCTGAAAAAATATATACAGTATATATATATTATTTAATACACTTTCAGATAATTTTTTTTAGCAAATCTTTCTTTTGGTATGCTTAATTTTAAAGGGATAGTTCACCCCAAAACTATAAATACTGTCATCATTTACACAACCTTCACTTGTCACAAACTTGTTTGAGTTTCTTCTTTCTGTTGAAAACGTACTGCAAAATAAATTTTGAAGAATGCTGGAAACCAGTAACCATTGATTTCCATAGTACGTATTTTTCTTACAATGAAAACATTCTTCAAAGTATCTTTTTTAGTGTTCAATAGTAAAAAAAGAATAAGGAAATCACTTCAATAATAGTGAGTAAATGTTTATTTTTGGGTGAACTATCCCTTTTAGGCCTTATACGATTCGTGTTCAAACACATGGGTTTCAATGTGGCTCCGAGTACAAATCACACATTGTTGTGCACATTTTCAGTGATCAAAAGCAAAATTTCTGCCAGTTTACTATGAGCCGATAATCTGGAATTATTTAGTCTATATTGAGATCTCAATGGCATTCTCCTTCTATCACTATCCATGTTTGACTTTTACTAATACATGAAAATTAAACAATATAAACAACTCCAAAAACTGAGCTCTACACTTAAACTTGCTGCTTGACAACTTAATTGTTTTGTGTTCAATCCACTTAAATTTGTAAAAACTATTAAGGTAACTAAATCGATTTGTGTTGGGACAACATGAAGAAATTGTGTGGAACCCAGCATATTTTACAGTGTAGTTGAGTTCAAATGGGATCCCTAAATGTGTGCAAACTTACAAAGCACTGGAAGGGAAATGATAGGCGATGTGCCCATGCCGAATGTGTTCCACGCAGTGCAGTAGTACTGTCCGGCGTGATGGGAACGCACGCTGAAGAAGGTGAGATTTTGCGCCGTGCCTTTAGTCCAGGGTTGACCACCGTTCAGTTTATACCAGGCGTATTTCAGCACAGGAGGGTTAGCGTTGCTGCTGCAGGTCAGATTGACAGAAAAGCCCTCCATGATGTCTCCTTTTGGACTAATAAGGATCCTTGTGTTTTTTGGCGAGTCTGAAATCAAAGATGCATATATTTTACAATACCTGAAAAGATGATTCAATGCTTACAAATACCAATTTAAGGTTTGGGATCGATAAGATTCAAGGCTGCCTTTATTTATTGGCCAGAAATACCAAATGATGCCAACCATCAAAGACTTCAAGGACAACACATACAATAAATACAAAAATACACTTCATTAAACATGTACACATATACATCACTTATATACTATATAACTGCAGGTTAACTATGCTTATCTATAATAACTAACTGTTAAAAAGCTATTGGTTAATTAGTTAAAGTTATTAGTAACCAATAAAGTTATGGTATCTAATAACCTTAACTCTTCTGAATTTGATTGTAATGCAATAACCCGGACCTTTTGTAAAGCTGCTTTGGAACAATAATTATTGTGAAAAGCACACTGCAAATAAGCTTAAATTGAGTTGAATTGGAATACTGTAAAGGCAGAAAATACTGTACAATGTATAACAATTATTAACAATTTTATTTGAATCATTTTAATGTGTCTTTGATTCATAAAAACATTCATTCCTTTACTGAGCCTCTTTATTGTAATTTCTATGTTCTATGTTTTGATGAAATTAACTTCTGCAAGCATTTAATTGTAACACTTTTGATTTGATCTAAAAACAGGAGAATAATGATAGTTGCTTTTGCAGTTGCTTTGTGATTGTTACTCTATGTTTTTTTGGGTTGTTGCTAGTGTTTATATATGATTGCTAGATTATCCTGGCAAGTTGGTAGGGCATTGCTGTTTGATTGCAAATACTGTAGGTTTTGCATTTTTGTGAGGAGGTTGTGAATTGTTGCTATACATTTGCTACTGTAGGTGTTTTGTAGATGTTTGTTTGGTTCTCTTTCACTGGCCGTAGTCAAACCGAATCCATCTAAAACATGGTGTAGTATATATCTTACTTCAATTAATGTCTGTGTTTTATCATTTGCCAAGTGAAACATTCACATTTTTGGAGAGTGGTAGGTAGAAGTGTGCAATATTTACCATCTTACAATGGTATACTGTAGTTATTGTTCTTTTAACAGTGTTACAACATTAGAACAATACAACAATTATTGGCTTTTTAGCTAATAAAATAAACATTTCTGCCTCTCAACATAACATTGCAGTAGTTCATTGCTGAAAAAAAGTATTTGTGAATCAGACAATTGGAATAAATCCTTTTGAATGATTGGTTCAAAGATGCACTCGTTAGGACAGGAACTTACAATCTATTGTCAGTTCTGATTAGAGATACACTGTTATGGATTTTTTTT
>CAIGQZ010033112.1:29899321-29918648 GCA_903798205.1 Danio tinwini
TATATATATATATATATATATATATATATATATATATATATATATAGTTTCGTCGTTTCTTTGCCTACTTTTAAAATTTGTGTTGAGTGGGTAATAGTACACCACTTTTTTTTTTAGGACTACACCACTGTCTCCTGTGTATATCTTTGTGACACTATAGGTGAATTGGATGAACTAAATTGGCTGTAGTGTATGAATCACTCGCGAATGTGAGTGTATGAGTGTTTCCCAGTAGTAGGTTGTGGCTGGAAGGGCATCCACTGCATAAAACACATGCAGGAATAGTTGGGAGTTTATTCAACTGTGGCTACCCCTGATAAATAAGGGACTAAGGTGAAGGAAAACGAATGAATGAATTACAAAAATGTGAAAGCATTACTTTACCACATATCACCACATAAATATTACAGAAATATTACATACCGTAAAACAAAATCCTGTGGTAAATACTACCAAATTGTGAAACTAGTATTACATTACTTCAAGAATATTAGAGGAATGTTATAGTATAACAAAATCCTGTGGTAAGTACTGTAAAATTGTGAATGTAATACCTACCACAGATCACCACAAGAATATAGCAGAAAAATTACATTCAATGCAACAACATCTTGTGGTAAATACTCACAGATTACTGCAAGAATATTACATGAATCTTACAAAGAGTACAACAAATCCATGTGGTCAATACTGCAGATTTCTTAATACCACACATTATCACAAAAATATTGCAGGAATATTACAACCAAATCCTGTGGTAAATAAAGAATTGTGACAGTAATAGCTGTAACACACAAGAAAATCACAGTACTATAAATTCCTGTGTTAAAATGAACCTCCTTTCCCCCAAAAATACCACTATTACCACACAAATGTTATATTGTGCTGTATTTTTGATGTTTTTATCATATGACATACCACAGGAGATTTTTGTAAGGGTGCGCTGTTGACGCCAGGGATTAAAAACACTGATCAATACAATATAAATAACCTGTGCACCAAGGGCACTCAGGTAACAAGACTCTGCAGTGAGCAATCACATGCGTTCAGTGTATAAAAAAAACATCTATTCAAAATTACCTGACAGAAGAAGTGTAGAATAAATGAAGGTCAAAACTATGCGTACCCACATCTCAGCCCTGTATAGGAAAGCAGGAACAAACTGTAAGTAACTTTAAGAAGAATCACAAAAAAATGCATGATTATAGTCGTACAAAAGTCTACCTGATTTTGATGTTTTTTCAGCAAACTCTCTCAGCCGTCTGGGGACTCATGGATGTGCACATTTGTTGAAGAGGAATCTAAATGGCATCAGAAAGCAGAAGTTGAAGGGTGGTGATGATAGACTGTCCATCCTCCTGTCTCTCCTCCCGTCTCTCTGAACTCGCTCTCTGCCTCTGCATGGTGAAACTCTACTCCACCTTCAGCAAGGTGTGTGTGGTGAAAACCACAAGTTGCTGACATGCACATCCCTCACCAAAAACATGTTTAAGAGATCTGAGGCAGATCGTCAGTGGGGTTGGTTTTATTTTCAGGATTTTGTGTAAAGATACAGTTGAAGTCGAAATAATTACAGTAGCTCTCCTGTTAATTTGTTTTCCTATTTTAAATATTTTCAATATTTTCAATAGTTTTAATAACTAATTTCTAATTTAAAAAAAAATGTCTTTGCCATGATGACAGTACACTACCTGACAAAAGTCTTGTCGCCTATCCAAGTTTTAGGAACAATAAAATAATAACTTGACTTCTAGTTGATCATTTGGTATCAGAAGTGGCTTATGTGAAAGGTAAAGGCCTCTATAAAATATGATCATTCCTTGATTTATAATTATTTAATTAGAACAGTAAGGTCTGACTGCTTTAAAGTCTTGTCACTTAACAGAAATAATGTACCGTATAGAATGTAAGTCATGGTGCATTGGAAAAATAATGAATATTGTGTATGACTCCCATGAGCTTGGAGGACTGCATCCACACATCTCTGCAATGACTCAAATAATGGAATGGCAAAGAAAGCATTCTTGCAGGACTCAGAGTTCATCAAGATTCTTTGGATTCATCTTCAATGCCTCCTCCTTCATCCTACCCCAGACATGCTCAATAATGTTCATGTGGTGACTGGGCTGGCCAATCCTGGAGCAACTTGACCTTCTTTGCTTTCAGGAACTTTGATGTGGAGGCTGAAGTATGAGAAGGAGCGCTATCCTGCTAAAGAATTTGCCCTCTACTGTGGTTTGTAATGTAATGGGCAGCACAAATGTTTTGATACCTCAGGCTGTTGATGTTGCCATCCACTCTGCAGATTTCTCACACACCCCCATACCGAATGTAACCCCAAACCATGATTTTTCCTTCACCAAACTTGACTGATTTCTATAAGAATCTTGTGCCCATGCAGGTTCCAATAGGTCTTCTGCAGTATTTGTGATGAATGAGATGCAGTTCAACAAATGATTCATCAGAAAAATCTACCGTCTGCCTTATAAACTGAAGCAATACCAAATCATGTGAGTAGCTATATAGTTGTTTGGACTTAATTCGTTCTATAAACTGAACTTAAAATGTTTAAGTTACTAATATTCTAAATTTTTGATGATATCAAACATTTAGAGCAGCCACAAGCAGCGGCTTCACATGTAGCAACTGCAACAGATCCTGCTGCTCCCATATTGGACTGTTTAGCCACAGTAGGCACTTCAACTTCACCACAGACTGACCTGGGTGCAAACTCCATTACTTCTAGAGACAGAAGGATGCCTATGATATATGACTCAATATGCAGTATATATAATCTACACTAGTTTACAGTATTTACACCATTTGGTTTCAAAACTTAAATTGTTTACCGTAATCCGTTTCCTCAAACTGTTTGAGTTAAATTAACTTATCAGGTTTTACAGTGGTTTCTTCTGTAGCCAATTGAAAACATTTCTTAAGGGGGCAAATAACTTTGGATTTTAATGTAGTTTTTAATTATTAAATAAAAAATACATTTAAAATTAAAAATATATATATTTGTTCTAGCTAAAATAAAAGGGAAAAAAAAGACTTTAGCTGGAAGAAAATATATACTGTGGAAATGTCCTTGCTCTGTTTCACAGGATTGAGTTTACTTTAAAAGAGCCAATGCAACAGAGTGAGAATCTAATTAATGTACAGTGCATTGTATTCTTGTTCAAATAGCCATTCAGTGTTTTCGTTGCTATGAAAGAAATGCATGGAGAGTCTTCAAAACACCTTGTTAAAAATGACATGATTGGTTTACTCTTTATGTAATTGAAAACATTTGAAATTGTCACAGTTTTACATAAAATAAATAGAATATACCTAATGCATTTTTTATTTCTGTTTTGTCTTTATTTAGCATTTCTAGTGAATAGTTAAATTTTTTTTAATAAATCTTCTTTGCCATTGGTCAGTTTTTTTGTGAGGCAAATTCACAGGAATTACAATAGCAACAGTATTTCCCCCATAATTATATTATACAATGTTCATTTATTCCTTCATTTTCAGCTTAGTCTCTTTATTAATTTGGGGACGTCACAGCGGAATGAACCACCAACCTATCCAGCACATGTTTTACACAGCGGATGCCCTTCCAGCTGCAACACATCACTGGGAAACACCCACACACACTCATACGCTACAGACAATTTAGCTTACCCAATTCATCTATATCACATGTTTTTGGACTGTGGGAGAAACCGGAGCACTCATGAAACCCACACGAACACGGGGAGAACATGCAAACTCCACACAAATATGCCTACTGACCCAGCCAGGGCTCGACCAGCGACCTTCTTGCTGTGAGGCGATTGTGCTTCCCACTGCACTACTGTGCAATATGCAAAAAGTAATTATATCATTAGTATAAATTCTATATTAAACCATTTAAAAAATCTACTTGTTAGAGGAGTAGTGGCAAAGCATAAAGATTTAAAATGGCAATTCATAAATATTATGGGGATTCACTGTAATCCTTAAAGGGATAGTTCACCCAAATGCTAAAATTCTGCCATTGACCAATTCAAGTTACCTTTCATTTGTTCCAAACATGTCTGAGTTTCTTTCTACTGTTGAACACGAAAGAATATATTTATATATCAATAGTTTAAGCAAGCATATTTGTAAACTATTATGTCATTTAACATTGCTTTTTTTTCAGTATGGTATAGAAATAGAATAACTTTTTTTGAGGAAACAATTGTAGATTACCACTTTTTTACAGCAGACTAATATTTTTTCTATAAAAGTTACTGTACGATAACTGTAGATTTAATGATTGTGGATCTGTCAAAGAAATTACGACTAGGACAAATTATGTTAAGTGTAGAAACTTTGAATGAATAAATTGTGGAAAGAAGCTTCTCAGTCAGGTTGTTTTTTTAATAGAGCTCAGTGACCTCTTGTGGTAACAAACGTGTGCAGCCATTCATATTCATCTTTCAGTTAATTCAGATTTTACAGACCTCTATTTATTTTATTTTTTATCATATTAATTAAATAAATCAGTTATTCACAGCAAAAAAAAATGTCGATATCTTATTTAAACAAGAGGAAAATCATCTGGGACTATCACATTCAAACTACAACAGGCACAGATGTAGGCTTTAAACAAAGAGTGGAAGAGTTTTTTTTTTCTACAGATGTTGGAAATTTTGGTGATTCTTCCTGATATTGATACTAAATTAGGCTTTTCTAAGTACAAAAAAAAAAAAAAAAAAACAGAACAAAGGGAACTTAAGAAATAAGTAGTTTATTTCTTTGAACCAGTTGTGAAATGCAGTCATTTCAAGCTTTCATATTGCAAAGAAAGGAAGGATTTTGAGAGTTAATTTAAGGAACTTTGCTTCAAAGCTGTCAACATTTATTTTATCAACATATGTGATTTTTTTAAAGTATTAGTATGAAATGAATCAGTTAGATTAATTAGACAATTCATTTAGTAAAATCATTAAATTTATTAAATTTAATTATTAAATAATTTATTTAATTAGGTAAAATGTAAACTCATCATTAATAGTCATAGATATTTGGTTACTAGTCTTTTATTATGCGAAAAGTAAGAATATACAATCACATTAGATTATAAAGAAAATGGAAAGACAAAAACAAAACATTTTGGAAAAAGAAAAACAAAAAGGGGTATATACATTAGACATTAAACAAAAAGAGATTAAATAAATTACAAATTTCAGTTGTTTTTAAAGCCTTTTTCTTAAAGTAATGCTGTATTTCCGTAAGAAAAAATTAATAAAAAGGGTTTTTGTTTTGAAAATTTACTTTATGTCATAAGGCGTTCTTCAAGCCGAAATGATTTCCGGTGTTCGATGCGGTTGTCGTATGTTTGTTTTCGTTATATTTAATATATCTGTCTTTCTTCAGGAGGCGCACTGGGGCTCAGATTACCTATTACTCCATTGAACACAATTCATATTCAAGTATGTTTTTTAGCTTGGTTATAGGCATTTGTGCAGTATAACATTATTTTATTTAAATACATTAATTTAAAGAATATGATTCTGTCGTTATATGTGTAATTCCCCTCTACAGTCGATATAAAATTTGTATTTTTAAATATATCACCCAGTCACCATGAACGACTGAGATTGGTTTTTCGTGAACAACGATGATAAAAAGTAACGCATACCACGTGACTTGACTTACTTTTTAGTAGCGCTGTCGATAATATTAAACACTAAGAAACTGTAATCGACTTTGAATTGACATAAAAAGCGGAAAGTAAGTGTTAAATATAGATGAGAATAATAAATAAAACAACATGCCTACCAAACCCCACCCATTTTGAGTAAATATGAATGCCTCTCCATTCGTTTTTACTTCTACACTTGAAACCAATCAACCTGCTTCATGTGACAACATGAGGATTTTAAAGTTTCAGTCCGGATGAACTGATGTTATTCCTCACAATTTAGTCTCTGCAGAGCTCCTGCCCCTCGAAGGTAAACTTAAGATTTCTGTCAATTCGTAAATAGCGACCGTCATTATTATCATCAGCTATATGTAATGTTGGTCATGGAGTTTTAGACCATAAGCAAATGTAACGCATAACAGTAAACCTTTACTGATATAAACTAGTCAATAGACTGTTACCGTGCAGCATTTTAACAGTGTAAAACTTGCCGAAGGTTTATTATTGTTTTTGAACATTGATTAACTCTGAGTGACAGAAGAAACTGTTGTAGTGTTTCAGGTTTTTGCGAATTTCCATCATGTTTCTTCATGTTCTACTCCTCCTCCATGCCTCAAGAGGAGCCTTTTCCTCCATCTCATGTTATAATGATCAAGGGAAACCTGTTGACTGGTTTGTATATATTTAAATGGCATATAAAAATACACAATATTGTACATGCATGATCTTGAAGGCACTCCATCAGTCAGTGTTGTGTTTTAGTATTTTTACATGTCACAGTATCTTACATGTCACAATTTGAAGTCATAATACTGTATATGCTAAAAGGACATTGTGAGCCTTATATTTATACTATATATATTAGAAACAAATATTTTATTTGCACTTAACTTCTTTAAAATGTTATAAAAAGTGTCATGTTTTAATAATTGTGCAGCAGAAAGGCACAATAAACATAGTAATATTCCTCTTTTTTGTGGTTTTGATCTTGCTGAGCATGTAACATTTTCAGATCTTACTAAGACTGAACTTTTGAATGGTTTACAGTAATTATTATTATTAAAACTACATAAAAGTACAAACATCAATACAAAATCTTTAAAGTGATTGTCGGTCTAAAAGTAAATTGAAACAACAATATCAAAAAACACAAAGTTAGCACAAGGCTCCAAAATCAGTACAATCATATATGCCATTTCATAACCTCATATTAATTTAACTTATTAATATCAATAATTTTAGTTTTCACATACAGGGAGTGCAGAATTATTAGGCAAGTTGTATTTTTGAGGATTAATTTTATTATTGAACAACAACCATGTTCTCAATAAACCCCAAAAAACTCATAAATATCAAAGCTGAATATTTTTGTATGTAGTTTTTAGTTTGTTTTTAGTTTGAGCTATTTTATGAGGATATCTGTGTGTGCAGGTGACTATTACTGTGCATAATTATTAGGCAACTTAACAAAAAACAAATATATATACCCATTTTAATGATTTATTTTCACCAGTGAAACCAATATAACATCTCAACATTCACAAATATACATTTCTGACATTCAAAAACAAAACAAAAACAAATCAGTGACCAATATAGCCACCTTTCTTTGCAAGGACACTCAAAAGCCTGCCATCCATGGATTCTGTTAGTGTTTTGATCTGTTCACCATCAACATTGCGTGCAGCAGCAACCACAGCCTCCCAGACACTGTTCAGAGAGGTGTACTGTAAATCTCACATTTGATGATGGACCACAGGTTCTCTATGGGGTTCAGATCAGGTGAACAAGGAGGCCATGTCATTAGTTTTTCTTCTTTTAGACCCTTTCTTGCCAGCCATGCTGTGGAGTACTTGGACGCATGTGATGGAGCATTGTCCTGCATGAAAATCATGTTTTTCTTGAAGGATGCAGACTTCTTCCTGTACCACTGCTTGAAGAAGGTGTCTTCCAGAATCTGGCAGTAGGACTAAAAGTTGAGCTTGACTCTATCCTCAACTCGAAAAGGCCCCACAAGCTCATCTTTGATGATACCAACTCAATTTATTTCTAGAGCACTTTCAACAAACCACAATGGGTACCAAAGTGCTGTACATAAAAACAGATAAAACACATGCAAACATACAAGGAGCCAAAGTACATAAAACCACAACACATGATTAAAAGCTAAAGAAAAAAAGTGTGTTTTCAGTGACCTCTGAAAAGACTCAAAAGTTGGAGCTGTTCTTAGGGAGAGTGGAAGATCGTTCCAGAGTCTTGGAGCTGCTACTGAAAAAGCTCTATCCCCTCGACATTTCAAGCGTGATTGTCGAACTTGCAAATAGAGTCGATCCTTAGAGCGGAGAGATCTCACGGGTTGGTGTATATTAATTAACTCAGAATTATACTCCGGGGCCAGGCTATGGAGGGATTTAAAAACATACAGCCCAAACCAGTACTCCACCTCCACCTTGCTGGCGTCTGAGTCGAACTGGAGCTCTCTGCCCTTTACCGATCCAGCCACGGGCCCATCCATCTGGCCCATTAAGACTCACTCTCATTTCATCAGTCCATAAAACCTTAGAAAAATCAGTCTTGAGATATTTCTTGGCCCAGTCTTGACGTTTCAGCTTGTGTGTCTTGTTCAGTGGTGGTCGTTTTTCAGCCTTTCTTACCTTGTCCATGTCTCTGAGTATTGCACACCTTGTGCTTTTGGGCACTCCAGTGATGTTGCAGCTCTGAAATATGGCAAACCTGATGGCAAGTGCCATCTGGGCAGCTGCACGCTTGACTTCTCAGTTCATGGGCAGTTATTTTGCGCCTTGTTTTTTCCACACGCTTCTTGCGACCCTGTTGACTATTTTGAATGAAACGCTTGATTGTTCGATGATCACGCTTCAGAAGCTTGGCAATTTTAAGAGTGCTGCATCCCTCTGCAAGATATCTCACTATTTTTGACTTTTTGGAGCCTGTCAAGTCCTTCTTTTGACCCATTTTGCCAAAGGAAAGGAAGTTGCCTAATAATTATGCACACCTGATATAGGGTGTTGATGTCATTAGACCACATCCCTTCTCATTACAGAGATGCACATCACCTAATATGCTTAATTGCTAGTAGGCTTTCGAGCCTATACAGCTTCGAGTAAGACAACATGCATAAAGAGGATGATGTGGTCAAAATACTCTTTTGCCTAATAATTCTGCACTCCCTGTACAGTCATACACAGTACAATATGCCGTGAAACGTTTATACATCTGCCCATCATGACCTTAAAATAAGAAAAAATATATATTGTATAATAATAATAATATATTTTTAATATATTATTACGAATTTAAATTATGGAGTGTAATAAGAAGTAAAACACACAATTTTAGAGACAGAAATATAAATTACAGCTATAGAAAATAAGACTAAATATAAAATATTTAAAACTTTATAAATAATATAGCTACAGAAAATATAACAAAATATAAAAAAATCTCATTCACAGCACACATAGCAGAGTAGCATGTTTACACTGCTTGAAACCATAGCTTATTTAAATAAAGTCTATGTATCTGTAAGGCAGTTATTTGAATAGTTAGTTTAAACATGCACAGATAGACATTTGTAGTAATTAAAACATACAATAGCATACATAAAGTATGTAATCATTAACGTAAAGCATATTCTTTTGTCTATGTTTTTTCAGGTATTACTTGTACAAACTCCCACACGAGCATCATACACCTCTGGAGGAGGGACTGAAGTATCTTTTTATGGATGTAGAGAGTGAAGGATGGACAGATGGGATGACTTTAGTTAATGACACCCAAAGTGCTGTTGGCAGAACAGTAGGACCTTTATATGAGGTACACCTCATCCCCGTGCAACATAACTGTCATTATATAAAGCTGTATGCTAAAGCATGTCATGATTTTGCCAAGTATGATGCAATCCTGAATTAACATCTATGTTCCTGGAACATAATGTTTGTTTGAAAATGTAATCCAGACCTATTCCCTACCCCTAAACCCAACCATAACTGTAAATTATTCCCAAATCAGAGGGGAATAATAATTGGATAACAATCATGTAGAAGTGTATAAACCAACCGTAAGCCTAAACCTAACATAAATGGTAAACATATCCCTTAACTCTGATTGGCTGAATCGAATGTTGTTCCAGGATCAACATAGATGTTAATCCAGGAACATGTCCTACATGGTGAAATCAGGTTGGCATGTGCTAAATTAATGGTATGTTTATATGTACTGTCAAACAGAAAGCTTCTTCCTTTGCAATGTTGACAGTTTTTGTGTATAGATGGCACATTTTAATAATCTCTCTTCACACACATCTGTGAAAATGATTGAAAACACTGTATAACTCATGGCAGGACAGAAATTAGGCTACGTTCACACTGCGAGGTTTACTGCTCAAATCTGATTTTGTTTTTCCCAGATCAGATTTTTCTGCATACAGTAGCTGTTCACATTGTTGTTATAAATGTGGCCCATATCAGATTTGCAATGTGAACAGATCGTGGTTCTAAACTGACCCGCGTGCGCAGAAGTACAGTTACGGAAAGCACAAAATGTCTAATTATGCACACAGTGTGTATACTGTATGAAGCACGTTGTCACATTATGCTTAATATGATTATTGCAGTTTTCACAGACAACCGTGTTGTATTTCATGAACTGTAAAGGGTTTTGTTCTGCTACTACTAATGTGTATTTTGGCGTTTGAAACTTAAAAGAAGTCACTTATGATTGAAAACCTTGATCATTTGTCATTTATGACAACCGCGGTTCGTGTCTTTCTGACCACCGGTGTAGTGAACTCATAAGGCGGAGTTGGTTTATCTCTGTTTGCAGAGTTATTTCATTATACTTCGTTATAAACAACAGGCACGTGCAGAAGGGGTGTTTGGGTGCTTAAGCACCTGCCCTTATTTCTCTTGTAGAGAAAGTTCATCCCTAAAAAGAAAGTGCCTTTTCTTTGCCACGGATCCCCTATCCGCAACACCTCTCTTCAGCTTCGCAATCAACCCGTGCCAAAGTCGTTAACCAGATTGGCTAACAAGCACCAGTTTTGCTTTCAAAATTTTTTCAACATGAACAACCAACTTTCTGTGGTAAAGTAATCTCCCTGTGTGCCATTCTACTACTGTATGCTGCTGAGGAGTAGATGATGTTTGCAGCACAGAATGATAAGGCATGTCGCTAGAAGATTATGTAAAAGTCCTATGAAACCCGACATAACCGTTCACACTGCGGTCGCACTGCTAAACATCAGATCTGTGTCTGATTTAAGACTACATATTAAAGTAGCACAAATCTGAACTGAAAAGATCAGATTCCTTGCGGTTTGGGCTGTTCACACTGTCATTACCTGAGTCACATGAGGGGGAAAAAATCTGATTCGGGCCACATTTGGCATACTTTGTAAAGAAACTTTATGGCATTATTGTAAAATCAACATATAAAACACGAGCATGATATCAATGTTTTCATTACATTATTATAGTTTAAGCAGTGCTAATAATAATTATTGTTTTAAAAAATTAGCACTTTGATACCATTTTTTTATTTATTTATCATGTAAGAATATTATGGTGTAAACATACCCTAAAAATCAAATGTCCAGCTTTGGCTAAGCAAGCCTTAGTTCTTCTTTCCGCAACATATATTTTTCATTACCAGTAATTTTCTGGCTTATTTAGGAGGAGCTTACTCAGCTTGTCTTGTTCTGTTTTGTAGTTCGCATATTTTTGCAGAAGTATTACAACTGCTGTGATTTGCATTTACATCACAAGGCTTAATCATACGTCTGTTTAAAATCAATTTCAATTTAGAGTCACATCTGAAAGTGTCAGACACCTTGTAAATTGATTAATCTAATAATGTGCCTTTGAACTATACACACATGCATGTATGCAGCAAGAGTCGCTCTCAAACTGAAACTCAAAGATGCATTTATGGCCAAATGTCCACATACTTGATTCATAACAAAAGAGGAACTCGTGCTTTAGATCACATGCTCCTCACAGGGTGTATCATCCTCTATCTCACGCAGTGTTTATTATAAAGAAGCTCTAAACTTTAACTTTCTTCCAGGGTGACGATGTTGGATACATCTTATATAATGACCAGCCACCAGAACATAAGCAGGATGAAGGCGCAAGCAGGAGTTGTGGCCATACAAAAGGTGCATTTGATTAATGAAGGGTTATTAAAGTTATTACAGTTTTTCTCAGTCGCTTCGGTACATTTCTCACATTCTCAGATCAGAATTCTCAAAACTACCTGTTCAATCTTCAGATCATTGTGTCACTTGTGCACATAAAAAAAAAGCAGATTCTCATTTCTTTCAACAAGTTGCAAATGCTTTTGTACATCCATGCAAATGATCATGTGCAATACTCTACTGTTTCCTACATTATCAATTGCTTATGTCATGTTTATCAAAATGTATTTTTTTGGTCTCTGTTCATTTGTTCATTTGTTCATTGCATTAGTATTTGCATGCAAAATGGCTGAACAAGTTGTCTTAATATTTTGTCATAATGCATTTTCCTAAACATTTCCATTAGACTTTTTTTTTCTAAATCAGTATACAATTGGTCAATTTCTCCCAGACAAGTCTTGACTTTTTCTAATGAAAAGGAGATTGTCCTATGTTCACATTTCTTTATACTTTACTTTTAATAATATGAGTGTCTTATCTGTACACAATGAGTATGTTTACATGGACACCAATAATATGATTTTAATACGATTAAGACAATACCCTGATTAAGAGTCTACCATGTAAACAACAATTTTTGATTCATTTAATAACTAAACAGAAATGAAATTCAGACATGTGGACTATGCCAATTTTAGTCTCATTTATGGGTATGTAGTACAGACATGTAAACACCTTAATCAAACTATTACCGTTGTGTGTGATTTTCGACGCATTTTGCGACAGGATAATCTATACACACACAGGGCTGTTTGACACTATTCTCTGCACCTATTGAGTCAGTAAAGGACCACAGACGTGTCCTTCAACGTGAAATGCAGAGGTTTATTTCTCCATACGACGTGCAGTATAAAATTCCATTGAAACAACATTCTTCCAGCAGTTCATATTCTCATCCAATATCTCATTTGTCACGGTGGCCATGAATGAAATGTTCCTGAATGAAAGCGAAAGTGCCAAACTGCAGTTAAAGTCGACAAATTAAGAATGAAACAGCCCAAATTACATGAAACGCTGTAGAAAATGTGGATATCGCAGTGACGCAGTGACGTTAATCGATCGAATTATGTGCTCTAACATGTTAAACAAGATCATGAAAGGAACTTTCCAAAAGCAACTTATGTAAACACCTTAATCATATTATTGTCTTATTCAGATTAAGGCAAATAATTTGATTACTGATGTCCATGTAAATGTAGTCAAGCACAAGGACTTTACAAGCACTGACACGTTTATTGACACAGAAATGTACAGTAGTTTTGAGAGATGAACTAAAGATTTTGAGCAAGTAATGGGTTTTGCAGGTAATCCATGGTGTTTTGCTGTTTTTACGCGTTGTTTTGAGTAATGCAGTTACTGTTTTGGGAATTTTAATTCTGATCTGAGAATTGTACCAAAGCGACTGAGAAAAACTGTAATAGCTTTGTTTCCATTGACCTATATTTATGCAGATTTTGGAATATTGTTTAAAAATAATGGTGGAAAAATTTGATGGAAACGCCAAGATGCGCAAAAATATGTATGTGCACAATTGAAGAGGATAAACTTTTTATCTGATAAAAATGTGCATGGGGGCGACAGTTGCTCAGTTGCTCGCCTCACATCAAGAAGGTCACTGGTTCGAGTCCCAGCTTGGTCAGTTGGCATTTCTGTGTAAGGTTTGCATGTTCTCCCAGTGTTGTCGTGGGTTTCCTCCAGTTGTTCAAGTTTCCATCCACCCAAAGACATGCACTATAGGTGAATTGAATAAACTAAAATGGCCGTAGTGTGAGTGTAAATGAGTGTGTATGGGTGTTTCCCAGTACTGCGTTGCAGCTGAAAGGGCATCCGCTGTGTAAAACATATGTTGGATAAGTTGGCGGTTAATTCTGCTGGGGCGACCCCTGATGAATAAAGGGACTAAGCCGAATGAAATAATGAAAATGTGCATAAACTACAATGGAAACACATTGACCAGATAAATTACGGCATGCGCATCAAAAAGTTCATGTGATTTTTGTTTTAACAGATCATGTCATATCAAAAATGGGCAAGATGACATAGCATTAATGGACAAACCAGCTGACCGACCACATTGTAAAACATCTGAAATGTGGTTTTGGTTATTCTAAAATCCCTCAGCCAAAGTCTGTCATCAAAGTGGATCAGTATTATTACCTCTAGAACTGTCTTAAGTGTCTGCACTCCTAAAAAGCTTCTAAAACTCACAGCTTATTCATTGTACTTAGTTTTCATCTTCTGAGGCGAAGTTAATTTATTATATTAGAAAAAGGCCCACTTTAATTTCTCCTACCTCAGCAAAATCCTTTTTTTTTTTTGATATTTGGTGCCAGTTTATCAGGAAGTGATAATGTTGTTCTCTTTGACTCATTGGTTGGAAACTGAGCTTTTTTTTTGCAAATGTATTATACGATATTGCAGTTTTGCGCATGCACATCTATTAATGGAAACCTAGCTAATGAAAAACAAAACACATTTCATTTATGAGATTGAAATGTATATTATTTTTTTTTTCTGTGTTCCAGGAGTTGTCATCTTTGATAAAGAGCAGGGCTTCTGGTTGGTCCACAGCACTCCTCATTTCCCTCCTCCTAAATCTGAGGGCCAGTTTTCATACCCCACTTCAGGCATAAATAACGGCCAGAACTTCATCTGTGTCACATATCCGTTTGAGCGCTTTCAGACCATAGGTATGATTCAGTGCTTTTAATAATAAGGTTTTTAATAACATGGGCAAATATTGCACAAGCATTAATACAAAATTGTATGCATGCTATGTTTTATCCAATATTAATGCATTCCTCCATTTGAGGATTATTAATATAATAAAAAGGATTATTACTTTTCATTGCCTACTGCAGTTTTCACCACAATAAGGGAGTACAAAAAAAATATTGGTCCCAATTTATATTAGTAGGCCTTAATTACTATATGCACTTGAATTTAAGCTTTTTTTTTCTACTGGTCTACTGGTTTGAACAAAAGTTGTAACAATAATAATGGAAAAAAGAAAAAAAACATTTACAATATTCTCTTTAAACGTAAACAATGAGTGTCAGCCAAATCAAAAAATTAACAAAACAAAAAGTTTTTAAGTCTAAACTAGACAACAAAAAGAAGTAATGAAAATGAAACCTGATATCTTTAGTGCACACAACATCCGATCTAAACTAATTAAACTACAAAACTCAAAATTACACCGATGGCAAAACACTCAAGCTAATCTAACAAAAGCAAGCTAAACTAAAACAAACCTAACAAGAGTGTCATAAGGCTCTGTTTAGAATCACGCAACAGCCATCAAAGCAGTTACTTAAAGCCAATGAAGTTTAACAAGCAAACTCAAATTACAACAGTAAAACTGAGATAAATATCACTAAATAAGCATGCCAAAATACAAACACGTGGAACACAAAGGTACACAGAGGCAGAGCGCACCCCACACACTGATCTGTCTGATCTTTAAATCCTCACGGCTCGTCCGGGGATTGATGGAACTGGCACTGTCATAACGATGATGGACAGTTAACTGAACCAATAAGCAACCTTAGAGTGAAGTGAGAAGTGGAGAGAGGAGGGTGAGGAAAATATATGCACATAAAACTAACATGGAACATAACAGACACAATAGGAAAAAAAAACGGTTGCAGCTTCCAGTTCATGCAGACTTTAAGAACTTTCTTTCACAACTGTTTACTATCATTTTACATGCAACTGTCTTTTTAAAAAAAACTGGCATTTTGTACGTTATTTAATGTATATTAAGGTAGAGAATGCTAAGACGCACAAACAGTGCACCAGTATTGTGTACAGGGCCAAAGTTTGCGCTTGATCTTTAAACTAATAACCTGAATTGTGCATCAATTCTACGGAAATGCGAAATCACATTGTTTAAAATATTTAATTATCAATACATCTGATATTGGAAACATTGCTTGATATGCATTCCAACTAACCTTTCCATGTGTAGTTTCTAAAGACAAAAATATTTATGGGATGCAGTTGCCATAGAGACTGTTAGAGTAACCATAGTGACAACACCTCTCACTGTGCTGCTTTTCAGGTCCATTCAGTGTTGTGCTCTAAACCACAGATTTATTATCAGCACTCTTTGATAACATTAATTAAGCAGTGCGCCATTTAACAAATCCTGTTCCTGGAGACGCATCAACAAGACATACATACAGTATAATGCTGATTATACTTCATTTATATTTTATGATCATTTCATACATTTTTATATAATGTAATTTGAGTTTTTGGTTATAAATTCATCATAAGTATTACTATTATTTAAATGTTTTCTTCTGTAAAATAAAATCTGTATTATTCATTTATTTATTCATTCATTTTCTTTTAGCTTAGTCCCTTATTTAGCCACAGCAGAATGAACCGCTTACTATTACGGCATATGTTTATCACAGTGTATGCTCTTCCTGCCGCAACCCAGTACTGGGAAACACCCATACACTCTTTCATTCACACACGCACTCATACACTACAGCCAATTTACTAGAATCCAATTCACCTATAGCGCATGTCTTTGGACTGTGGGGGAAAGGGGAGCACCCGGAGGAATCCCACTCCAACACGGGGAGAACATGCAAACTTCTCACAGAAACACCAACTGGCCCAGTCAGGACTCGAACCAGCAACCTTCTTGCTGGAGGTGATAGTGCTAACCACTGAGCCACCATACCGCCCCTAATACAGTATTATAATTATTAATAATAAAGTTGTAATATTATTAACAATAACAAAAACTTAACAGCAACAATGTAATAAGTTTTATTGACTCATGTAAGAATATTTTGTTGATAAAATTCTTAATGGAATGTATATTTTTAATGATATTAGAGATTATTTTTATTATATGTTATATTTTAAGGGAAGTGTTTAAAAAGGAGGAAATTTCCTGCATATTTATCATCACTGATCAAATTGAAAAATCTTATATTTTATCAGTGTTGTTGTACTTTGTATGTTTTATGTACAATGCATGAATATTAAGAAACAGTTATGATTGTAAATTATGTAGTGAATGGTACAAGTGCTGACATGAATAGGCAATGCTGCTGATATGCCATTAAAACACATACATACATACATACATACATACATACATACATACATACATACATATTAATTTAATTACTTGTATTTTATAGGTCTCTTATTGTAGTTTGATATATATTTTTAGATAATTTAACTTTAGTTATTTATAATACATTTCAGTATAAGTATTATATATATATATATATATATATATATATATATATATATATATATTTTTTTTTTTTACTGTAATATTATCAATGATAACTATGTGAAGTCAATATTTACAATTTTATTAATAATGAAAATCTATTTTCATATATTTATCACTGATCATATTGAGCTCTTATATGACTTTAGTGTTTACAATGCATGATTATTAAGAATGTTATTAACTATGTTACTATTAGAAATTATTAACTAATTATTAAGAAGTTATGATTGTAAATTATATATTGAATTGTACAAGTGTTGCATGAATGTAGCCGATATGGCATAAAAACAAAAACCAATCAGTTAATTAATTATTTAATTTATTATAATTTATTGTTTTTCCAGTTATGGGTTGCAGCTGGAAGGGCATCAACTGCGTAAAACATATGCTGGATAGGTGACCCCTGATAAATAATGGGACTAAGCCGAAAAGAAAATGAATGAATGAATGAATATAGTTAATTGACTTTAATAGGTCTTTTATGTTAGGTTAATATATTTTCAGATAATGCATTTTCATTTCACAAATTATTATTATTATTATTATTATCATTTTTATATAGATTATAATAGTATTGATGACAACAGCAAAAACAAACGAAAAAAAGAAAATTTTTTGAGTGATATTAGTTTTGTTTCAATTTATTTTTGATAACCTACAAGGTTTTTTATGCTGTAATAGAGCTGCACGATATTGAAAAAAAATGACATTGCAATATTTAGTTTTTCAAACAATATATATTGCAATAAGAAATCTATTTCACCAGATGGATTGAGAAAGTCTTTGTGTGAATAATTCACTATTTCAGAATGTTTGGGGTGATTTTATAATAGAGCGCATCTGCACAACTTATTCAAATTAACTTTAAACAATTTTTAGGGGTGAAAAAACATACAAATGAGAGTGTTTTATATTTGTCTGGTAAGTCCTAATGGCAGTCAGACACAAAAGTTTAAAGATCGAATGTAAAGTGACACTCGACAGTCTTTTTCTATAAAAATGTCATTGAATCAGTCTTTGTTAAAGCAACAAATGCTTTGTTTGTGCCTGGATGCTTTAAACCAGGGGTGTCCAAACTCGGTCCTGGAGGGCCAGTGTCCTGGAGAGTTTATTTATAACTTGCTTCAACACACCTGCCAGGAAGTTTTTAGTATATCTAGTAAAAGCTTGATTACCTGGTTCAGGTGTGTTTGATTGGGGTTGGAGCTAAACTCTCCTGGACACCGGCCCTCCACGACCGAGTTTGGACATCCCTGCTTGAAACTCACTTGTTATATCTAACAAAACAAAACTAATGCAATTAATAAACTTTAAATCCACAATAAACAAACTTTGCCATTAATCTACAAGCTCCTTTTCAACTATTAGCCAGAGTCATTGTGATGTCACTATTGCGGATGCACACATTGCAATACTGATGCTTAAACAATATATTGTGCAGCCCTATGCTAATGTAATGCCTTATTTAGAATGTATTTTCATTTCAATCTGCAATTATATCTTCCACAGGTGAGCAGCTTAAAAAAATGAACACATATTTTTTATATTAGTGTTGTTTCAGTTTATTTTAACAACCTACAAGGTTTGTTATTTTATGCTGTATTGAAATATATTTTCTCATAATGTATTTTAATTTTCTGTAACATATCTTCCGCAGGTGAGCAGCTGAAAATCAATCAGCCTCACATCTATGACTGCAGCATCCCTGGTTCACTGGCCGCTGCTGTTCCTGCTATGGCTCAGCTCTGTAAACCCGCACTGGACAGATGGGACAACACTTCCTCCTCCCCATCCAATCGCAGCGTCTCACTCCTCTCCCTGGCCAAAACAGAGTTCATTAGCTTTGCAAAAGGTGCATCATTTGCCAATGGTAAGATTCCTTTTTAACACTGAAATAATAATGAAAGAGACACTTTAATAATGCTAGCTAGTCAAATGTAAATTGATCAAGAGTTGAACATTTACTGTAGCTTATTTGTTAAGCAAATCTGTTTGGTCATGTCATTTTTTTAAATACTTTTTCTATGCAAATATGTTCTAGATTCACATATTTGACTACTGGGACTCTCTTTTATTTATTTATTTATTTTTGTCTTTTTTTCCCATGAAACCTATGCCAAGTTAAAAGATATATACTATACTATACTATACTATACTATACTATACTATACTATACTATACTATACTA
>CAIGQZ010033112.1:29918658-29930999 GCA_903798205.1 Danio tinwini
TATACTATACTATACTATACTATACTATACTATACTATACTATACTACACTACACTACACTACACTATACTATACTATATTCAATTAAATTTAATTTGATTTATCTTTTTTTTTATTATAGAAGTTCTAGTAAATTGAAACTGTCAGTTCAGCTTTTAGAGTTGAAATTCACTTCAGTGTGGTTACTATACTATACTATACTATACTATACTACACTATACTATACTATACTATACTATACTATACTATACTATACTATACTATACTATACTATTTATTCATTCATTCATTCATTTTCTTTTCGGCTTAGTCCCTTTATTAATCCGGGGTCGCCACAGCAGAATGAACAGCCAACTTATCCAGCATGTGTTTCACGCAGCGGATGCCCTTCCAGCTGCAACCTATTTCTGGGAAACATCCATACACACTCATTCACACTCATACACTACGGACAATTTAGCCTACCCAATTCAACTGTACCTCATGTCTTTGGACTGTGGGGGAAACCGGAGCACCCGGAGGAAACCCACTCGTATGCAGGGAGAACATGCAAACTCCACACAGAAACGCCAACTGACCCAGCCGAGGCTCGAACCAGCGACTTTCTTGCTGTGAGGCGACAGCACTACCTACTGTGCCACTGTGTTGCCCTGTACTATACTATATTCAATTCAATTCATCTTTATTTTTATAGCATTTTTACAATGTAGATTGTCAACGCAGCTTGACAAAAAAGTTCTAGTAAGTTTAAACTGTCAGTCCAGTTTTCAGAGTTTAAATTCTTTTCAGTGTGGTTACTATATACTATACTATACTATACATACTGTACTTATACACACACCTTTACTTATGTTTAAAATGTTTCTTTAATTGATTCTTCCTCCAGTCATTTTTTCTCGGTACAACACTAAAGAGAACTTTTAGCTAAAAGTGCAGTTCTTGGTGACTCATATAAAGCCAGTTAATTGTAACCATAATCATGTTAGTAAAAAAAAATCATGTCACAAATGCACATTTAAAGGGATAGTTCACCCCAAACCGAACATTATATCATCATTTACTCACCCCTTTACATGTTTTAATCCTTTGTGGTTCTTTCTAATGTTGAACAGAAAAGAAGATATTTAGAAAAATGTTGGAAACCTGTTTTACCATTGACTTTCATAGTATTTTTTTTCCTACGATGGAAGTCAATGGTTACAGGTTTTCAAAATGTTTCAAAATATCTTCTTTAGTGTTCAACACAAGAAAGAAAGTCATAAATGCAGTTCTTAGTTTGGAGGTCCCAGAACAGGGGTGTGTCGCGGATGAAAGTGAAGGGGGTTTGGGAGTCCCGGAAGTGGCGCGGTGAGAGAAGGGTGACGTATCTGGCTTGTTCCGGCTCAAATTAAGCCCTGCATAAATGTTTGGAACCATTTGAGGGAGAGTAAATAGCAAATACATTTTCATTTTTGGGTGAACTATCCCTAAGAAAGTGGGATTGTGAATCTTGATGATACACTAAGGTCTTATGAAGTGAAATGAACAGTCTGTGCAAGAAACAGGAACTCAAACATAGGCTGAAGCTTTTGCTATTATAAGAAAATTAAAGTGTTTTTTGACCATGGATTTATATTTGACATTTATTCATTTAGCAGTTGCTTTGAGTACGGGAGGACAAAAGAAGCTCTTCAAATCATCTGAGAGCAGCAGTATATACAGTGGGGGAAATAAGTATTGAACACATCACCATTTTTCTCAAAAATATTTCTAAAGGTGCCGTTAACTTGAAATTTTCACCGGATGTTGATAACAACTAAAGAAATGCAAAGAAAACAAATCCAATTAGTTAATAAATTAAGTTATTTGTAATAAAATAAAATGACACAGGAAAAAAGTTTTGAACACATGAAGAAAGGTACGTGTAGAAAGGCAGTGAAAGCCCAGACAGCAGCTGAAATCTCTCAGTAGTTCTTTAGCAACCTTCTGCCTATCCTTAATGTAAATTAATGTCAGTCCAGCATTTACATTAGTAGGATGATGAAGATGAAACCAGAGTGGACATTTCAGCAACACAATGATCCAAAACACAGCCAAGGAAACTCTCAAATGCTTTCAGAGAAAGAAAATCAAGCTGTAGAATGGCCCAGCCAATCACCTGACTTGAATCCAATATAAAATACAAATTAAAGATCAGATTTGACAGAGGATCCCCACAGAACCATCAAGATTTTTGCACTCTGTTGAAGTCTGTGAAAAACTCACACCTGAGCAATGCATGTGACTTCATTCTCCATATGAGAGTCGTCTTTAAGCCGCCATCAGCAAAAAAAGCCTTTTATATAAAGTAATCAGGGCTTTACATTACACCCGCCAAATGCGGGTAGATTTCAGCTCTGCCGGGTTAGACAGACACCTCCACTAGCCACTTTGGCTGGTTGGAAATCATTTTTAAATTGTAGTTTTCTTAAAAGCAGGGTTTGAAAATAAGCGTGGCCCAATATTCGTGCAAATGTGACCTTAGAATTGAGAAGCACCACGACTGACAAAACTGTTTGCGCGAGCAGAAAGCAGGTAAATACCAAACGAGAGGATCACTCGCATGCACAGATGATGTTGCTGATGATGTTGCGCGAAGCAACCGTCACCGTGCCTAGAGGAAGCGCAACTGGAGCGATCGGTTCCCTTTGAAATAGACTGGACAAAGAGCGATGATCGTGCACCCACAGTCCTGCTGCTTTCAAGAGCTCAAGATTTAAAAATAATAATAATACACTGCTTTCATTTTAATTTTTCTTTGAACAGATTATTAACAGGCCTATATTAATCGTGCACGTGATTATCCTTTCATTATCAAACAGGGTATGTTTCACCTGCTTTCTTTTGCTTACGGTTATTTTTGTTAATGTGGTTTCATTACATTTTTTTACAATAACATTGCTTTAATGGGAGATTCCTCCCCGTTTATGTGTAGATAACTGGTGATCTGGGACTTTTAGCCAGAACAGGTTATTTTCCCAACAAGAAAATTGTGGCTAGTGAAAATGGCGAGTGGCTATTATTGTTGGAAATCTACTAGCCGCAGTGGCTGGTGATCAAAAAAGTTAATGTTAAGCCCTGAAAGTAATAAATACCTTTCATTGTTATTACACATAATACATTTTTCAGATTTGTTTTGTTTTGTTTTATTTTTATGTTTGTATTGTTTGGGTTTTTACCTAAATCTGGTTCAATTCCATGTCAATAGCTCCTTTAGAATTTTTATTCCTAGGAAAAAAACATGACATGTTCAATCCTTTTTCCCCCACTGTACATGGTATGACAAGTCTAAGTTAGATTAAAAAAAAATGATGTTGCTAAATTTTATGGATGTAAACAAACTGAACGACCAAACTGTGTGAACATATTTTCCTTAATTTTTCCGCTTGTATCCAGATTTGTATCACTCTTGGGTGGCTCCTACTCTTCAGTCTAACCTGCTGGTTCAGTTCTGGCGTCGCTCCACCGGCATCCTGTCCTCAGACTGCTCTCCAAACTGGGAAGTTCTCAACATAGACCTCATTTCCCCAGGCCAGAGGGTCACGTTTAAGGCTACAGAGGATCACTCGAAGTGGGCCGTCAGCTCCAGCTCTGGGACATCTGGCGGCTGGGTCTGTGTTGGAGACATCAACCGAGACGAGGCGGAGGAAAAGAGAGGTGGAGGTACAGTGTGCCGTCGGGACGCTGTGGTGTGGAAGGCCTATCGCTCCTCTGCTTTGCAGTGCGAGAGCTGCAGTGGAGAAGTGCAGGCATGCAAACAAGCCCAACGCTTTCGCTGATGAAGCCGAACTCAGCAGAACGAACAACACAGTCTCAGCAGCGCAGGTGTAGGTGTCAAACAGGTACGATTATGAGGTCAAACACTTTTGCAAATCTGCAAAGAAGTATACAGGGTAATTCCTTTTAAAAAAACACTCACTTTTTATGAACATTTTACATCTTCCCTAGAGTTTTTTAATCAATTCAGCTGATCTCTGGGTCTGGCGGTAGCACTTTTAGCTTAGCTTAGCATAAATCATTGAATCGGATTAGACCATTAGCATTGCGTTCAAAAATGACTTAAGAGTTTTGATAATTTTCTTATTTAAAGCATGACTCTTTTGTAGTTACATCATGTACTAAGAAGATTGACAGAAGTTGAAAAGTTCCCATTATAACAATCAAGTAATAATCTTTGCCGCCATATTGTGGCTGCAGCAGACGCAAATATATTACCTAGAGTAGTTTACCTACACTGTTAAAAATGCTGGATTCTACACAATTCTTTCATGTTGTCCCAGCACAGATCGATTAAGTTAACTTAATAGTTTTTACAATTTTAAGTGGATTTAAACATAAATCAATTAAGTTGTCCGCAAAAACAGTAAGAATTGTGTTGTTTAAACTCATTTTGAATAAGTAATTTAAACAAGCAGCAAAAGTCATTTTCTGAGTATATTACCTATTTACTTAGCTAGGAGACTATTTTTAGTTGCTGTGTAATATATCAAAATTATTGCAATTCTTTTTTTGAAAGTCAATTTTGAGCAGGATGCTAATGGTCTAATCTGATTCAATGATTTATGCTAAGCTAAGCTAAAGAAATCGAGATCGGCTGAATGACTTCATGGGTTAAACTTAATTGTTTAACTCTATGAGAGTTGTAAAATGATTACCAAAAATAACAAAAGTGTGAAAAAAAAAACGGCAAATACAACTGAAATGTGAATTTGTGATTAACGATTTCAGTGTATTTTATATCTAATAACTTCAGGTACATTTGATTTTAATACAGTTCTATTGTGTCTTTAAAAGATAACTGTGAAAAAAATCTGTAATTTTACAGTTTATTTCCGGCAGCTGGGGTGTAAAATAACAGCTGTTTAATTACAAAAATTTACTGTAAAATATTGGACATTAAATTACAGAAATTTCCTTAAATTTAAATTTCTGGTAAATTTCTGTAATTCAACCTGTTATTTTACAATAAATTTCTGTAATTTAACTGCTGTTATTTTACTTTTTTTTTTAATTACTGATTTTTTTTACAGTGTGGTTAACTGAACTTTGACATTTTTATTCACCTTCAGGCTATTTAAGATGTACTGTTGGTGTTTTGTTTTTTTTTCTCTTAAAACCAATACGAATATTTTAGCTGAAACCGTGGTGCTTGGGGATTTCATAAAGTGCAAGTCAAGCTACTTTTGTACTCCAAAAAACCATACAGTATACAGGAAAAACTACATTATTACATGTGACTCCTGTCAATTTTATAAAGCATAACTATCGGTCTGCGGAAGAAGCTGAAGATTATTACCTTTCCAGATTATTACTCTCCAGAGTATCATGAAGAGGACTGTTTGCTGAGGCTGTGGTAATAATGTTATAATTAATGTTCAGTTTCTTACGCAGCCAATAATTTTTCTGGAAGCTTGGATATTAATTTAGTTCAGCCTGTATATGTTTTTTTACTCTCACAGTAATGGTTACATTAATTTAATAAATAGATACATTGATTTAAGCTAGATAAATCTCCAAGGACTACAGCTTCAGCTAAAAATGTACTTTTATGTTCTACTGAAGAACTGCTTTAGAAATGTGTGTGTATACAGAACACATTTGCTTGCACTGATTAATTTTTTTAAACCTATTAATTGTAGAGAGTTTACAAGGTGAAATGTGCAATTGCTGCAGCAATAAAACAAAAATGCAAATATTAGTGTCTTTTTTTAAGCTTATTTCAATCTTGTATTGTTTAATCGAGAGCGCTGTCGGGGAGTGGCTGCATCTGCAATGTTTCATTAAATCCACCAGAAGAGCATTTTGGGAATTAGTTTGAAAAATGTCTAGTATAATTTTTTTATTCACTCAAAGTTTGTTGCTTTATTACTTGAGACTATAACTACATTTTGCAAAATATGTTGTACAGTTTGAGCCTCCAAAAGAAGCCTGAACTAATAAACTAATTCTAAATAAAATAAGTATAAAAGTATACAAATAATGTTTGCTTTTTGTTCAAACTACTTTTTTAAAAGTATTTTGGGGGGTAAAGTTGATTGTTTTATGTTCAATCCACTTAAGCTTGTAAAAACTAATAAGATAACTTAAGCCTCATTCACACTAGCAGCAGCTTTGTAGCTGCCTGTCGCTCTGGGTGGCTGTGAAGTACTACGGCACAGAGAATACAACCAGCCTCTGAGTGAGCTGAAAGAGAATCACATGAGCTCTACTGGTGGCTGTCGCTCAAGAAAGTCACTCCTCATTTGCATCAAGTTGAAGGATTCTTAACTCACTCGACACACCCACCTGGTCGCCAGCGGTTGCTGTCGCTCGGTAAAATTTAGATAAGATACAGCTGCGCATCAGTATAACATAATTTTTTATGACACTGTATAACAATAATTAATACAGTACTGTAATGGTTGGGTTTAGGGGTAGACAATTTATTGGGTAATTTAATAAATAAAATAAAAATACTACTGTTTTTACATAACTGTGATGGTTGGGTTTAGGGTTGAGGTAGGGGTAGACGTTAATAAAATACAAATAATGGGAAATTTAATAAATGATATAAATCATTATCGTTAACTTTCGGCCGTAACCGTATCTAATCTAGCAACAACCCTGTCGTTCACCTAGATGGAGGTAGCCGAAAGTCGCTCACTCTCCGTTGAAATGAACAGTCACGTTGCTGCTGCAAGTAGTGAGAACGAGGCTTTAATTCCTTCATATTTTTTACAGTATATTAAAACTTAAAATTTAAGGACTTTTTGTACACTTTTTATGCTGTAATTGAATGTGATATTACATATAATATTATTACAATATTAAATATTTTAAACTTTATTTTCTAATAAATTTTTTATTCTAACAAAAAATTTAAGATATTTCAAAATGTTTTGTTTTTTTTCTGCAAAAATAATACCTAAAAACAATAAATAAAAATGTCAAGCATTCAGAGATTGATCATTTCTGAATACTTATATACTTAACTTATTAAGATTTCCAGTAAAATTCAAAACGGCTTTGCATAAAACATGATTTTAAGACCATTTTTGTAAAATTTTGAAATCATGAAATGCTTTAAGGCTCGTACACACTGGGACGCTTTTCGTTTGCGTTTATCGTCAGCGTTTTTCCGGATTCAAACCCAAGCGATTTTTCACAGGCGTCGAACAGAAAAGTATGCAAAATCACTCCTTGACGTTAGATGGCGCTACACAACTTTAAGCTCCTGACACCCGCTTGTAACACAGAGAAAGAAGACAAAGTTGACACGCTTGTTGTTATGGATGGTTTAAGTAGCAGCTTCAGCTCTAGCGATGAAGAAATGATTATTGTTCTCTAGTGCAATAAGCAGCTCCACGTTCATATCGCCTCTGGGCATCTTCTTCAATGTGCGCTCGCATTGACAGTGTTGCGCTTGAGTGTCTCCAAGTGCTGTTTACTGTAACTTCAGCAGCTCTGTGCACGTGAACAAAAGTGCCAATCTGATTGGTGGAGAAGGTTTTAAAGCGGCACATCAAACAAAAAAAACATGCATGTGGCGATTTATTTTTATTTTTTTATTTATTTATTATTATTATTATTTTTTAAATGACGCTTTTGCGCCTGTCGTTTTGCGTGTTGGTGTGCACAATCACATTGACGCCCTTTATTTAGACACGAGGCGTTAAACACCAACGGAAAACGCGAGCAAAAAAACATCTCGGTGTGCACGGGCCTTAAGTCATCGTATAAATGTGCCGATTTATTCCTTTCTTGAGTCTCTATAAACTTTACCAATCCTTATCCAGAAATCATGAATGTGACGTATATGTAATCAAACCTTAAAGGCATGAATGAAGTCTAACAGCTGCCAGTTGTATCAAAATTAAAGTTTATTACAAGAACAGGAGGTATGTAGTGCATAAACGTGTCAGAATACAGATCTGACAGAACAGGACAGAAGCTGCAACATGCTTTTCACAACACACCAGAACAACAATCACACAAGAGCACCTGATAATAAGGCACAAGTGACCAAAAAACAATAAAGTAACGCTATGATCAGAACAGGACACTACAGTACTTACTCGCTGCATACATCCCATACTGTTTCTTTTAAAGTCCAATTACCATTTTTTTCACATTAGTATGCTACATTGTTCCAGTTTTGCTGTGTCTAGTTATCATTTTGAAAAATACATATGGCCAGATAGCATATGCAGCATTAGTAATATAGGCAGCATTGAGTGTAGTTTGAGCCCAGCTAACAGGGAACATTCTCAGAACGTTATGGTAATGCTGTCTTAAAGTTATGAACAAACATTAATTAAATGTTTAGTGTTTTTCCAATAGGGATTTTTAAAAAAGGCATTATTATAAGGCAACTAAACCAACCAACTATGAGAACTACAACAATATAAACTTTGATTTGAAGCAAAGAAGTGTATATATTAAGCAAAATTACTGTGCATTTTCTGGCTTTAGTGAATTATTATTAAAAGAACTACTATGCAAATTTAATAAAAAATTTAGGAATATGCTGGTTAACCGTTATTTAAAGTTTACTGTATCTATAGGAACTATATATTGCAATGGTAATACAATATGTGCGTGGTGTGAATTGAATGTTAAGTGTTTTTCCAGCCTAATCTCACGAGAAAACATAAGTATTTTACGCTTTGTTAGTTAATGGCGAATTTGTACAAGTTCAGGCATACGAAAAGGTACGATTGTAAAAAGGGGTGTGGCACCCAACCCCACCCTTAAACCCAACTGTCATTGGATGATGAGCAAATCATAATAAATTGTACAAATTAGATTGTACGAGTTTAAACGAATTAGCCAATAAATCAAAAGGTTACAAATTGCCATGAGATTGTGTTGGTTTTTCCAATCGAGATGTAAAAAGGTCTTCATTAAGGAATTATTATAAGGCAACCAAACCAGCTATGAGAACTACAACATGATAAACTTTGATTTGAAGCAAAGAAGTCTATATATTAAGCAAAAATACTGCAAATGTTATGGTTGCAGTGAATAATTAATTAAACAACCACTGTAAGAATGAAACTATTTAATTAAAAAAAATGTAGGAATATGCTGGTAAAACGTTATTTAAAGTTTACTGTATCTATAGGAACTATATAATTCATATTATATATTGGTTGGTGTTTTTTTTCTGCACAGCATCATGGGTAATGTAGTTTTTCTTCTGCTTTTAAATAAGATTATTTAATATGAAGTAGTAATGCTCTCCTAAAGTTATGAACAAACATTCCTTCCAGTAATTGAATGTTAAGTGTTTTTCCAGCCTGATCTCATGAGAAAAACGTAAGTATTTTACATTTTTTCAGTTTAGTGGTTAATTTGTACGAATTTGTACAAGTTCAGTTGTACGAAAATGTACGATTTTAAAAAGGAGGCGTGGCACCCAACCCCACCCCTAAACCCAACCGTCAATGGGTGATGAGCAAATTGTACGAAATTGTATGAATTCATACGAATTAGCCATCAAATCAAAAAGTTACGAATTGCTGTGAGATTGCGTTGGTTTTTCCAATAGGGATTCAAAAAGGTCTTAAGGCATTATTATAAGGCAACCAAAACAGCTTTGGGAACTACAACAGGATAAACTTTGATTTAAAGCAAAGAAGTCTATATATTAAGCAAAGCTACTGCAAATTGTATGGTTGCAGTGAATTATTAATTATACAACTAATATACAAATTAAACAATTTATTAAAAATGTAGGGAGTATGCTGGTGAAACTTTATTAAGAGTTTACTGTATCTATAGGAACTATATATTGCAATGGTAACGCAAAATATGCATGGCGGGCTGATATAAAGATATATTTTTTTTTATTGGCGTTTTTTCTGAATAGCATTATGGGTAATGTAGTTTTTCTACTGCTATGAAATAAGATTATTGAAAGTGAAGCGATGGATTCTACAAAAGCAGACACAATCACTTAACAACCTCAGAGCTCACGCCAGGTCTGACACTAGTTAAAATAATAATAATAATAATAATAATAATAATAATAATAATAATAATAATAATTCTAAAATTAAATTCCCTATGAAGTAAGTTAATTTTTACTTCCCAAACCTGACTTTTGCACTCCATAACGTTCTCAGAATGTTCATGGAATGTTTTGTTCTCTGATATGTTTTAGATGTTTATTTTTAAAACATTTACTACTTTTTTTTTTTAGCAGAATGTTTGGAAAATGTACAAAAATAATATTCCCATAATGTTTGCAAAATGATAAAATAGATCCCTAAAATCAAAGTTCTGTCATTATTTTCTCACCTCAGTTCCAAATCAAAGTTTTCTGTTGAACATAAAAGACATTTTGATAAATGTTGGAAGCCTGTTTGCATTTGCGTTCAATAGCATTTAAAAATTTAAGTATCCACTGGTTTTCAACATTCCTCAAAATATTTTTAGTTTTTTGAAGAAGATACTCAAAAGAAAGAAATTAAAAGCAAGTAAACTTTATTTTTGGTTGAAATAAATGTTAAAACTGGATGTTAAAGCAAATAACAATTTTATAACAAAACTCAAAACTGAAAACTCTGTCATAATTTACTGATCTTTTACTCTAAGCCTTTCTTTCTCTCTTTCTCGTCTATCAAATCAAATCTTTAATTTGCATTTTATATTGGATTCAGCTCAGGTGATTGGCTGGGCCATTCTACAGCTTGATTTTCTTTCTCTGAAAGCATTTGAGAGTTTCCTTGGCTGTGTTTTGGATCATTGTGTTGCTAAAATGTCCACTCTGGTTTCATCTTCATCATCCTGCTAATGTAGATGTTAGACTGAAGCAGCTGATATTAATTTACACTGATGAAGGGCAGAGAGTTGCTGAAGAACTACTGAGAGATGAGCGATTTCAGCTGCTGTCTGGGCTTCACTGCCTTTGTACACCTCCCTTTATGTGTTTAATACTTTTGAACTGTGTTGTTTAATTTTATCACGCATAACTTAGTTATAATAAACTAATTAGATTTGGTTTCTTTGCATATATAGATTTTTTTGGTAACCAACATCTGGGGAAAATTTCAAGTCCAGAGCACCTTTAGAAATATGTTTTCTGAGAAAAATGGGGACGTGTTCAAATACTTTTCCCTGCTGTAGCTTCTTTAGTGTTCAGTAAAACATAGAAACTCATGAAGATTTGGAACCACTTGAGGGTAAGTAAATAGTGAGTAAATTTAAAGTTTGGGGTGAACTATTCCTTTAAGGTCAACGTTAGCAAAACGTTCTGTCAACCTGTTTTTTGTTAGCTAGGTAGTGTGCTATTCTGAACATGCTGAAATGAATTGTAAACCCCTCTTCTTTGCTATGAGCTCTGGTGTGCCTCTGTTCTCCCAGAGACGTCAACGGCACATCAGAGCGCAAGGTTCATCAGGGTACCAGCTTGACCATTCAAGCATTGTAAGCTTTTATCAGTACAAAAATAATGTCACAGGCACAGCTTTGTTGCAGTTTTTTTAAAGGAGTTGATTTGGTTTTGAAAACCAGCAAGTAGACCTGCAGTTCAACACACTGTTGGCTCTGTCCCAAAACCTAGTAAAGCTACCTACATAGAAAGCAATTTAAGGCATTATAGGTGCTTCCCACTCAAAAACTGCTTCAAAATGTAGCTTGTATGATTATCCCGCCTTCTCATACTTATGTTTAGCCTAAGCAGATTTTTATTATTGTTATTTTTGGGTCTATCTATTTTAAGAGTTGACCATGTTGGAGGGTCCGTTTCAATTTGTATGCTTAACTAGGTTTTAGAAAAGAGCCTCAAACATTAGCATAAGCATAATTATTCCGGTTTATATATTTAAAGAGAAAGCGCACAGTCAGCATGAGTTTGCATACTTGGTGAGGACGTTGGCGAACGGCCGTGTTTTTCAGGTAGGGTGGTGCTTTTCAGTATCTTTCTGCCCACACAGAGCAGCTCAGTGTTTGAAATGTTCCACAGGTGTAAAAGTACCTTCTGTGAGCCTTGAGTGCTGCTCTGTCTCATTAAGGCCAGACACTGCAGGCAAATACACTGTTAAAGTCCCGTGAACCACAAGAGTTGCTGCAGACTTTTATTATGTAAGTATTTATTATGACATATATTCAACTGAAATGGATTAAATCGGGTGCGGGGTTTATTTTTGCTTTTTTACTCTCATCTTTTACTCATGGGAAACTAATGGAATACTGAGTAGGGGGCGGTATTTATTTAAGCTTAATTTCCTCTTAACTTTTACTCACCGGAAACTAATGAAATATTTAGTAGGGGGCGGGGTTTATTTTTGCTTTATCTCTCATCTTTCAGTTACAGCAAACTAATGGAATATTGAGTAGGG
>CAIGQZ010033112.1:29938730-29951689 GCA_903798205.1 Danio tinwini
ATTTCCCAAATGATGTTTAACAGAGCAAGGAAATTTTCACAGTATGTCTGATAATATGTTTTCTCCCGGAGAAAGTCTTACTTGTTTTATTTCAGCTAGAATAAAAGCAGTTTTAAATTTTTAAACACCATTTTAAGGTCAACATTATTAGCCCCTTTAAGCTATCTATTTTTTTCCGATAGTCGACAGAACAAACCACTGTTTTACAATAACTTTCCTAATTATCCTAACCTGCCTAGTTAACCTAATTAACCTAGTTAAGCCTTTAAATGTCAATTTAAGCTGTATAGAAGTGTCTTGAAAAATATCTAGTAAGATATTCATCATGGTAAAGATAAAAAAAAAATTAGTTATTAGAAATGAGTTATTAAAACTATTATGTTTAGAAATGTTTAGAAAGAAGCTCTCTTATAAACAGAAATTGGGGGAAAATAAACAGGGGGCTAATAATTCAGGGGGGCTAATAATTCTTATATATATATATATATATATATAATAACGAGCCATGGTCAACCAAAGCTTAAAAAAACCTTGTCATCGTCTTGTTGAACAGCTACAAAGCCAAGAAGAAGAGCAGAATCTGCCGTGAGTCCTGTTGTTGTTTATGACGCCGCCTAATAACGTGCGCATGATTACTGAAGTGCTTCTGACATCCTTTCAGAAACAGACAAACGCGGGAGTGAATCACGAACAAAGGAGCAAGTGAATTTTTTAGCAACCTAAACCATGAACAAACTGCCATGTTTAATTAGTATGATCGCCTTTTGGACTATTATATTAGCTTAGAATGACGGACTTACTTTTTAACAAGATGTTAACGTTACATGTGCTAGTAAAGTAAATGTATGGGTTTTTTTTGTGATTGGTAACATTTCAGACACTGCGAAGCTCTTTATGTGTTTATATATGCTTTATTTTGTATAATCGCAGATGTTAAAGTAAGCTATTTTGCATTATCATTGATCTGCCGCTATAATAAAATCATGTTCATAGAAAGGTTAGTAATTAACATTTATACACAAGTATTTATATCATAGGTCTCAAACTAAATTCCTGGAGGGCCCCAGCTCTGCACAGTTCTGCTCCAACCCTATCAAACACAGCTGAGCCAAATAATCGAGGTGTTCAAAAGAGTCATGAACACCTTCATTAGTTGGTTCAGCTGTGTTTGATCAGGGTTGGAGCAAAACTGTGCAGAGCTGCAGCCCTACAGGAATTGAGTTTTGAGACCTATGATTTATATGTATAAAGCATCTGTTTAGTAAGAAGTGCTTTTTATACTATATGAGAACTTTGAGTGAGAATGATGTCGACTGCAACTTTCTGTCGTACACCACACCTACCAAAACGGTACCATTTGACAGTGGAGACACAAGCCTGATAAAGGTGACCCGTACTGAACCATACCATACTGTACCACTTAGTGGAAACAAGACATAATATTATGCAGAGCCTAAAAATAGTCTCCAGCTAGTTAACAATGTAACATCACTGTGTAATATGATTGTGCCTGCTGCAGCCATGGTACGGCAGCAAAGTTCTTTAATTATTATGCCAGAATGTCGACCATTATTCACACTATTTTTACAAACATCAGCTGGTTTATAATGCAGAGTGCTTACTGGAATAAAAATGTATGATCATGAATGAAAAGGTTATCTGTCAGCTGTTACACATCTGGCACATTGTTTTTTAGAGATAAAAAAATGGATGTCTCAAATTTTTCTGTGCATGAACATGAATAAGACAGAGGTTATGTTGATCGGCTCCCCCAACCAACTAAGTAAAACTATACCCCTTAACATTAACCTTGATGGCTTGGTGGTGGAGGTCCAGGCCAAACTAAAAAACTTAGGGAGGTAATATGTGATAAAAATCTAACCATGTGCTGTCCACTGTAAAGACTTCATTTTTTCATCTCAAAAAATTTTTACGCATCCACCCCATGCTGTCCTTTTCTGTGGCAGAACTGATCAACACCTTCATTTTTTTCCAGCCTTGACTATTGCAATGCCTTACTAGCTGGCGTTTCCAAAAGTAACATCAATAAACTTCAATATGTTCAAAACTCAGTGGCCAGGATTCTGACAGGGACTAAAATCAGAGAACGCATTTCTCCTGTTTTAGAATCTCTCCATTGGCTACCAGTCAGATTTCGTTTTGATTTTAAAATCCTCATGCTTACATACAAGGCCCTGCATGGTTTGGCTCCACACTATCTCTCTGAACTCTTAATTTGGTACTCCCCTTCACGTGTCCTCCGTTCCTCTGACTCTGTTTTTTTAACAGTTACCTCCACACGTCTGTGTTCTATGGGTGACCGGGCTTTCAAATCTCGGGCTCCAAAGCTCTGGAACTCTCTCCCCCATGACATTAGACACGCTGTGTCGTTTAAATCATCCCTGAAAACTCACTACTTTACACTTGCCTATTCATAAGCTTTATTTGGCTTTTTTTGGTGTTTATTTGGTTTTTGTTTTTAGATATTTGAATGTTTTACCAATTGTGAATGTCTTTAGCCGGAATGATTCATTTTTAGCGTTATTTTAAACTGTTTTATATCTTTGTCTTTCTTTGGTGTAAAACGCCTTGAGAATTATAAGAATTTGCTATATAAGAATAAATTATTATTATTATTATTATTATTATTATTATTATTATTATTATTATTATTATTATTATTATATTAGACCAGTTCTGTCAAAATAGCTCTGCCTCTCCATTAAGCAGAATCCTTTCTAATTTGCATTGCATAAAGTGCTATAGAAATAAAGGTGACTTGACTATTACTTAAAAATGTTGAGTTTCCTACACAGGCTGATTGCTTCACTTAATACAGTAGGACCACAATATATTATCATAAGCCTTTGTTTTTCCTGTATATTTGTTTACTTGTATATGCTAACTTGTATTTTATTCACCACCAAGAACCATCATTTAAAAAAAAAATCATCTTTAATAATTTCCAGAAGATAAAACTTTCCTATATCTTTGAAGGCCTTATGATGAGCTAATTCACATCTTTTTTATTTTTATGGTTGAATTATTCCTTTAAAAGAATGACGCCCAAGTTTATTCTCCTTGAACTCACCCGTCGCCGTTTATCGAAGTTGATAAAGCCATTCTGTAAGAGACAAAAATTAATTGTGGTTACACTTTGACAAGTGCAAATATGACTCAGTTTTGTTTTGACACATCTTTTTTTTTCCAGCTGAGCTTTGACCATAGCGAAACCACAGCTATTTTAATACTTCACAGTTTGATGTGTTGATACTGTTCTTTTTGGTCTCTTTTTTTCAGATCTGTTTGATGGCGGAGCAGAAACTAAACCTCACCTGTAGTCTGTCTTTGACTGCAGTGTCCAGCATGGTGAGATCTCTGAGGAAAATGCCCAGGTATGGCACAGTGCCTTGAGCACACGACTGCAAAAGAAATACACTATTGAGGAAGGCATTTCAATACATCAAAAATTATATAGTACATTACACACTGTGATAATAATGAATGGGGTTCTCTATGGGTTTCAGATCAGGTGAACAAGGAGGCCATGTAATTAGTTTTTCTTCTTTTAGACCCTTTCTTGCCAGCCACGCTGTGGAGTACTTGGACGCGTGTGATGGAGCATTGTCCTGAAAATCATGTTTTTCTTAAAGGATGCAGACTTCTTCCTGTACCACTGTTTGAAGAAGGTGTCTTCCAGAAACTGGCAGTAGGACTGGGAGTTGAGCTTGACTCCATCCTCAACCCGAAAAGGCCCCAAAAGCTCATATTTAATGATACCAGCCCAAACCAGTACTCCACCTCCACCTTGCTGGTGTCTGAGTCGGACTGGAGCTCTCTGCCCTTTACCGATCCAGCCACAGGCCCATCCATCTCGCCCATCAAGACTCACTCTCATTTCATCAGTCCATAAAACCTTAGAAAAATCAGTCTTGAGATATTTCTTGGCCCAGTGTTGACGTTTCAGCTTGTGTGTCTTGTTCAGTGGTGGTCGTTTTTCAGCCTTTCTTACCTTGGCCATGTCTCTGAGTATTGCACACCTTGTGCTTTTGGGCACTCCAGTGATGTTGCAGCGCTGAAATATGGCAAAACTGGTGGCAAGTGGCATCTTGGCACCTGCACGCTTGACTTTTCTCAGTTCATGGGCAGTTTTTTGTGCCTTGTTTTTTCCACACGCTTCTTGCGACCCTGTTGACTATTTTGAATGAAACACTTGTTTGTTTGATGATCACGCTTCAGAAGCTTGGCAATTTTAAGAGTGCTGCATCCCTCTGCAAGATATCTCACTATTTTTGACTTTTCAGAGCCTGTCAAGTCCTTCTTTTGACCCATTTTGCCAAAGGAAGGGAGGTTGCCTAATAATTATGCACACCTGATATAGGGTGTTGATGTCATTAGACCACATCCCTTCTCATTACAGAGATGCACATTACCTAATATGCTTAATTGGTAGTAGGCTTTCGAGCCTATACAGCTTGGAGTAAGACAACATGCATAAAGAGGATGATGTGGTCAAAATACTCTTTTGCCTAATAATTCTGCACTCCCTGTATATGTTACCAGCAATGTATGAAATCCCGGTATTTTATAGAATGCCTAGGAAATGTATAGAATGCCTGATGGTTTTAGGCAAAGTATGAAATGTAAGTTTTCTGAAAAGATTTTGCATACTTTTCCTGATTTATTCCTAGGCAAATTATATATTATAAATTGACAAGAATGATTTAGGCAAAGTGTTAGAAGAGCACAACAAAAGTCTTTATTGATCATTACATATTTCAAAGTGGAAGGAATACGGAATAAAGCAAAATTATGTTCTTACCGGAAAAACTATTACAGCAGAACTAAGATTTAAGTATTTGTTACAGTAGGTTAGACTGGAACAGCACTTTAAAAATGTACTTTTCTTATTTCATACAAAAACGCTTAATATTTTGGCACCTTGGTCTTGCACATTCATATTTCACGAATTAGTGAACAATTGCTTACTAAAAAGGACAGGATGTTGTTGTCGGTGAAAACAAGTAGAACACAACTGGAATGAGCTACTTGTTGCAGCAGGGAAGACTAGAATGACATTTTGAATTGAGACGTCGTGAGAAGAATTATGGCAATATTGTCTGTGATGTGGTAGTGGAACCTCGTACCGGCAATACGCTGTCTTACAATAATGTTCAACACTTAGGGCGTACTCACACTATGCTATCCGAACCGTGCCCAGGCCCGTTTTCCGGATCGTGACTTTTAAGGGACTGTTTTATATGGATTAATTAATTATTCTTACTGTTAAATGAACGCAATGAACGTTGTAGTTTATTAAAGACGCAAGTCCCTCACTACACGTCAGCTGCACTTTCAGCAAACCTCCTAATTCTTGCAGCAAGAGGACTTTATGATTGTTTATGAGCGTCAAAAGTGACTGATCTGTTTAGCAAAATATTTGACTGCGTGTCACCGCATATCAAACGACTTAAACGTTATAACAAAAAAAATATCTACTGTGCTGAGCGAGAGCTCTTACTGAACAGCGCATCATCGATGACATAAGCGTGCCCAGGCCCGAATGTAATGTGAGTGCGGGCCATCAGGGGAGACGGGAGGGGGGACAAGCGTGTTTTGGCCCGGTTCAAGGCAATGGTATAGTGTAGAGTATAGTATAGTGTAGAGTACGACAACCCAAGCAATACCGCCAACATTAGTGGTGGGAAAAATGGCAGGGGTAGGCCAGTTACATACTTGTCCGCATGGCAACTCGACATTCTGCCTAGGCAATGTATAAAGCAACAATCATTTCATACTTTGGCATTCAATTTTAGAATTTTACATATTGAGCTTATTCTTCAATGTGGAAGTCCCCTCGTTTTTGCGATTGTTTTAGAACATCCGATTCAGTCGCCTATTGGAGAAATGACTAGGAATGATAAACGCCAGAAAACAGTGAAACTACTTGCTCTACAAACAAGTATTTGCATGAATATACAGACAAAATAAAACAGTATAATAAGAAAATATCAGCTTGCAACATCAAGCAGCAAAACGAGCTGTTTTTAAAGAGCCCCTATTATGGGTTTCTCAAAATGACCATTATGCAGTGTGTAACACAGCTCTAGGTGAATGAAAACATCCAGCTGAGGTTTAAATCTAAAAGTGCAGCATGTTTAAAACTATTGATTCTTTAGTGAAATATTTCACTCAGAGTCGAATAAACAAATCGAGTTTGGTTCAGATCTTTTGTTTGATTGCATCGATGTCAATACGGTACATCACCAAATATGGAGTTCCAGTTCCGGTAAAATGTGAACGCGCTTACACTTCAGACACTAGCAGAGGGGGATCACGAGACTGATCATGACGCGAAGATGATGATCACTGACAGATGGAGATTCGGCTGCAGGGAATAAAGGGTTAAAGTTCATTTTTACAACAATACCAAAGTATAGCCAACCTAGTGCTGTGTTTGTTCCTGTCATCTTTCTGATTATTAATACAATAACCTATGCTGCACCACAGGATTCGTCGGCTGTTTGCTATTGAAGGAGCAGCAGAGACTATGGGACTTTGTCAGTATTTATAGTTCAAGTGGACCAGTTTCTTCTTCCTCCGGATCATAGCAAGTAAGTGTCATTAAAATTGTTGCCTTGTTTTGTGTAGTTTGCAAAATATGTGTTTAATTGTGTGTTATAAATCCCTCAGGTTAAATTTGTATGGGGCTGTTCACATATTGCATCTAAAACCATGTTGAAAACGTGACGCGTGCTTTTTCCTTGACCAATTTTAAATGCGTTTCTGAACTTGCGATCCTCTGCTGTTTGCCTTTGCTATGGCCACCATCAGCTGTTCCTCACGCGCGGTGCTGTCAGTTTTCAAAATAGTTCGACTTCTGCCACAGTAAGGATTAATACTGAATGTGTGTTGTTGTTATTACTTGGGGTTATGTTTAAGAGTAGAGTAATATGCTGGTGTTTAACTGCATTGCTTTATTGCATTCCTGCGTTGGGCTTTCTGCTACTTTCTGCATACTTTCTGCTTCTTCATACTGTAGCTGTGGCGGGCATTTCTCTCTGTCTCGCACTGAACGCAGTCGACCAATCGCAACAGACTGGGTCATCAGATTAGCTTCACACTAAGGACAGGTTTAGGAACAAATGAATAGCTAAACAATTCATATTAGAGTCATAGGGATAATTGGGTAAAAATAAATGCATATTATAAGACAATGAAAGTGTTTTTTTTACCTTGTACACATATCAGCATGTCGTTAGAGACCCCCAAAACCAAAATATGACCTTTTTTAATGCAAAATAGGGGCTCTTTAACATCTAAAAATGAATGGAAGTGAATGAGACCAGAAGTCTCAAGCCAAAAAGATTCAAATGGATGCACCCACTCGTACACGGAGAATACACTGCAAAACACCAGTTAAAGTTTTGGAGTCTGTATAAATTTGTATTTCATTCATACCCAGTCTTTAGTGTCCTTCAGAAATCCCTCTAATATCATGTTTTTTTTGCTCAAGAAATACAGTTTTTCTGTGCTAAAATTAGCCAAGTCAACCCTGTGAAAAACTGTTCAAAACAAGTGTTTGTTTGAAATCAAAATCTTTTTGTAATGTTTTACTGGATGGTCAGAAATTAATCAGGACTTATTTGGGACTAAAATTAACAATAATTCAAGACAAGGATGTCTTTGCAAAACTAAATAATCTACTAGCACTAAAAAAATTAAATGTGCAGGTTGCTACAAGTATCTGCATATGCTACAGTACATTTAATTTTTAAAAGATGTTTTTTTTTTAATTGCACAGCATTATAATCAATCTTGATAGTTTATGCTGAGCTTATGAATGCAGCAGCCAATCAGATGCATTTGATTTAGTCCCCACTGAAAATGCCTCAGCGTAGCGAATTCTCTCATAAGCAACAATGATATAAAGCAGATATAATGAAGAGTTTTTGCTAAATCCCTATTTGCCCAAACACAATGTTTTTATCTGCATTCAGTCACCATTTTATATTATTACTATAATATTAAAGGCAATATTAAAGAAGCAATCATTCTCTCATTAATGTTTCAGTCATACCCTGTAATGAGCTCTTGTTTTAAAATTGTATAATTTGTATTTCTATATATTAAATTTGATTATGCCTAGTTGACATAATATACAGATAAAATTTATAACTTTGAAAAAATTGCCCCTTCAAAACTTTAAATGACATTATGATGACTTCAAAATGTGCTTTACGGTCACATTAAAACAATAAAATAATAGCCTTGCATGATAATATTGTAAAAAAATATAAAAAACTGCACTGCTTTATCTTACACTGTAGACCAAACGTCTTCACAAGGATAGTAAAACCTGAGATTTTTGACCTTTTTTTATTATTAAATAATGTTTTGGTTATTGGAGAAAAAATATATAGTTTGGCCCATATAAAAAACAATAAAAGTCTATGGATAATCATGACTAAGACAATCTACAGAATACATTTACATGTCATCATTTAGCAAACGCTTTTATCTAAAGATACCAAAGAAACCTAATATAAGTGCATGTGTGAGTATGTGTGTGTGTACTGTATATATTAAAAAAAAATGCTTACCCCAGTAAATCTCCTGTTGTTGATTTTAGTGTCATGGTTTGCAAATTTGGAAGTCCCCTCCTGCAAAATGAAAGTGCTTTTATTACTGAAAACTTGTGCTATGGAGGCATAAATAATTCTGTGTTGGCAAAATGGTTTTGTGTGATGCATTTAAATCTGGCATGTTGGGACCGTTTTGGGATCTGAATGTGCTTTTAGAGCTCCAGTGCAGAGGAAGAAGATTATTATTTTTGTCATTTCTGGATCTTGACACTGAGTACATTTACATGGACACCAGTAATCTGATTTTAATACGATTAAGACAATACTCTGATTAGGAGTCTACCATGTAAATAGAGATTTTTTTATTAATTTAATCTGATTTAGGTCATAATCAAACTAAACAGAAATGGAATTAAGACATGTGGAGTATGCCGATTTTAGTTGCATTATTAAAGTGCAGTACAGACATGTAAACACCTTAATCAAACTATTACCGTTGTGTGGGATTTTCGCCACATTTTGCGACAGGATAGTCTATACACACAGGGCTGTTTGACACTATTCTCTGCACCTTCCGAGTCAGTGAAAGACTACAGACACCTGCATCACAAAATGCAGAGTATTTTTTTTCCCCATACGTCGTGCGGTATTCAAGTCCATTAAAGCAACACTCTTCCAGCAGTTAATACTCTCATCCAGTATCTCGTTTGTGATGGGGGCATGCATGAAATGATTCTGAATGAAAGCGAAAGTGCCTAACTGCAGTTAAAGGATGTTAAGCAAATTATGTGCTTTAACATGTAAAACAGGATCATGAAAGGAACATTCAAAAAGCAACTCATGTAAACACCTTCATCATATTATTGTCTTACTCAGATTAAGGCAAATAATTTGATAACTGATGTCTATGTAAACACAGTCAGTGATTGTCACTATAACCTTTTAAATGTCCATGTCTACTTTTGTGTTCTACAAAAAAAGGTGACAGTTTGCACAATGACAACAAATTGTATTTTTTTTATTTTATCTGCAGAATGTGTCTGTGAAATTTCAGCTCAGGTACACCTCATACTGTGGAATATATTATTTATTTTACCATGCTATAAATTCCCCATTTGGGCTGAAGCAAAAACACACCATTTGTGTCTGAAATGATAACACTATGCACTTTTACACTAAACCGTGTAGTTATTTGTTTACTGTAGTCCTAACTGGATTTTTTTTTACTAAATGGAAATTAAAACTTTTTTTGAGTCAATGTTCAATGGTTGCCAAATTAAGACACATGAACAAATGCACCAATCTCATTGGTTGACCAGTTTTTAACATGGTGCATTAAACCAAAATAATAAATCCAAGGTGGCTTTTTTTAAATGACGCTTTTACATCTGATGTATTACACGATGGTGTGCATGCTCACATTGGCACGCTTCGTTTAGTCATGTTTCCATCCACCTATTTGTATTTTGGATATGCGCATAAACAATGTTTGATGAAAACGCCAAGATGTGCATAAGTTTTGAAAATGCGCATAAAATTCGATAAAAAAAGATGTGCATAAACTCAGAAGGAAACACTTTTACCTAACAAATTCTGGTATGCGCATTAAACAAGTATTTTGTTAAAATAACAAAAAAAGGCAAATATTATTTTGTTATAAGAGATCATGTAAAGATAAAAAGGCTGAGCACATTGTAAAACCTCTGAAATGTTGTTTTGGTCATTCTAAAATGCCTTAACCGTTTTAGTATTAGTGTTATTATATTATTAATGACCTCCGGAACTGTCAATAGTGTCAGTGCTCCTTGTCTCACACCTTCAAACGCCACCACACATTCATTGCATGTCGGCATTGTCTTCTGAGGTGCAGGTCATTTATTAAATAAAGAAACGATTCACGCAGCTTCTTCTACTGCATCAAATTCTGTTTTTACTATTGATATTTGGCACCAGTTCATCAGGAAGTGACGATTTTGTACTCTTTGTCTTGTTGGATTGAAACGCTGCTTTATTCGCATGTCTTTTATGCGATATTCTAGTTTTGCACATACAGTTGAAGTCAGAATTATTAGCCCCTCTGAATTATTAGTCCCCCTGCTTATTTTTTTCCCCAATTCCTGTTTAATGGAGACAAGTTTTTCTCAACACATATCTAATCATAATAGTTTAATAACTCATTTCTAATAACTGATTTATTTTATCTTTGCCATGATGACAGTAAATAATATTAAACTAGATATTTATCAAGACACTTCTATACAGCTTAAAGTGACATTTAAAGGCTTAACTAGGTTAATTAGGTTAACTAGGCAGATTAGGGTAATTAGGCAAGTTATTATATAATGATGGTTTGTTTTGTAGACTATCGAAAAAATATATAGCTTAAAGGGGCTAATAATATTGACCATAAAATGTTTAAAAAAAAATAAAAAAAAACTGCTTTTATTCTAGCCAAAATAAAACAAATAATACTTTCTCCAGAAGAAAAAATATTATCAGACATACTGTGAAAATTTCCTTGCTCTGTTACACATCATTTGGGAAATATTTAAAAAAGAAAAAATCAAAGGGCGGCTAATAATTCTGACTTCAGCTGTACATGTAATTCACATTTTTGGAAGGAAACAAAGCTCTTGAGGCATTAAACATTGTAAAATCACCTCGTTGTGCACCGGTTAATACACATTAATGAAGATGAACATTTTAAAAACCTAACAGGAGTTCTTTAAAGCACAGTGATAGATTACAGTGTGTACAGTCACACTTTGCATGTTTACAGTGTGAGGTTGTGTTTTTGCATGACAAGAGATAACCCGTCATTAGTTCCTCTCTACAGGCCTTGTTGACCTGATGCAGTGCAGCATCGATTGACCTGCTATTTCCCCATCAGTGCATGACCACGCTTTCTAATACCATTAGCTGTACACCAGTGTGAATTGGCAGCTTTGTGTGCCACTGTGACTGACCTCTTTGAGCAGCTCTCGGCTCTGAGAATAGTTGTCTTTCTCTGAGAAGATGTCAGAAAGCTCCTCGTATCTCTTCACAGCTTCTCTGTCAGTGTAGAGGAACAGACTTTAGGTTTTTGTTAACATAAAGGCATCACTCTTATGGAGAATGCATCACGTTTCAAGTGCAAATGCAAATTGGAATTATGAGTGTAGCCATAACTACTGTTACAGATAAAATTACACTAGAAAATTGTTTATAGAACAAGAAGAAGAAAAAAAAACATTTATATTGTAATAAAATGACATACTAGGGCTGGGCTGATAAACGATATTAGGTAACACTTTATTTTGATGGTTCATTTGAGTATTAGTAGACTGTCTGCTTAAAATCTGTTGATACTGCTCCTTCAACAGACATTTAACTGACTATAAGAAACTTTGTCATGTCAACTTACACTAACCCTAACCCCAACCCAACAGTCTACTTATAATCTAATGAGCATTAGTTGCAATGTATCTTAAATTCATCAAACGGACCATCAAAATAAAGTGTGACCCGATATTATATCGAATCACGATAAAGATTTTTGTCAATAACAATGATAAGCTCTGGACTTTTTACTCTATATTGATCTTAAGGCCAATCACACAGAAGAAATGTGCAACAATGGGAATCTTAAAATGTGTTGATATTAGGGATGTATTGAGCTTTCCGAACCAAAAAATTTATCGACTGAAAATATGTTGTTTCATTCAATGAACCTCTACTTTTTGTATTGCAAAATATTTATCGTTCAATAAGAAAATAATTATCGAGATTGCATTTTTGCCGTATCGCCCAGCCCTATGACATAATTGACTGACTATTTATATACTGTATACAGTTGAAGTCAGAATTATTAGCCCCACTGTATATATTTTCCCCAATTTCTGTTTTAACGGAGAGAAGATCTGTTCAACACATTTCTAAACATAATAGTTTTAATAACTCATTTCTAATAACTGAATTATTTTATCTTTTCCATGATGACAGTACATAATATTTTGCTAGATATTTTTCAAGACACTAGTATTCAACTTAAAGTGATATTTCAAAACTTAACTAGGTTAATTAGGCGATTTATGGTAATTATGCAAGTCATTGTATAAAGTTGGTTTGTTCTGTAGACAATCGAAAGAAATGTTGCTTAAGGGGCTAATCGTATTGATCTTAAAATGCTTTAAAAATATTCAAGCTGAAATAAAACCAATAAGACTTTCTACAGAACAAAAAATATTATAGCAAATACTGTGAAAAATTTCTTGCTCTGTTAAACATACTTTGGGAAATATAAAAAAAAAAACAATTCACAGGACGGTTCATAATTTTGACTTCAACTGTTTACAAATTTATAATAATTAAATTATATATATATATATATATATA
>CAIGQZ010033112.1:29952089-29963251 GCA_903798205.1 Danio tinwini
TATATATATATATATATATATTTCTATATATATAATATATATTTATTTGACAATAAAAATATATTATTTAACAAAAATCTTAAACGTGTCATTTGAAATGATTTGTATATTATATATATTTTTGTAAATAATTATATATTTAATTTAAATTAATTACATTTTAATTAATGACTAAAAATATGTATACATTATTATATACACTGTAAAAAGGTGGGTTCCACACAATCCCTTCATGATGTCCCAATGCAAATTGATTAGGTTCACTTAAGCCATATGTCTCAAACTCATGCTGCATCTCAATTCGCATACTTATAATACACCCTAAAAGTACAGTATGTCTCTTCTTTATGTGAAGGAAAATACTTTTGATTGTGTAACAAAAGAGTATGCAAGCTTTGGGTCATACTACTTCCTCATTAACAGATCTTTATGTTCCTTAGTTATGAGCCCTGTCAATCATCCACACATCTTCCACATTTCTGTCATATTTAATTTCCTACCTTATTGGAGAAGCAGCAGCAGCAGGTTAATCTGCCATTCACGAGTCTTTCATGCAGAGCAGTCTCCTCAGGTGTTTGGATAATTCTGCATTCAGACGTTAATGTCCAAACGCGTCTTTAAATAAGTTCAGTATTGTTGTTGCAGATAAAATATAACACAGAAAATGTGATATAAATATTTTCCAGTTCGATAGATATAAATAAATTTATTTAAACATCTTTAATGAAGTCTCTCTACTTGATGGTTGGTGTCGCGCTTCCACCATGTTTGTAGTATATTTACACTTTTCACCACGTTTGTAGTTCTAATCGAATTCACTTCCAATGTGCAACATTCTGTGGTCAATATCAGCGGTTTAAGTATGGATGCTTCTATACAAATTATTTTCTGGTAATAGTAAACCATCCAGGAACCTTTGGCATGCTCTTTTCAACATACTACGATTTGGGACATACTAATTCTATTTTCGAATACTATTTAGAATGGATAGTATGCGAATTGGGATGCAGCATCAGTTTCTGGAGGGCCCCAGCTCTGCACAGTTTTGCTCCAACCCTAATCAAACACAGCTGATCCAAATAATCGAGTGTTCAAAAGAGTCATGAACACCTTCATTAGTTGGATCAGCTGTTTTTGATCAGGGTTGGAGCCAAACTGTGCAGAGCTGCGGCCCTCCAGGAACTGAGTTTGAGACCTGTCTTAATGTTTTTTACGATTTTAAGTTAGTTGAACATAAAACAATTAAGCTCTTCTGCCAAAAAAACTCAAGAATTGTGTTGTTTAAGCTCATTTTAAATAAGTAATTTGAACAAGATGTAAAAATATGTTTTTTAAATGAGCTGTACTACAAAAAAAAAAATGCTAACTGCCGATACCTGTCTGTCTCCTGCCAGGTCTTCCTCAGTCTGTGAATGGGGTTGCTCTGCAGCGCTGAGAGGATGGCGTACAGCGACGAGAAGTTCTTCCTGGTTCTGCAGGCCTGTGTGAGAAATAAACCACATGCTCATAGTTCAATCCTCCCTTATGAACTGACCATCTGTGTGTAGCTGAGTTTACAGTAGGCTCTGACCTCTGCAACGCTGATCCACTTCTCCAGCAGTCTGGCCCTCTGCTGGCTCTTCAGAGCTGTGATCCACAGACATGAGGCTGTGACAGCGTTAGCCAAGCGATTAAACTGCTTAATAGTTGCTCTGACGGACCAACACGCTCCTTCCTGGCCCTTCTTATCTCTCTGAGACCACAGAGAGCCCAGACAGTGATGGGGCACCAGCTTCAGAAACAGATCCTACAGGCCAAACAAAACATTTAATTTGTTATGGAGAAGATAGTGCACATTCACATTTACGTTCTGAGAATGCAAGGCACAATGCACTGCCTTTTTTTTTTTTTTTTGATAAGAAAAAAAGAAGTGCTCTGTGATTTTAATGATGATTGGCAATGTTGATACTGTTAGAATTGTAATATTTAATAATATTGTGATATTCAAGATTTGTGAAGTCTTACAGTTCCAGATAACTTGAAACAGCTACCACTAGTCTGTCCTCCATCTTTAAAGGTGCTGTATGTAAGTTTTTGACTCTTCTAAAGCATAAAATACCATAATATGTGTGCAGATATTGAGGAAACATCCCAAGAAAACATACTTGTTTAACTAAAAACAATGCTGAAGTCAGATATTCTGCTTTAAAAATATATTTCCGTGCCGGAACGCTGTCTTTGTTTAGGTCAATTTAACCTGCACAATGCCAGTTTAGCCAATTATAATGCAGCACCCCAGGTTGCCTTGTTGGAAAACAGAGTATTTCATTCATTCATTCAGAAAGGCTCTGAAAGCATGCGTCCGTGACCGAAAATGCAACCTCCGGACAGTATCAGACGTTGAAATGAGACAGATTCAGTTCCACATGAGGTTATTAATTAGCAAATTATATAAATATTACGAACATAAACATTAGGGGAGCAGGTTACATTGTAAACACATGTCCTAACAACATGCTTTGTGATGAGATACGCAATGATGAGCAATTTGGCTGTTTGCACCAGACGCAACACGACAAAAATGTAAATACAGCCTTTCAGAAGCACAGAATATGCACTCACAAAATGGTAAGGTTTATAATCTAATTAATACATATTAAAGCGCTTTGACATTATTAAATGTAGATGCTGAATCACTGATATGTGTTGGCTTGCACTGACTCGCAGTCCTAAAGTTGAATTTTAAACGTTTTTTTTTTTTTTTTTCAAGATCTGAGGTGAACTATATGCTGCTGCTTTCAGTAGTAACGCAATACATGTCACGTAAAATAACATTCAAACTCAAATTACTAGCATTTAACACTGAATAAAGCACATGAGGTGTACCGGAGGTGATCATTGTCCTTTATCCTGTTGTTCAGCTGCAAGAAATAGAAGCCGTTTCAGGTGTTGGTTAGAACAAAAACATTTAATATGGAAAATATTCCTTCTATCATGTGCTGTTGCTTTTATTTAGAAATTGATTTAAATCAGCCTTAAATCATCCTTTAGGCTCGATAGTCAGAGCCACTCCTGTTGGTCCTCAATCTGGCAACCATGCACTTGCGTGTGTTGTAATCCAGGAATGCAATACCTAGTTCAACCACTGGGTGTCAAACTTACATACTGCAGCTTAAAAAGTCTGCTTAGCCATTTTGACAACACACTGCTGTCAGCTCAATGGAAACCCCGCCTCTGCTTTTATTTGATTGGAGAATGAAAAAGACGCGACTGACTTAGTGCACTTTTTCCGCTCAGAGTTGTTTAACTGCAGGCGCACAGGGCACAACGGCAAAAACGAGAGGCACACAGGGCACATAAGCAGCATGCAAAACACTTGTGGCTTTTAGTAAACCATTCAAAAAAGGCACCTCTCAACGCAAAAATGTGTGTTCGGTGTGATCAAGGCCTAAATGTGACATCAAAACACAGCCATGTTTTTCTTAAAGGGCCCTTGAAGTTTCTTAGAATGCACATCTTTGTTTCAGGTAACAGAATATACGCATGGGGACTTTTCATTTGGAATAAGCCTGCTCAGGTGTTTCCATTGGACTGTCATGCCATTAGGCGATGCAGTGGTGCAGTAGGTAGTGCTGTCGCCTCACAGCAAGAAGGTCGCTGATTCGAGCCTCGGCTGGGTTAGTTGGCGTATCTGTGTGGAGTTTGTATGTTCTCCCTGCGTTCGCGTGGGTTTCCTCCGGGTGCTCCGGTTTCCCCCACAGTCCAAAGACATGCGGTACAGGTGAATTGGTTAGGCTAAATTGTCTGTAGTGTATAAGTGTGAATGAGTGTTTATGGATGTTCCCCAGAGATGGGTTGCAGCTGGAAGGGCATCCGCTGCGTAAAAACATGTGCTAGATAAGTTGGCGGTTCATTCCACAGTGGCGACCCTGGATTTATAAAGGCACTAAGCTGAAAAGAAAATGAATGAATGAATGAATGCCATTATAAACTCACCACATTTAAGACCTAGTTTCTTTAAAATCAACCATCTTCTGTCTGATTGAGGCACAACATAATGTGGGTCTCACAATAGGGCTGCACAATATATTATTTCAGCATCGATATTCCAATGTGCAGATCCGCAATAGTCACATTGCTGGACATGCAATGTTGAGATATAATTATAGTTGATCAGGAGAAACACTTCAGAACATGTGAGAATTGTGTAGTTATTGCAGAGATTAACCATAATGGAGTGAAAGTTTATTATTTGTGTAACCCCGCCGGTCCTACGCCACCCAACCCACTCCGAGCTGGTATCGAACCGGCAACCTTCCGCATGGGAGTCGGTTCCTCTAACAAGGAGGCTAAAGACCATGGCCTCTAGCGTCTGTCGCTAGAGCACCTTTTGAGGTCAGAGGCGTGAGGTTTACCTGCACAGCACTTACTAGCTGGCCTCCGTTACACTCACCCCCCTAAACCTCACTCCCATCCGAGTCACGGCACCAATGTAACCCCACCGGTTCTACGCCACCGAACGCGCTCCGAGCTGGTATCGAACCGGCGAACTTCCACATGGGAGTCGGTTGCTCTAACAAGGAGGCTAAAGACCATGGTCTCTAGTGTCTGTCGCTAGAGCACCTTTAGAGGTCAGAGGAGTGAGGTTTATCTGCACAGCACTTACTAGCTGGCCTCCTTTACACTCGCACATGCTTTTCTACCCCTTTGTGTTTCTTCGGTGCACTGCGATGCAGGCACTGACAATTCGGTATCGGTTCAGTAATAATCATAACTGGTTATGACGTACTGACATCATTTATCATATATGGGATATGTCGCCGTAGCTTACGAGCGTGAGTATTTACAACGCTCCAACTACTTAAAAACGCAGAAACTGTGCACAATTTCACTGCGTGTGTGTTTGCTGGACGGTCTTTCACTGACATACAGCAGAAGCCTCTATTTCACTGCAATTGAGAAACTGAAAGTAAACTCAATTTCTCTCTTACTGTGGCCAGACATGATCCAGACATGAGCGCGTGTCTGCAGAGCAGGTTTTCTTCTCCGCGTCTGTCATGGATCAGCTGTGATCGCCGCTACCATTTATCAGTGTCACTCATCGGTGAACAGCGTTAGAGCCAATCACAGCCCTTTCTGTTGAGCGCATGACCTATCATACGGGTGTAAGAAAGAACTCGCTAGACAAAGCTCAGAAAGCAAGCAGAATATTTACATTTGTTTATTTGCTATAAATGCTCATGTTGTTTTGTGCATGCAATTGAGTTTTTAAAGATACAGTTTAAATATCTGACTGTTTGTATTAAAGGACAAAATTGTATTACAAATAGTATATATATAGACCAAGGAGCTCATTGTGGACTTCAGGAAGGGACGAACAGGCTTACATGATCCCATCCACATCAATGGGATGGCCGTCGAGCCTGTCTCATCCTTCAAGTTCCTGGGGACCCACATCTCCAAGGACCTTTCCTGGACCACCAACACCTCCAGCCTGGTCAAGAAGGCTCACCAGTGCCTATTTTTCTTTAGGCAACTTAAGAAGAACCAGCTGTCATCAGCCGTCTTGGTGAACTTCTACCGCTGCACAATAGAAAGCATCCTGACCAACTGTGTCACAGTCTGGTATGGAAGCTGCTCTGTTGCTGAGCGTAACGCGCTGCAGCGGGTGGTGAAAACTGCCCAACGCATCACAGGGACCACACTGCCAGCCATAGAGGACATCCAGAGGCCGAGCACGCAGTATTCTTAAAGATTCCTCTCACCCTGCTCACAGACTGTTTTCTCTCCTGCCTTCTGGCAGGTGCTTCAGGCTCTTCCGGACAAAAACCAGCAGACTTAAGAACAGCTTCTTCCCCAGAGCTGTCTCCCTTTTGAACTCTGCCCCCCACTGACTTTTTGCCCCTCCTAATACACTCCCCACTCTCCTCATAACTCAGACTCCTCATAACCACTGCACTACTTAACATTTGCACATTTAAAAATTGCACATATTTATTGCACTGATTCATTTATTTGAACTGTACATACCTACTGCACATGTACATTTGTAAATTATGTACACACCCACTGTACATATACATTTGTAATTATGTTTATCTATCTGCACACTTCTGATTATTAATAGCAACCTGTACATATATCTATCTATTGTAAATCTCTGTTCATAGCTAACACAACCTGTATATAATGTTGATAGTACATTCATTTGTAAATATCACCATAATTTTTCTATAACTGCACTTTATAACTTATACCTGTATCCTGCACTTGCTGCTATTGCACTCCTGGTTAGACCTAAACTGCATTTCGTTTCCCTGTACTTGTACATGTGTAATGACAATAAAGTTGAATCTAATCTAATCTAATATATTATAGGTGGGCATAGATATATATATATATTTTTTTTTTATCTATATTAATCTTACTGTAATCTTGGAATTAATCTAGATTAAAATGGCTCATTTGAATTCTGCCGAAGGCATTCAGAATATGTGTGCTACCCAAATAATGACTAAAAGTAAGTATTGTGGCGCATTAGACCAGGGGCTCATCTCCTGTTTCCAAAATGCATCACAAACTCCTTTTGAAACTGTTCTACTATGATAATTGGTGATGAAAATAAATGATGTTTAATAAGATGTACTTGTGTTTACTAACTGTTTATTCAGTTAAACATGCATTTTGAACTGTAGGCCTACATAAACTCCAAACAGCGATTTTTTGATGACCTTAATCTGACTAAAGTCATAACTGAACTAAACAGAAATGGAATTAAGATGTGGAGTATGCATATATTAGTGGCATTATTGAAGTAAACACCGCAGTCAGACTATTACCGTCATGCAGGACTTTTTACTATATTTTCTGACAAGATCCACACACGCGGCTGTCAGTAAAGGACCGCACACACACACGCATCACGAAATGCGGAAGTTTTTTCTTTCCATTTGGCGTGCGTTATTAAATTTGATAACACTCTCACCAGTCCTTACTCCTTATTTGCATCTAATACCCCAGTTTGTCACGGGAGCATGAACGAATGTGAGTTCATGAGTGAATGTGAAACTGCCGAACTGCAATTAAAGTCACCCAAAATTACAGCAAACTCTTATATGAAAGCACTTCACCTAAACACTTTAATTATATTATTGTCTATTAAGGCAAATAACTAGATTACAGATGTCCATGTACGTGTAGTCAGTAGTGTCTTCGAAGTGAAAGATCCAGAAGGGCATCCTGCTGATTTGATTCAGAAGGGCACTTTTTTTGTCAGACGGCTCACCGGTCAGGTATACATCCACACTTAAATATTAAGGTGAAAGTCATCATAGCTTACGTAGAATAGACCTAGCTCCCAACCCAACTTCACCACTTTCCCAACCCCTTTTCACCACTAATATAAATATATTTATAAATTGTAATATAAGAATTGCTGTGCTGTGAAGAAAATATAAAACGGTGTATGGAAATGCACCGAGATTTGAACCGACTCGATGGCATGATAATTGTAACCGAACCGAACCGTGAGACCAGTGTAGGTTTAGACCTCTAATAATAACGTATACTTTTATTGAATTATTTATACAGTGAAGACTTATTTTACATTGATTATTCAAACTCTGTACCGGAATACTATTTGACTGCCCTGAAAAGCATAAAATACTATCTAATCACACTTTTGTCTTTGCTTTTTTGTTACTGTATCTATGCTTGTAATTTATTACATTTTATGCATAATTAAGTTACCTACAGAATTATTCCAATCAATCTCATTTAATAAATTCCTCCCAAATAGCAGTTTTTGAGTCATCTGCTGAAATTGTTTATACAGTACATTGCAAAATCTTTCGCAGAAAAACTAAATATTGCAATGAATGAATTGGATTTTTCCAATATTGTGCAGCACTCTCACACCACACAAGAAGCACTGCATTAAATTCCATTAATAATTCCATAATAATTATAATCCATATAATTCCAATTATAGATAACCTTATGACTTTAATTTACATTTCAGGGGGACTTTATAGTGTTTTGTTCTTGGTTCAAATGCATGGCAGACTCACTGTCTCAATCCTGGTGAGCTGCTCTGCGATCACACTAGATGGAAATCCCAGGATGCTGGTGGCGTCAAAGTCTGAGGGGTTCAGAGGAGACAACACACCTTTGGTAGGATCTGTAAGAAAAAAAGTGAATGAATTGAGCAAAATCAACTACATGCGCTGTCTGTAAAACCTGCAGTCAGAGTTTAAGATTAACAGACATTTTTATAAACATTTTCTATGTGTTTTTGTATTTTGTATAATAATTAATATAATTAATATGCTATTGCATTAATTTCTATTTTTTATTTTACTTGTTTTTATTAAATTGTTTTTGTTTTAATCATTGTTTCAAATTTTTATGGTTTTAATCATTCAAAAATACTTGACTGATATTGGCTAAATTAATAACTTTGACACTTTTAAAACATGATAATGTTAATAATAAACTATTACTTTTTAAGAGTTTAAACTTAGCTGATGATTGATTATAAAGCTTGTTTGGCATGCTGTCCCGACAGAGAGCTTTGAGCTCAGAATATCCTTGAGCCCTGGGCTCCCTCCCGTTTGCAGGGCAAGAGTGGAGTTTGAGCTCATGTAGATATCGAGAACTCCCCTGCTTATTTATGGCTAATGACAAATTAGGGATTGCTATGAAGAGAAATACTGCTGACTAAGAGCTCATCTATAGTGCCAATTTGAATTAGTCAATTCACTTATGACGTGAGCATGGGGAGAACATGTAAACTCCACACAGAAACGTTGACTGGCCAGTGATATTTCTGCTGTGAGGCAGCAGTGCAAACTCCTGGGCCGCCGTGCTGCCATATCTAGGAAAAGCGAGGAAGAATAATATTGGAAGGGCGATTCTTCAAAACAAAGATGACTGAGGTATGAAAACTCTGGTTATTTATTGTGAGTTAGGAATGGTCTGATTGGTGAATCATGTGTTAGCTAATGCGGAACCAGGCGTGGTCAATCATAAGCACGTGATCCTCTCGAAATTAGTTTATTAATAAACTTCACTCATTTTGAATTCATATATTTTTATTATTTTATTATTAATTTTATTTTTTGTTGTGTTTTTGTTTTAATATTTTATCAATTGACTGATTTATGTTGACTATATAAATGACATTAAAAATTTTAAAACTATATCTAGTTTAATGTAATAATATAGCATTACAATAATTTAGACTTTAAAGATTTTTGTCTTCATTTTGTTTAAATCAATCATAAATATTGGTATATAAATAACTTTTAAATAATTAACAACAGTGTAAGGATAATAATATAGTATTACATAATTTTTTATTATTATTTTATACATTTTTAAATATTTTTTGTGTTTTTGTTTTAATTATTAAAAATCATTCAAAAATACTTAATTGATATTGACTATATAAATAACTTGAACACTTTTAAAACGTTATATAGTTTAATGTAAATAATATATTGATACATTCATTCAGAATTAATAATTTTTTTATTACTTTAATTGTTTTGTTGTTTTTCTCTTAATTTTCTTAAATCAATCAAAAATATTTCATTGATATCGACTATAAAAATAACTCTTAATAAGACTTTTAAAACTTTCTATAGTTTAATGTAAATAATATACTAATACATAAACTTTTTAATAGCTATTGTTATGTTTTTGTCTTTTAAAAAATAATCAATATCAACTATATACAGCCGATTCGAATGTTATCACTTGATTAAATTAAACGTTATCAGTGGTTATCAGCTGATAGATATGGGCCAGTAGGGGCCTTTTGCACCTACTGGTAGGCTCAGAAGCGTGTTATTATCCATCCACATTATTAATCAGCTATAGAACACATATGGCTGTGGCCTGAATTTAACGAAAACTATTTATATTATTTTTTAAATTTCCCATTAATTGTATTTTATTAACATCTACCACAACCCTTAACCCAACCGTCACAGTAATATAAAAACAGATCTGGATCTGGAGTCTTCTCTGTTAGTATAGCTGATTAACCATGTGGATGGATGATAAGCCTACCAGTATGCGCAGAAGGCCTCAACTAGCATATATCTATAAGCAGATAACCACTGATAACGCCCATTCAATCGAGTGAAAACATTCAAAGCGGGTTCTATATAAATAACTTTGAAAAACATGTTTAAAACTTTATTTTTTTTAATGTAAATAATAATAATAATACTTCACTCAATTTATTTATTCTTTTTAATGTTTTTTTTATAATTCTGTTGAGTTTTATCTAAATAACACTTTTAAAAAACAAGATTTTACATAAATATGGGAACCTGAATATAAATGTGATAACCTCAAATTATCATCCATCAAAAATGACAGTATGGGAAATCTCACTGTTGACACTAGCTAATTTTTACCTTTTCCTTCCATATTTCAGGACTCCAGAACACCATATAGACATATAGTTTTGAGGGATGTAAACATAAACAATGCTTCCAACGTATTTCCTGTTTTACATTTTTAATTTCTACAACTTCTGAAAATCCAAAAAAAGCCACGTATTGATAATGTTATGATAGCTGTTTTAACATTAAGCTATGATTACATTGCCTCTTGTTACAGTCATGAAATCGTTTGATAACAAGCAGGAAATGTTCATGGGCTTATGACATCACCACAATAAAATGATCTATAGTGACTGATTCCTACTTCCAAAAGAAACATTTTCACACACAATCTCTGTTTTTGTCTGTGACAGATGTGCTGACCTGAGAGCGATGCAGACAGCAGGGTTTTTTCGCTCAGCTCCTCTGCGATGCGCAACAGTCTGCTCTTGATTTCGGCCCCTGAAGAGTCTTTCGGCAGAAGTGGGGCCAGGCGCAGCAGACGAGACGGGTCGCTCAGAGAACGGAAATCTTCAGGATAGTCAGTCATCCATGTGCTGAACACGGTACACACCGCTCTGAACACAGCAGATCGGCACTTCACCACCACACAAACGCACATTAATCATTTATATACACCTGACGTGTGTCTGCTGTAGTACATACTTGTTGAACATCTGACGGCTATTGCTGTGAGTCTCCCCAGGAGGATTTTCCAACCTAAAAAAAATATGGGGGTTAATGGCTAATAACATACAGACAGTGATAATTATTTTTGCAAAAAAAATA
>CAIGQZ010033112.1:29963651-29973744 GCA_903798205.1 Danio tinwini
TACTACTACTACTACTACTACTACTACTACTACTACTACTACTACTAATAATAATAATAATAATAATAATAATAATGCATGCGGCGACGCAGTGGCCCAGTAGGTAGTGCTGTCGCCTCAGCAAGAACGTCGCTGGGTCGCAGGTTCGAACCTCAGCTGGTCTGGGTCAGTTGGCGTTTCTGTGTGGAGCTTGCATGTTCTCCCTGCGTTCGCGTGGGTTTCCTACGGGTGCTCCGATTTCCCCCACAGTCCAAAAACATGCAGTACAGGTGAATTGGGTAGACTAAATTGTCCATAGTGATGAGTGTAAATAAGTGTGTGGATGTTTCCCAGAGATGGGTTGCGGCTGGAAGGGCATCCGCTGCGTAAAATCATGCTGGATAAGTTGGTGGTTCATTCTGCTGTGGTGACCCCAGATTAATAAAGGGACTAAGCCGACAAGAAAATGAATGAATGAATGCATGCTTATAACAACAGTCATTAAGTATCATTCTTTCAGTTATGACATTTTAAATGCAAAGATGACATTGTTTGTTATAACAACTTGACATAAATACAGTTGAAGTCAGAATTATTAGCCCCCCTGAATTATTAGCCCCTGTTTATTTTTTCCCATTTTCTGTTTAACTCCATCAACACATTTCTAAACATAATAGTTTTAATAACTCATTTCTAATAACTGATTTATTTTATCTTTGTCATGATAACAGTAAATAATATTTGACTAGATATTTTTCAAGACACTTCTATTCAGCTTAAAGTGACATTTAAAGGCTTAACTAGGTTAATTAGGTTAACTAGGCAGGTTAGGGTAATTAGGCAAGCAATTGTATAATAGTGGTTTGTTCTGTATCGGGAAAAAAATAGCTTAAAAGGGCTAATAATTTTGACATTTTCAAAATTAAAAACTGCCTTTTTTCAAGCCGAAATAAAACAAACAAGACTTTCTCCAGAAGAAAAAATAGTATTAGACATACTGGGAAATTTCCTTGCTCTGTTAAACATCGTTTGGGAGGTATTTAAAAGAGGCTAATAAATCTGACTTTAACTGTATATCACAACCTGGTTTTGTCTTTGTTTTGACAACTTGGCATAACCAAGACAACATAACTTGTCATAAATCTATCATAAACATGATGGTCATGAAGCCATTATAAATATGTCATGAATTTTATAACAGCATCATTAATATATTTTTTTTACCTCAATTACAGTGGTATAAGGTGAATTTGTCATTAAAATGTCATAAAAAAATAATAACCCTGTTAAAATGATTTGACAGAGTAATGACACTTTTGATGACACATTTAATGACAAATACAGTTTGTTCCACTGACAAAGAGATCAGAAAATAGTCATAACACAATTATAATGGCCTCATGACAATCATGTTTATGACAGATTTATGACAATTAATTGGTAATGTCAAGTTGTAATGACAAAGATGAAGACTGGTTGTGATGTATTTGTTTGTTATGACCACTAGACATAAACAATGTCATCTTTGCATTTAAAATGACACAACTGAGCAAATGACACATAATAACAGTTGTTATAAGCATGCACAAAGCCTCATTCACATTTATGCTGTCTGACATGCCATGCTTATAAAGGTTTCATGACAGTGTTATGAACACCTCTTTAAGGTAAGTGTTACCAAAAAAAAAAGTAACTGAATGAGTTACTTGGTTACTTTTTAAGGAAAGCAATGTGAAAGTATGTGATGTTATTATTATTTTTATTTAATTTTTTAGTAGTTTTTTTTTTTTTTGGGGGGGGGTATTTAAAAGTTAAGATTGTATTATATAACTCTTTACCCAACACTCTTTATATATAAAATGCAATGACTTTCTACTTTAGCTGCAGTTGCTGTACCTGCATATGAGGATGTCCAGAACTCTCTGGGTGGAGGTGAAGGAGCGGTAGGTGGAGAGGAAGATGGAAATGAAGGATGAGTCTCCCATGGAGAAGGAGTGAAGGAGATGCAGAACCAGCTTCTCCTCTGTTCCGGCTTTGACGTGCTGAGAGCGGGCCGCTGTAGACTGGAAGAGAGCCATGAAGACGTCAAGACAAAACAAACAGCTGTTCTGGGTTAGGGTGTTTATCAGAAAGACGAGACTCACCTGCGGGCTGGTTGGGGAACCAGGCCCCTGTTTGACCACCACAGTGTAGATGATGCCTTCCTCTGCCATTTCAGACACAGTGGACTAAACCAGAGAGACATCAGAGTAAGTAAACGCTATTTTGTTTTTAGATGTTTATGACTTGCATGCAAGTTGTAGAGCAGCGTTTCTCAATCCCGGTCTACATTTCGATGGTTCCAATTCGTTGTTTGTTCTAATTCAACAACAAGTGCCCTTCTAAATGGACTCTATAGGATGTTCTGCCATGATTTGAGTTTGAAGGGAAAATGTTTGTAGTGCTTCCCAAACACAGACTTTACTTGGGCGGGCCGCCCAGATATATTAAAGGCTGCCCAAGTATATTTAATGACTATTAATTTACTATTATTAACACCCAATATAACCAAACATCCATGATCGATTAAGTAATGGAAAATCTTCTCTCGTTTACCGGTTTCGTTTTGTGTGTGCAAAATCTGTCAACAATCCCACAGACAGTCTCATGCCCTCTGCAAACCCACAGAGGCGCACCTTTTTGGGACATAAAACATTCGTCAAGCCCAGGTTCTAATTCTCAACTTTTACTTTCACTTTCTAAAGGTCATATGCGTTTTTGCATGACCTTTTTAGCAGAGTTGGGTGTAACGCGTTCCACAGTGATACGTCACTGTATTCTAACATTTTTGAGGAACACAGTAATGTAACCAATTACATTTTAAATTTGTGTAATTTGATTATAGTTACTAAGGTCAGTGTAATTGCGTTACTTGCGTTACAATTTAGATTTTAGAAGAAAAAATACTTCTTTTAAATCATGTTTCTGCTGCAATATCAGTTAATAAGCATGTGCTTTTAAATAGCTGGAGAACGCAAGCTGAAATGGTTGCTTGCATTGCTTGCATTGCGTTGCTTGCTGGAGTGATTGCTTGCTTCTTCATTGAGTGTAAAAACAAAAATATTGCGGTGAAATGCAGTCTGTGTCCAGTCTCTAAAGAACTTTCGACTGCTTTTAACTCGACTGGCAACTTGTTCAAGCATTTGAATACAAAGCATTCTATTATAATACTCATCACCAAGGAGGATACCAGCGCCCAAAAACACGGTGGTCCAACTCAGGCTAAATTGAATTTGCGTGCAGGATCGTGAGTGAAGGTATGGTTTTTCAAATACTATGAATTCGGACATGCTACTCAGCTCGCATACTGTTTTTAGCATACTATATAGTATGGAAGTTTCCGGTTTCAGACGCAGCCATGCAAAACATGCTAGTACCAGAATTGAAAAACGCTGCTCTAGAGAGTTCTGGATAGGCCTGTCATGATTATTAAAGTCTGTGTGAAATCAAAACTTACAATGTTTATTTTGCTAGTGCACGTTGTTATTATTTAGGTGAACAATTAATCCGTGCAAGTTAATCCACTGAAAAAAATTGTCTGTTTGATAATTCTTAAATCAAAGTCTGAACATCTTCAGCCACAATATCTTTAACCACACCCCTTTTACCATTAGTTTGCTATAAGGTAATGATGCACAAAAGTAAAGCCCCGCCCCCTACTCAATTTTCAGTTTCAGTTGTGAGTACATCAACATACTGAAATAGAAGTCTCTGCAACTTTCTAGTTTAGGCAGACTTTAAAAGGGTCATGAAATGAGAAATTGTTATTCATTTGATATTTTGACATTTTGAAGATCAGTGCACTATAAATGCATTCGGAAAGATTCAGAACTCAAAAAGTTATGATTAGTCTATAAATGGCATATATTGAAGAAAGTCTGCAAAACAACAGGTTGTAAATGAGCCAGTGTATGATGTAATAGTGTGAACTCCGCCTTCACAGAGGAACTTTAATGCCTACTTTTACATTGCTGCCTGTGTAGCTCCGCCCACTTTTTTATTCAGTGGGTAAATCATGAAAGAGAAGCCAAACCATAAAGATGGGCTAAAGAAAGTTTTTGCATTGCTGTTTCCCTAACAGAGAACTTTTGTATTTGTTCAATTCGATTTAACACACATTTTGTTTAAAACAAGGCACAAAGCTTTTCACTGTATTTTCATAAAGATAACTAAAGATAACTAAAGAACTAAAAAATAATGCTGTGCTGACTATATTGAATATGAGTAAGTAACTGTTTTTATTATGTGTTTACTATTACAGTTTGAGTAAACGGAGTGAATTAGCTAATTTCAGGTAAACTATTACTTCTTGTTTGTGTACTGCTGTATCAAATCAATATTATTTTTGCAATCACACTCTTGCACTGAATACTCAGTGCCGGCTGTCCAACAGGCAATATAGGCGGTTGCCCAATGAATGCTGTTCTTGTATATTTACTGTGAACGTAAGCGAGAGGACGAGCGCATATATATATATATATATATATAAATCATGTCAATGTGAATTGCGCAATGCACAAACCTAATTACAATTCACAATGACGGTAAGAAAAAAAGCCTGCACATTAAAAGAATAACTCTGTATAATTCATCCATGACAAATAGCTGAAAACAATGATAAATACACAACAACACTTTGATTAAAAGCAGGAAATATTAGAAACATACCCAGCAGCACCACACTCTGTTTTGTATAACACTGCCTGTGATCGGCTATTGGGTGAACCAGACTGACGCAACGTATTCCTACACAGATTCCACATACTGTATCTCTCCAAATTGCTCACGTTTGATATAAACCCAAAAAAGTGTCGTAAAGTCTTAAGTAACGTCACAGGTGTCCAATCTTTATTTTACATATGTATTATAGGTTCTCACTGTTTTTACACCAGTGGGCCCAATTTTTTTATCTCGCCTAGGGCCCCTCAACTCACGGGCCAGCATTTACGACACTCTTGCTAATTCCATATATTCTAATAGCATATCTTTTAAATAAAAAAGCCCATGCAGGTTTTTGTTTGCTTCTATATCTTGAATCAGGGCTTTACATTGACACCTGCCAAATGCAGGTAGATTTCAGCCATGAAGGGTTAGACAGACACTCTCACCAGCCACTTTGGCTGGTTGAAGATAATTTTTAAATTATAGTTATCTTAAAGGCAGGGTTCGACAATAGAGATGGCCTAATATGTGTGCAAATGTCATCTTAGAATTAAGAAGCAGCATGACCGACAAAAATAGTGTTCGCGCGAGCAAAGGGAAAGCAGGTGAATACCGAATAAGAGGATGATCACTCGCCTCACAGGTTGTTTTAAAAGGCATACGCACTCCAGTTTCCTGGCACAAAGCAACCGAGCCTAGAGAAAACGCAACTGCTTTCAAATAGACTGGACAAAAAGTGATGCTCATGCACCCACAGTCCTGCTTATTCCAAAAGCTACGGATGTTTCTAAAATATGTGTTTTTGTAAGCAGCAGCGGTTGCCGGTTTTGTTTTAACTATTCTTTTAACAGAACATATTATTAGCCTAACGTTACCCGTGTGCTTGTGATCATCCTTCCATTATCACACGTTATGTTTTTCACCTGCTTTCTTTTGCTTACAGTTATTTTTGTTAATATCGTTTAATTATCATTATCACGGTATTGTTGCTTTAATAGGAGATTAACTCCCCATGTATGTGTAGTTAACCAGTGATCTGAGAGACCTTTAGCATGGACAGACTAGGCTACTGTGCATAGTTTTAGACACATGGCAATAATTATTTTTTTAAATGTAATTGTTTATTTAATAAAGGTTTTGTTGAATAAAAAGAGCATGTATACAGCTATATTTTGCATGTTTTGACATATTATTTAACATTTGTGGCTAAGAAATAATTATTTATTTATTTTTGGTGTGGTCAAAGATACATTTGGTAAATCTTCAGTGTTGAGCTCTGAAAAGTCCTGTGAAATAAAAACTAATTGCAATACGACACTGTGAAAGCACAGCTCATTTGCTCATGCACATTGAGCAGGGTCATACACACAAAAAAAGTTAAATGAATGAGGAGGCATGTGGACATAACACAAAGTCTAAATTAAGTCATTTTAGCATGCCAAAGTCAAATTTATGCATATAAAATATAATAAATAATAATAAAATAATAAATATTTTCCCAATAAAAAAAATTGTGGCTAGAGAAAAAAGCGAGTGGCTGGTAATGTTGGAAAACTACTAGCCACAGTGGCTGGTGATCAAAAAAGTTAATGTCAAGCCCTGGCTTGAATTACATCGTCAATCTAACTGGTTTCTGACAGTCTTCATCACACAGTGCTTTTCATCAGGATGTTTTATTTGTATTTGACATTTTGACAAAAAAATATATATATTTTTTGCTTTTATAGATTGAATTAAATCGTCAATTAAACTAGTTTCTTACAGGCTTCATCACACAGAGCTTTTCATTAAGATGTTTTTATTTGTATTTGTTCTTTGGAAAGGTAGTAAAACAAATCATTAAAACAACAATTGTGATTATCGTAGGACAATACATATCACATACCTCTTCTACTGTGCCACATAATTCATTCATTCATTCATTTTCCTTCGGCTTAGTCCCTGATTTTCAGGGGTCGCCACAGTGAAATGAACCACCAACTATTCTGGCATATGTTTTACACAGTGGATGCCCTTCCAGCTGCAACCCTGTACTGGAAAACACCCATACACTCTCACATTCACACTCATACAGTACACTACAGGCAATTTAGTTCACCCAATTCACCTACAGTATAGCGCATGTCTTTGGACTAAGGGGTAAATCGAAGCACCTGGAGGAAACCCACGCAAACATGTGAACATGCAAACTCCACACAGAAGTGCCAACTGACCCAGCCGGGACTCGAACCAGCGACCTTCTTGCTGTGAGGCAACAGTGCTAACCACTGAGCCACCGTGTCGCCATCACACCATACATTACTTTTATAAAAAAGCATTTTTACTACCAGAAAATAATAAATATAAAAATAAAATGAATACTGCCTTACCAGGTCTAGTGGACAGTACCATGTAGTCTTCATTGGGGACGGCTCCCCCTAAAAAAACAGAGAGAAAATATAAGTTCATGACATACTATGAATGTAAACACTGATTACACACACACAAAAATAGTTTAACCGTTATTTATAAGACTGTTGCCCAACAGGTTTCCTGAACACTCCCCAGGCCTGCCAGTGGTTGGATTATTGGATAACCCCACCCCAAATCTTATGCTATTGGTCAAGCCAGTCAAGGTTAATTTCAGTTGGGAACTCTTATCTTAAAAGTCCCAAATGGTTCCAGTTATTTGCTGATAGCTATAGCTTAAGCTCCACTTTCTCTTCAAACAATAGATGCTTTTTTATCTGGCTTGACATTTAAACCCTAATCCCTCTGATAAAGCTAAACATTTACATGTTATCTCCAGCTAAAACTTTAGCTTTATGCAAACTTCTGCCTCGACTTACAGCTGTTAAACTGACGTGTGTATCTGAATGCTTTGGTTTTACTCGGCTCAGATTTTCCAGCATGAAAAATGCATGAGACAACCGTCCCAAAAACAAACCCAGTGATCATGAGTAAGTGTCTGAAAACATCCACAAGCTTCCCGACAGACTGACACACACACACTGATCACTTATGCAGATCAAATCCAAATTTGAAAACAAACACAAAATCTTAAAGCATAAAAAAAGCTGCTGTTTTTAATGTCGGATCATGAATGCTCGGTTGTTTCAAAACACGCAAGATGCTTCATAATACAGGTCTTGAGGCAAAAGCAATGCGAAAACATTCATACATTACCGCAGCTGCCCTTCACTTGCTTGAAATCATTCAGAGCTGCAAATGGAAAAAACAACTCCTTGAAATGCTACCTTCAACTCTGCGAGTCCAGACAGGCAGAGATCTGCCAACTTCCTGGAAATCCTTAGAGTTTGCAGGAGAACTCTGTCTCCTTCGGGCCTTTTCATCAGTTCAGTTTAATCCGTTTTGCTGGCTGCAGCTTTCAGAGGGGTGTTGATTTCATTTCAATCTTAATCTATCTGCCTTCCCCCGCTCAGATCTCACTCTCTCTGTTATGGAGCCATTGAAACACACCTGAGCTTGTCGCTAGGCCAACCCCCTCTACACACACACAAATACACACACTCACACACATACACACGTCACAAAGCCACTCCTGTTTCAGACTTGCGCACTCAAACACAGTCTTCTGTGGTTCTCCTCCTTTTCATGTAAGGGTAAATCTTCTTAAATGAAACCCCTGGGTCATATCTCAGCCCCATGTCAAATGTTATGTTATACTTTACTCTATTTTGTTTTTGGACAATTGAGATGTTTATTTTTATTGTCATATGGTATTAAACAGAAATCAAATCTAGATCCCAGCTAAATAATATAAAATAATAATAATTAGGAAAAAAAAAGGGGAAAAACACAAAGGTAAAATAATAATAATTGTTTTATATATGTAAAATCAGTAAATGGGAAGTCATTTTTTTATTATTATGCATATTATACACTGAAATTTGTGTGCTGTTTTTTCTCAGGAAGATTTTAAAAATGATATAAAAATATATATATATTCCAACATTTGTCTTTAATCTTGATTTAACTGGCAAAGAAATGTATACTTCTATTGTGGTCATGTCCCCAGGTACCCTCCTTTAAATTGTGGTTGTCTCAAGTACGTACGCTATTCCCACTCGAGAAACTCACCTATGACATACATCAAAAGTCAGATGACTTTTGGCAGCTATAAACACCTTTTTTTGGCACTACATTAATAATTTCTCTTGATTTTCTATTCTATAGTGTGTGTATATATATATTAGCCAGAATTCTTAGCCCCCCTGAATTATTAGCCCCGTTAATTTTCTAGTGGGCACTGGTATTTCTGTTTAACAGAGAGAAGATTTTTTCAACACATTTATAAGCATAATAGTTTTATGTATTATTCATGTAGTATTTTTCAAGACACTTCTATACAGCTTAAAGTGACATTTAAAGGCTTAACTACGTAAATTAGGTTAACTAGGCAGGATAGGGTAATTAGGCAAGTTATTGTATAATGATGGTTTGTTCTGTAGACTATAGCAAAAAAAATGCTTAAAGGGGCTAATAATTTTGACCTTAAAATTGTTCTTAAAAAATTAAAAACTGCTTTTGTTCTAGCCGAAATAAAACAAATAAGACTTTTTTAGAAAGAAAAAATATTATCAGACATACTTTGAAAATGTCCCTGCTCTGTTAAACATCATTTGGGAAATATTTAAAAAATAAAAAACAAATTCAAAGGGGGGCTAATAATTCTGACTTATATATATATATATATATATATATATATATACAAAAACATCCAAGCAATATATGTAGCAAATGCTCATAGCAATGCAATATAACTGTATAACGGCACTGCTGGGAGGCGTATACAGCCATATCGCACTGCTATGAGTGTGATATTGCGTTTATGCAACAGTTCTACGGCATAATCGTGTATATAAAAAAGAAAATCAAACACGGAGTGTCTCAAAATCTTTTTGTATGAGAAACTACTTTCTTCCACCACTCATTCACATCTGCAGCTGACATCAGAACAGCAGAAACCGTGGCTACTTCACCAACGTCACTTTAGAGCTAGTATTTGAATGATTCTCTAGCATAATGTGTAAAGTGATGACAAAACTGGCGATTTTGCTGACATTTTAAGACAATAAGGCTGAACAGCATAAATTGCCATCAGTCTACAGACATTTCCCAGTATTTCTCTGTTGCAATCAGGATATCACAATAATTAACCCTGAAAAAGCCAAAGCAAAGCAAACACTACCAGATTACTGTTGTTTCGATAAGGAAGAACACTAAACGCATGCGGGCATTTCTTCTTTCTATTTGAAGAACTAGTCTGCAGGCATGAAAACAGGAGAACATTAAACTCTTATTTGCAGAATATCGCATGGCTATCAGCCTAACAGATTCGAAAACCAGACATAACTGATGTCTAAAATATAATATAATATAATATAATATAATATAATATAATATAATATAA
>CAIGQZ010033112.1:29973754-29985841 GCA_903798205.1 Danio tinwini
ATAATATAATATAATATAATATAATATAATATAATATAATATAATATTGACATGCAAAAAATACCAATGCAAAAAAATTTAAATAATAATGTTCCTATAAATAATCTTTTTTTAAAATGTATATTCAAGTTCTTGTTTTCAATTTGGGTTAAGATATGACTTTGACAGTTTTTCATAAGTCTTATTTATACATGTACACTATAATGCTGATTAACCTGTTCGACGACTTAGAAGTGATGAATGGAGCGAGAGAAAATAAATTCACTGTATTGGCTTCCGATTTCAAGAATGTCAACCTTTTCATCAAATCTACTGCTCGCCAGGCTCGTTTGTAAATCAGCCAAACTTGCATGCGCAATCTTAAAAGAGATCTTCTTTAAAAAGCAATGCATGACATGACAAATGCCTGCTAATAAAACACAGGGCAGCACCTGTTTATCTAACAGGGATACTGGAGCAAAAGCACATATTGACACAAAGATGGCGACAGGCTGTGCAGGTGTAAAGGCTTTGGTTAGACTTTATGCAGCCGTGAGAGCAATCTGCATTAATTTCTCTCATTACAGCCTGTTTCCTGTATTGTTTTACTGTTTATATGTAATGACACAATTCAGTTCCATGTTTCAGAAAGTAAAAATAGTTCAATGAAACACCACCACATGTAACCGCAGACATGAAGTTATATTAGCCTAAGCTGAACTCAAACCCAGCTAAAACAAATCCCTCGAGATTTGTTTTTGCATTTTTTATTTAATGTACTTTTGTTTTTTTTAAGTGGTGCTTCAACCATATAAAAATATGTGTCAGTTTAAAATAATTGTCACAATATTTTGAAAGAAAAAGTGCAAAAACTCTAATGTTAATGTTAACAATGCCAGGATGTTGCTATTTAGGGGTGTGTTTCCAAAAACTATCGTTAGCTAACTGAGGTCGCAAGTTCCGTTGTTACAAACATAGTTAGTTGATTTGGCATTTCCCAAATTCGTCGTTCCAACGAACATTCGCAAACTGCATTGCAAACTTGTATGCTTGCAACTACACCTCTGGAGCTGTAGCTAGAAGCAGAGTTCCTGGCTGTGTTCTATTCATAGTTATCCCCCCTATGCCCTGTTCATTTAGAACATTCTAACATTTAAACTTGGAATGATTTTTAAAAAAGCATTAAAGTCATCACTTTTAGGTGTAATTTGCTCTCAAAGTACTTTTACAGTTCAGTTTTAGTGATCTTCATGTCGACAATTGCGTTCCCATCGTAGTGGACTTTGAATACATTTATGCTATTTTGAACACAGCTGTGGCTCATGACGAAAGCTATAGGTGACCTATTATTTAAAAGCGGAATTTATATATATATATACATACATACATATACCCCCTCCAAAAAAGTAATAATATAAATTCCCCAAATTACTAAATATGTTATTCTGGAGCTGTTTTATTGTAAATAAACAGTTGAAATGGTCATTAGTATGTTTTATCATCATTATTATTATTATTATTGTTTACAAAGGATAGAATAAATATATACATTAGGAAAATCTGCAAATAAATCAGCAAACAGTTTAGCCTATTCAAAGAGCAGGGAATGAATCTCTCATTTAGATTTTTCGTTTAATTACATTAAATAACAGCGGTGTCACTTAAAAAATGCACACATCTATAATAAAAGCATTCGATTGTTTTAATCATTTTTATGCTCACTTAAGACAAAAATTGTTGTGTTTAAAAGAAAACCCACCAAGATCGACATGTTTAGATATTATTATTATTATTATTATTATTAATAATAATAATAATAATATTACAAACACGCACCAAAAACCCAGAGTGTCCACTTTTGCTCCACTTCATATCACGTGTACAGTATCCATTTGGGAAATGGATGGCGTTTATGTATCACTATGGAGCGCGTACATGAACTGACTGTTTTGAGGATTGCATAGGAGGGGCAATGGCGCCTGTAATGGAAAAGAAGGAAATCCCACCACTTGATATTTATTTCAAAATGTTTTCATGCCTAAATAAATGAAAGCACAAAACATTCACATTTAAGAGGAAGCAGCATCTCCTGGTATTTCGGCTGTATAGTTTGCGTATAGGGAGGATCGGCTCTTTAATGTTTATTGTCACCCTTCATAGAAAGATTGAAAATATGGGAGAAATATGGGAAAATACCTTTACGGGATGATAGCAAAATAGAATTGTAAAATACGGGAGAATCCTGGGAAAAATGGAAGGGTTGACAGGTGGTGAGTGGGTTTGACAAACCACCTGTAGAAAACACACTCTTTCATCTCTCTGTCGTTTGAACTGACACTTGCACCAGTTTTGCACATTTTCTCACTTGCACATGATCACTTAACTTCTCAACAAAAATAACTGCCTAAGTGAGCTTCAGACAGGTGAGTGGGTTTGACAAGCCACCTGTAGAAACACACCCACCTCCTAACTCTAGCCCTTAATTCTCTGGGCACACACAGTTTCTTGGTATAATTAGCACTTATGGTGTGTATTGCCTCTTTTTATTAAATCGCTGGATGCCTCCTCAATTGTAAGTTACTTTGGACAAAACCATCTGCTAAAAAACTAAATTCATTCATTAATTTTTCTTCCTTATTTATTAGGAACTAGGGCTGCAACTAACGATTATTTTACTAATCGATTAATCTGTCGATTATTTTTTCGATTAATCGATGAATTGGATTTTAAAAAAAGAAAAGAAAAGCAAGCGTTTATTCAAAAACAGAACTAAAATCTTTAGAAAGTGCACGCACATGTTGCTCTTTAAACATCTCTGAGCTGTTATAATAATAATAATAATAATAAAACTTAGTAGTTTTGTTCTGTTTTTAAACCAAATATCAAAAAAAAATCTTAAATCAAGATACATACTAGACACATGAAATATCATATGAAATGTGATTGTTTGCTTAAAACAAGCAAAATTATTTGCCAATACATAAGAAAAATAATCTTAATGAGATATAATCTCAAACAGAAGTTTTAAGCATCACTTCATTTTCTCATGCCATTTTTTTGTCTGGCCTTGATTTAAGATTTTTTAGATACTTGGACTGTAAACAAAATGAAATTACTAAGTAAGAAAAGCTTTTTTGCAGTGTAGCTATAAATGACAACAGATTGAAAAATGAGTGATTCATAACAGGCGAGTGAATAAAAACGTGTCTTTAGTCTTGCATTGCAAAGTACAAAGTAACTATACCACCACTGCTTTACTACTGTTACTAACCCTTTCACTGGTGAGTTTAAATGATTCTATCTGGCCCCCGGGAGTGAGTTTTGTTAGGCGGACATTATTTTAGAACGTTCACCCTTAATGTTTGTCTCGTGACACATCGCAGCCACAATAGCACAGTATGACAGATGTATGCCTTTTATTATGCTTTTCTGTTTTAATACAAAATATATAAGTGAGTGTTTTTTGTTGTTTAAAAGACGTATAAATGATCTTGATCGTGATCTATAACGTGAGATGGGCATCACCATGTTTTTCTTGCATGCGGTCGTATGCCTCATTCATAAAAGCAAAACATGCAGGATTCAGCACGTAAATTCTTCAGTTACTTCCAAAATGCATGCCGTGGTGCTCCTGTCATCACTTTTGCATATTTGGTCGTTAACACGCTTTTTTTTTTGTTTATTTAGTGTGAAATGCTCCTAAACCTTGGATGACTAGGGTCACACAGACTACTCTGCTTTCGCCATGTATCTTTCCTCTAACGTTACCTCCGCTCATTTTTTTGCTCTGTCCTGTCTATGAGGTGCCAAACTCTGCTGGCATCAGTGTCCGAGAGAGGCAGAGTGCGTTTACTCCACTCCGTGCTCAGCTTGTTTTTTTTATAATCAAATGTTTCTGCATTGCTCGACACGACAAATTGATTATGAAATTCGTTGCCAACTCTTTTAGTAATTGATTTTAATCTATTTAATCGATTTGTTGTTGCAGCCCTACCGCCAACCAATAAGAATGTATAGCAGCATAGTAAAGAAGGCAGGTGATAACATGGCAACAACTCCGCAACCACCCAAAATGTACAGTAATATAAGTCTGGGTGAATGCCAAGGCAGCTTTACAGTACATTATGTGGTTAGATTGCAGCTGCTGGGAGTTCAGACTGGTTTCTTTCAAACATAAGATACAAAACTCCTTCATTTCGATAGCATTAACTGAACCTCCATGAGTCAGGCTTGGAAGCAACCTTATCAGGTCATTAACAAAGACGCTTTTACAGTAGCTGTAAATATCAGGTTGCGAAATTCACACTGACTGTTAGGTATGTTTGGAAACACTGAGTTTCGTCTTCAGATTAAAACAGCTGTGTGTTTCCTTTTTTTTATTCAGCCGGCAGGAAGTGCATTATAAGTATGGACAAACACAGGAAACAGGACATGCTGTCATGTCATGCTGCCCTTCCTCCTCACACACACAAACTCAAACACTATCAGCCTTGGTTAGAGAACAAGAAAACCTCTATAGTGTTTCCCGAGACAACATCAGCTACTCTGTCTGTTTACTATAGTCTAGTAGGGGAAATTGGGGCAGTTGTATAAAAATAAAGAAACAAACATTTTTGTCCAGTGACAAACAGGTTAGCTTGACCTTTATTCAGAGTATTATCAAGATTAAGATATTATTATGTTTAAGAGGTCAGGGGCAATTATTAACTTTGTGAAATAAAACTAATATGATTTTTGATTTGTTGACATTGACGTGTCATTCAGCTTGTTGTTATATGTTTTATTACAATAATTTAGCTTTCAAATCATTGTCATTTTCCATGACAGAGTAAAAATAAAAAGCGAAAAAGCTAACAAAAATAATTTTACCTACATTTTTTACATGTTGTCTCACAAATTTGACTTCATTTCTTAAAATTCCATTAAATTAAGTATCCATTAAAAATCCAGGGAAAAAACACATATCAGTTATCATGAAAATTATAGGCAGCATGACTATTTTCAACATTGATAACTGTAACAAAGCGTTTTTGGCAATGGAGTTGGGGATCCACTTGCAGTTTATTAGAGAAGTCAGTTTATTAGAGAAGTCGTGCAGGCAATGGTCAAAAACAGGAGCAAACAGGAGCATAAAGGTAATCCAAAATACGTAGTCAAAAATATAGGCAAATGGTCAAACTAGCCAAAGAATCAAAATGGTAAACAAAACAAGGATCAAAACAAAGCAAGACAAACAAGGAAAACCACTTTGTAATGCTACACGGGGTAAACAAGACTCAGCAATGTGTATGAGACAGTAGTGGTTTCCAGATAATCAGTATTTATGAGTTTCAGCTGTGTGTGTGTGTCTGTCCAAATGACTGTCAGCTGTTGCAGGAGTAGTGAGTGCAAAGAATTCTGGGAGTTGTAGTTCGGTTCAGTGACCGAATTGTAGTTCTCCAGCAATCTGCAACAGCTCGATTGTTGGTAATCATAACAATAATAATAATAATAATAAATATTTTTAGCAAGAAAATCTGCATATTATCAGGATTTAAGAAAGATCATGTGACAACTTAAGACTACTGATGAATTAGCTTTGCATCACTGGAATAAATTTTATTGTATACTAAATGAAAATACAAAAAAGCTTGTTAAATTACAATAATATTTCAGAATATTATTATTTTACTGTATCTTTTTATTGAATAAACCTCTATGAGCACAAAAAGCAATCTCAAACATTTAAACAACTAATCATGACAGATATATTTGTATGAGTATGTGAGTTATGATGGAAATAAATTCACAAAAATGCCTCACAAACATAAAAAAAATTATCTGATTGCATGAAAATATTAAGCGGCACAACTACTTTCAACATTGATAATAATAATAATAAGAAATTTAATTAGCAGAAAATAGCATATTATAATGATTTCTGAAGGATCATGTGACAAGACTACTGATGAATCAGCTTTGCATCACTGGAATAAATAATTTATTATATTAAACAGAAATACAAATAAGCTATTTAAATTGTAAAAAAATTTTACTGTATCTTTTGATCAAATAAACCTCTATGAGGACTAAAAGTAACCCCAAACTTTTGAGTGACGAATAAATGACAGATATATCCGTGCGTGCATGTGAGTTATTATAAAAATAAATTCACTAAAATGCCTCCCAAACATAAAAAAATATCAGATTGCACGAAAATATTAGGGGGCACAACTATTTTCAACATTGATAATAATAATAAGAAATGTCATTAGCAGAAAATAGCATATTATAATGATTTTTGAAGGATCATGTGATAACTTAAGACTACTGATGAATCAGTTTGCATCACTGGAATAAATTATAGTTTATCCAAAAATAAACAAAAAGCGCTTTGGGTAAGGGATTCACCAAAAACAACAACAGAAATCAGTCCAAAGCGCTCGAAAAATGTGAAAAATTGTAAAAATCCTTGATTCACATGGCCATGTTTAAGCTTATATATGTATATTTTTTGTGTATATGTTTGTTTATATTCTATATATATTTTTTTGCTTATATATATGCATGTATATGTCTGTGTTTGTACATATGCGTATATTTGTTCCCCTCTATCAATGCTTAATTCATGTTGATGATGGTTGACCATGTTTGTTACATTATTTGAGTGTCGTTGACATATTTAATTAAGTCATGTGACCGTAGTACTTAAAAGAGACTCTAGACGCACCTGATCACTGTTACCCTGATGAAGGCATTTGTTTGCCAAAACGCGTAGGATTTTATACGATATAGCCATGTGAATAAAGGCTTTTTACAATTTTTCAAATTTTTCGAGTGTCTTGGACTGATTACTGAAATTATATTTTATATTAAACAAAAATACAAACAAGCTATTTAAATTGCAATAATAATTCAGAATATAAAAATTTTACTGTATCTTTTGATCAAATAAACATCTATGAGCACAAAAAGTAACCCCAAACCTTTAAACAACTAATTAATTCATTTATTCATTTTCTTTTCGGCTTAGTCCCTTTATTAATCTGGGGTCACCACAGCGGAATAAACTGCCAACTTATATGTAACCATAACCATTAACCATATGTTTTATGCAGCGGATGCCCTTCCAGCTGCAACCATCACTGGGAAACATCCATACACACTCATTTACACACATACACTACGGACAATTTTAGTCTACCCATTTTACCTATACCACATGTCTTTGGACTTGTGAGGGAAACCGGAGTACCCGGAGGAAACCCACACGAACACGGGGAGAACATGCAAACTCCACACAGAAATGCCAACTACCCAGCTGAGGCTCGAACTGGTGACCTTCTTGCTGTGAGGCGAAAGTGCTACCCACTGCACCACCGTGCAGCCCACAACAAATTAATGACAGATATATTTGTAAGAGTATGTGAGTTATGATGGAAATAAATTTACAAAAATGCCTCGCGAACATTAAAAAAATATCAGACTGCATGAAAACATTAGACAACAACTACTTTCAACATTAATAATAATAATAAGAAATGTCATTAGCAGAAAATAGCACATTATAATGATTTCTGAATGATGAATCAGCTTTGCATCACTGGAATAAATAATATTTTATATTAAACAAAAATACAATAAAGCTATTTAAATTGCAATAGTATTTCACAATTTTACTCTGTTTTCTGAGCACAAAAAGCAACCCCAAACATTTGAACGAATAAATAATGACGATATATTTGTATGTGTATGTGAGTCATGATGTAAATAATTTCACAAAAATGCCTCCCAAGCATTAACAAAACCCTTATATGTCCCAGGTCGAATGTGTTCTCACAGAAGCGCGTCGTAAACACATCACAAGGGAGCTATTTACAGAGACCTTTTGTTTCTGCTTTCTCTATGAATACCTCGTCTGGCCTGCTTCTCTCTCTTTTATCTTCCGCTCTTCTTCTGTTCTCAGCTGTTATAGCATCGACTGACTTTTCCTCTTTCTCTGCCAATCGAAAGCACACCGCGACCGCCACTGACGATCACAATGGAGCTTAATGGAAATCAGTCAATCATTTCGGGTCTGCTGTTGAGAGGTTTAGTCAATGCAGTGCTGTATGGCAAGCCGTTTCATCCTTTATTTATTATATTAATGATATCATTCATTCGTTCATTTTCCTTTGGCATAGTCGCTTTATTCATCAGGGGTCGCCACAGCGGAATAACTATTACTTATCCAGCATATGTTTTACGCAGTGGATGCCCTTCCAGCTGCAACCCAGTATTATGAAACATGCATACAAACTCATTCACATACAAACACTACAGACATTTAGCTTTTTCAATTCACCTATAGAGCATGTCTTTGGACTGTGCGGGAAACCGGAGCACCTGGAGGAAACCCACTCTAACAGAGGGGGGCTCTAATAATTCAAGAGGGCTAATTCTGATTCAACTGTATTACAAATGGCCATTGTTACTAGTAGAAATCCTAATACGAACAATTAGCATTTAAATGAGTGAAAACTGAACTGTTGATATCAGATACTGATCGATTTATGAAAAAATGTCAACACAGCTTGCCATACAGCATGTACTGAGACACATGCTATTGCATGTGGCCCACGGCGCACTATTGAGGGGACATAATGAGCACTCTGTAGACAACTGGGTCAGCTGAGGTTGTTTTTAGTAGCTAAACAATTATCCACCATAACATCTCTCCACTCCCTCACTCTCTCTTTCGTTATATGTTACACCCAGAAACACACACAAGGAAGTTATGTGGCGCATTTTGACCTGCACATATGCATCCTGTCGTAGTCATGAAAGAATCAGGAGAAGGCCGGATCTGGTTTCATCCTGTTGAGTCTTTTCTGGCCTTGCTTTGTGTCATTCGAGCGAACCTGTGTGTGTTCATGCTTTATAGAGTCGGACTCCTGCATTATTCACTAAGGAGTCGTGAGCTGCTCATGTGACGATGACAAGAGGGAAGTTTCTGCAGTCAACTTTAACTGCAAACTTAAAAATGCAAAAGATGGCCCTGCAAGATTACTGAATTAGTTCATTTGCAGAAGAAGATAACTTTTGTTTTAATAAAATAAAGTACAAGTTTTTATAAAATTTTTTTTTAAAAATTAAGAAATAAATAAATAAAAATCAAATTTTTTTTTATAAATAAATACATTTGTATAAATAAAATAAAAAGCATGTTTTATAAATAAATTATTTTTATAAATACAATATAGCAAAATAAATAAATAAAAAGCATGTTTTTATAAATGGATAAATTTATTTAAAAAAATAAAATGAAATGAAATAAAATGAATAAATAAAATAAAAAGCATGCTTTTATAGATAGATACATTTATTTTTTATAAATAATAAAGTAAATTAAAATAAAATAAAAATATTTTTCTTAAATGAATAAATAACTTAAAAAATCATGTTTTTATAAATAAATTGTTATAAATGAATTAAAGTAAAAAATAAATAAATAAATAAAAAGCATGTTTTTATAGATAATTTTATAAAAAAAATTAAATGAAATAAATAAAATAAATAAATAAATAAATATAAATTAAATAAAATTTGTATAAATAATAAAGTAAATTAAAATAAAATAAAAATATATATTTTTAATAAATACATTTTTATAAATGAAATAAAATAAAAATCCTGTTTTTATAAATAAATAAATAAATATTTTTTATTAATAAAATAAAGTAAAATAAATAAATAAAAAACATGTTTTTATAAATAAATAAATAAACTACTTTTATAAATAAAAAAAAATTAATTTAAAAAATAAAAATCCTGTTTTTAAAAATATAATAAAGTAAAATAAAAAAATAATAAAAAATATGTTTTTAATAAATAAATAAATAAGCGTTTATAAATAAAACAAAGTAAAATAAATAAATGAATAAACAAATAAATAAATAAATAAATAAATATCATAAAAATCATTTACACTGCCTTTTTGGTTTTAAATAAAGGTGGGAAAAGGTTTAAAATAGTTCATAAAGTATTTTATGCTTACTGCAGCTGCATTTGTTTGATCAGGAAAACTGAAATATTATTAAAATGTTAAAAATCTCTTTTAAAAATTATAAAACGTCCCTGCAAGTCGACTAAATGAAGAGTTCATTTGCAGAAACAGACTTAATTTTTCATTCCTTTTATTCATTTTCATAAATCATTCTTTTATTGTGCATTGAAGAGTTCATTTACAGAAAACATGATTTATATAAATGAATCAACACTGCATTATCTGTTTTTGCAAATGAACTGTTTAAATGAAATATGTAAAAAACTAAAAGTTATTATGACATTTGTGGATTTTTACAGTTACATTTTGCATACTATTTTAATAATGACGACATATTTAGTTCTGTGTCTTTCCCTAAACGTTTATGTTTTTGAAAAAAGTCTTTTCTGCTCACTGAAGCTGCATTTGATTTATACTGTAAAAATACTGAAGTATACTAAATATTACTATAAAATATGATGACATATTATTACAATTTTTAACATAAACTTTAAAATGGAAATAAAATGGACCTGCAAAGTGGCAAAATGTATTCTTTTTTCTATAATGTTTATGCCAAAAAAAGCAATAAATCAATTGTGTTATTGTGTTTTGAAATGTTGTGGATTTTTACAGCTGCCTTTTATATGTCACTTTATTTTAATAATGACAACATATTTAGGTTAGAAAAGTAAAATGTTCCAGAAAAAGTCCATTTGATAGAAAATGTATTATATCAACAGTACAGCAAAGCAAAATATAATTTTTTTTTTAATAAACTGTAAAAAGGACAAAAAGGACCCTGCAAGTTGGAAAACAATGCTATTGTTTTTTTAATGTACATGCCAGAAAAAAAAGAAGCAAAAAAACTTAAATAGAGCATTTATCATATTATAACATTTTGTGGATTTTTATTTTAATAAAATAAAATTGTAATAAATTTAATTATTTATTTTAAATTAAAATAGTTGAACTATTTATTATAATTTATTATTTAAATAAAATGTTTTTTTAAGTAAACATAACCTTTTGTGGATTTTATATTGCTGCCTTTATGTCTATTAAAACATTTTTAAACATTATTTTATTAAAATTTAAATAATAATAAATTAAATAAAAAAATAAAGTTAAATAAAAAATAAAAATCTAGTTTTTATAAATTAATCAATTTATTTTTATAAATAAATATTTTATAAATAAAATAAAGTAAAATAAACTTAAAAAATCATGTTTTTATAAATAAATAAAATTAATAATTTTTATGAATAAATGATGTTTGTATAAATATAATAAAGTAAAATAATCAGGTTTTTTAAGTAAACATAACATTTTGTGGATTTTATACTGCTGCCTTTTTTCTAATAAAATTCTATTAAATTTAAAAAAAATAAATAAATAAAGTAAAAATTACATTTTAAAAATCATGTTTTTATAAATAGCTATTTTTTATAAAAAAATACATTTTGCATAAATAAAATAATGTAAAATAAAATGTAAAAAATCATGTTTTTTTAAAAAGTAAACATAACATTTTGTGGATTTTGTACTGTTGCCTTTTTATCTTTAAAACATCTTTTTTTATATTGTAATATATTTTATTTCTGTGACGCTAAACTGAATTTTAAAATGCAGTTCAAAGCTGCATGATCCTAATATGCTGATTTGTTAAATATTCGTTATTACTGTCCATGTCGACAATAGTGTTTGCTTCATATTTCAGGATATTTTGATATAGAAAGTATTAGAAAGTCAAAAAGACGCAGCGTTTATTTGAAATAGAAATATTATTCAGTGCTCATGTGACGTGAACAGGAGGGAAGTTTCTATGCAGTGTTTGAGTCGCAGGGCTTCTGTTTTTAGACCGGGAAACCCAGCTGAGTGTTGAATGAAACTCAGCCTTGGTGTAGCAGTTTCTAGTCAATACTCAAGATGTTGTGACAAGAAAAAAAGGAGCAGAGGCGTAACCACTACAGTGTTCATAGCAGTGCTTATTCAATGGTTTTTGTCATTGGCAGATTCTCAGTTGTGTCAATTTGTGTCTGTTTAATGCAAGTCAATGCTATATGGTGCATATGGAGTATATAATAATAATAATAATAATAATA
>CAIGQZ010033112.1:29996297-30011225 GCA_903798205.1 Danio tinwini
TGTGTGTGTGTGTGTGTGTGTGTGTGTGTGTGTGTGTGTGTGTGTGTTTGTGTGTGTGTGTGTGTGTGTGTGTGTGTGTGTGTGTGTTTACTCTCTCACACATTGTCAAGGTTGTATTTTATTGCCTGGTGTTGTTTCACGGTCTGCATTTTAAGTGGCTGCTGCTGTTGTAGTTTTTTTGATGTGTATGATTTATGCTTTTGAATGGCTGGCCAGTTTCTAGCAAGGTGATTATTTAAAGCTAATCCTTGAGCACAGTGCCAGCTGTGGACGACACTCTGACCTTCAGTATTTTTTATGGCATTGCCTTGCAGACAAGAAAACCTTTAACAACAAAAATAAGAAGTGAAAATAGCATGCACATGTGAAATAATCAATAGTACTATTAATTGTATTATGCAATTATGCACTTTGAATCATATTGCACTTATGGCATAAACTGACAATTTGAGCGGGGTTGGAAGAACAAAAGTTACTTAATACATTTGTACATAGCACTTCTTGAATTACAAGAATGATATATTATTATTGCTTTATTCATTCATTTTCTTTTTGGCTTAGTCCCTTTATTAATCAGCGGTCGCCACAGCGGAATGAACCGCCAATTTATCAAGCATATGTTTTATGCAGCGTATGACCTACCAGCCACAATCCAACACTGGGAAACACTGGCGACTCTTGCATTCACACACACACACACACACACACACACACACACACACTACGGCCAAATTAGCTTACCCAATTCACTTATAGCGCATGTCTTTGAACTTGTGGGGGAAACCGGAGCACCCGGAGGAAACCCACGCCAACACGGGGAGAACATGCAAACCCCACACAGAAATGCCAACTGACTCAGCCGGGGCTCAAACCAGTGACCTTCTTGCTGTGAGGCGATCGTGCTACCCACTGCGCCACTCTGACACCCTATTATTATTATTTATTAATTTTCTTTTCGGCTTAGTCCCTTTATTAATCTGGGGTCACCACAGCGGAATGAACCACCAACTTATCCAGCATATGTTTTACACAGTGGATGCCCTGCCAGCTGCAACCCATCACTGGAAACCATCCATACACACTCATTCACACACATACACCACGGACAATTTTAGCTTACAAAATTCACCTGTACCGCATGTCTTTGAACTGTGGGGGAAACCGGAGCACCCGAAGGAAACCCACACAAACACCGAGAACATGCAAACTCCATACAGAAATACCAACTGACCCATGCCGAGGCTCGAACCAGCAACCTTCTTTTGCTGTGAGACGATTGTGCAAACCACTGCACCACCATGAAATCAAAACGACCTAATATGTTAGTATAAGCACTTCTTGCATGACAACAAACATGTAAGTTTGTATGTGAATTAATATTATTATTATTATTTATTATTATTGTTAATATTATTTGTATAATTAAAATTATTAATATTATTAGTATTGTTATATTTTATTAGTGTATATGAATGTAATAATAATAATAATAACAATTATAATAATAAAACTAATAATAATAATAATTATTATTATATTATATTATGGGCGACACGGTTGCGCAGTAGGTAGTGCTGTTGCCTCACAGCAAGAAGGTTGCTGGTTTGAGCCTCGGCTGGGTCAGTTGGCATTTCTGTGTGGAGTTTGCATGTTCTTCCCGTGTTGGCGTGGGTTTCCTCCGGGTACTTCGGTTTCCCCCACAAGTTCAAAGACATGCGCTGTAGATGAATTGGGTAGGCTAAAATTGTCCGTAGTGTATGGATGTTTCCCAGTAATGGGCTGCGGCTAGAAGGGCATCCACTGCGTAAAACATATGCTGGATAAGTTGGCGGTTCATTCCGCTGTGGCGATTCCAGATTAATAAAGAGACTAAGCCGAAAAGAACAGGAATGAATGAATATTATGTTATGTATATATTATATATGCATCGTTTATTATATTATAATATATTAATAATTATAATAATATTAATTAATAGGCGGTTTATTTCGCTGTGGCAACCCCTGATTAACATAGAAACTAAGCCAAAAAGAAAATGAATGAATGAATTAATTAATTAATAATAAAAAAGCACAAATATTTCTGAAAGAGCCCTAAAAATAACTGACAAATGTGTAATAATAAGATATTTACATTATATTATGTAATTAAATATAAAAACATATAAAACAAAAAATGACTAATCATTTATTAATAGTAATAATCATTAAATAAATATAAAAATTTGCATTAGTTTCAGTATGCAAGTATGAACTTCAAATCTATTCAATTCAGTTCAATTCATTCGAATTTGTACAGTATAGCGCTTTTTCAATGTGTAAAAATCATAAGTCATTCATTCATTCATTTTCTTTTCGACTTAGTCCCTTTATCTTGGGTCACCACAGCGGAAAGAACCGCCAATTTATCAAGCATATGTTTTACTCAGCGGATGCCCTTCCAGCTGCAACCCATCACTGGGAAACACCCATACACACTCATTCACTGAACAATTTAGCTTAACCAATTCACCTATAGTGCATGTCTTTGGACTGTGGGGGAAACCAGAGCACCCGGAGAAAACCCACGCGGACAACATGCAAACTCTGCACAGAAATGTCAACTCACCCAGCCTGGGCTCGAACCAGCAACCTTCTTGCTGTGAGGTGATTGTGCTACCCACTGCACCGTGCTGCCCCCAAATCATAGGTCACATATTAAAAATATATAACAATAATGGTCTCATATGTTTGTATTAGGACTTTTTTCATAACAACAAACATGTCAGTATGTATATGAATTATTATTATTATTATTATTATTATCATTATTATTATTATTATTATTATTTCAATATTATTTTAATATTATTTTATATTATTTAATTATTCGTTTAATATTATTTATTTAATATTAATAATAATAATGATAATTATTATTATTACTATTAATAATATTATTATAAATATATAATAATATAATATAATATGTATGTTTAATGTATATAATACTTATTATTGTTATTATTATTACTATTAGTAGTAGTAGTAGTAGTATATTGAAAGAACTCTAATATTACTAAGAGTGCACTAATAATTATGTATATACTGTATAATAGTTATATATTATTAAAGATGCATAAAAAAGCATAGAATAAAATAAATAATAACAGTAATTAATAAAAAAAGATATCTGCATAAATTGCAATAATTTAAATATGCAAGTATTTAATCCAAAACATTTGTCATAAACTGTCAGTTTTGAGAGTGTTTAGAGAAATGAAATTAACATAATACTTTTGTTTAAGCACTCCATCCATGTTTATTGGCCCAATAAAGGTCTGACAATTACAAAAGGCACTGAGCTATGCCGTAGCTCATAATTTTCCATTTTAAAACAATGCCTGCATAAGAAAGCGGGTGACCTTTTGTTTGTCAGGATATTCTCCATCTGTTATGGAAGCTGTAAGCATTATGCAAGACCTTTGCATCATTATTAGCTGGAATAATGTGTCTGAGGGAGATTTCTGTGCTTATTAAAAGGTTGTTATGGTGAATAAAAGCATTGGTAATGTGAGCTATGCATTCACTTGGCTGGAGTGGACTAATTAAAATAGTGGTTTGGTGCTTATGAATAATTTATCACCTCTGTCAGGCTCTTCAGGCCTGCACTTTGAATGGCTTATTATCTTTAATGTGTGTTGCCCACAACGCTTTGATGTTTGTGTGAATAATCACTAACTTAGAAAGAATCTAAAAGCTTCTTAATGCGGACTCTGTAATTCAGTAAAACTCAGTTTGCACTTCTCATCTTTTGCGCCCTCTGCTGGACTCTTTCCGAAATCTGCTTTTAGGAAATATAAAAGACACGCCAGGGGCCATTTTGAACATTCCTGCACTACTGTTATCGTAATAGGAGTGTTACAATGTTTGATATCTCAAGGTTTTGGCTAGATTTCACCTACGTGTGTGTGCGTGCGTGGGTGTTGTAACAGAATTATGCACTTCAGAGTTTGTCTTCAAGATGATGAAAATGTTAAGCAAAACATATTTAAATGGTTATTTCGCCTGCATACTGAATAAAAAGTTATGTAAGTGCACTAATGGCACAGCTTTAATATGAATATGTATTAAAACTAATGTTTAATAATTATTAAAGGTGTAGTAAAACCTGTATTAATATAAAATGTAATTAATAAAGGTTTAAGCCTAAACGAATTTACTGTAGTTATTCTGTTATTGTTGTTGTTGCTGTTGTATAACTACAAATGAGCACAATTATGTGTATGTATACACAACAAATAGGTTATATAGCCTTATGAGTATACAGTGCTCAGCATAATTGAGTACACCCCATTTTGAAAATTAATATTTTTATCCTTTTCTCAGTGAATATTGGTAATATATTGGTGCGTTTGAACAAAACAGATTTATTAAACGGATATATTTATTAAAATAATATTTTTGTCACATAACATCTTTAGAAATAGAAAGAAAATACATTTAAATTCATGCAAAATATTGCAAAGAAAAATTACAACCTACAACATTTCAACAAAATTGCATATATTTCTTGTTTCTCTTGATTATTGCTGTTTTTGAAAATTGTATTTAATATTTTTCCCTAATAACATACACATTTGCGCTACTAAGTTTTGAACCATTAGTGTAAATTATTCTGTTAGATTAGCTCCAGATTTGGCTTCAGTACTGACTAATCAAATGTATATGCACAAATATAATACTGTAAAGCATCAATTTAATTCATAAATGTATAAATCATATATTGTAATCAAATATTATTAATGAACAAAATAAAATAACAATATATAATTATATACCTGTAAAATATTTTTTTTCAAACAAATACATCATTTTATTCAAAACTAATTAATAATGCAAAAATATTGTGTATTTTGTGTAGGCATAAATGTTATTTAAAGTGTTAATTTATTGATTTTTTTATTATTTTCTTACAGTACACTCATTTCTAAAGTATGATAATAATATTCCTGCTACTGTATTATCTTACGTATCTGTTACTAATATATATATAAGTAGAACAACTTTAAGAAAGAAAAATCTGTTTTCCTTTTCTTTTTTGCGCGCAGCAGCTTAGCCATTTTTTCTAATTTATGATAATAATATTCCTGTTATATTCCTGTATTTTTTCTATATATAAGTCAAAGGATTGTTTTTCAATATTTTTTCTTTTCCCCTTTTTTTGCGCGCAGCAGCTTTGCCTCTTTTTTTTCTTTACTTTTTTTTCAGCCGGCACCCAAGGGCATTTTCAAACTTTCTCCAGAAAGTCCACGGCGTGGCTCTGCCGGACTAATTACCCCGTCAAACTTTCCCTAATGAGGCTGTGAGCGCGAGCGGCACCGGCCGGGCTCCTGTCGCGGGCTGCTGGGGCGCAGGCGGTGGTCGTGCCGGGTTTCAGTCCGGTGGGAAGTCGGTCAGTCGCACAGATGTGAAGGTGTTCTCCGGATCTCCCTCCCTCTCCATCTCCCTGTGTTTTATGTCTGCGTCACAACAAGTCGAAGGAGAGCGAGAGAGAAAGAGAGAGAGGCAGAGATGATGATGATGGCGTCTCTCTCGGGCTGAATCTCCTGACGAGCACACGCTTGAAAGCATCAAACCGAGAGACATGAAGACGGACAGAGAGAGAGAGAGACGGACGGACGGACAGACGGTTGCGCACTGACGCGCGTTTGATCCGCCGCGACTCTCCAAAAACGCGCCGATTATTCGGGACAGTGATTGAGACGCAGAACAACACCGGTCACCATCAGGCGTTTCATGTGAGACTGACATCTCTTCCCCGTCTCTGTGACCCCAGCAGAGCCGATCACTCCACACAGGTACATCCCGTGCACGTATGATCTGCCATGCGTGTTAATTGATATGTGCGTGCGCGCGCCGTCATGTGTGTCAGCTCTCCTGAGTTGCGCGCATTGATTAGTGCACATCTGGCCGTTCGTTTTTGCATGCATTGTTGTGGCATCTGCATATGCATTATGGTCGGTTGCATAAAGCAGCCAGTGTTTTTTTTCCCTTTTTTTCTTTTTGATCATGTGTGGCACTGCAATGTGCATTGACTCTTCATCATTTATCCTACTGTACTGTATACTGTCGCTATGCACAGAGTTTAACCCTTTAGGCTGCTGCTGTTTGCTACTTGATTTGAAAGCCTCTGGATGTTTTGTGCGCTCTTCTTTCCCGCTTTCTTCAGGATGGGGGGAGTCAGTGAAGGAGAGGATGTTTTGGCCAGGTGGAGCGATGGACTTTTGTATCTTGGCAATGTCAAACGAGTAAGTTTGCAGTTTCTCCAAGTTTGTTCGGAGGAGGGGAAGGAGATGCCAGTGGAGAGGATGAAACAGACAGTTTTGAAAACTGCCACTTGTACTTGTGAAAATGAGTGTGCTGCTGTTTGTGATGTGTTTATCTTGCAGGTGGACAGTGTCAAGCAGTGCTGTTTGATCAGATTTGAGGATAACTCTGAATTCTGGGTCCTCAGGAAAGACATCCACTCGTGTAAGTTTGAAACTCTGAATTTTAAGTCAAAAGCTATGTGCAAACATCACAGTGTGCTGCTTGATGTCAAAACAACATCCAATTGACATCAAGTATGAGGTCAAAAAGCATGTTAAAATTGTGCATCGACTTGATGTCAAAACATTGATGTCCATTTGACATCCACACACTGATGCTCTTTTGACCGCCAAAATAAAAACACCAAATATAATATAAGAAAAGTGTTATTCGTTTAAAAGCTTAAATTCAAAATTACAATACGACTTAACCAATAAGCCAAGTAAGCAGTTGCTTAGGGCCCCAAGGAATTAGGGGGCCCCGACCAATGCCAAAAACCCTATATTAAGCATATAGCTCTCTTGTAAATTTTCTATGATTTATGCATTCATTCATTTTATTTTCAGGTTAGTCCCTTTATTAGTCTGGGGTCACCGCAGCGGAATGAACCGCCAAATTATCCACCATATGTTTTACGCAGCGGATGCCCTTCCAGCTGCAACCCATCACTGGGAAACACCCATACACACTCATTCACACACATACACAACGGACAATTTAGCTTACCCAATTCACCTGTACCGCATGTCTTTGGACTTGTTGGGGAGCACCTAGAGAAAAACCACTCGAACAAGGGGAGAACATGCAAACTCCACAAAGAAATGCCAACTGACACAGCCAAGGCTTGAACCAGCAACCTTCTTGCTGTGAGGCGATCGTGCTACCCACTGTGCCAAATTTTCTGTCATATGTTGTAAAATTTGTCTATTCATATTTTAACATTATTACTCCTTTTTTAAAACCGGGGGCCCCCATGAATATTGGAATGTACTGCACACAGGCGAGGTGTGATCAGTTCAAAGACACTGCCAGCCTGCCAGTGATCCGAGTAGACAGTGAAGAACATTTTGAGAACATTTGGGAGAATATAGAAATAAGACTGTCAGATGATGAGCGCTGTGAGCTTGTTAAGAGAGGATCTGTTCAAATAAAATAACGTTTCCCAATAAAAAGTAAAATAAATTAACACTTCCCAATGAAGAGTAATGGCCGCCAATTCACAAACATTCAATTCATATGAAAAATGGTGACAAGATTAGTTTGATGGATTGTGATTTAAATTTGTTTAAATGTTTTTTAATTAATAATAAAATCTGATCACAAAAAAATGGCAAATTAAATGTACAGAGCTTATTTGGTGAATTTATTGCATTTGATTTTACATTAAGAAGATAAAGGTTCCTTTAAATATTAAAATATATAAAATATACTTTAAATATATATTTTAACATGCAGGTTATTTATTTATTTAAAAAAAATCTACAGAGAAAAAATATCTTTAGAGAAAGAGAATGTTTTGAGTTTCAGTGCTTGGGCCACATACCTGGAATTGCTTAGGGCCGCCAAATCACCAAGTCCGCCCCTGTTTTCTACAATTCATGTAAACTACCTTGATGTGAAAATGGCATCCAATTGACATCAAGTATGATGTCAAAAAGCACATTCAAACTTCATATTGACTTGATGTCAAAACTTTGACGTCCAATTGACATCCACACATTGATTTGACCGCTGAAATATCAAAACAGAAAGTATTATAATATAGGAAAAGTGTTATTCAATTGAAAAATGTAATTAAAAATGTTATTCCCAATGTATGTAAACTGTCAAAACTACATCAAATTGACAGTAACTTTGGTGTCAGAATTCACATAAAAAATCTTTTGACGCCAATGTTAGATGTCAATTTGTCAAGTTGTTGTTTTAACATCGATTTGCATTTTGACAAATTTTTTAATGTCATTTTAACATCAAGGTGTCCGCTGGGATCCAGAATGTAAAGGAAAAATATAATGCATCTTATATTTCGCATAAAGAAAACAAAAGCTTATTTTAGGACTGTTGTTGTTTATTTCACACATTCATTTTCTTCGGTGTAGTCCCTTATTTATCAGGGGTCACCACAGCGGAATGAACCGCCAACTATTGCAGCATATGTTTTACACAGCGGATGCCCTTCCAGTCATAACCCAGTGTGAAGAAACACCCATACACTCTTACATTCACACACTACGGTCAATTTAGTTTATTTAATTCCTGTACCACATGTCTTTGAACTGTGGTGGGAAACTGGAGCATCCGGAGGAAACCTACGGCAACAAGGGGAGAACATGCTGACATTTCTTTCTTGCTGTGAGGTGACAGTGCTAACCATTGAGCCACCGTGCTGCCTATTTCACACATTTCAATGTTAAAAACATTTGATATAATTATTTTTAAATGTGCAAATTTCTGGTAATTCTCATTGATTTTTACTTTATTTCCGGAAAAAATGCATATTTAATTGATCATAATTTATTTAAATGTACAATTCCTGTTGTTAAGAAACATAAACTAAAACCATTAGCTCAATTAACTATTAATGTGCGCCTTATTAATAGTTATTTAGGTAGTAGTTTAGGTTTAAGTATTGGGTAGGAAAATAGGTAGAATAAGATCATACTTTATAAGTAACAATAAACAGACAATATCTTAATAATAAGCAGTAATAAGCCATGAAGTTAGACATGAAGTGTTATTCGTTTGACAGCTTACAATTATTCCAATTCTCAAAATTTATACTGTATTTTGTATCCTGTGCCTTATAAAAACATATAAAAATATTTTGATGCCAATTTTAGATGTCAATAATCAATTGACATCAAATAGATTAGCGTTTTGTGTGTTTTCCTCTGGGATCCAGAACGTAAATACATTTTTTTATATTTAATATTTTGCATAAAGGAAACAAAGCTTATTTTAGGAATGTTGCTTTATTTCACACACTTCATTGTTAAAAACATTTGATAGATTTTTTTAAATGTGCAAATTTCTGGTAATTCTCATTGATTTTTACTTTTTTCCAAAAAAAAAAAAAAGTTTATTTAATTGATCATAATTTATTTAAATGTACAATTCCTGCTGTTAACAAACATAAACTAAGACCATTAGCTCAATTAAGTACTAATTTGCTCAATATTAATAAGGTAGCATTTGGGTTTAAGTATTGGGTAGGATTATAGATAGAATAAGATCACACTTTATAAGTAACAATGAACAGACAATATCTTAATAATAAGCAGGTAATAAGCTATGAAGTTAATAGTTGTAAGTGGTAAAAATGTGGTTGAGCAAACATCCCAGTGTGCGCCTTGACATCAGAAAGACATCCAATTGACGTCAAGTATGATGTCAAAAAGCACAGAAAAATTGCTCATTGACTTGAGATCAAAACCTTGACGTCTATTTGACATCCACACATTGATGCCTTTTTGACCACCAAAATAATGACACAGAAAATATTTTAATAGAAGTGTTATTTGTTTGACAGCTTACAATTATTCCAATTTACAACATTTACACAGGATTTTTATCCTGTGCCTCATAAAAACATATAAAAATCTTTTGATGCCAATTTTAGATGTCAATAATCAATTGACATTAAATAAATTAGCGTTTTTGATTTGTTTTCCTCTGGGATCCAGAATGTAAAGAAAAAATAATAATTTAATATTTTGCATAAAGAAAACAAAGCTTATTTTAGGAATGTTGCTTTATTTCACACACTTCAACATAAAAAAAATACATTTGATAGAATAATTTTTTTATTTGTGCAAATTTCTGGTAATTCTCATTGATTTTTTACTTTATTTCCAAAAAAAAGTATATTTAATTGATCATAATGTATTTAAATGTACAATTCCTGCTGTTAACAAACATAAACTAAGACCATTAGCTCAATTAAGTACTAATTTGCTTAATATTAATAAGGTAGCATTTGGGTTTAAGTATTGGGTAGGATTATAGATAGAATAAGATCATACTTTATAAGTAACAATGAACAGACAATATCTTAATAATAAGCAGGTTATAAGCCATAAAGTTAATAGTGGAAAGTGGTACTTAAATTAAACTTTTACCATTTATTTAATACCAACATAAAAGAAAACACAGTACAAAACCAATAAGATGCATATAATAAATGCTATTTAATTATATTTAAATTATTATAATATATTTAGCATTAAGGAGGTTGTTTGGTGGGGGGGGGTCTGCTTCAGAGTATATAAAAAGGTGGTTAAACAGGCTTATTTATTTTTAATTAAATTTATTTTAAATTGACAGTTTTCTGAACACCTCTATCAATAGTTTTGCCCCAAACGACTACATAGTTATATGCTTTCCATATACATCTTTGCTTCATATTTTAATTTGTAATGTTTTGTAATGGGGCAACACGGTGGCGCAGTGGGTAGCACGATCAGGCGCACGATCTAGCCTCACAGCAAGTAGGTCGCTGGTTCGAGCCTCGGCTGGGTCAGTTGGCATTTCTTTGTGGACTTTGCATGCTCTCCCCGTGTTTGCGTGGGTTTCCTCTGGGTGCTCCGGGTTCCCCCACAAGTCCAGAGACAAGCGGTATGGGTAAGCTAAATTGTCCATAGTGTATGTGTGTGCTTGAGTGTGTATGGATTTTTCCCAGTGATGGGTTGCATGTGTCCACTGTGTAAAACATAAGCTGGATAAGTTGGCGGTTCACTCCGCTGTGGCGACTAATTAAGGGATTAATTAAGGGACTAAGCCGAAAAGAAAATAAATGAATGTTTTACTATTAGAATGTACTACTGTTCTTATGTGTGTTTCTTTAAAGGCAAATGAGCTGCTGCCCCACCCCTTTCCAGAAGAGGGCAGGGCGTTACAGCTCCTGCTATAGTTACCCTGACAAAAACAAACAAAACATTTTAAAGCCTTGTCAGTTGTTTACTCCTGATTAACATGTAATGAACAAGTGGGATTTTTGTTTATAAAAGTATAAAAAGTATGTAAAAATATGCTTATATTCCACAAGAGAAGTTCTTTTTGCTTTGTTTTAGACCAGTTTTGTGGGATTAAACTCTAGATATAGCATTCGATTATTGCATTCAAACCTAATATGAAAATAATAATAATATCAAAGCCTTATAAGACCTCTTTGAAATGTAAAACTGTCTTCTGTAGAGTAAATGACAGAGTTTGTTGTTTGTTGTGGTCAGTCTCTTCAGGAGGAGAGGAGGTTTGCTGTATCTGTGATTCGCCACCTCTTAAAGAACCTCTCGTAAACTGCCTCAAATGTCGCCACGGTATTGAAAATAAAACCATTTCGATTTTTTCTCTCTGTCTTAGATTTAATTTGTACGCCTTATACATGAATTCATTGTGTTTGTTTCCTCAGGTTATCATCCAGAGTGCCATACCCCGTCCATAGAACCTGAAGTCGACCCCAACAGCTGGATTTGTCGCCAATGTGTCTTCGCAGTCGCAACCAAGGTTGTATTGCATCTAAATCTAGAGATGAATACACTAATAGTCAACGGTTTGGGATCAGTTTATGTTTTTAAAAATACATTTATTCTACTACAAGTCTGCATTTATTTGATCAAGATAAAACTGTAAAATTGCTACATAATAATTCAGTTAAGAATAACTCTTTTCTACGGTGCCCGAAAGAGATTAAACTGCTGTAAGTCAGGAAAATATGTTGAGAAAACTTCTTGGTTTGCTAACATAGGTGCTCTGCTGCACACTAATTTTACAACACGTGCAAATACAGAAACGTGCTGCAAAAAAAACTAAAGGTGTTAGGGATCCCAAAAATGTTGGTGGTTTATTGAACATTTTCATTTGCAAACACATATTTGTGTAATTGGTTAGATTATTAGAGCTAAAAATATAAAAACAACAAGGAATAGTAATCCATAATTATTTTGTATCGAATGAAAACTGTTTATTTATTTATATTATTTAGTTAGTTAGTTCATGAGTAGTTTGATTGAGAATTCTACTGAGCATATGTTTTGCATCTCGTATATACTTTAAAGTCTTATTTATATATGTACTGTATGATCGGGATGTAAAAGAAAAAAAAAATCACATTTTATATCTCTGACAACACTACAGATTATTTTTGGGTTCCCCAACACATTTTTATTGTGATCAGTGCTATTTGCAGCTCATTTCTGTATTTGCATGTGTTGTGAGAATTTGCGTGTCGTCAATTTGATGATTTTTTTTCTCTATTTGTTTTCATGTGTTTTCTTTAGTTGCAGCATACAGTATTTTTAGCCACTGCAGTTTTCATATTTAATACAATTTAAAGTCAAACAGAAGTTAAGATTGTCCTTTTGCTTCCTATACATCCAATTGAAACAATTTCTGAAATGAGACAGACAGTAGGACAGCGCTCGATTTCTTCCCCTTTCGAATCGATCATAAAAAGATGGGCATTGCTAATAAAATGGATTTGAGTTTCTGTATTTATTTGATCATAAAAATGTAAAATTTCTAAATTATGCAGTTAAAATAACTGATTTCTATGGTGGCTGAGAGTGCTCAATCTGCTCTAAGTCAAGAAAACACTTGCAAACAGAAAAACAGTAACAAATTGAGAAAACGTCTGCATCGGTTTGATAACACATGTGTTCGGCTGCACACTCATTTTACAACACATGCAAGTACAGGAACGTGCTGCAAAAAGTGAAATGTGTTAAGGGATCCTAAAAAGTGATGAACCCGGCTGCGTCCTGTTTAAAGTGAGTGGTTCATTTAACATTATTTGTGTAATTCGTTAGATTATTATGGCAAAAAATATTTAAACAACAAGGAATGGTATGATCAGCATGTTAAAATAAACCAAAAAAATCACATCTCAGATTACTGACTACACTGCTGATTGCGTTTGGGATTCCTTAATACATCTTAATTGTGATCAGTGCTATTTGCAGCTCATTTCTGTATTTGCATGTGTTGTGGGAATTTGCGTGTCGTCAAATTGATGATTTTTTTTCTCTATTTTCATGTGTTTTCTTTAGTTGCAGCATAATATTGGCTACTGCAGTTTTCTTATTTAATACAGTTTAAAGTCGGCATGAAACAGAAGTTATGATTGTTTTTTTCCCCCCTGTTGTGACGTACGTCCGATTGAAACAATTTCTGAAATGAGAGAAAAAGTAGGGCAGAGCTTGATTTCTTCCCCTTTCAAATCGATTGGATCATTTTAGATCCAAAGATTTAGCATTGCTAAAAAAAAATGTATGGATGCTAAAAGGATTTGAGTGCCAGTTTGGATTTTAGTTTCCACTTGAATCACCGTCAGCAATATTTTCAGTTGATGACAAGAATGAGGAGCTAAATTTTACAGATGGAATCTTTCCATATTCATTCGAACCACTGCTTCCCATGAAGGCAAGATAAAACCGAGACACACACTGATTGCCCCGCTTTAAAGGACTGATAACCCCGCCTTAAAGGACTTATAGCCCCACCCTAAATGACTGATAGCCCCGCCCTAAAGACATTCAATGTGACCAGGAGTGAAGAAAAATATTTTCAAGTAGGGAGGGAAGGTTATGGTTTTTTGATAATAAGGGGACAGATTCAATGTTTATAACAGGCATGTGCTTTCAAAATAAGAGTATATTTAGATTTATAGTGGCACGGTGGCTCAGTGGTTAGCACTGTCGTCTCACAGCAAGAAGGTCGCTGGTTCGAGTCCCGGCTGGGCCAGGAGGCTTTTCTGTGTGGAGTTTGCATGTGTTCCCCTTGTTTTCTGGGTGCTCCAGTTTTCCCCGCAGACCAAAGACATGAGCTGTAAGTGAATTGAATGAACTAAATTAGCTGTAGTGTATGAGTGTGTGTGAATTTCAGAGTGTATGGTTGTTTCCCAGCACTGGGTTGCGGCTGGAAGGGCATCCGCTGTGTAAAACATATACCGGAATAGTTTGTGGTTCATTCCGCTGTGGTGACCTCTGATAAATGAATGAAAAAAATGAATGAATGTATGAATGAATGAACTTGCACGGATTAGTTAATGACAATGTGCGACAACAAAATAAACATAGCAAATTTTGATCTCACACAGACTTTAAATAAATACACAGAACAGTTTTTTTTAACACAGAAACCAAAAATCATACTGATCTCAAACTTTCAACCGCAAGTGTGTTTCGAAATGCTAAACATGAATATCTCATTTTGCACACACAGCTTCAGTCTTGCAGTAAGATGTAAAGTGTATCCACCATGGCTTACTGCACTTGACTGCGTGTTTATTGCATTGCAGCACTGCAGGTGACAGCGCTGCATTAAATGGGCTTGTGCTTTAATCCGTCTGTCAGCGCACTCATTTCACAGGCCTTACATGCTGATTTAAAGATAAAATCATATCTCAATACCACCCACCCCCCACCCCATTCGCACGGCAAGAAATATTAATGTCTTCCTGCAGCACGTCTTCTCCACATTCAATCTGCAGATGAAATGGCTGTTAAATGTGCTTACATGACAGGAGGGCTCATGTGTGTGTGTGTGTGTGTGTGTGTGTGTGTGTGTGTGTGTGTGTGTGTGT
>CAIGQZ010033112.1:30018399-30041348 GCA_903798205.1 Danio tinwini
CATCCATCCATCCATCTATCTATCTATTTGTTTGTTCATTCATCCATCTATCCATCCATCCATCTCTTTGTTTGTCTATTCATCCATCCATCTATCCATTCATCTGTTTGTCCATTATTCCATCCATCCATCCATCCTTCCATCCATTTATCCATCCATCCATCCATCCATCCATTCATCTATCCATCCATTTGTTTGGTCATTCATTCATCCATCCATCCATCCATCCATCCATCCATCCATTCATCTGTTTGTTTATTATTCCATCATTCCATCCATTCATTCATCCATCCATCCATCCATCCATCCTTTCATCCATCCATCCATCCATCCTTCCATCCATCCACCCATTTCTTTGTCCATCCATCCATCCATCCATTTGTTTGTCCATTCATCCATCCATCCATTCATTTGTTTGTCCATCCATTCATCCATCCATCCATCCATCCATCCATCCATCTATTTGTTTGTTCATTCATCCAGCCATCCATCCATCCATCCATTCATCCAAAATTGTTAATTTTTTTGTTAAACTATTATTGAACTATTATATTTTTAAATAGTTCTAATTACTGTAGTTTATTACCTTAGTTGATTACCTTTAATTACCGAATTTGTATAATTATTTATTTTATCATTTTAGTAATTTTCTTCTTTTTGTAACTTGTATAGTTTTTTTGATATATATACAGTTTTTTTCTTTTTTTAAATATTTCCTAAATGATGTTTAACAGCAAGGAAATTTTCACAATGTGTCTGATAATATTTTTTTCTTCTGGAGAAAGTCTGATTTGTTTAAAAACAATTTTAGGTCAAAATTATTACCCCTTTTAAGCTATATATTTTTTCAGATAGTCTACAGAACAAACTATTATTTTACAATAATTTGCCTAATTAACTCTAACCTGCCTAGTTAACCTAATTAACCTAGTTAAGCCTTTAAATGTCACTTTAAGCTGTATAGAAGTGTCTAGAAAAACATCTAGTAAAATAATATTTACTGTCATCATGGCAAAGATAAAATAAATCAGTTATTAGAAATTAGTTATTAAAACTTTTACGTTTAGAAATGTGTTGAAAAAAATCTTCTCCGTTAAACAGAAATTGGAGAAAAAAAATAAACGGGGGGCTACTAATTCAGGCGGGCTAATAATTGTGACTTCAACTGTATATATGCACCTCTATTTAAATTTAGTTAATTAGTAATTTCAACAAAAAAACAACAACTTTATTTAATAAACTTTATTTTATTTTCATTAAGTTTTCTTAAACCCACATGCCTTTGCAGAATATGCAGCTGGATATGCCCGTTAAACTGATCATGTTCATTATATTTAACAGCTGATTTGTTTTTTTTTAGTCTTGTCCAGCAGGAGTTGCGGCAGACACTCTTGACCGTGTGCCATGCTGTCGCGGTTATGAAGGATCGAACCTGTACAACTCCAGAAAACCAGACGAGGAGATGAATCTGGGGTCAGTAACAGCAGCACATCTACAATTGCTGGAAAATTTACATTATACCTCAACATGTGTTTCTTCAACGCAATAAAAAAGTATTTGCAATTTTTTATGTATGTCAAAATTTTATCTTTTACCTTTAAAAAAAAAGTCTAAAGTAGAAGAGATAAACTTTGAATTGTGACACTGACATTTAAAAAAAAAAATAAAATACATATTTTTTTGCCTTCCTGTAATGTTTTTTTTCCTGTAATATGGACCCAAATTAATTTTTGTTTTTATTTCTGAGAGTGTATACAGTAGAGAGGTGTTTGTGTGTTTCAGTTCACCGCCGAAGAGGATGTTTGCTCTCTATCATCCATCATACAACGCATCTCAGGACCTGTCTAGAGCTCTTCACCACTACAGGTCTGTCAGTCAGCAAAATATACACACTCAAATCACTCAAACTTCATCCTGGCATCATTTATTCAGCCGTGTTATTCTATACTGTATGCTTCTTTTCTGTACAGTTTGACTATATACAGTATATACTGTTTAATGCTCGATTCTGATAGTCTGATGAACATTTATGGAGTTCCAGGCAGATTTTGGCTCCATTACAGTTCACATACGTACACTGAATGATTTCAGCTAGCTAACAGCAGACCAAAGTCATACTAAACAAAACAGAAAGTTTTGGATGACATGTGTAAGAAAGTCGTTTTATACACACACAAGCTGTCTGAGGGCAAAAACATAGGTTACGTAAACTGTATATACAGTGGTGTGAAAAAGTGTTGATTTCTTTTTTCATATTTGTCACACTTTAATGTTTTAGATCATCAAAAATTGTTACATATTAGTCACATATAACACAAGTAAACATATCATGTCGTTTTGCAATGAAGGCTTTTATTATTAGCCCAAAAACAACAAAATATAATGCTGGTTCATCACACCTCATAAATATTTACATTAGATGTCGCCTACCCTGTTGTTGTCCATTGGGAGGAATGCACCAATAGAGCCGCCATTTTAGTACAGGGTAGAGCTCCTTTTAAATGAATGCAGGACTAAGATGCAGTAGAGGACCAGCCATCCAGAGCCATAGATATATACACATATATACATATATCAATGATTGGAAGTTTTCCCGGTGGTTAGTATGCACATTTTTTTAGATTGCAAAAATTATAATTTAAGATCACTTTTCTACATTGATGGATAAGTGACCGCACGGGCATTGCTAACAAAGAGTGTGTGTTTGTGTGCATGGAAATGTGTTATCTCCCTCCCTGTTAAATTTGATCTAATCCATGTCCTGAAAAACACCCCCTCTCCCGCTTTTACTTCTAATGCTAACAGAGTGAGCGGTTCGTTTGGGAATGAATCTCCGTTATGAGCAACTCGTTCAATTAGCCGACAATTCGTTCAATTGGCCCCTGAGTATATTGCTGAGTTAATTAATATACACCAACCTGTGAGATCTCTCCGCTCTAAGGATCGACTCTATTTGCAAGTTCCACAATCATGCTTGAAATGTTGAGGTGATAGAGCTTTTTCAGTAGCAGCTCCAAGACTCTGGAACGATCTTCCACTCTCCCTAAGAACAGCTCCAACTTTTGAGTCTTTTCAGAGGTCACTGAAAACACACTTATTTTCTTTAGCTTTTAATCATGTGTTGTGGTTTTATGTACTTTGGCTCCTTGTATGTTTGCATGTGTTTTATCTGTTTTTATGTACAGCACTTTGGTACCCATTGTGGTTTGTTGAAAGTGCTTTAGAAATAAATTGAGTTGAGTTGAGTTGACAATAATACAAGTTTCTATCAACGCAGCATCCTGTTCTCATATTTAATTTACGTTGTTTGCTGATTTAATTCAATAAAACTAGCATAAGCTGAGTATTTAGTGCAAGTTGGTGCTACTTTGTCTTATGGTGAATGCAGTAAGTGACTGTATTATCATCAATAACGTTACTTGTTACTAACACAAGTTCATAACATACAAAAACGTAAAAAATGAAATCTTACCTATGAAATTTTCTGGCTTTGTGCTTTGTTTGCTCATTATTACACCCTTACACAGCGCAAAAGTCTATCATCTTCAGATTGGCTTTAGTCTTGACTAGTGCATTTGAATGACTTTTGTCCTGGGAGCACTGTACAAATGTGGCGCCACTATTGACGCATAATCAGGGTCCGTATGCATATTTAGTGTATATATCTATGATCACACCTGAGTTCAATTTCTCTAGCCACACCCAGGCCTGTTCGGCAATAATTGTTGGTGCATTTAAACAAAACTGTTTTATTAAACAGCTATATCCATTAAAATAAGAATTTGGTCACGTAACAACTTGAACCTTTGGCCCTCCTGTTGCGAGGCAGCAGCGCCAGCCACTGAGCCGCCATGTCGCCCAATCATAGAATGAGGAGAAGGGAGAAGGGAAGATAGGGAGTGTAGTTTAGGCAGGATATTTATAGTAGTTTTAGTATGATCTCATAGGCTAGCTAATGATTAGCGATAAGGATCAGCTGTAGTCGATCATATCACATGCTCCTCTAGAAATTAATTAGTGAAACTTCACTGAGTTATTGTACAAAATGTATAGTTTTTTTTATCTTTCTCTTGATTTTTCTGTTTATTAACATTTTATTTAATGTTCTCCCTCAATATTTTAATTTGGGTGTACCAATCTTTAGACCGAGATCCTAAGTTTTTTTGTTAGATTATTTCCAGTTTGTTTTGGCTTTGGTACTGACTAATCTATTGTATATGCACAAATATATTATTGTAAAGCATCCTATAGAAATACATACATTTAAAAGGGAGATCTGTGAGCGGTGTAGCCTACTTATTTATGCTGAGCATTGTCTATATATAGTTGGGTGAATAAAGTATTCAACACGTCAACATTTTTCTCAGAAAACATATTTCTAAAGGTGCTGTTGACTTGAAATGTTCACCAGATGTTGGTAACTACCAAATAAATTCATACATGAAAAGAAAACGAATTTAATTAGTTTACAAATTAAGTTATGCATAATAAAATGAAACGACATAGGAAAAAAGTATTGAACACATGAAGAAAGGGAGGTGTAGAAAGGCAATGAAAGCTCAGACAGCAGCTGAAATCTCTAGTAGTTCTTCAGCAACCCTTTGCCCTTCCTCTGTGTAAATGAATAATAGCTGCTTCAGTCCAACATCTACATTATCAGAATGATTAAGATGAAACCAGAGTGGAAATTTCAGCAACACAATGATCCAAAACACAGCCAAGGAAACTCTCAAATGCTTTCAGAAAAAGAAAATCAAGTTGTAGAATGGCTCAGCCAATCACCTGATCTGAATCCAATATGAAATACAAAACAAAGATCAGTTTGGATAGACAAAACTCGCAGAACCATCAAGAGTTTTACACTCTGTTGAAGTCTGTGAAAAACTCACACCTGAGCAATGCATGTGACTTCATTCTCCATATGAGAAGCGTCTTTAAGATGCTATCGCCAAAAAAGCCTTTTATATAAAGGCATTAAATATATTTTAGTAGTTCAGTACATTCTCCTTGTGTCATGTCTTCTTGTAGCATATTAAAACATAAAAAAAATCATATTTTTTTGTTTTATTTTTATGTGTGTATTGTTTAGGTTTTTAAAATCTTGTTCGATTACATGTCAACAGCTCCTTTAGAAACATTATTTCCAGGAAGACCCCCCCCCCACCCACCCACTGTATATTCAAAAGGATTCTGGATGTTTTTAATTGCTCAGTTTCATCTCTCTTTAAATGTATGATGTTGTCCTCAGTGCAGAGGACCCTTGTGGACTTCCAGCTCCCTGCCTTCCATGCTCTGTGTCGTCGGCTCACGCACCGGCGCAGCGCTATGAAAGCTGCCCTTCTCTCTTCCTGCGGGACGTCCCACCCTTCCACAGCCCTGTGGGCATGACTGCGCCGGCGGGCATGGGCTGGGCAGGAGGTGATGCCGTCCGAATACTGGCCCGACGCGTGACGGCTGACGGAAAGCTCCAGTACCTGGTGGAGTGGGGGAACGTGAGCGTCTACTGAAAACACCATCAACAGAGACCCAGGAAAGGGCTACAGACGTCCAGATGAACGGCTACAAAAATGTGGGAGGCTGTTTGTGACGAAACACACTGAAACACTTGTACAAATATATGTTTGCTCATACACTCACCGGCCACTTTATCAGGTACACCTTACTCAGAACTGCCTTAATGCTCTATGCCGTTCGTGACATAGATTCAACAAGGTACTGGAAATATTCCTTTTTGGAATGGAGATATTGACATGATAGCATCACACAGATTTGTTGGCTGCACATCCATGATGCGAATCTCTTGTTTCAGCACATCCCAAATGTGCTCTATTGGATTGAGCTCTGGTGACTGTGGAGGCCATTTGCATACAGTGAACTCATTGTCATGTTCAAGAAACCAGTCTCAGATGATTCGCGCTTTATGACATGCCGTGTTATCCTGCTGGAAGTAGCCATCAGTGGGTACACTATGGTCATAAAGGGATGGACATGGTCAGCAATAATACTCAGGTAGGCTGTGGAGTTGACATGATGCTCAATTTGTACTAATGGGCCCAAAGTGTGCCAAGAAAATATGCCCCACACCATTACACCACCTGCAGCCTGAACCTTTGATACAAGGCAGGATGGATCCATGCTTTCATGTTGTTGATGCCAATTCTGACCCTACCATCTGAATGCCGCAGCAGAAATCACACCAGGCAATGGTTTTTCCAATCTTCTATTGTTTAATTTTGGTAAACCTGTGCCAATTGTAGCCTCAGTCTCCTGTTCTTAGCTGACAGGAGTGGCACCCAGTGTGGTCTTCTGCTGCTGTAGCCCATCCGCCTCAAGGCTGGACGTGTTGTGCTTTTAGAGATGCTCTTCTGCATACCTCGGTTGTAACGAGTGGTTATTTGAGTAACTGTTGCCTTTCTATCAGCTGGAGCCAGTCTGGCCATTCTCCTCTGACCTCTGGCATCAATAAGGCATTTGCGCCCACAGAATTGACGCTCACTGGAAATTTTCTCTTTATCAGACCATTCTCTGTAAACCCTAGAGATGAATGTGCATGAAAATTCCAGTAGTTTCTAAAATACTCAGACCAGCCCGTCTGGCACCAACAACCATGCCACTTTCAAAGCACCTTTAATCACCTTTCTTACCCATTCTGATGTTTGGTTTGAACTGCAGCAGATCGTCTTGACCATGTCTACATGCCTAAATGCATTGAGTTGCTGCCATGTGATTGGCTAATTAGAAATTTGCATTAACAAGTAGTTGGACAGGTGTACCTAATAAAGTGGCTGGTGAGTGTATATACCAAACATCTTTGGAGCGTCTCTAAGTGAGATAAAACACAATAAACAGTGCATACAAATATGTTTCCTCACGTATATACAGTTGAAGTCAGATTTATTTGCTCTCCTGTGAATTTTTAATTCTTTTTCAAATATTTCCCAAATGATGTTTAACAAGGCAAGGAATTTTTCACAGTATTTCCTATATTTTCTTCTTCTGGAGAAAGTCTTATTTATTTTATTTCGGCTAGAGTAAAACCAGTTTGAATTTTTTAAAACCATTTTAAGGCCAATATTATTAGCCCCCTTAAGCAATATATTTTTTCGATTGTCTACATAATAAACCACTGTTATACAACGACTTGCCTAATTACCCTGACTTTAACCTAATTAACCTACAGTAGTTAAGCCTTTAAATGTCACTTTAAGCTAACTACTAGTATCTTAAAAAGCATCTAGTAAAATAAAATGTTTAGAAATGTGTTAAAAAAAAACTTCTTGCTGTTAAACAGAATTTGGGGAAAACAGATATTGCTAATTATTCTGTATTTGTATGCGCAAGTGTTTAGTGTGTTTCGTCCCACTTAAGAATGCTTCAGATAATGTTTCGTATATATGAGCAAACATATATTTGTACACACAAGTTATTCAGTGTGTTTGGTCCCAAACAGCCTCCCATAGGTAACCACCGCGAGCACATCCAGGTCGAGCTACAGCAGATTATACTGTTAAATCCCTTACGCTTTTCTTTTACAGTGTCTCCTCTATTTTGAATACTGTTAGAAAACGCCTTTAGAATGCCTTGAACTTTATCATCATGATTTGTAATGCATAAGCTACTCATCGCCATCACATCGTTCATGTACACATAGGTTGTCAGACATATGGACAATTTCAGGAAGGCTTCATCATGCGGATACTTCAGTAATTGTAATATTATGACCACAGGGAAATGAGTGCTCTTTTTTAAAGATAGACATGAAGACGTATTGTAAGTTAAAGGCACAGTATGTAATTTTCGCCACTAGAGGGAGCACATTCACAACAATCAAAAACATAGTTTGATGATGCAATGACTGTGGAATCATGGAAGTTGTGGTTATCATTAAATCGTAAGAGACTCCTGCAGATATCATGGTCACAGATGAGCTAAAGTATTTAACACTTATTATCTTAGTAGCATGAAGCAGAGTGATGCTGTGTTCACACCAGACGCAGTACACGCAAATAAATTGCGCTATTTGCACTTAAATAGACACGTGAACATTTTGAGTTTACTCGCTTCATTAGCGCGTGAAATTCTCTGGATACGCGTAATGGCCAGGGCTTCTGTCTGCCCGGTGTCTAGTTTCATTGCTAATGGCTAAGATGGATTTTATTGAGAGAGTAACTGTGCTTTAGGAAGGCTGAAAAACAACTATATTCATTCGGCGCCGTGTCTGAGTCCACTAGATCGTTTCAGAGGTGCACCCAGCTCTCTGAGTTCATCAACTTTTCCAGAAACTATACCTGGATGATGGAAGCTTTCAGTGGTGCTTCAGACTGAGCCGAGCCCAGTTTGATGAGCTATTGTCGGTGTCAGCAAGAGGATTTTACCCCGGGACACCAAAAACAGGCACTACGTCATAATCACAACCCTATAAGAGCAAGCTCCTGATTGGTTAACGCGGTGCGAATGTCCGTTGAAGTTCAGATTTTCCAACTTCAGTGATTCGCCCGCTAAGCGTGTCAAACGTGCAAAACGCTCAACTCACGGAGCTTCATTCGCACAAATCACGTCATTCGCACCACCTCATTCTCGCGAACATGCCACAGGATGTCTACTCATGTCTTTGCATTGACTTAGCATGTAAATCACTCATGCTTGACGCTTATCATCCGTGTCCGGTGTGAACACACCAAAAGGCTGAAATCTGTCGAAGCGAAACAAGAACACTGAAGTAATTGCTGATGAGAGACGAGTGTGAGGTGACACGAAAGCAGTGAAGTCTAGATCAGATACGCAGTCGGCCAGAAGTGCGGTATGCACATTAATATAGCAGCATTTTTTTTTATGACACTGTATAACAATGATTAATAGTTGTACAGTGCTGTGACGGTTGGGTTTAGGGTTGGGGGGTTAATAACACACAATAAATGGAAAATTTACTAAATGATATAAATAATTCTCGTTCACTTTCGACCGCAACCATATCCGATCTAGCAGCAACCCACAAAAGCGGAAGAGCTTTTATTATGACACAGTCCACTACTTCCTGTTCAGACAAAATACATTCTAGGCCTCTGTTAATATTCTGCTCTGTGCAATCCAGGAAAACACACAACATATTAAAGCCTCTTTGGTGTTTACCTGTTTTCCATAAAACTAATCTGGAAATCGAGGGTGCACTGTAAAACATATCTGGTAATAACATTAGTAACATATTCCATATATTGTGATTCACAAGTGTTTCAATTTATTTACAGTTGTGAATTGCAATGTAGCATGTTGATCTCTGCTCTGTCGACTTTTGATGTTAAAAATTCACCTGCACAGTTTAACTAAGTGACATTTATTGGCATTTTAGTAGTTTGAAATAATATAACGTATAAGGAATAATATATAGAGAAATAATTCTGTAAAATTACAGTTTATTATAAGATTTTTGTAGCGTAATATATACAAGACCAACCCAGATATTACAGCTGAAGTCAGAATTATTAGCCCCCCTGTTTATTTTTTCCCCAATTTCTGTTTAATGAAGAGAAGTTTTTTTTTAACACATTTCTAATCATAATAGTTAATAACTCATTCCTAATAACTGATTTATTTTATCTTTGCCATGATGACAGTAAATAATATTTGACTAGATATTTTTCAAGACACTTCTATACAGCTTAAAGTGACATTTAAATGCTTAACTAGGTAGGTTAGGGTAATTAGGCAAGTTATTGTATAATGATGGTTTGTTTTGTAGAAATTCAAAAAATATTATAGCTTAAAGGGTCTAATAATTTTGACCTTAAAACAGGTACTTTATTCTAGCTGAAATAAGACTTTCTCCAGAAGAAAAATATTATCAGACATACTGTGAAAAATTCCTTGCTCTGTTAAACATCATTTGGGAAATATAAAAAAAAGAAAAAAAATCCAAAGGGGGGCTAATAATTCTAACTTCTACTATATATCACTTTTAACTATTAAAAATGTGCATAAAAGTCACTTTTACCAACCGTTTAAGGTTAAAAGTTCAAAGATCAAGGTCACAATGCAATTCAACAGAATAAAACTGCTAATATTTTTACAGTGTGTGACGTCTTTAGCATTAACAAACAGGACACACTCTGTCTCACTATTTGAAATTGCTTATTTCTCTAGATGTGAACATTCTTTGACATATTTGGGATAATGTAAGTACTTTAGCAAAATATATAACACTGTTCTAGTGGTTTTTGGATATTTGAATGAATAAAATCTTACATATTGTGCCTTTAAACTCAGTTGTGGCATAACGTTGATTACCACAAACAATAATTTACATGTTCCCTTGCTTTCAACACTGTGCCACAAACGCACTCAGTTGATCCTAACTCAGACTGAATCTCTGAATATTCCTTTGACAGAAAGTACATACTTAAAACACTTCACAATGGACGGCAAATGTCAAGAAAGCAGTTAATCCTCATTTTACACATCGAGACACCTTTATTAAACATGTAAACGCAGTATATCAGCATAAGCTATTCAAAGGGTGGTGTTAAGTGGATACTTCAGAGGTGCACCCAGCTCTCTGAGTTCATCAACTTTTCCAGAAACTATACCTGGATGATGGAAGCTTCTCGTGTAAAATCTTTTAACCTTGTTAAAATCACTGCAACTTATGGAAGCCTGATTTAGATGCATAAAAAAAACATGTGTTGGTTATTCATAATTATGACATAAAAAACAATTCCAGTTTCTTTTGTCATACCTTTCTTTGTCATAAATATGACTTCAAGTATCAACTTTTATGTCAGAATTTTGACTAATTATAACATTTAAATGATGACTTTTTAAAATCCCAGCATAACTTTATAGAGTAATATGACTTTAAAGGGCACCTATGATAAAAATCATATTTTTAAAGTTTGGACAGAACTGTGTGTAGGTTTAGTGTGTCCACAGTCATATTGGAGTGATAGAAACACAATAAGTCTCTCTTTTTTTTTGTTTCCCGACGTTAAAATAGAATCCAAATCCCTCCCATTTGATGTAGGAGTGCGGTTTCCCCACCCACCAAACTGATTGACAGCCTTGTATTAACATGTCTCCGTAGTAACATGTATAATCATATCAACAAAACAGCATGTGTGCAAAGCAACCGGGATTAAAAGGTCTGTTCGGCTCTCTGTGATCATCAATCATCATCAAATGTGATCAAGAACAAGTTTTACAAGTTTAAAACGTTTTTAAAACAGTGCATGTTTGTAATGAATTACAGCGATTTTACCTTCTTTATCACCACAGCCGCATGTCAGTATAGTTATAAAAGAAGATGATTCAATCACAGTTTGTGGACGTTATTTCAGGTTTATTTTGTACATTAACATAAAGGATATCTATACAGCAGTGGATATTGATGTGTATCCTATCACATTTGCCGTGCAAATGTAACCCCGCCGGTCCTACACCATCCAACCTGGTCTGAGCTGGGATTGAACCGGCGACTCTCTGCATGGGAGTCAGTTGCTCTAACAAGAAGGGTAAAGACCATGGCCTCTAGTGTCTGTCGCTAGAGCACCTTCAGAGGTCAGAAGAGTGAGGTATACCTGCACAGCACTTCAGTAGCTGGCCTCTGCTACACTTATAAAGTGCTGTGTGTGTGTGTCTCTATATGTGCGTAAACTTAACAACGGCATTGTGTGTGACTCATCGCTGCAGAAAGGCTTGAATCAACAAATACATCAAATAAACATTAGGAAAGTTCTTACTGCAGTATTTCTCACAAACGTTACGTGAGATCTGCTTCCTTCATGTCTGTCACTGTGCTGTTTATCTGACGCAGCTGAGGCAGAGATTGAGGCACACTCTGACAGACACGTGGGAACCACGGATGGGGAGAACTATCGTTAAAGGCACAGGCAACAAAAACAGCTACGTAGTGTTCAGAGCAGAAAATCCAATATTCCAAGAGGTATAATAAATAATCTGATGGGTGTTTTGAGCTGAAACTTTAAAGACACATTCTGGAGACACAAAAGACTTAAATCATGAAAAAGGGGGTCAAATAGGTGCCCTTTAAATTGCAATGACTTTATATTATACAGTAATATTTCATAAGCGTGATTTTTTTCTTATAAACAGGCTTCCATAGGTACTTGAATGGCTCATTGCTTTTAAAGAAATAGCAGCAAAAGAAATGTGATTTTTTAAAATGACAGAAATCGAGGTTGAGGCCCTGAGCACTGATTGAAATAGATCACTCTGCCTGAATAAAAGTGCAAGGCAGTTCGTCCTTACGTGACGCACATTTCATCAGTGAATGATAATGAATGTATTGTGTGTGGTTTTATTTAAAAATTCCATGGTACGTACTTGTTAGGTCATAGATGAAGTTCATGTCAGGGTGACAAGAATTAGCAGACTAGTCTTTTTTTATTGTCAAGTCTAAGTTTAATTCGATGTATTCTTTGACGTTTTTGTCAGATTATGTTTATATGTATTCTAGGTTGACACCTAAAATGTAAGCAAACAATAAAATATACCATTATGTTGTATAAAACTTGTCCATTTCCTCTGTATTTTACAAATGACTGTGAACTAATATGACTGTGTATTTCACTATTATTTTAATGTATATTTTATATAAAAACGCTACAAATAGCTACAAAACATCCTTATAAAACTTTTGATATGTCATTAATCAGAATTTCACAAGCTGGTTAGCTGGTTTTGGCTGGTACGACCATGGTTTAAGGAGGCTTTTGTCAATTTTCAGTCTTGTCTTAGCTAGTCAGGCTGATACTAGTTGGAATGAGCTAAAACCAGCTTGACCAGCCTATATTAAACTGGACATAGATGTTTTTTTTTTCCAGCCTGGGCTCAGGCTGAGATAAGGAATGAGCTAAAACCAGCTTGACCAGCCTATATTAATCTGGACATAGATGGGTTTTTTTTCCACCGTGAGCTCAGGCTGAGATAAGGAATGAGCTAAAACCAGCCTGATCAGCCTAGATTAAACTGGTTTTGGATGGTTGATGAGCATGGTTTTAGGAGGCTTTTGGCAATTTCCAGCCTTTTAGCTAGTCAGGCTGAGATACCAGTTAGAATGAGCTAAAACCAGCTTGACCAGCCTAGATTAAAGTGGACATACATGTAGATGGTTTAGGCTGGTCGATAAGCATGGTTTTAGGAGGCTTTTGGCAATTTCCAGCCTGGTCTCAGGCTGAGATAAGGAGCTAAAACCAGCTTGACCAGCATAGATTAAGCTGGACATAGCTGGTTTTGGCTGGTCTTCCAGCTAAGACTAGACTGGAAATGGCTAAAACCTCTCTAAAACCATGCTGATCAGCTAAGCCAACCAGTACCCTGCTGAAAAAACAGCATATGCTGGTAAGGTATGTTTTAATGCTTGTCTTGCTGGTTTCGTTGCTGGTTTTGCTGGTCTCAATGCTGGTCTTGCTCGTCTCAATGCAGGTCTTGCTGGTTTTAATGCTGGTCTTGCTCGTCTCAATGCAGGTCTTGCTGGTTTTAATGCTGGTCTCAGTGCTGGTCTCGATGCTGGTCAGGATCAGCACTGAGACCAGCAAGACCAGCATTGAGACCAGCACTGAAACCATCAAGACCAGCATCGAGACCAGCAAGACCAGCATTAAAACCAGCAAGACCAGCATACCAGCATCAAAACGTATCAGCATATGCTGTTTTTTTCAGAAGGGTAGGCTGATGGCTTTTTTTCAGCAGGTAAACGAAAGGTTAAAAACCAATGAAGAACGTGATTTCACATGCAAGTGCAAAAAAAGTAATAGAGTAAGTCTACATTTTATTTTTTGTTAACTTTTTCATGGATTGAGAAGCAGTGTTGCCAGATGGGGCGGTTTTTAATTTGATTGTGCTGGTCAAAAATGTCTGGTTGACAAAATTTGGGCGTTTTTTGGAAAGCTTTTGGACTTGAGAGCTATATCTGGCAACAGTCTGGGAGATGGATGGGTGTGTGTATGTCGTATCCAGCAGATGGCGGCAGTGCTCGACCATTGAACGCCCACTTCCTCTAACAGGTGAGCAAACTTGTATCACATTCAGGGAATTGTCTTAATATCGCTTATTAGAATTTCAACCGTGGTTTTTTATGTTTTTTTATTATGGTATTTCGGAGCAATAACAGACTGAATTATTGAAGAAATAAATATATAGACCTACATAAAAAAGCATATAGGCCTACTGAGACTTTCTGATGATTTGAAGTGCTTTTTTATCCTCACTTGTAAGTCGCTAAAAGCATCTGCTAAATGAGTAAATGTAAATCTTTCTGTGTTTGTGTTGAGCGCCATTTTGGCTCTGGTTGCCTTGACAGCAGCAGGCCTCAGTTTCAGGTCTGTGGAGAATCTCGACAGAAATGGATGCATGAATTCATTATAGTAAGTTGTCTATCTCTGCACTCTTATGCCGTTTAAGGAAACTCTGAAATATTGTTAGAAGTTTTGTGTCCATGGCTGACCAAGCCTAAGCGTTTTAGATAATACTTCTTCTTCTTAAAGGTTTACCAGTTTGCATCTGTCATGTTGCCTTACCGCCATCTTCTGGAATTATTTAATTGCTACATTATTAAACCATTTTATTTTCAAACTCTTGATATTAATCTAGACCGGGTCCAAAAAATCCAATATTTAACTTGTCCGGTCATGCAATATTCCATATATCATATTTCTGTCATGTTTTTACCAATACCTATTTGTCTTTTGCCATGATGACAGCCAACATAAAATAAGGCAAGTCAATGTTTTGTTGTAGCCCATCTAAAAAAAATGTCTTTAGAAGGCTAATACCTATAGCCAGACAGATATAAAAGGAAATACCGATTAAAAAGTGGACAACTGACAGTCAAAAAGATGACATGCTATTTTGCAAGTTACTCATGCAGAATCAAAAAGAGCTTTATACACCAAGGATTTTTTTGTGTGTGTGTGTGTGTGTGGTTTGCAAGAGCTCATGGTACATGCATGTCAACACAAGAGGACAGAAGAACATTTAAGTTAGTGGGAAATAAAGTAAGCAATAAAAATATAGACATCTAGATGGCTTATGTGCAATGTGTGAATTGTTGACTTTTAACTGTACAAATAAGAAATAAAATAAAAATAAGTATTTACATATAAGTGGCTTTATTTGTTATTGAAACCATAAACAGAAGGGTGTTGTGCTGTTTATGACCGCAACGAAACTTTTAGAAACTGATGTGCTAGCTATTTAGACTGGATATGGCCTGAGGGGAAAACAGTTTAAAGTGGCATTTAAAGTTTTAACTAGGTTAATAAAAGTTAACTTGCCAAATTAAGTTAATTAGGCAAGTCATTGCACAGCAGTGTTTTTCCTGTAGCTGTAGTTAAAAAATATGTATATTTTTGAGGGACTAATAATATTGACCTTAAAATGCTTATTTTTTCCTGACGAAAAACATTGTAGGATAAACAGAAAATTTCTCAACAGGTAAACAAAATGTTAAAAAACCTTTATGAACATGAATTTACATGCATGTGCTAAAATATTATAACTGAATAAGTCTACATTTGATAAAAAAATATATAACATTATAGAATATATTGTGAAAATGTATTTGCCCTGTTAAGCATCAATTGTTAAAAATTCCAAAAAGATTAACATTTTTACAGGAAGGCTTATACGTTTGCCTTTAACTGTATGTATTTATATACTTTATATAGAGTAATTACACTCACCTGCCACTTTATTAGGTACACTTCTCCAACTGCTCGTTAACACAATTCTTTTAATCAGCCAATCACATGGCAGCAACTCAATGCATTTAGGTATGTAGACATGGTCAAGACGATCTGCCGTATTCTGTTTACAGGGAATGGTCCAAAAAAGAAAAAAATATCCAGTGAGTGGCAGTTCTGTGGGCGCAAATGCCTTGTTGATGCCAAGTCAGAGGAGAATGGCAAGACTGATTCAAGCCGAAAGAAAGTCAACAGTAACTCAAATAACCACTTGTTACAACCGAGGTATGCAGAATAGCATCTCTGAATGCATAACACGTCCAACCTTGAGGCAGATGGGCTACAGCAGCAGAAGACCACATCGAGTGCCACTCCTGTTAGCTAAAAACAGGAAACTGAGTCTACAATTGGCACAGGCTCACCAAAATTGGGCAATAGAAGATTGGAAAAACATTGACTGGCAGGTGAGTCTCAATTTCTGCTGCGACATTTGAATAGTAGGGTCAGAATTTGGTATCAACAACATGAAAGCATGGATCCATCCGGCCTTGTATCAACGGTTCAGGCTGGTGGTGGTGGTGTAATGGTGTGAGGGATATTTTCTTGGCACACTTTGGCCTCATTAGTACTAATTGAGCATCGTGTTAATGTCACAGCCTTCGAGTATTGCTGCTGACCATGTCCATCCGTTTATGACCACAATGTACCCATCTTCTAATGGCTGCTTCTAGCAGGATAACACGCCATGTCATAAAGCTTGAATCATATTAGATTGGTTTCTTGAACATGACAATGAGTTCATTGTACTCAAATGGTCTCCACAGTCACCAGAGCTATATCCAATAGAGCACCTTTGGGATGTGATGGAACAAATCTGCAGCAACTGAGTGATGCTATCATGTCAATATGGACCAAAATCTCTGAGGAATATTTTCAGTACCTTGTTGAATCTATGCCATGAAGGATTAAGGCAGTTCTGAAGGCAAAAGGGGGTCCAACCCGGTACTAGTAAGATGTACCGTACCTATTAAAGTGGCCGGTGAGTGTATACTTTTAATACTTATGTCAAGACTTTTGTTAGAACTACAAGCTAAAATCTGTGCATGATTTTCTAAATATTTATTTATATGGGGAGAGCGCATATAATCAGAAATGTTAATCCATTAAGATATTTTGGAGGGGTCACCCATAAGTTGGTTAAAAAAAAAAGAGTTCTGATTTTGTAGTTAGAATTTTGCACTGAAAAACAAATAGCACCAAATACAGATATAGCGCTTTAGGGGAGCAAATAGTTATAGTAGTTATAGTGACCTAGGGGCCATAAGCAATTATTTTGTTTTTAAAAGTAAACCTGATTTGACTGCTGGACTGATCCATGATTCAGGGAGGGGAACACATTTCCTCGGATATAATAATTACATAATTTTATTTGTTAGACACGTACCATGGAAAATATGATAGAAAACTTTGTTATTATTTATAGAATCTTCTAGGTACTTATTGGGGCCACCCATATTTCCTGGGGCCCTAAGCAGCTGCTTACTTCGCTTATTGGTTAAATCCGCCCCTGACTATTTCTTAAGAGCATACACATTTCCAAAGCCTTTAAAACTACATCAAAATATTTTCTGGATTTCTTGAAAGTTATTAGAAGTGGCAATCAAACAAAAATAGCATACAAAATAAAGATAGCTAATAAAATAAAATGCACTTTGAATGTGAATTGATAAAATTGACCAAGATTTCACACAGAGGTTCAACACCTACTGTGTAACTTTAGAATCCACAGTAATGGAATAGTAGGCTAATCAGATTAATATAATCATTTTGGTGGTATTTACATGGTTAGTCATTACGTGAAGATATATATAGGAAGAAGATTATAGGAATATTTGCTTATATTACGTCACATTTACAGACATACATTGGCTTTAGAATCGATCCACACTGACAAACGCGTGCGCGCACTCTCTCTCACACACATCCACACGCGCGCGCACGCTCCCTTCACCGCCCCCTTCTCTCTCCCTCTCTTTTTCTATCTCTCCCTTCGTTCTCCTCTTCTTTATCACTCTTGTTTTGCGCGTGTGAGATATGTGATGCGATACACGGGCTCTAACCATTCCAATGGCTCTCGTCGACCATGGACGGTGATTTTATTTCCATTCCTCCATTCGCGTCACGGGAATATCGCTCCAGCGTCGACGCAGTCCACGAGCACACGGGCTTTGCTCGCCTCCTCTGACTGCTGAAGGATATTTTCGCATGTCGAGAGACTGAAGAGACACTAAGAGCACGTTCAATGCCGTTGGAACATGTCATATGTTCCCTTTCAAGGTAAGGGTTTGTGCTGCCTGCACCCTCCGTGTTTATCCTCCCTCAGCGTCCTCCTGCGCCAGAGTAACACTGATGCCGAGGCTCTCAGCGATGCAGGTGGAGGATTGCTGTCATTTTAGCACTTTCTGCGCGCTCGTGAGGGATATAGACTCTTCTGCCCCCGCCATCCCCCCCGACGTTTTACAGTTTAAGTACCCGCAAAACGTTTTCAGAGGGTCTCTTGTGTGTGTGTGTGTGAGAGAGAGAGTGAGTGTGGTTATAGTGGAATTACAGTATCTCGAATTGTGGCTTGGATGAGTTTTCTGAAGTATAGTTGACTCACTGCTTTGGAGGGAATGAGCTTAAAGGGATAGCTCACCCGAAAACATGAAAATGTACTTACTATTTACTCACCCTCTGGTTATATGAGGTCTTTTTTCCCTGGTGAATACATAAGATATTTTGAAGAAAGCTTAAAACCTGTAGCCATTGACTTCCATAGTATTTGCTTGACCTACTATGGAAGTCAATGGTTACAGGTTTTCAGCTTTTTTTAAAAGATCTTCTATTGTGTTCAACAGAAGAAAGGTGTAGGTGTTGAACAAGTGAAGGGTGAGTAAATGATGGCAGAATTTTCATTTTGTTTTGTGAGCTATCTTTTTAAAGCCATTGCATCTGTGACTAATCCGCAATAGGCAGGCGCATCAATACTTCAACAGTCACTTAATAGTTTCTAAATAGCATATTGCTGTTATATATACTTGAGCAAGGAGCACTGACTGTCCATTCACAATTTTCTTTTATGCATGTAATATTAATAGTCACTCTAGTGGCTCTGCTGAATGTGAAATCATGTCGGTTCAGCACATTTGAGTGCAGCAGGTTATGTTATTGCATAATGTGTTTGAGGACAGCATGGATGCCTTTACTGTATGATCTGATCAAGAAGGAAGGAGGATTGAAATGATGAGTGTAACTTGCCTGATGACTGACCTCTGTCGGTTCAAAGTTAAAAGCGTGGAAATTGATTTTTTGGGAATATAATGCATGTGATTTCCACATAAGCTGTTTCTAATTTGGTTGGCTAATGGGATTTTCTTCTAATGTTTGTTCCATTAGAGAGAGTAATTGTTTTGGTGTTTTTGGAACTCTTTCAACAGTTAAAGTCTGAAGAATGTATCATAATAAATATAGGTTAACAATCTTATAATGTAAAAGTTATGCTATAATGTCAATTTCAAGACTTTTCTGCTTGTTGTTGATGTCTAAAGGCATATTTTGTTGTCACTGCAGATTCAGATTATGGACAGTGGTGTAAAGAATACTATATTTTCTTTAAAAGAGAGTGATGATGAAGAAGGAACACCAAAGTAGGCTAAGTTTAGTCTCATATATATATATGAGGGCTAAACATATAAACGATATTATATCAAAGCACAATGACATTTATGGCAATAACAGCGATAGGCTCTGGACTTTTTACTTTTTAATGATCTAAGAGCCAATCACACAGCAGAAATGTTCAACTATGGGAATCTAAAAGTGTGTTATTATTAGAGACATACAGAATTTTCAGCCATCTTTCATCAATCTGGCAACCTGGCTTGTGTGTGTTTTGAACCAGGAGTGCAATACCTAGTTCAACCATTGGGAGTCAAACTTGCATACTGCACCTTTAAAACAAGAAGCATTTTCTAGACAAGCAAAACATTGTTTTGTTTTGAGAAATAATATGCCAAAATAAAGTGAGTTTTTTTTTCTTCTTAAAGCAAGCCAAATAATCTGCCAATAAATGGGGTAAGCTAATCAATCTTATGTCAAATGAAAAATAAGACCACATTGGCAGATGTTTTAGATATCTACAATATTCATTCATTCATTCATTCATTCATTTTCTTATCTGCTTAGTCTCTTTATTAATCTGGAGTCGCCACAGTGGAATGAACCACCAATTTATCTAGCATATGTTATATGCAGTGGATGCCCTTCCAGCTGCAACCCATCACTGGGTAACACCCATGCACTCTCATTCCTTCACACACATACACTTTGGACAATTTAGCTCACCCAATTCACCTACTGTATAGCGCATGTCTTTGGATTGTGGGGGAAACCGGAGCACCCGAAGGAAACCCATGCGAACACTGGAAGAACATGCAAACTCCAAACAGAAATGTCAACTGACCCAGCTGGGGCTCAAACCAGCAACGCTTTTGCTGTGAGGCGATCGTGCTACCCACTGTGCCACCGTGACGCCCTATCTACAGTATATTAGGGATAATTTTAATTTTAGTGACACTAATTTTGGTAAGTCAAAGACGGAAGTATACAAGTGTAATACACCATTAAAATGATTTTTTTAAACACTAAAGCCTATTTAGAACAAGAACCATTTAATTTTTGAATCATTTTGCAATGTTGCACTAATTCATCTTGAACTGTACATACCCTCTGTGCATATACATGTGTAATTATGTTTATGTCTATATCGGACCAAAAATATAATCTTATGCCTTTTGATAGACCCTCAAAATTTTGTGGCTTCAGTTATTGTTTGAGGAACTCTTTTAAATCTAGAAAGCATTAACAACTTGTATTGAAATATATGTTGTTATTCTTCTTTATGGAAAAAAATTATCGAGATTGCATATTTGCCATATCGCCCAGACATTCTCATAAATAAAAAGGTACAAAAGCTTTAGAAAAGGTAGCATCTCAGCGACAGTTTTGCATTTTTTTTTTCTTCTTCTGAGATTATAGCCAGACATATACTAACCATCCAGTTGATTTTGTGTGTTTATAAGCTGCAGCTTTATCTAAACTATATAATAATAATAATTGTATGACGTTTTTGCATAAAACTAGCTGACAATCTTGTGGGAAATGTGGAGTGTACAATTTTGACAAAAAAATGATACCCGAGTATTTTTTTTTAAATGGTAATGGCTGCTTGTAATGAATAGATTGGGTATAAATTTTCCCCTAATTATTAATTCAAGTGATCCATTCAGAACAGATGATTCATTCATTCAGTCTTCATGAATGGGTCGTTGAATCATTGGCTCATTCATTTTGTTCGGAAATTAATTCAGGAATTAAATACAGCTATGAGGTGCACAATTACTTATAGGCAAAACACAAAATATTGTGTCTAAAACATAACTCACTCAAAATTAACTTCTTGTTTAGTGAAATGCTGTGTTATAGCAGTCTCATTCTGATATTTAGGAAAATATGGAGAAATGCATTGGATTTAATAGTTGTAGGGTTTGTCCACATTTAAGTTTGTGCAGCACAGCATTTTAGATTCAAATGTACCAAAGCCAAAATTGTAACTAATCTAGCAAAAATGTATACCATAGTCCAAAAAATTCATTCATATATTCATTTTCCTCCGGCTTAATCCCTTTTTTCATCTGGGGTCACCACAGCGGAATGAACTGCCAACTTATCCAGCATATGCTTTATAAAGCCGATGCCCTTCCAGCTACAACCCAGTACTGGGAAACATCCATACACACTCATTCACACACATACACTATGGCCAATTTAGTTTATTCAATTCACCTATAGCACATGTCTTTGAACTGTGGGGGAAACCGAAGTACCCAAAGAAAACCCACGCCAACACGGGGAGAACATGCAAACTCCACACAGAAATGCCAACTGACCCAGCTGGGACTTGAACCAGCAACATTTCTATACATTTGTACATATAAATTAATATGTTGGGGAAATTTGTAAATACTATTATAATAAACTGATAAAAAATTAAGAGAAACATAAAATATACTTCATACTAGTATAGTATAATTCATGCTATAGTTGAATTGGATGAATTTAATTGGCCATAGTGTGTGTGTGAATGTGAGAGTGTATGGATGTTTCCCAGTACTGGGTTGCGGCTGGAAGGGCATATGCTGTGTAAAACATATGCAGGAATAGTTCATTCCACTGCGGTGACCCCTGATGAATAAGGGACTAAGCCAAAGGAAAATGACTGAATGAATGACTTAAATAGCTCTATTTAAAAAGATTAAATTAATTTAGATATTTTTTTATGCAGTTTATCTGTATAATTATAATAAATTACAAGCAAAATAAACTGTAATTAAACCCTGCTTCATGGCTTTCTGGGGACAGTAACAGTATTCAATTAAGAAAATTGAACAATCAAATGTAAAATACCATGGTCATCGTTGTATAAATAATTAAAAATATATATTTAATTATATCTTTATCTTTTAATCTTTAACTAATCTAATTATGTGATGTGACTATTGCAGATACACACATCGCAATATCAATGCTCAAACAATATATATTGTTCAGCCCTAATATATATATGCATATAGTTGAAGTCAGAATTATTAGCCCCCCTTTGATTTTTTTTTCTTTTTAAAATATTTCCCAAATGATGTTTAACAGAGCAAGGATATTTTCACAGTATGTCTTATAATATATATTTTTTCTGAAGTCTTATTTTATTTATTTTGGCTAGAATAAAAACAGTTTTACATTTTTTTTATGAATGATTTTAAAGTCAAAATTATTAGCCCTTTTAAGCAATTTAGTTTTTCGATAGTCTACAGAACAAACCATCATTATACAATAACTTGCCTAATTACCCTAACCTGCCCAGTTAATCTAATTAACCTAGTTAAGCCTTTAAATGTCACTTTAAGCTGTATAGAAGTGTCTTGAACAATATCTAGTCAAATATTATTTACTGTCATCATGGCAAAGATAAAATAAATCAGTTATTAGAGATTAGTTATTAAAACTTATGTTTAGAAATGTGTTGAAAAAATGTGTAAAAATCTTCTTTTCATTAAACAGAATATGGGGGAAAAATAAACGGTGGCTAATAATTCAGGGGGGCTAATAATTCTGACTTCAACTATGTATATATACTACTGAAATTATTCAATTATTCATTTT
>CAIGQZ010033112.1:30041748-30063793 GCA_903798205.1 Danio tinwini
TATTATTATTATTATTATTATTATTATGGTTGTTTTTGTTGTTGTTGTTATTACATTACTAAGCACAAATAGTATTTTTTAAGCTGTAAATTAGCATACTATAATTATTTGATCATGTGCTTTGCAATTGGATATATATATATATATATATATATATATATATATATATATATATATATAATTGTTTTTTATATATATATTGTTTTAATTTATTTATATTGTTTTTATTTATTTATTTTTAAATATGTACTTTTTAAAATTTTTGAGTATTTTAATTATGTGTATTTTGAATGATGTGTATTAAATATTCTAAATCATTAACAATGTCTAACTTTGGTGCATTTAAACAGAAACAGGGTATTGAGTCTGTATAGTGAACAGCACATGTTAATTAGATTTTTTTTTTGCTAAGGCAAGCATCATTTTTTATTGTTGCTATACTCGGGGAACAAGCTAACCTTATAAAACTTTGGTGAGAGACTCATCTTCATGAGATTGTTGAATTGCGCTGTTACTTTTGTCATGTTCAATCAGTGGCAGGTTTCAAACCCACAGACTATAGGAATCTGCTATATTATAGAGGGGGTGCAATCATATAGTAACGTGCTAAAAACCACTCAGAAAACCTTAGCAACTGCATAGCAGTGACGTGGCAGCCACCCACAACAGCCTAGCTTTGTGTGGCATGACTTTTGCATGGCTAAGCACCAGTCACATTTTCTTCAGAAAATGTGAAAATCTTGTTGGTCTTCTTGATATAAGTGAATAATGATACTGTATCTAGACTGTTTTCTTTAAACTCCCAGTCAGCAATGATTCCCCATTAATGAAATCTCATTGCATGAATTATGTTGCTCTAACCTGTTATCACATTTTTTATTCTTTACCAGCATTAAATGAATAGTTCACTCGTAATCCAAGATGTACAGTAGATGCCCTTTTTAACTTCAGTGGAATATTAAAGAATATTTTTAGCTGAAATCGTGGTCATTGGTGATTCATAATGGCACTTTTAAAGTAAAAAAGGCATATCCAAGCGAAACAAAATTAATACAGTGAATTCAGATGTTTTATTGGGGTCTTATAAAGCTAAACAATCTTTAGCAGTGTTGTAAATAATGTTCAGTTTCTTGGATAGACTAATCAGAATCAGTTTTATTGCCAAGTGTGCTTCACACACACAAGGAATTTGTTTTGGCAACAGAAGCTTCCAGTGTACATAAAGTGACGAGTGACAACACAAAATTAAATACAAAAAAGAAAAGGCAATAAACATATTAGTTGGTGTGCACTGCCGAATGTTCAGCAGCTCGTCCCTGGTATAACTGATCGTGTTTGATAAACATAAAACAGGACAGACTAACAGAAATAGTGCAAACACTGGAGAGCTCCACACCGAGGCAAAATCATATCACTTCATTACACCTCAGGAGCTGTTAATGCACTATTACTTTAGTTTTATCTGTATTTATTTTTATTTTTTGACTTTCAAAAAAATCACTGACTTGCATTTAACAAATAAAGAAAGTTCACAGTTTCAGCTAAGATTATCTTTATTGTGCTGAAGAAATTGATTGCCTGAAGATGAGTACAGGGGCAGAAGTAAAGAGTAAATGCAAATTAAAGAGAAAGTAAAGAGGCCAAATGGAGGACGCTTGTTCTTCTTCCTCGCACTGCAGATGGTCTGTTTACTGTTTTCTCGCTAGTGAAGTGCTCAGTTTTTCCACTTACAATGTCCTCCATGTAGATAGCAAATGCGTCATCGCACGACACGTCTGGTTCTTAAAGAGAATGGGAGATGAGTCTCTGATTGATTTAATGCACGTTATGCTCAAAACACACCCAGAACTCATTAAGAGAATAAGCACAACCCTGGTAGACCATACGCCAGGGTGCAAACCATATGTTTCCATACTTAAAGGGTCACAAAAGCCCCCTGTCTCAGCAGGGTGTTTTCACACCTCTAGTTTGCAGAAAGTCAGGAAAGTGGGCGTGTCCAGGGAGGGAAAAAGGGAAGGCTTTGCAAAGAAGGGAGTTTCCATTTGGGCACGCGCTGAGTTTCACAGGCAAAACAAACACACAGACGCAGGGCAGAAAGACAGTGACTGTGCTTACATGGACATCAGTAATCAAATTATTTGCCAAATTATTAATTTGTCGACCTTAACTGGAGTTTGGCACTTTCACTGTTTATTTAGGAACATTTCCTGCATGTTCACCGTGACAAACAAGAGGAACTGATGGAAAGTGGAGTTTTAATGTTTGATACCACACGGCGAATGAGAGAAAAAAACCCTCCGCATTCTCGGTAACTTATATGCACTCTGTAGGTAGCGTCAGAAAGCCGTGTGTGTATAGACTATCCTGTCACAAAATACATGTTTACACTCGGCATTTACAGCAGATCTTTCAGTCTATAATATTGTACTATAATATTGCAGTGATATTAACATATTGTAAACTTAGTAACTAAATCATTTTGACTGAGGTATCTCTTTAATTACTGAAAGAGCACTGCTAACAATACGAACTAACTTTGCCATCTGAATGAATGAACAAACAAAGGGCACTGTTCTCACACTTACCAAACCTGTAGACACAGGACAATCAAACTGGAGCCGTGTCTTTTTTAAAGAGAGACGAGTGGTAAATCCGGATTTCATCATTGCCAGATGCGAAAAGCTCTCGGGTACAAATGTTCCTTACAAACGCATTTCTGTTGCATGCACTGTAGTCTACACGTGAGTCCAACTGAGCTCTCATAATGGGGAAATGAAAACAAAACCTTCGTTGCAGCATAATAATAAACACAGCACAATAAAATGCAACACTGATGACCCTTGTCTCCAAATTCTCGCTCTTTTCACTTGTTTTGGCAACACAACGTGGCGTCTCTCTGCTGTCTGAACACTGGTAAAACTTTGAAGCTATCATGCATATTAATGAAGTTGCACACAATAGAGCTCGCAGATTGGTTTTAACCTAATCTTTCTCATGAATGAATGCCGCACCCTGAGATACGTCACATTGTTCTTGAAGGTACAGACATCCACTCTCCACTCTGGAATACACGCAAGTATCTAATGACCGTGACGTAGCTTAAAAAATTCATAACGTAAAAACAACCAATTCTCACTTTTTAGTGCAATATATGTGCCCTAATAGTGTTTATAACAGTGTGGGACACATATATTTTTTTACTGTCAACAGCTCAAAAAATGTGTTTTGGTGTTTCATGACCCTTTAAAATAGCAAAAGCGGATTCAGGCCAGCCCTAAGTGCTTTTGTGTTCTGTATTTTTGTGATTCATGTTTTTATTTTTATTTCTCCCCATATATTTATGCTTTTGAATTGCATTATGAGACCTTTTAACCTTGAAACGTTCAGAAAAGTGACTTTTATTGACATTTTTAATAGTTTAAAGCGATATGCAGTATTGTCTGTGTTGGTGTTATGTATTATGCTACAAAAACCTTGTAATAAGCTGCCAGGACATTTTCTGTTATTTAACATAGTTATTTCTCTCTCTATATACATTTTTTATACATGATATTATTTCTAATAACTACTAAGATGTCCATAAAAGTCACTTGATTTAAACTGTAGAGTTAAATTTGCAATATCAAAGTCCACAGGGCAGAGATCAATATCCCATAGTGCAAACGGTGCAACAGAAACACTAAATACGAAAACTGTTAACTACAAGATATTTTTTACAGTGTAGCTTCCAGTAAATAACTTTTATTATTATTAATAAGGGGAATATTCAACTTCAGTTTAAACAAAATCACAATTCTGTAGTTTACATTGATATGATAAAGTGAAAGTTAATCTTTTTTTTTTTGTCATATAAATAAAATGGCCAAAATTCATCAAAAGTTTTTGGTGCTTAGTTGAAAACGGTGTTTTGCACCCCAAGAGTGTATGTACAGAGTGGCCCTACTGACAAATGCTTGTAGTAAAATTAGTAGCATCACTACTCTCAGCATACTTCACACTGTTCTTTGTAATGTAGACCTGCTATATGACTAATACCTTGAACTTTTTTCCATTAACAAGCCTGCGAGGGATTTGAACTTTTCCTCTGTGTCAAATTACATGCTGATGTAGCAGCTTATGATATAATTGCACTGAAATTAATACAGAGTTATATGAAGCCTACACAGTGGCATCTCACACTGAGGAACCATTCGTTCCACGCGAGGCCAGCGAACGCAAGTCTGTGCGTTAGTTTTCACTGGAGACGGCCATCAGTGAGAGTTATATTTAAAGCTCTTACACTGAGAGCATCGGCCAGCTGACACTGTTAAACTACAGCTGTGCCTCAGCAACTTTTAGAGAATCTTCAGGAAGGAAAAAAACGGACCATCCGGTCCAAATTTTACAGATACCAAAACATGACAGATTTCTGCATCCCACTATTTGGCTTTTTAAAAACAAGTTTGTTTGACTCTCCCACTTTTTTTAGATTCTCGTCTGTCACTTTCTGACAAGGGGTAATGTCTACACAGCAAAAAAAAAAAAAAAGTTTTTCTTACTCTGTGGTTTTATTGTGAAAATGCCAAAACATTTTTTATAGGAACAGCCATTTACTAAATGACTTCAAATGCTAAGTCTTGTTCTCTGAAAAAGAAAGTGAATTTATACTTACACTCACTGGCCAGTTTATTAGGTACACCTGTCCAACTGCACATTAACACAAATTACGAATCTGCCAATCACATGGCAGCAACTCAATGCAGTTAGGCATGTAGACATGGTCAAGATGATCTGCTGCAGTTCAAACAGAGCATCAGAATGGGAAAGAAAGGTGATTTAAGTGACTTTGTACGTGGCATGGTTGTTGTTGCCAGACAGGCTGGTCTGAGTATTTCAGAAACTGTTGATTTACTGGAGTTTTCATGCACAACCATCTCTAGGGTTTACAGAGAATGGTCAGAGAATGAGAAAATATCCAGTCAGTGGCAGTTCTGTGGGCGCAAATGCCTTGTTGATGCCAGAGGTCAGAGGAGAATGGCCAGACTGGTTACAGCTGATAGCAAGGCAACAGTAACTCAAATAACCACTCGTTACAACCGAGGTATGTAGAAGAGCATCTCTGAATGCACAACAGGTCCAACCTTGAGGCGTATGGGCTACAGCAGCAGAAGACCAAACTGGGTGCCACTCCTGTCAGCTAAGAACAGAAAACTGAGGCTACAATTCGCACAGGCTAACCAAAATTAAACAATAGAAGATTGGGAAATGTTGCCTGGTCTGAGTCTCGATTTGCAACTGAGTCTGCTGCAACATTCAGATGGTGTCCATGTTCATAATTTGGTGTCCATCCTGCATTGTATCAACGGTTCAGGCTGGTGGTGGTGGTGTAATGGTGTGGGGAATATTTTCTTGGCACTCTTTAGGTCGATTAGTACCAATTGAGCATCGTGTCAATGCCACAGCCTACCTAAGTATTGTTGCTGACCATGTCCATCCGTTTATGACCACAGTGTACCCATCTTCTGATGGCTACTTTCAGCAGGATAACACGCCATGTCATAAAGCGTCATCTCAGACTGGTTTCTTTAACATGACAATGAGTTCACTGTACTCAAATGGCCTCCACAGTCACCAGAGCTCAATCCAATAGAGCACCTTTGTGATGTGATGGAATGGGAGATTCACATCATGGATGTGCACCTGACAAATCTGCAGCAACTGTGTGATGCTATGATGTCAATATGGACCAAAATCTCAGAGGAAAATTTAAAGTTCCTCGTGAATCTATGCCACAAAGGATTAAGGCAGTTCTGAAGGCAAAAAGGGGTCCAACCCGGTACTGATAAGGTGTACCTAATAAAGTGGCCGTTGAGTGTAAAGTAAGTTTCTGTTTACTTACTGTATACACAGTGGTGTAAAGTAACACATTACAAATACTCAAATTACTGTAATTGAGTAGTTTTCAGTTCTCAGGAATAGTAATTTATTAAGTAGTATTAAAAATGTGTTCTTTTACTTTCCCTTGAGTAAGCCATGCAATATCTAAAAATTACCAATAAAAGTACCTTTTTGATACTCTGCTGGCTGATTTGCATGGTAATTCTAATCAGGAGCATTTATGTTTCATTTAGTTTGTTTTCATTGTGTTGTAATTATCATGTGTTTTTCTGTCATTTCATTTTAAAATGCCACTTTATTTTCAATCAATCAGTGTGTGAGACAATACTTATGTGTCAAACATTTTAGTGAGTTATATTTGCTTGGGTTGGTTATATGTTCGAAAAAAAAAAGAGAAAATGTTTAGCGGTGACGATGGTCCATTTAAATGGCAGATGCCATTTGACGGTAAGGGTATATGACTCTCAGATGTGGTTTTTTATTCCTATTAGATTGCATTTTTAAATAATCAGTCCAGTAGGTGGCGCTAATCAACATCAGTATTAGTTCAAAGACGTTAAAGCTAATTAAATAGATTAAAACTGTCATTTTGAAGCTGACCGAATGTGACTATTTATACACATCAAGCTGCCGATCGATCGGAAGTTCGAAGCATCCTCCTTATGCATACATGAAATGCATAATGGGTAATTTTGCGTTCTCTGAAAAAGCTCTATATTGCAAATAATAAAATATCCCCATTCCTATTTTGCAGTGCAATTATGAATGCAAATACCAAAAGCTGTGAAGTAAAATGAAGTAAAAAAGCCTATAAAAAGCTCAAGCATAATTCATTTTCAGATGCACTTGGTTTATATCTAATGCAGTGACACTTCAAGTATGGCTCAAGTGTTCAAAATCATTTGTTTCAAGGGATTGAGAGTGGCAGATAGCATGTAAATGATTTAGTTTTTGCAGTATTAGCACAGAGACAGATAACAGATGCAGTAGGTAGGTGGAGTGTGGCAGACTGCCGCTTACTGAAGAATGAAGCGCACTGTAATTGACTGTAATCAAGTCCACACATACAGTACAGTATGCAGCCTGGGCAGTGCAGAGCCAATGGACCCCTGCATACTGGCATTTAATTATAGCATTGATTAAATGGTTTATTGTACGTGCATGCCTTCATAATGTAATGTGTATGCATGCTATGAGGCTGTTTGCAGGGTTTTGATGGTCAGTTAGAAACACATGATTAGGAAGACCTTCTGTGGGGAATAGGGTTGTCAAAAATATATATAAATATCAATACTGTAATATTTAAAATGATACAATCTTGCTTTTGGTTGGTATCAATAATGGCTTTGCTCACTCGTATTCTTTCTTCTCACCAGCAGGGAGATGAATGATTAATAATAATAATAATAATAATAATAATAATAATAATGATGATAATAATAATAATAATAATGTTAAGGTTTTCATTCATTCTTATTTTTTTCGGCTTAGAATGAGCCACAAATTTATGTTTTACACTGGGAAACACCCATACATTGCATTTACACACACACTATGGCCAATTTAGTTCTATAGCGCATGTCTTCGGACTGTAGGGGGAAACCGGAGCACCCGGAGGAAACTTACGCAAACACGGGGAGAACATGCAAACTCCACACACAAACGCTAACTGGCCAGGTCCGAACTGAACTAGTGACCTTCTTTCTGTAAGGAGACAGTGCTACCCACTGAGCCATCGTGCTGCCTATTGAGATTTTAAAACTTTTTAATCTAGTTTTAATTAGAAAAGAAGATGAGATTGCACTAATTTAGTTCTTTTTGTTTTGTAATGTATTGCCTTTTGGACTTAAGAACTGCTTACACTGTAAAAGATGCTGTTACACAATTGATTTGTGTTGGGACAACATGTAGGAATTAAGTTAGCTTAGTAGTGTTTACAAATTTAAATGGATTGAGCATTTCAACTCATTTTAAATAACTAGTTTGAACAAACACTAAATGTAATTGTTTGAGTGTACGTACCTAGTATAATCAATATGGTTTAGTTGTTTTTTCCCTTTTTTACTTAATTTGCAAACTTTTAATGTTGCAGAATTGTTCCCACAGTATCAAAAATATTATTGAATATTGATATTTTTTAAGGTATCGTATCGCAGTTGAAAATTCCAATATCTTGACAACACTAGTGTGAAAGTAAATAGACTTACTAATACTGTATGTTTTATGTTATACACTCACCGGCCACTTTATTAGGTACACCTTGCTAGTACTGTGTTGGACCACGTTTTGCCTTCAGAACAGCCTTAATCCTTTATGATATAGATTCAACAAGGTACTGGAAATATTCCTCAGAGGTTTTGGTCCATATTGACATGAGCATTACACAGTTGCAGGATGGATCCATGCTTTCATGTTGTTGATGCCATGTGTGTTTAGAGATTCACTTCTGCATACCTCTTTGTTTTTTTTGAGTTACTGTTGCCTTTCTATCAGCTGGAACCAGTCTGGCCATTCTCCCCTGACCTCTGGCATCAGCAAGCATGCTACGTTCAAAGTCACTTAAATCACCTTTCTTCCCCATTCTGATGCTAGGTTTGAACTGCAGCAGATCATCTTGAACATGTCTACATACCTAAATGCATTGAGTTGCTGCCATGTGATTGGCTGATTAAAAATGTGCATTAACAAGCAGTTGGACAGGTGTACCTTATAAAGTGGCCAGTGAGTGTACAAAGAGCATATTTAAATATTAAATAATTGACCTTAATATTGCATTTCTATTAAAGATAAAAATACTGTTTAATCGATAAACCAAAATATAAAATGTTTTCATTTAAATTATTTGCATTTACTTTTACCTTTTAATTTGTTTGTACATCGCTTAGAAGTTTACAAAATATTAAAATAAAATATTTAAAAGGGTGTCACGGTAGCGCAGTGGGTAACACAATCGCCTCACAGCAAGAAGTTCGCTGGTTTGAGCCCCGGCTGGATCAGTTGCCATTTCTGTGTGGAGTTTGCATGTTCTCCCCGTGTTTGCTTGGGTTTCCTCCGGGTGCTCCGGTTTCCCCCACCGACCAAAGACATGCTCTATAGGTAAATTAAATAAGCTAAATTGTCTGTAGTGTATAAGTGTGAATAAGCGTGTATGGGTGTTTCCCAGTGTTGGGTTGTGGCTGGAAGTTCATCAAAACATATGCTGGATAAGTTGGCAGGTCATTCTGCTGTGGTGACCCCTGATTAATATAGGGACTAAGCCGAAAAGAGAAGGAATGAATGAAAATGTATAAAGTAAAATACTATTAAAACTTTGGTGCTCAGTAGAATAAAAATCATATTTTCGATCTTATTAAGACATTTAAATATGAAACAATTTTGATAATACCATTTGATAGATAAGCCTAAATTTAAACTGCTTTAATTTAAATAATTTTTATTTACATTTATATTACAGATAAAATACTATCTACACAAATAATTAATCATAATTGTAATAATTATAATAAAACAAATATGTTTACTTTTATAATGTTCAAAAGAAACAAATCATAAGTGTGATCTCATAACGAGATTTAAAAATAAACAATTGTCATGTAGGGTGACACGGTGGCGCAGTAGGTAGTTCTGTCGCTTTACAGCAAGAAGGTCGCTGGTTCAAAGCCTCGGCTGTGTCAGTTGGCATCTCTGGGTGCTCCGGTTTCCCCCACAGTCCGAAGACATGTGGTATTGGTGAATTGGGTAGGCTAAATTGTCCGTAGTGTATGAGTGTGTATGGCTGTTTCCCATGTAAAGTGTACATTTAAAGGCTTAACTAGGTTAATTAGGTTATCTAGGCAGGTTAGGGTAATTAGGCAAGTTATTGTATAACAATGGTTTGTTCTGTAGACTATCGAAAAAAACCCTTAAAATGGTTTTTAAAAATTTTAAACTGCTTTTATTCTAGCCGAAATAAAGTAAAAAATATTATCAGACATACTGTGAAAATTCCTTTGCTCTATTAAACATCACTTGGGAAATATTTGAAAAGGAAAAACACATTTTAAAGGGGGTTTAATAATTCTGATTGCAACTGTATATATGTAAGTACACGTTTAGAACAATATTTTAAATAACATATATAATCTATCAACTGTAACATTTTAATTAATTGCACATTAAGAGGAAACACGAATAACATCTTTAGAAAAAAAAGAAACACTTATCAACATTATTTATAACAATACTTCATTTATTTTAGTGATTATTATTTATTAATCTATCCTTGATGTCAGTACTGAAAACAACTTACTAAAAAAACACTTGATATCAAGGGTTTGCTTAAATCAACCCTAAATATAATCAATAAAAAAGTGATGTTTTTAATCTTGAAGAACGAAACAGTGTGTGCATTTATGAGATCTGAATAAATAAAGCCCATGAGAATTGTGTATTAATATAGCAGGGCTGCGTTAGTGATAGAGCGCTGTCTCCACAGAGGTGAATTTTTTCAGGGACTCCTATGGCTCTAATTTATGTCAGATTTCCATATTTTCATCAAAACACTCAGGTGCTTTGGGAGTGGAAAGATATTAGAAACATTCATTAACTTAGAATATTATCTTAAGGAATTAATCAAATCTGCAGCCTTCAGGTTTTTTTACAGACTCTGTTTGAAATGACAGTTCTGTCTTGTTTTTTTGCCGTTTTTCTGATATTCTTACAAATGATTTTTACTGCAGTGTTTGCTCGCATTTCAACAATTGATTAAGTTTGAATTTGCTAGCACGCAACCGTTCTTGTAAATAATGCATGTGTGCATGAGAATCCGTTTACAATGACTAATGCAACACCTTTAAATGAGTTCAGGAAAGATAATAAGCGTGCAAGATTCATCTGTAAAGCCGTGTCTGCAGCTCTGCATGAAAAAAATGGGTTGATGCTGAAGTTTTTCTCCTTGTGCCTTCATATTCATTCATGTTTTCAGAATTTTGTGCATTGGTTTTAACTCGATTGATGCTTTTCTCAATATGTTACTCACATTTAATTTGCCAGAAATAAAGAAACTGAACTGATTTGAGTGAATTTTACCAGCCTGATCTCACGAGGAAACTTAACCATTTCACATTTTTATCAATTTAGTTGCTAATTTATACAAATTTACAAGTTCAGTCGTATGAAAATTTGTTTTTATAAGGAGGCATGGCCTCAAACCCCACCCTTAAACCCAACTATCATTGGGAGATGAGCAAATCATACTAGCAACCGAGAATGAGATTGTAAAAGAGTGTTTTTTTTCCAGCAGCTAGCTTTCTGCAACTCTCACATGGTCATGCACTATAGGTGAATTGATTAAACTAAATTGACTGTTGTGTATGAGTGTGTGGATGTTTCCCAGTGCTGGGTTGCAGCTGAAAGGGCATCCGCTTCATAAAACATATGCTGGATAAGTTGGCGATTCATTCCACTCTGGCGACCCCTGATTAATAAAAGGACTAAGTTGAAGAAAAAGGAATGAATAAATCCCCAGATTCTTTCGTTCTTTATTTATTCAAAATTCTGCGCAGAAATAGCAAAAAATGTGCGCAGATTCTGTCTGGAAAGTGGATATATTTGAAACCATCCGATTTATTCAATGGACATTCAGCAAACATTCAACATTTCCACATTGAAGTGGGTTTGAGATGATGTCATGAAGTAACAGCATCTGGCAGTAGTGTTTATGTCTGTTTAGAGCTGTAGGTTTGAGACTGAAACGAGATGCATTGGAGGCACATGATTTTTTCAGTTAGTGCAGCTCAACATGACAGAGACCCTCGAGGTGGTGCTTCAGCTCTTATCATGTAGCACAATGACATCCTTCCTTCCCGTTGAAACTGCCTTCACTAAATAGACCACTAGTCCAGGGGGTTGCAAAATTTCTACATGCTAAGGACCAATAAATATAAAAGTGATTTAATTTAAAGGGGTGGTCCATTACGATATCATTTATTAAACTAGAGTTGATGTGTAATGTAGCTGTGTGAACATAAACAACATCTCTGAATGTAATTTGCTCAAAGTTCAATGCAAAGGGAGACATTGGCTTTTACAGAGTTAGCTTAGCAAATCCTACAGCGAACAAAGTTTGTGGACTACAAAAAATACATCTGGGCTAGTGAGATGTCAAACGCTTCAGGTTACGAGCATACACCATGCACATACAGGCTTCGCAGTGAAGGGGCATGACCAGAGGCACTGTAATGTTTTAGCAGAGAAAGCTAAAATGCCGTCCAAACGCTGCTATTTTCATAGAGCTTGTTCTGTTTCTGTATTTGGTCTTCCAAAGGACACTACACAAAAAGAGAGAAACACTTACAGTTTAACTTTAATTATGTTCCAGAGAATTAAAAAAAGGAAAAGGATAGCATTTGACAATGGACAGCCTCCAGAATCTCTCAGTTCAGTGCTGGATTCGGCTCAAAACTCCTTTATACTGAAGAAGCTGTAGATTGTCAGCCACAACCTGTAAGTATTTTTATTTGTTAAAATAGATCTATTACATGCACAGTTTCTACCGATAATAACAATGTGTTGTAGCGAGGACGTAAACAACGGGAAATGCTGTTTGGCACCGCTAACAATTTAGCTACAAATTCATATTTATCAGTCAAAGCGCTGTAAACAGTCACAATCTTCAGCAGCGCTGCAGTGTCTCTCTATGCGGCTGCTTTCCCTGCGTTCTATATCTCAAATAACAAACTCACAAAAGATATGAAAACGTTTTATATTACTTACACATGCTTATTCCGAATATATGTGAAAGACACTTGTCAGATTTTGTATTTTAGAGAGCAGGCGTGAGGTTCATCTGTGTCCTCTTCGTTTCCAGTCAGATTCAGACTGATACGGCCGGCTATCTGACCGTTTACACAGTGCAAAAGTGCATGCTTGAAGGCGCATGACGCTTTTCCTGATGACGTGGAGCCGATCTGTGAATCACAGCACATTATCTTAGCTTAACAATCAGAGCCTCTTGAGGGTGGGTTTTCGGAGGAACTAGGAAATATGACAGTCGTTTTCATGTTAGCTGAGTAAGGTATATAATCAAAGTAAGATATGTGAAAAAATAATGTGATTCTCTACAAGTGAAGCATGAGCACACATTGCTTTGCATCTTATAAACACAACCAAGCCTTAAAAATAACTGGACCACCCCTTTAAAGGTAATACTGTCTGATGAAAAGAGTAGAGAGTTTGAAAAAAAGTTTTAACAAAAAAAAAAATATATATTGTTATGCATTATTTGTATTAAATATTATTAAAGCTACAGCAATATATTTAAAACATGGTTACACCTAATGTATTTACTAACATAAACAAACAATGAACAATGCAATTATTACAGTAATTTGTTCATCTTTGTTAATGTTAGTTAATGAGAATTAGATTCTTAACTCACAGTGCATTAATGTTAACAAGCACAACTTTGGACATGATTAATAATTATGACATATAAATGTTGTAAAAGTATTGTTCATACTTAGTTGTTGTTAGTAAATACATTAACATTAAGTGTGACTATATATAAAATATAAACCAATTTGCTTAGGCTGCAGCTAGCTCTCTGCAACTCTCACATGGGGAGTTGCCTTACTTCGCTTCGCCCACTGAAGCTAAGCAAGGCTGTGCCTGCTCAGTACCTGGATGGGAGATCACATGGGAAAGCTAGTTTGCTGCTGGAAGTGGTGTTAGTGAGACCAGCAGGGGGAGCTAAACCTGCAGTCTGTCTGGGTCCTAATGCCCCAGTATATTGATGGGGACTTTATACTACTCATTGAGCGCTGTTTTTCGGATGAGACTTTAAACTGAGATACCGACTCTCTGTGGATGTCCTTTGAAAAAGAGTAGGGGTTTAGCCCCGGCATCCTGGCCAAATTTGCCCTTTGGCTTCTGTCCATCATGACCTCCTAACCATCCCTTTATCATAATTGTCTTCATCATTCTGTCTCATCTCCACCAATCAGCTGGTGAGTGCTGTGTGGTCTGGCGCAATATGGCTGCCGCCGCCTCATCCAGGTAAATGCTACACACTGGTGGTGGATGTGGAGATTCCCCCCCAAAAATATGTAAAGCACTTTGAGTGTCCAGAAAATCTAGATGTAAGGAATTATTATTATTAATTCAAACTATTAATTAAATTAGTAATTCCCCCCAAAAATATGACCTGGTGAATATGATGAAACTGATGAATATATTGTACAAAATGTACAAGTTCAAACAAGCTACTTATCAAAAACTAGGGGCAAATGTCTGTCTGTTTGTCAGTCAGTCTGTCTGTCTGTCTGTCTTCTAGCGGCCATTTGCCCCCAGTTTTTGCTAAATATTTATTTTGAAATTGTACATTTTTTAAAAATACATTCATCATATTCATCAGTTCAGATGTTGCATCATATTTTAGACTCTCTTAAACCATGAGCAATTTGCCTTTTCTGCAAGTATAAAATAACAAAAAAATGTAAATAAAAATCCCCAGTCCTGCCTAAACAAATATTCTGATGAGCCTCATTTAAGTAACTTAGTGGTTAGGTTACGATTCGAGTCCCTGCTGGACCATTTGGCATTTTTGTGTGGAGTTTGCATGTTCTTCCCGTGTTGGCGTGGGTTTCCTCTGGATGTTCCAGTTTTCCCTACAGTCCAAAGACATGCACTATAGGTGAATTGGATGAACTAAGTTGGCCATCGTGGGAATGTGACTGTATGGGTGTTTTCCAGTACTAGGTTGCGGCTGGAATGGCATTCGCTGTGTAAAATATATGCCGGAAAAGTTGGTGGTTCATTCCGCTGTGGCAACCCCCTTGATAAATAAGGAACTAAGCCGAAGGAAAATGAATGAATGAAGGAATGAACTTACAAAGTATTTTGTTGCAATCAGTAAAAGATTACGAGTTCAAAAATGGGTCCTCTTTGCCCTTTTTTATAAATTCCTCCAAATCCATTCCTGAGAAACTTGCTTTATTTTTTTATTAGTTGAATTTTTGTCTTTGAGCAGTTCCCACTTCTTGAAGTCTTTTGTGGGATAAAGCTAGAAAGCAGCTCTTGAAGGTGAGCTTTAGAAATGAGTTTGATGAAGGACTGTGTTGTGTGAATGTTAATATCGGCCTGTGTTTGCTCCCTCCTGACAGCGCATTAGTGCTGTGTAGCTGTAAGCCTGTCTTCAGCACGTCTCAGGCTTCATTTTCACGCTGGCTTACAGTCCTTTTGCTGGATGACCTAGGTTTAGCTGGAGAGGTTATCTGCGGTACGTTTCTTATATGCAATAACATGCTTCACACACACACTTTCACATGCACCATCCCTATTAAGCCTCTTTTTCCTCCTCTGCACTGGGTTTAACTGGGTTTCACACTCTGGCCATATTTTCTGCTCATGATCTGCTGAACTCTATGTCTTTGGCCTGTGGATCAGTGAGCGTTCGGGGTTGTTCTGTTCAAGCCACCTGCTCTTTTCTGTCTGGGACCAAAGGTGTGACCAGGACAGGCAAACACACACTGACACACACAGATCGGCCAGGTAAACACATGCTGGGTTGCAATGAAAATTAGGCCAGCACGTGGACACGTGTCTGTTTAGTGTCACTGCACATCCACTGATTCTCTTCATAATGATGAAAAAATTGTGTATACAGTCAGTGTTTAGTAAAGTTACTTTTAAAAGTATTGTTTTTATATTAAAATATTGTATTACAATATTGAGTTACTCCCCCAAAAAGTTACTAGTTAGGTTACATAGTTACTTTTTATTAAAAGTAATGTGTTGCTTTATTTTTTTTGAATTACTTTTCATAAAGGCTTGATCTCTTTCAGAACTTGCAGGGTATTCTCTTTTCTATTCTTTTTTTTAAATAGAGGAGCTCTGCATTTAACGACACACTGTATAACCTACACCTTCATTTACCAAAAAAAAAAGATTAGAATAACGTTACCTTCTGAGAACTTCCTGACGCTATGCATGCAGTATATATACAGATTAATAAAAGTTGAAAGCAATGTGTTTGCTACTTTTGTGTTTTTGTCTTATTAGGTCAGTAAAATCACTGTCCACTGAGACAATCCCCTTTGCTTCCATGTGTTCAAAATAGTGATAATACTTTTATCACAGAAATGTAAGGCTCTGTTATCTTAGTTTATGTCTGTTTCCACAAGGAGCTCATTTTCACATTGAGCGTGATTCAACATGATTACACTAATTTTAATTCAGCAAACTATTTTTCAAAAGTGAATTAATCTAAAAAGTTACATTTACATCAGTTATATAAAAAGTAACTAAAACAATAAATACATTTTTTAAAGTAAAGCATTACTTTACTCAATTCAATTCAATTCACCTTTATTTGTATAGCGCTTTTACAATGTAGATTGTGTCAAAGCAGCTTCACATGGAAGTTTATAGTGAATTGAAACAGTGTCAGTTCAGTTTTCAGAGTTTAAGTTCAGTTCAGTTTAGCTCAGTGTAGTGTGGTTAATAATCACTACTGAGAGTGCGGAGCTCTACAGATCCCGAACCATGCACAGCGGCGAGGAAAAAACTTCACCAATTGGCGAAAGTGAAGATTTAAAAAAAAAAAAAACCTTGAGAGAAACCAGGCTCAGTTGGGCACAACCATTTCTCCTATGGCCAAATGTCTTGTGCAGAGCTGCAGTCTAGGCGTCCAAAGCTGGACCTCAGCAAAGACTCTCTGTCCTTTGAGCGTCACAGGAATCGGTCTCGTGCTCTCACTCCACCATGACCACCACAGCAGCTGCTCAGGATACGGCCTGGTCCAGAAACCTTGGGATCATCTCGTCGCTGGTCTTGGATCGCATCAGTGGTGCTGCATAGTCTGAGGGCCTCTGGATGAGTGTACCCCAAGTGGAAATAGAGAATACTCGTTACTTAGAAAAGTACTCTCGTTACTTGTAATGCGGAACCTCCAACACTGTATACAGTATTATTAACAAATTAACATAGGGAATGTTAACTGCCACATGTCGACATGTGTTAGGCAGGGACAAAATGCACATAACTAAGCAAATTACTGATACATTAATGAAGTAGTATGTCCTAAAGGGTACCTATTCTTCTGTTACACACTCAAATATATGTACTTTCTTTCACAAAAAGAGCACAATTCTAGGGCATTGTGTATTTCTTATGATTGCTAATAATTCTAAAAAATAAATTAATAAAGATTGTTTAAAAATGTTGCAAACAGTTTGAAAAAGAAATAATCACCCCAATCCTAAACATTTTTATTCATTTCTTTTCGGCTTAGTTCCTTTATTAATCTGGGGTCGCCACAGCAGAATGACCTGCCAATTTATCCAGCATATTTTTTTATGCAGCAGATGCCCTTCCAGCCTCAACCCATCACTGGGAAACACCCATACATTCTCATTCACACACACTGCGGACAATTTTAGCTTTAGCTCTTCGGACAAAGAACAGATTAGAATAGAATACAATAAAATATACCAGAATAGAATATAACAGAATAGATTAGAATAGAATATATTGGAATAGAATACAATAGAATAGAATATATTAGAATAGAATATAGTAGAGTAGATAGAATACAACAGAATAGATTAGAATAGAGTACAATAGAATATATTAAAATATAATATATAAGAATAGATTAGAATAGAATACAACAGAATAGATTAGAATGGAATATATTAGAATAGATTAGAATAAAATAGAATATGTTAGAATAAGTGCTGTCAAAATCAGCGCGTTAACGCATGCGATTAATTTGAAATATTTAACGCGTTAAAAAAAATGCAACTGCGTTAATTGTGTTTATTTTTTTATTTCCTGTTGTGGTCGACGTGTGTTCAAAGTGCAAAGAAATATGGATAAGACCAAGGAAGGACTTTTAGAAGGAAAGTTTCAGTTAATGTCGCATCTCCAGGCTATCCAGCTTTTCATGCTGGTTCATATGTGTCTGTATGTGTGTGCATTTCCTAACATTGCCGACGGTGGCCGTATCTCTCAAAGTTGTTTAGAATTAAATGTTTAGAGATGATGTGACCAAAGTCCCTGTAATTCTATAGTCTTTGGTGTGACACAACGCGTGCCTTTGATGTACCCCTTGATGCTTCTTACGTCCTTGTCGCAGCACCAGTGGCACCAAAATTAGGTATGATTCAGTGATTCTGCTTGTGAGAGACTGTTCTCACTCTCAGGTCACATCATTCAAAAGAAAAGGGTCACATTGTCTCTCGATAATGTCAACAAACTGGACTGTCTTAGCAACTGGCTGAATGTAAAGCAGGACTAAGCAAAATTGTTTCTACTTTATAATTAAGGTTCTCAACTCTCAACTTTTCAATGAGTACAATTGTTTGTATTCATTACTTTATAATAAGATTTTTCAATTTTCATATTTGCAATGCATGTATTTTAGAATTTTTTTTAAGTCCACTTAAAATGCAAAATGGAAACTATTTTAGTTTTTTTGGCATTGATTGTTTTGAAATTCTAATTGTACATTTGAATAGCCAAAATTACAAGTTTCAGTTTTTTAAATGTAATTAATTACAAAAAAGTGTGATTAATTAGTTATTTTTTTAAATCGATTGACAGCACTAATTAGAATATTAATTAGTATGTAATATATTAGTATGTAATATATTAGAATAGAATACAATAGAACAGAATAGATTAGAATATAATATAATAAATTGGAATAGAATACAATAAAACAGAATATATTATAATAGAAAATATTAGAATAGAATAGATTATAATAAAATAGATTATAATATAATAGAATAGATTAGATTAGAATAGATTATAATATATTAAATAGTATAGATTGGAAAAGAATAGATTAGAATAGAATATAACAGATTAAAATAGAAAAGATTAGAATAGAATAGAATATAATAGATTAGAATAGAATAGATTAGAATAGAATATAATAGATTAAAATAGAATAGATTAGAATAGAACAGAATAGATTAGATTAATATAAATTAGATTAGAATAAAAAAGAATACAATAGAATATAATAGATTAGAATATAATAGATTAGACTAGATTAGAATATAATAGATTAAAATATAATATAATAGATTAGAATAGAACAGAATAGATTAGATTATAATAGATTACATTAGAATAAAAAAAATAATAGAATATAATAGATTAGAATAGAATAGATTAGGCTAGATTAGAATATAAGAGATTAAAATAGAATACAATAGATTAGAATAAAGTAGAATAGAACAAAACAGTACAGAATAGATTAGAATATAATAAATTATAATAGAAAAGAATACAATAGAATAGATTATAATAGATTAGATTAAAATAGAATATTTAAAAAAAGAATAGAATAGAGTAGATTAGAATACAATAGATTAGATTAGAACAGATTACAGTAGAGTAGAGTAGAGTAGAGTAGAGTAGAGTAGAGTAGAGTAGAGTAGAGTAGAGTAGAGTAGAGTAGAGTAGAGTAGAATGTGTCCTGAAGAGTCATGTGACACTGAATTCTGAAGAAGCATAAAATTCAGGATTGCTTCCCAGAAATAAATAGCATTTTAAAAGAGTACCAATGCTCTTAGATAATTGAAAATGAAAAATGTTTTTCTGTAATCAAATAAATGGAGTCTTTACACACACATTTATATACATTATACATTTTCACATATAAAAATAATCATATCGTACTATTAGCGTTGTTTAGTGGTTTTGGTCAACTGTTGTTGCGTCTGTGGTTTTTCTCAAACTTCAGTTGGTCTGCTCACACAAGTGTCGTTCACGCAGGTATGAATGTTCGCGACAGGCCTCAGGGTAGTAATACAATGACACAGTTCTCAGTCTATCTCTGGATTGAGGACGGATCACTATAATTACGCTTTATCTCTTAGGGCCCATATCACGACCCGTTTTCTCTCAGCGGAGCGACCCACACGCATGAAGACATATAAGGGAAAACACAGAGGAGTGCTGCAGAAGCGTCGACTGATGGCTGTGTCATGTATTTATGCAGACGTGGATGGGAAAGATTGTAGCTCCAGACTGTCAGTGATTTATTCAGCATGTGGACTACTGAAAAATGCGGCACAATGCAAATATGCAAACTTCTTTGAGGCACTGCTGCACCTTATACTTGTTTTGACAGTTTCTCTGGAGGTAAATGTAAAATAGATGCGGATGGACAGGGCGGTTTACTAAATTCAGTGTATACTGGCAAATAGAAAAAAAATATATATCTATATAATATACATGTAATAGTAAATGATTCAGACATTTGTGTGCTGCATTATTGTCACATGACCTCATCTTTTGCCAGAATAAATCAGCAAGTGGCGTTTAACTGTCTTGTGGAAAATAAATATGAGCATTTTTATCTAAATTTGTGTAAAGATATCTTATCTCTTGGCAGCTGCAGCAAGTTATGAGTCAAGGAGGAGATCAAGCGCAGTGCATTGTGGGATAATGTGATAGGTTTAGTGTGCTCTGTTGTGTAGCGGACCTTTATTCATGCAAAACACTCTTCTGAGGGCCAAAAAAAACATACTTTTGTTTTGGTGGCAACAAAAAGTAGCTGGTTTTTGTACCATTTAGCAACTATTATAGTTTTTTTTATTTACTTTGATTAGCATTTTTATTTATGTATTATATATAAATATACAATACAGTTTTTAATTATTATTATATTAATTAATATAATAATATTACATTCTTTTCAAATGGCCCTTTAAGTGTGGAATGCATTTATTTGAGCTTTTCAGTTTGTAAGATACTTGTTGGTTTGTTTGCTTATTTAGGGTGTACTCACGCTAGGCTATCTAAACCATGCCCAGGCACGTTTGACCCCCATATTCACCTCAGCGAAGACTCGTCTGTCCTTGGAGCATCACAGCAATCAGTCTCATGCTCTCACTCCACCATGACCACCACAGCAGCTGCTCAGGATACGGCCTGGTCCAGGATTATGAAGACCTTGGAATCATCTCATGGTGCTGCATAGTCTGAGGGCCTCGGGATGAGTACCCCCAGGTGGAAATAGAGAATATTCTAGCGCTTTTTTTGCACAATTAAAGCACATTTGCACATTTTTTGGGGGAATCTCCTCATCCACCACCAGTGTGCACCATCCATCTAGATGATACGACGGCAGCCATATTGCGCCAAACCACACACCAGCTGATTGGTGGAGAGGAGGCAGAGCAAATATGGCCAGGATGCCGTGGCTAAACCCATTTTTTTTTTTTTTTTTCAAAGAACATTCTGAGCTTTTTTACAACCACACAGAATCAGGACCTCGGTTTAATGTCTCATCTGAAAGACGGTAGTATAGAGCAGTATAGAGTCCCCATCAATATCCTGGGGCATTAGGATCCATACAGACCAAAGTTTGAGCTCTCCCTGCTCGCCTCACTAACACCACTTCCAGCAGCAACCTAGCTTTCCCATGTGGTCTCCCATCCAGGTTCTGACCGCGCGCAGCCCTGCTTCGCTTCAGTGGGTGACCATGTGAGAGTTTCAGAGAGCTAGCTGCCGGCTATATGCAATATAACTTTAGCTGTCTATAGCTACTATAACTAAAGCAATCACATTGCACCAAGCGAGAGTGTTTTTCTTCTGTTAAACTGAACAGTGGTGTCATCGATGACGTAAGCGTGCTCAAACTCGGAGGGCAAAAAATGCAATGTAAGTACAGGCTGATGGGGAGAGGGGAATGGGGACAGTCACACCTGGGCACAGTTCAAGACATCCATGCCTAGTGTGAGTACACCCTCATTCACTTGTAAGGAATTATTAGGATTATCGATTATTCAGCAAGGACAAACTAAATCAGTCAAATAAAGAGTACAGACATTTTTATTGTTGCAATGTAAAAATGAATGCTGATCTGTTAAAATCTCTGTTGATCAATGATGTATTTGTGGGTGTGTGTTTGTAATGAGTGTGTGTGTGTCCCTGTAAACCACATTTTTATGTTTTTATGTGTGTTTCTTTTCATATTTCATGTGTGTCTGTGTGTGCGCGCATGTTTGTAGTTTGTGTGTTTGCGTGTCCCTGTAAACCATAAATTTAAGTGTGTGACTGAGCATGTGTGTACATGTGTGTCCTTGTAAACCACATATTCAAGTTTTCCATTTCATATTTCTTGTGTGTGTGTGTGTGTGTGTGTGTGTGTGTGTTTATGGGTCTCTTT
>CAIGQZ010033112.1:30071820-30097357 GCA_903798205.1 Danio tinwini
ATATATATATATATATATATATATATATATAGGTGGGCATAATTTTTTTTTTCATGAATAATCTCACTGTAATCTTAGAATTAATCTAGATTAAAATGGCTCATTTGAATTCTGCCGAAAGCATTCAGAATATGTGTGCTACCCAAATAATGACAAAGTAAGTATTTGAGAGGTTTCTCAAGCCAGGTGGCGCATTAGAACAGGGGCTCATCTCCTGTTTCCAAAATGCATCACAAACTGCTTGAAAACTGTTCTACTATGATAATTGGTGATGAAAATAAGTTATGTTTAATAAGATGTACTTGTGTTTACTAACTGTTTATTCAGTTAAACATCAATGTTGAACTGTAGGCCTACATAAGCTCCGAACAGCGATTTTATTTTTATTTAATTTTTTTATTATTATCTTAATCCGACTAAAGTCATAACTGAACTAAAGAGAAATGGAATTCAAATGTAGAGTATACATATATTAGTGGCATTATTGAAGTAACTGCGATCAAACTATTACCGGCATGTAGGACTTTTCGCCATATTTTCTGACAAGATCCACACACGTGGCTGTCAGTAAAGAACCGCACACACACACATCACGAAATGCGAAAGTTTTTTCTTTCCATTTGGCATGCATTATTAAATTCTATAACACTGTCACCAGTCCTTACTCCCTATTTGTCTAATACCTCAGTTTGTCATGGGGCATGAATGAAATGTTCATGAGTTAAAGTGAAACTGCCGAACTGCAGTTAAAGTCACACAAAATTACAGGAAACTCTTACATGAAAGCACTTCACGTAAACACCTTAATGATATTATTGTCCATTAAGGCAAATAACTAGATTACAGATGTCCATATACGTGTAGTCAGTAGTGTCTTCAAAGTAAGTGAAAGATCCAGAAGGGCATCCTGCTGATTTGATTCAGAAGGACACTTTTTTTTGTCAGACGGCTCACCAGTCAGGTATACATACAGTACACCTGTGATAAAATATCAAGTTGAAAGTCATCATAGCTTGCGTAGAATAGACCCAGCTCCCAACCCAACTTTGAAAATAGATTAACGGCAATATTTCTTTTTATCATCCAAAAAGAGTCTAACGCCGATAACAGCCCACCAAAAAAAAAACTATATACAGTATATGTATATATATATATATATATATATATATATATATATATATATATATATTCTCAGTGTGAGGACAGAAACTTAAAAAAAAAAGTCAAGAAAGAGGTCTAACTCTGTGCCACTGCATACATAATTATAGATGTGTTAAAAAAGAAATAATATATACATATATATTCGAGTCCTGATTGGGAGGTACTGTCTGATTCCGATTGAAACTGAAAAACCGCATGATCAGGCCCGATTTCAGATCACGTGATCAGATCTGGACCCTAATTATTATTATATTTTTTACTGTATTGTTGTTTATTGTTTATTGTAGTTTTTATTATTGTTCATAAAGATCTTTATGATGACATGAAAATAATGCTAAGCCTTTTTGACCTTTAACTAGAGATTTTTGAGTTACATTTTATACATGTTTTAAGACTTCCTCACATTTTCACACAGAATTCACAAGATATATTGACAATCTGAAGTTTTGTGTTCAGCAAAAGGATTCATGTCACACATTCATGTCTCTCCTGCTTTAGAAAACGCAGTGTCTCTTTAGGACGTGTGTGTGTGTGGCTGTACTCGTGTTCACTTCTCCGTCACGTGACCTGTATCAGTTAAATATGTCAGGGCTGTTTTAAGACAAACATCACACAAAACAACTTAAAACATTGAACAAATAAATCATCTTAATGTTGATATTTTTGAAAGGTGACTATCGAACCTGGAGTGTTGATGCATCCGTCCCTACTCTTTTCATCCATACATCTCTCTCTGATCATCTGTCTCTTTAACACTCACTTATATTCTATTCTTTTCCTGGTTGTCATGGCGATAAGCTAGGGGTGTGTGGGTGAGAGTGAGCGAGGGAGCAAGAGAGAGAGAGAGAGAGATAGAACGAGTGAGGCAGAGAGAGAGAGAGTGTGGGTGTTTCGGAAGTGACATCTCTTGGGCTGTAACCTTGTTTCCTGTATGTAGATTTGGGGGGCGGGAGCTGTAAAGTGCAGCTACAGTGACGCCGTGTGGAGGAGTTTAGCAGGTAGATGGAGATCCAGCTATTGATCAGTGATGCACAAGTACAACCTTTTTTTCATAACTACAGCGTGGATTAGCTCACGCCGGAAAATCACCCTTTAATCTCTTTAAAGAGATGATTCTCACAAAAATGAAACGTGCTGTGAATATATGTGTGTGAATATATGTGGACATATGCACAGCTAGTGTTTTCAGCCAACGTTAAACTTCCAGGTTGATGTGACCATTTTCAATTTCATAAGGTTCCTTTTACAGCATTGATGTTGTAATTTAATTAAAATACAATCAGTTAAGCAGACTTAAACATTCATTTAGTTGTTCAAGCGTAAAATGAGATGAAAGACCATGTATACACAAGTGCCGTCAGTAGCAGCAAGCTAACGGAGAAACTCCATTAAAAATACTGGGGTAAAATGCATCCAACATAGGCTCATTCTGAAAACACAGCCCTATATACATTTTTGGAGACCGTGAATTATGTAGCCAGAAGTACGTATGGCTGCATTTCATCTTTAAAACGAACTCTACTGTGCGGTATGACACCTATCTTTTTAGCACTTACCTGCTGACCGCTTAACTCCATGTGGACAGCTTTTCCTCTGTTATCAGTTTGCCCAGTAGCTCGCCATGTACGTTGGCAGACTTGAGGCACAGAGAGGAGTTGACCGCAATGTTGGGGTTCGAGTCCAGAGAAGAACAGTTCCAGAAAGCAGATAAGACAAAAACAGAAGCCAAACAATCAAATAAACATGTAAATAACAGGGTGAGAATGTGGTAAAATCTGAAAACATGGTAAAAATCAGGCGATGGCTTTTCCTTTTCTGGATTGCTTTAGAAAACACTGTCAGTTGGGTTTAAGTGGGTAAACGGGTCAATCGGTGCTTTTGAAAACACTATTGGTTGGGTTTAGAGAAGGAGGAGAGGAGGGTGGGTCAGTCAGTCAGTCAGTCAGTCAGTTAGTCAGTCAGTCATTTAGTTTGTCGACAGCGGCCCCTGGTGGATTTACATGAGAACTGCAGGTGCGAATAGTACTCCAAAAGAAATCTGAGATCTGAAAAAGCATACACAGCAGCCTCTGGTGAATTTGCGAAACGTAGCTCCTGGGATGTTTTTGCTGCTCTCCAGAAATGTATATGTACCGAATGTTTTTAGAATGAGCCTGGGTAAAATACATTTCCATATTTTAAAGACATGACGTGGAAAAATGTATTTGTAGCAGTGCTTCTTGTCTGGTTCTGAGACCCACTTTATATCGTATATCAATCAGGCAATGAAGATCACCGAAATCTGATCTGAAAATGTGGCGATTTTGTAATGGCGTGACAGTTCACTGGAAGCACTTGGACTGGTTGATTGAAAAATAAAAGTCTGCATGCATATACCTTATTAAGTTTACCTCAGACCACCCGATATGGCTAATTGGCACTTTTCTTATTACTGTTGAACATAATCGAAATTTGTAACACTTGAAGCGTGGTTCATAAGACTGTCATGAAATCTTTATAATCATGATATCACACATGAGTTTATGCATGCTTTTGACAGCTGTCTTTAAGGGTTGGGTACAGAAACTCATGTATGCACCGGGCCAAATCAGCATATGAATTTTGGTGCATAATTTTGGTGCCACTGGTGCTGCGACAAGGACGTAAGAAGCATCAAGGGGTACATCAAAGCACACAAGTAGTACACGTTGTCTCATTCATTCATTAATGCATTTTCTTTTCGGCTTAGTCCCTTTATTAATTTGGAGTCGCCACAGCGGAATTAACCACCAATTTATCCAGCATATGTTTTACACAGCGGATGCCCTTCCAGCTGCAACCCATCACTCGGAAAGTCACACCATCTCTAAACATTTAATTCTAAACCACTTTGAGGGATACGGACACCGTTGGTGATGCCAGGCGCTTGTTCTTGTTGCTTAGGCAAAGCGCGCAGTTTAGCGAATGCGGTGAGCGGCTCCCTTCAAATTCATCAACACGCATGATTGTGTTCGTCAAATTTGCTCAAACTAAGCATTCTAAAGGGTGGCTATATTTTACAAGCAAGAATTCTGACACAGCAATGTGAAGCAGATTCTTTATGAAAGTTGCACGTAAGGGGGGAAACATGTCAAACTTAATGAAGCATTTAAGGGCTCATGGAATCAACTTCAAGGCAGAGGAATGCACTGTCTTTGGCTGCATTTACACTGCAGACCTTGATGGTCAATTACAATTTTGTGACTGTATCCGATTTTTTGGATGACCGGCTTACATAATTTTTTAAAAGTGACTCGTATCTGTTTGTCTGCGTTTACACTGCTCACGGCAAAGACGCAATGACTGGGAAAAAAAAGAGCGGGCGCTGACTGACAGCTGATAAAAAAGGAGTGTTCTTTTCTCCATTCCTGCATTTAATCTGTTCGCAGGGTTTCATTTTTAAAACTTCTTTCTGACAGATTATTTTACTATAGTTTATGATAGAAAAGTTCTCATTTGCCATCTTCTTTTAATCTAGGCCTTTTTAAACCAGTAGCCGTTTTAATGTAATGTCCATGGTGTGATTTATGCACGTGATGTATGCAATAGTTTTATATTAGTTTTTGGTTACGTGGTGGATATTGCGCTCTCTCTCTCTCTCTCTTTCTCTCTCGTTAACATGCTTCAATACTTGTGCTACATGACAATATAAAAGCTTTTTTAGCCCTCGTGTATGAGACTTAAAGTTTGGGACTCTGCTGAAGTCTGTTCTGAAATGAAAGCATCAGAGTTGACTTAATTCGCTACAGTTTTTAATGACACGTGACTCGTGATGAACAAGGCCTGAATCTGACTTGAGTAATTCAGAATCCATGTGATTTTTTTCCTACTTTCACGTACATGGGCCATATCCGATCTGTGCCACATGGGAGAAAATAAATCTGAATTGAGTCACTTGAACCATACAGTGTAAAAGCAGCCTTAGACAGCTTGCTACATCATCTGGCACTTTCACTGAGTACGTTTACATCAACACCAATACTCCAATTTAATTCTGGTTAAGATTCTACCATGTAGTCTACCAGCTAATTCTTTTTTTTTTTTTTTGATTACCTTAAAGGACCATGCACAGACACCCACGTCACGAAATGCAAAGGTCATATTTAATTAATACAACACTCTTCCACCAGTCCTTACATCATATTCTCATTCGATACCTCAGTTTGTCACTGGGCATGAATTAAATGTTTTTGAATAAAAATGAAACTGCCGAACTGCAGCTAAAGTCGAAAAATTTAAAATGAAACAGCTGAAATTACATGAAACTCCGGAGGAAACATGGATAGCCTGGTGATGCAATGACATTAATCGATCTTTTTGAAAAGAAACATTCAAAAAGCAACTCATTTAAACATCTTAATAGCATTGTCTTATTCAGATTAAGGCAAATCATTAGATTTCTGATGTCCATGTAAAGTAGTCACAAACCCCAACCCTAGAAATAAGGGGTTCCCTGATTTTAATGACAGCCTTTCCACAGGTTAGTAGTAAGCTAATGTAATGTTAATTGCATAATGCAAATCTTAAATTCAAGCTAACAAACAAATGATCAAAAGAAATATATTAATGTACTTAAAATATATTAAATATGAATCGACGTATACTTTAAACTTTAATTATAATGATCAATTGTAATTTGTAAAATATTTGTTTTTGTTAAATAATTTTGTGGCTCAAACTTAGAGAGAAGTTGTGGCTCAAATTCACTTAGTTATTGTTATATCAAGTACATGGTTTGCAATGTTTTTTGTGATGACAACTTGACATAAATAAATAAGTCAATAGCCCCTTTCACACAATGATACCGGTAAATATACAGAAAATTTCAGGAACTACTTTACCGGTAAATAGTAAAAAAAACACTGTTCACACAGGCAAGAATGTTCTGGAATTTTTCCGGAAAAGATCGCTCACACATCTTCGCACCGTTTGCACACATGCAATTCAAGACCCGCGACGAGATGATCCCAAGTTTTTCATAATCCTGGACCAGGTCGAATCCTGAGCAGCTGCTGTGGTGGTCATGGAAGAGTGGGGAGCATGAGACTGATTCCTGTGACGCTCCAAGGACAGACGAGTCTTTACTGAGGTCCAGCTTCCTGCGCCTAGACTGTAGCTCTGCACAAGACGCTTGGCCATAGGAGAAATGGTTGTGCCCAACTAAGCCTGGTTTCTCTCAAGGTTTTTTTTTTTAATCTTCACTTTCGCCAATTGGTGAAGTTTTTTCCTCGCCGCTGTCGCCACTGGCTTGCATGGTTCGGGATCTGTAGAGCTGCGCATCGATGGATTTGCTCTTTAGTGTTTGAACTCTCAGTAGTGATTATTAAACCACACTGACCTGAGCTGAACTGAACTTAATCTCTGAAAACTGAACTGACACTGTTTTAATTCACTATATTCTTCTATGTGAAGCTGCTTTGACACAATCTACATTGTATAAGCGCTATACAAATAAAAATGAATTGAATTGAATTTAACATCTATTCCAAAATACCGGTAAATTTGTACATCTTTAACCAGAAATGAGCTCTAAGCGGCTGTGCTTGTATTTGTAAACATTTACATTACAAATTCTGTGGATGGATAAGTATTTTGAACAACTTCGATGAAAACATATGGAGGAATACTGTCGCATGTTGAGATGCACATAATATGTGTGTGTGCTGGCGCTCACTGGCTGCTTCGCATTCACACTCGTCAAGCAACTGAAGGAAGCAGAAGGTAAACAAACAATGGCTTATTGTAAGCATTTTATCAATCATTTTTTACACAGTTGGCATTAAGAAGGAACATAGAAACGTTATCTGACTAACAGCTAGCAGCTAAATGTGTCTGGAAAAATATTCAAAGGCTTTTATTTTCATAAATAGCGCCAATGTGAATGTGTCTGAATTTTCTGATTGGCTGGAGTAGACGTCTCACGTCAGCGTGGTCTAAGCGTGAACGCGCTCTTTCCGGCAATCTTCCTTCTGCATTCACACAGAGCAGCATTCCGGCAAATTACCAGTAATGTTACAACTTCTCTTACTGGAAAATTGCTGGAACGAATTTACTGGTCTAACAGCCTGTTCACACATACAGACCTTTCCGGAAAATTGCCGGTTATTTTCTGGAAAGGTCTGTATGTGTGAAAGGGGCTTTTGTCTTTGTCTTTGTCATGATTTTTTTTTCTTGACCTCAACAAATTGAATAAAAAAAATGTATTTGTCATTTAAATATCATTCAATATCATTACACTGTTTTTAGTTTTATTGATTTTGTTCAACTGAAAAAGTGATCAGAAAAACATTTATGACACATTTTCAATGGACAATTATGTTTATGACAGATTTATGACAAGTTTTGTTGTCTTGATAATGTCAAGTTGTCATAACAAAGACGTCTAATACGATGTCATTTGTGTCTATGAATCAATGCAGATGGCAGGAATTTAAACAGTGTCATGGCTGGCCAAAATCTGAGGCAATTTAAAAAAAATGCGACCTTCTTTAAATGTTGCGCCATTTGCTTGATTTGTAAATTCAGCAATTTCTGAATTACAGAATGCTGCAGGAACCACTAAACACAACTGCTTGTTTTTCAGTTCATTATAGGTCATGAAAATTCAGCTTTTTAGTCAATGAAAGCCAGGAACGATTCAGTGAGTTCAGGTCGCAACCCTGTTATAGGAATTTTTTAGGATTCCCAAAATTTGTATCAGAGAAAACAAAAAATTGTGTCAAAAATCAGATAAGGGCTTATAAGATTAACATCTGCTGTTAATTTGCCTTCTATCCACATAAACTGGAAGCTGCAACCATTTTTTTTCTTCACATTGTGACGCAACTCCTAGAGAAACGGAAAATTAAATGAGAAAACAGTGGGTGTAGCAGCCCCAATGGCATTAAAGGAGGCAGAGAGTTTTCACTGATGCTTGCATGGTGACTTATTTGACCAGAAGTCATTCATACTTTGAAACAGTGTGAAGCACTGCAATGCTTCAATTGTTGCAACTGTGTTGCCAATTTCACCGTAAAACTAAAACCAAGAAGAAAAACAAAAACAAAAAAAAACAAACAAAGTGTAAACATTTACAAGAGCATAAAGCATAATATACACACATTCACAATACAAACACAAAGCATAATTCAATAAACAACAAAGTACCAATATACAAATAAACACCAAACAACCATACCTCGTTCTGCTTTGCCATAATAAAGGGCAAAACCGTTATCATTCAACAAACTGGAGTCTGTTCATAGCTGTGTTTAGCGCACGAGGGAACCCAACAACATGTTACACACCGGCAAACACTGATGAGGATCTGTATGGAAAGCTGCCGAGTCCAAAATTACTTGTCAACTTATAGGCTGTTGCCCTCTAGAGGTGACATAAGGATAGGGATGCTGATGGTCATTGCAGTGGGCGTGGCTTTTTTTCTACTGCGAGCTGATTGGATGTAGTCAAGTTTTTTCATTCAGACAGATCGAGAAAAGGGTTTAACAGACACCTCCTGCTCACCATTTCTGTTTGTTGTCATAGCGCTGTCAAAAACTGACAGTTGGAGGGGCGTGGTTAAATATGTTAGCCACTCCCAATACCTCAGACAGACGTATGAGAATGAAGGCACAGGCATTCCTCAGGTGTGAGTTTTTCACAGACTTCAACAGAGTGTAAAAATTTTGATGGTTCTGTGGGTCTCGTCTATCAAATCTTTAATTTGTATTTTATATTGGATTCAAGTCAGGTGATTGGCTGGGCCATTCTACAGCTTGATTTTCTTTTTCTGAAAGCATTTGAGAGTTTCCTTGGCTTTGTTTTGGATCATTGTCTTGCTGAAATGTCCACCCTGGTTTCATCTTCATCATTCTGCTAATGTAATGTAGGGTTGCTGAAGAACTACTGAGAGATTTCAGCTGCTGTCTGGGCTTTCACTGCCTTTTTACACCTCCCTTTCTTCATATGTTTAATACTTTTTTCCTGCGTCATTTCATTTTATTACGCATAACTTTATTTGTAAACTAATTAGATTTGTTTTCTTTGCATATATGGATTTCTTTGGTTGTTACCAACATCTGGGAAAAATCTCAAGTCCACGGCACCTTTAGAAATATGTTTTTCCCCTCTGCAGTTGTTAATGTTTAGGTTTGCTGACTTTTGATTATTCATATATAACTATTAACAGTTTCTCAGTGCTTGCTTGGTGTTTGCTCAGTTTTTTTTAAAGGAAAATATCGCTGTAAGACATCCAAATGATCAGGAGCTGCAGCCTGTATTCACTTTCCTACTTCTATACTTGTACTCCATGCAAAATATTGTCTACTTGTATCTATTTGAATTTCTCCAAATGAGAAGCGAAGCAGCTGATACACTCAGTAAATGTCCTGAGCTATTTAAGAGCTTCCTCTGAGCGATAACATTTTGTTCCTGCTCCTGCCGGATGACACATTCATGCCTTTTAAAGTCCATTATGATGTAAGGTCACATGTCCGTCGCGCTGCACGAACACAGAAATGCTTTTGTGCATGAATCAAAGCACGCTCTTTCAGTGCACTCGAGTCTACTGTACGACAGACTATTGACATCAGCTAATGCCACACACACAAATATATGACTATAAACCACACATCTACTGTCTTTTCTGTAAGCTACCAGCCCCGGGGCATTTGTGCGTTTTATTTTTAGCCCTGTTTGGAGTGCAGCGACGTGAATAATCAGTGTTTCTCCTTGTTGGTCTGCATAATGACAATGTGAGACTGACCCATCCGTGGCCCGTTCCTCATGTTCGCGGCACACATCAGCCCGCCAAAAGAATAGTAACACCCTCTCGGAAGTGTGTTAGTCAATGACACCCAGCGTTTGTGATGGAGAACATGAAAAGGCGCCTGGAGCATTTGTGTCTGAGATGTCAGAGGCCGTTTAGGAGGATAACTCGGGCATTCATTTGATGATCTGCTGCAAGGAGATGGCTTTGAAGAACAGATTTTAATTCAGCAAAGCAAAACAGTTACTGTACTCTGTGAAGTCCATGTGAAATCAAAATTTAAGATGTTGGTTTTGATTGCACATGTTGTTGTGTTTTTAGGTGAAAAAAAATGTGTTGGTAATCTTGAATCAAAGTCTGAGGATTTGTTTTTGCATTTGTAGTGGTGGTCCTTCTCTGTTGATGTCAGTTTGTTGCAACCCAGGCTCATTATGGATATGTACCCCTGTATACATTCTTGAAGAGAGCAAAATACGTCCTAGGAGGTATGCTTTTTTTAACCCAGGCTCATTCTGATCTGTACCCCTGTATACATTTCTGAAGAGAGCAAAATATGCGTGCACGAACTGAAGAGCGGGGGGTAGGGATTGGTGAGGTGTGCGCGAACTGAAGAGCGGGGAAAGGTGAGAGGTTTGGGGAGATGGGGTGGTTGCGCACGACTGGAAGATCACGCTCACAAGCACCAGGTTTCAGCCGGAGTACCAAAATGCTAAAATTCCGGGAGTTTTCCGGGAGACGGGTCTGAAATTCGGGAGACTCCCGGGAAAAACAGGAGTGTTGGCAGGTATGACGTGGAAACAGTGGGCGTGAAGGACTAGCCTTAAAGGCGCAGTACACAAAAAACGCTAGCTGATGCTAAATGCTACAAAGAAGAAACTTATGACAGGTATAATAAAAAATCTGATGGGTGTTTTAAGATAAAACTTTACAGACACATTCTGGAGACACAAAAGACTTATATTAAATCTGGAAAAAGTGGTAACCTAGGTGCCCTTTAAGCTAAAAGTGCTCCTGTCAGACCGGAAGATTGAATAGATTCAAAAGTGGTAAAACTCAACTGTTTAACACTACTGGAGGTTTTAAAATGAGCCAATGTTCATCAAAGTGGAGTGTTCCTTTAAGTCACTTCATAAATGTCATATTCTTTGTCATGAAGACTTTAGTTATTGTGATAAGGGGTTTCTTACATGCTGGCGAGTGGCGTTAAACAGAGCAGCGCTGGGCAGCTCCTCCAGCTCTCCAGGACTTTGTTGTCAGGATGGAGCTGGATGTGACAGGCTATTTCCATGGTGGAAGAGATTTCAGCTGGCTCTGTGTCAGCCGAGAGGCCAGCGCGCAGCAGAAAGCGTGTCGTGTGGCCCAGCGGTGGGATTCGCCTCACAGCAGCAGAGCAACACTGTGTTTGCTGTGTTTGCTAGAGTCAATTCATGGCCAACTGTCATGTCAAAGGAAGCTCAAAGTGCAGAGAAACGGCAAGGTTGTGGGTTCAATTCCCAGAGAAACTGAGAGCTGATCAGATCTGTACTTGAACTGTAGTCACTTTGGATAAAAGCATCTGCAAAATGTAAGAATGCAAATTTAAAATATATAAAAAAACATTTTTAAAATTATATATTATATAGGGTTTTCTTCTCATATACAGTATACACTCACCAGCCACTTTATTAGGTATACCTTACTAGTACTGGGTTGGACCCCTTTTTACCTTCAGAACTGCCTTAATCCTTCATGGCATAGATTCACCAAGGTACTGAAAATATTCTTCAGAGATTTTGCTCCATATTGACATGATAGCATCACACAGTTGCTGCAGATTTGTCAGGTGCACATCCATGATGCGACTCTCCTGTTCTACCACATCCTAAAGGTGCTCTATTGGATTGAGCTCTGGTGACTGCGGAGGCCATTTGAGTACAGTGAACTCATTGTCATGTTCAAGAAACCAGTCTGAGATGACGCTTTACAGTATGACATGGCGTGTTATCCTGCTGAAAGTAGCCATCAGAAGATGGGTACACTGTGGTCATAATGGGATGGACATGGTCAGCAACAAAACTCAGGTAGGCTTTGGCTTTGACATGATGCACAATTTGTACTAATGGGCCCAAAGTGTGCCAAGAAATTATCCCCCACATTATTACACCACCACCACCAGCCTGAATTGTTGATACAAGGCAGGATGGATCCATGCTTTTATGTTGACACCAAATTCTAAACCTTCCATTCGAATGTCGCAACAGAAATCAAGACTCATTAGACCAGGCAACGTTTTTCCAATTTTCTATTGTCAAATTTTAGTGAGCCTGTGGCAATTGTAGCCTCAGTTTCTTGTTCTTAGCTGACAAAAGTAACACCCGGTGTGGTCTTCTGCTACTGTAGCCCATCTGCCTCAAGGTTAGATGTGTTGTGTGTTCAGAGATGCTCTTCTGCATACCTCGGTTGTAACGAGTGGTTATTTGAGTTACTGTTGCCTTTCTATCAGCTGGAGCCAGTCTGGCCGTTCTCCTCTGGCATCAACAAGGCATTTGCGCCCACAGAACTAGATATTTTTTCTTTTTCAGACGATTCTCTGTAAACCCTAGGGATGGTTGTGCGTGAAAATCCAGGTAGAACAGCAGTTTCTGAAATACTCAGACCCAACAACCATGCCACATTTAAAGTCACTTAAATCACCTTTCTTCCCTATTCTGATGCTCGGTTTAAACTGCAGCAGATTGTCCCGACCATGTCTACATACCTAAATGCATTGAGTTGCTGCCATGTGATTGGCTGATTAGAAATTTGTGTTTACAAGCAGTTGGACAGGTGTACCTAATAATGTGAGTGTAAATTGAAATGTAATTCATTCCTGTGATGAAAAGCTGATTTTTTGCATCAGTTCTACATACTTCAGTTATATTTCAACTTTTGTTTTTATCAATACGTTTTATTAATGTAGAAGAAAGCCTTTCTGCTGACTGTTTTTTGGCTTCAGTAATGGATAAAAAGTTAAAAATAATAACATTCCATTGTCTTCAGTGCCACTTCTGATCAATTTATTGAAGCGTTGCATAGTAAAATAAATTAAATACATTTCTTACAAAACATTTTTGAATGGTATCACATTGTGTTTAATTTTGAGCTGTTTTGTCATTCATTGGTTACAAAACTTTTAGTAGTACTTATGCACTTATGTTTATTTTATTCATATTTTGAGTTGACTTTTAGATTTTCAGTCTTATTTTTGTTTTTTTTCTACTTTAAGGACTTTTGTTATATGCTTTGTTTATTATTAGTATCAATAGTAGGAATAGCAGGGTAGCACAATAGCCTCACAGCAAGAAGGTTGCTGGTTCTAGCCTTGGCTGTGGGTCAGATGCCATTTCTGTGTGGAGTTTGCATGTTCTCCCTGTGTCAGCGTGGGTTTCCTCTGGGTGCTCCGGTTTTCCCCACAGACATGCGCTATAGGTGAATTGGGTAAGCTAAATTGTCTGTGAATGGGAGTGTATGGGTGTTTCCCAGTGCTGGGTTGCAGCTGGAAGGGCATCCGCTGCATAAAACATGCTGGATAAGTTGGTGAATCATTCCACTGTAGTGACCCCTGATTTAAAAAAGGGACTAAGCTGAAAAGACAATGAATGAATGAATGAATGAATGAATGAATGAGTAGGATTTATTAATAATAGGATTTACATTTATTATTAGGTTACTTTTTTAAATAAATTACATTATTATTGTTTTTTTTTATTTATATATTTCTTTTCTTTTAGTTACTTTTATTACAGGGTGTCCGCTGGGTCTTAAAAAGCCTTAAAATGTCTTAACTCACAAAAAACTACATTTCAGGTCTCTTAAAAAGTCTTAAATCTACAAAAATATTGTGAGGTCTTAAATCTTTTTTTAAACAGGTCTTAAAGGTGCTGTATGTAAGTTTTTGATTCTTTTAAAGCATAAAAATATGTGTGCAGATATTGAAGAAACATCCCAAGTGAACATACTTGTTTAACTGAAAAACAATGCTGAAGTCTGATATTCTGCTTTGAAAATAGTTTTTTTGTGCCAGAACGATGTCTTTGTTTAGGTAAATTTAACCTGCGCAATGCCAGTTTAGCCAATTATAATTCAGCACCCCGGGGTTGCCTTGTTGGAAAACAGCGTATTTCATTCAGTCCGTCAGAAAGACTCTGAAAGCATGCGTCCGTGGCCGAAATAGACAGTATTAGACGTCAAAATGAGACGGATTCAGTTCCACATGAGGTTATTAATTAGCAAATATTACGAACGCAAACATTAGGTAAGCAGGTTACATTGTAACCGCATGTCCTAACAATACGCTTTGTGACGAGATACGCAGTAATGGGCAGTTTGGTTGTTTGCACAAGACGAAATACAAAGGAAATTTAAATACAACCTTTCAGAAGCACAGAATATGCACTCACTCACGAAACTGTAAGGTTTAGAATCTATTCAAACATTGTTAGCATTTAAGCACTGAATAAAGCACACGAGGTTTACCTGAGGTGATCACTGTCATAGGTTTCTGTTGTTCAGCTGTGAGAAATAGAAGCCGTTTGTAATATATCAATTCGAGGTGTTGGTTAGAACCAAAACTACTTTTAATATGGAAAATATTCCCTCTGTCGCTTGTCGTTGGTTTTATTTAGAAAGCGGTTTTAAATTACTTACTCCTGTACTCAATCTGGCATCCCGCATTTGCGTCTATTATGATCCAGGAGTGCAATACCTAGTTCAACCACTAGGTGTCAAACTTACGTTCTGCACCTTTAATTTACCTTTGTTCATGTGTAGCTACCCAATCTGGCCAACACACATACAGTCACCAACAATTCATCTCAATAAACTTTAAACTTTTTATTAAAACATTTTTAATTAACTCTTTATCATAATGATTTAATTGTTTTCTTTACAATACCATTTGTTTAAACTTTATCCTAGTATTTAGTGCTGAAGATACTGACCTGATCTATATTTATTATTATTATTATCATCATTGTTGTTATTATTATTATTATTATTATTATTATTATTATTATTATTATTATTATTATTATTGTTGTTGTTGTTGTATTATTAAATTTATTAAATGATAATAATGCTTTTGATAGGGCAAGTAAAAATCTTTTCCATATTATGGAAAAGATATTTTAAAAAAAATCCTTAGCGTTTAGCCAAAGCGGCAACCTCCCACTCTCCCTTGTGAAGCAAATACGTAAGTAACTGAAACTGCAATTCATTGAAATTCCGCTAATCCTGGCTCCGTAATAGAGCAGATTTTTATTGAGCCCAATGTTAAAATGTCCAATTTTACAGCAGAAAAAAAGGTGTTTACAGCCTGGTACAAAGAAGGATTTTGGTTCATACAGCATATATTACCCTTCATGATAACTGTGAGAGGATGAATTATTATTATTTTTTATAACTCAGCCGTTTCGCTTCTAGGTTATATTAAGTCTGCATAATAAGGGCGTGGCCACTTGAGTGACAGCTAGCTCTCGCTGGTCGCAGTCACTTCACCTCAGCTGATTCTGGCTGATTAGCCGCTGAACTGCATATTCATCGTATTTTTGTGTTGTTTTATGTGGCTTTACACAGTCAGTTGCTTTTTGGAATTATTTCTTACGATTATCAGATGATATGGCATACTGTGTGCACTTATTTGTGCTCACAAACCATTCACCTGGCCTCCATTTCCCAGGTGAGTAAAATTATATCCTTATATGCCATCTCTATAAATGTATTTGTTTTATTTAAGTTCATTTATCATTTATATTTTTCTTTAGACCTGTAATGCACTCCAGAATCTGACAGATTGATTAGCTGTAGGCTCTAGAACAGTCATTTGAAATGTTGTCACACAGTTTTATGCCTGGATTTCATAAATAGCCTTGCATTTACTAACACAGACTATATCTGAAGTATTTGGAAGTAATTTGTGTTTTCCTCCTGTAGAAAAATGTCATAAGAACAATGCTTAGTGGCTCAATGTATTACAACTGTGTTTTCAACAGTCTAAACACTTTATTGATATAGTATACAATCAAGCACATGAGGTCAGAACACAAACGAGTTGCAGGTAATAAAGTATTAAACATTTCTCCCAAAGAAAAGCCTGTCTATCAAAATGCTAGCAGGTGTCTGTAGCTCCACCTCTTTGCCATTGTTTCAATGCAAAAAATGCTTCTCTTACTTAGATCTTTTTGTCTTGTTTCTAGTCCAAATATCAAAAAATTCTTAAATCAAGATGATTTTTCTAGACAAGCAAAACATGTTGTCTTGTTTTAAGAAATAATATGCCAAATCGAAGTGAGTTTTTTCTTAAAACAAGCTAAATAATCTGCCAATGGGGTAGGCGAAATAATCTTATATCAAAAGGAAAAAACAAGATTATTTTGCTTACCACATTGGCAGATTATTTAGCTTGTTTTAAGGAAAAACTGACTTAATATTGGCATATTATTTCTGAAAACAAGACATTATGTTTTGCTTGCCAAGAAAATGTTTTTTGATACAAGAATTTTTAGATATTTGGACTAGAAACAAGACAAAAAATCTAAGTAAGAAAAGCATTTTTGCAGTGTTGGTATCCCCCGGTCGGTGCGATGACCGGTGACCAAAATGGCGATGGTTGGCCACGCCTACTTGTAGCTCTTTTTGCGTTCTTCAGAAACCTATGGGTGACGTCACAGATACTACATCCATATCTTTTACAGTCTATGGTTTTTTTAAAGTCTTACTATTGACTTGGTAAAACCTGCAGAATCCCTGCATTAGAAAACAGCTGTATTTAATTACCAAAAAGTTTCTTTTATATTTTATTTAGCAATAATAACACTTGTAAGACCAGATAGACCAGATCCAGGTTGCATAAACAACAGTTTTATTTTATTTTATTATTTAATTTAAGGAAGCATGAAGGCCCATGCCTAAACATTGGGAGGTGAGCAGATGAGTTTGTCCAAATTCATATGAATTATCCATAACAGCTAAGAATTTCAATGAGATGATATTATGCAGTGTTTATCTGAAAGCAACTGCACTTCCTTTTCCATTTGCACAAGACATTTTTTTCCCTCCATCTTCAGAAAAAAAAAAAGTTCACTTGTCCATGCATAAATTCGAGCAAACATACGGCTGCATAAGTCCAGTGATCTGTTTGTTGAGTGCCTTTCCCTGTTGTTCTAGAGTGCTTGGAGGAAATCTGACAAATGTGTGTGTGTGTGCGTCTGGACAGAAGCGTCCGGTGTCCGTCCAGCATCCCTCTGATGCTGCCACCATCTGTCAGCGCTTTTTCTGATTGGCTGGTGGTTCAGAGGGTAGAGACTCATAGAATGGGAGGACGCCGGGGCACAATGTCCACTCCGAGCTGTGTTTTTTTTTTGGAGAGAAAGAGTGTGAGGCATATTCTGCAGTAAGTTTTGTAGAAGAACAGGGATGAAGTAAAAAAAAAAGTCAAAGGACACAGTATTCGCTTTTTTGCTCTCAAAAGCATCTTGGCTGACAGGTCCAGGGCTGAATGTGTGACAGCTTTACAGCTTGATTTTAAACCTGATGAACTCTCAGCGCTGTACAGTGGCTTTAGTTTCAACATCTGAAAAGTTAAAAGGGTGTTTGTTCTGTTTATAAGCAGCCGAGGACTCATTGTCTGCATAAGTATAGTAATATCAGTTAGTTTTGACCTCTTTGATCCGCTTAAGGAAAATGCCTTGTAAAGCATACAGAACTAAGTATTTTGAAATTGTAGAAATGCACATTGGGAGGAACGGTGGCTCAGTGGTTAGCACTGTCACCTCACACCGAGAAGATCACTGGTTTAAGTCCCGGCTGGACCAGTTGGCATTGTTGTTGTTGAGTTTGCATGTTTCTCCCCGTGTTGGTGTGTGTTTCCTCTGAGTGCTCCACAGTACAAAGATATGCGCTATAGATCAATTGAATAAACTAAATTGGCCATAGTGTATGTGTGTGAATGTGAGTGTATGGATGTTTCTTAGTACTGAGTTGCAGTTGGAAGGACATCCACTGCATAAAATGTATACTGGATAAGTTAGCGGTTCATTCCGCTGTAATTACCCCTGATAAATAAAGGGACTAAGCCGAAGGAAAATGAATGCATGAATGAAATCACACAGAATCAAAACAAAAATTTTATTTTGCCAAACACTTTTATTTACAGTACAAAAATAAACAACTAAATGTTCATTGATACCAAAATAGCACAAAATCACAGTGAAACTTTTATATTACACTTCTATTCAAAATACTAAAATGTTAATATTTAATGTCACCAAAACTGAAAAAAAAAATATTTTATTGATACTAAAATAACACAGAATTACAATTAAACTTTTTTCCTAAACAATTTTATTCAAAGAACAAAAGTTGTGCTATTTAATGCCAACAAAACTATAAATAAAATGATACTAAAATAAATTTAAATTGCAATGAAACTTTTATTTTGACAAACACCTTAAATAAAAATGCAAAAATAAACAACAAAACTGAAAAAAGTTGTTGATACTAAAAACTTTTATTTTGCCAAACACTTTTATTCAAAGTGCAAACATTTTACTATTTAATGTCAACAAAATTGAAAAAACCCAATTTCGTTGATACCAAATGTTTATTTTGCCAACCACTTTTATTCAAAGTACAAAAATTTAACTATTTATTGTCACCAAAACTGAAAAGAATATTTTATTGATACTAAAGTAACACAGAATCACAACTAAACTTTTTTCTTAAAAGTTTTATTTAAAGTACAAATATTGTGCTATCTAATGTCAACAAAACTATGAAAAAAAATAATAAAATGAAATCACAATGAAACTTTTATTTGCTAAAGAATTTTATTCAAAGTGCAAAAATTGTGCTTTTTAATGTCAACAATTTCCCAGAGATGGGTTGCGGCTGGAAGGGCAACCGCTGCGTAAAACAAATGCTGGATAAGTTGGCGGTTCATTCTGCTGTGGCGACCCCAGATTAATAAAGGGACTAAGCCAAAAAAAGAAAATGAATGTCAACAAAACTATAAAAAAGATACTAAAATAAAACAAAATCACAATGAAAATGTTATTTTGCCAAACACTTTTATTCAAAGTGCAAACATGTTACTATTTAATGTAAAAAAAAAAACTGAAAAAAACTTTTTCGTTGACTAAAGTTACAGAATCACAATGAAATTTTTTTGATAAACAATTTTATTCAAAGTACAAAAATTGTGGTATTTTATGTCAACAAAACTATAAAAATAATTATTGATACTAAAATAAAACGAAATCACAATGAAACTTTTATTTTGACAAATATTTGTATTCAAAGTACAAAAATAAACAACAAAACTGAAAAAAGGGTATATGCCGAAATATGCTAATGGGACTTTCAATTAGCCAGTAACCTGGGTTAAGCGCTTCCGGTGAACTGTATGCCATTGCAAAATCGACACGTTTAAGGTCTGTTTTCTTTAAAAAATCAGCGATGTCCACTGGCTGAGTGATATGCGATATAAAGTGGGTGTCAGACTGTACAAGAAAGCACTGCATTAAATTACATTTTCCCCTCCATGTCTTTATAATATAAGCATTTTTTTTACTCCAGTATATTCAATGAAGCTTTGGCTAGCCTGCCGATTCTGACAGGCGTGTGAGAGTAAATGGCTTTTTGTCTCGTTTTACGCTTGAGCAACTAAATGAATGCCAATGTCTATTTAACTGATTGTATTTTAATTACATTACAACATGGATGCTGTAAAAGGAACCGTATAAAATGCAAAAAACTCACAATAACAGGTCACGAAGTTTAACGAAGTTTATCAGTATGGGAACAACACTAGCTCGGCATATACCCTATTGATACTCAAATAACATGAAATCAAAATTAAACTTTTATTTTGCCAAACTCTTTAATTCAAGCTACAAAAACTTTTGTAGTTTTGTAAAAAAAATGTATGTTAACAAAACTGAAAAAAAAAACTTTATTGATACTAAAATAACACAGAATCACAATTAAACTTTTATTTTGCAAAGCAAGTTTATTTAAAGTACAAAATAGTACTGTTTAATGTCAACAAAACTGAAAAAGTTTTTATTGAAACTAAAATCTTTATTTTGACAATTCATTTTATTCAAAGTACAAAAATAAACAACAAAACTGAGGAAAACATTGTCATTGATACTAAAATGACAGAATCAAAATTAAACTTTTATCTTGCCAAATATATTTATTCACAGTACAAAAATAAACAGCAGAACTGAAAATAGAACTGTTTCATTGATACTAAAATAACACAATCACAAATCAACTTTTATTTTCCCAAACACTTTTTTTCAAAGTGACTTACGTTGCATGAGCTTCGTCGTTGGCTTTTCTGCATAAATGTTTGCCAACAGCTCCACATACTGCTCAAATGGTGCAAATTCAGGTCAGACCTCATAGACTGTAAAGCAGCTGGAATAAAAGCGTAGTTCTTGCCATTTCTTTTAACTCTCTTTTCTCCTGTTCTCCTTCAGATGCGAGGTATGCCGTTCCCCCGTCCTACAGACCCCAGCCGTCGTTCGCTGCTGCTCCGTCATACGAGCAGGCCGACTGGAATCCTCGTCTGGGTGTGATCAGTGGAAATCAGCTCTACATGTTGGACCAGGAGGAGGTACCCTTAACCCCTACCTCTAAACCCTAATTCTAAACTTCTAACCCTAACCTCCAGCACAATATTACATTAATAGTTTATACACACACGCATATACATATAGGCCTGTCACGATAAGTAATTTGCCTATGTTTATATAATGATTATACAACAGCATATACAGCTAAGTCACTGACCTAAATGGTTAGTCCCCTGTATATTTTTCCCCAATTTCTGAAGATTTTTTTATATTTAACTAGAAATATTTTACTAGATATTTTTCAAGATACTAGTTTTCAGCTTAACCTGACATTTAAAGGCTTAACTAGATTAACTAGGTTAGTTAGGTTAAAATTATGATAATTAAGTCAGAAAGCCTGTGCTCCTCCACCGGATCACCTCAGGGGTGTGTGTTATCCCCACTTCTATTTATTTTGTACACAATCATGTGTCAGAGCACATTTGACAATCATTTTATTCTGAAATATGCAGATGACACTGTGATTGTAAGCCTCCTCCAAGGAGATGAAAATGGTCATGGTCCTATAGTGAATTGTTTTGTTCAGTGGTGTGAGGAGTCAAACCTAAAACCTAATGCAACAAAAACTAAGGACATGATTATTGATTTTAGAAGGGATCATATACAGCAGCTGAAGTGACTAATATCAGGGGTCAAAACGTAGCATGTGTGGAGAACTACAAATATTTGGGTACCATTATTGATCGTTTTTTTTAAACTGAGGCAAACTGTGATGCTGTGTGCATGAAGGGGCATCAGCGTCTTTATTGTTTCAGGAAACTATCACGTATTCACATTGGCCCCAATATGCTTATTCTTTTTTTTTTTTGTGTGTTTTTATTGAGTCTTTTCTATCCTTCGCTCTGGTGGCATGGTTTAGAAGTCTCTCTCTTAAAGGGCCATGAAATCCCCCTGTCTCAGCAGGGTGTTTTCACACCTGTAGTTTGGAAAAAGTCAGAAAAGTGGGTGTGTCCTCTGTTTAGGTGGGAGTGTCGAGGGAGGGAAAGAGGGAAGGATTTGCAAATATGGGAGTTTCCATTTGGGCACGCGCTGATTTTCACAGAGGCGAGGTAAACAGTGTTGCCAGAATGACGGTGACTGTTTACATAGATGTGAGTGATGAAATTATTTGCCAAATTATTAATTTGTCAACTTTAACTGCAGTTTGTTCACTTTTTGTTCAGGAACATTTCCTGCATGTCCCAAGTGACAAACGAGAGAAACTGCTGAAGAGTGGAGTTTTAATAGAATGTTTGATACCGCACGGCGAATGGGAGAAAAAAACTCTCTGCATTTCTCAGAAACTGCACTCGGTAGGTAGAGTCAGAAAGCCGTGTGTGTATAGACTATCCAGTCACAAAATGTGGTGAAAATTCTTCAGGAGTAGACTTTAGTTTGATTGACAATAGTTTGATTGTGGCGTTTACATTTGGAGAGCAGCATTTACAGCGAATCTTTCAGTCTATATTATTGTACTATAATATTGCAGTGATACTAACATACTGTAAACTTAGTAACTAAATCATTTTGACTAAGGTATGTCTTTAAAAACTGAAAGAGCACTGCTAAAGATACGAACTAACTTTGCCATCTGAATAAACAAACAAAGGGCACTGCTCAGAATCAGAATCAGAATCAGAATCAGTTTTATTGCCAAGTGTGCTTCACACACACAAGGAATTTGTTTTGGCAACAGAAGCTTTCAGTGTACATAAAGTGACGAGTGACAACACAAAATTAAATACAAGAAAAGAAAAGGCAATAAACATTAAACAGAGATGCAGTCAGTCAAAAAGATCTGGATGTTGAATGTATGTACAGATATGTTGTAAATATACAGGTTATAAGGTGCTGTGTACAAGTGCGTATGAGAAAGTAGCTCACACACACTTGCCAAATCTGTAGCGACAGGACAGTCAACACACTGAAGCCATGTCTTTTTAAAAAGGAGACGAGCGGCAAATCCGGATTTCATCATTTCCAGATGCGAAAAGCTCTCGGGTAAAAAATGTTCTTTACAAACACATTTCTGTCGCGTGCACTGTATTCCACACGTGAGTCCAGCTGCGCTCTCATAGGGAAAATGAAAACAAAACCTTCGTTGCAGCACATTAATAAAAATAACACTGACGACCCATGTCTCCAAATTCTCGTTCTTTCACTTGTTTTGGCAACACAACGTGACGTCTCCTTGCCGTCTGAACACTGTAACAGGTCTTCGAAGCTATCATCATATGACGCAGCTTCAAAAATTCGTTTCAAACCGGAAGAACGAATTTGCTCAAAATAACGCAAAAAGAAGCAATTTTTACTTTTTAGTAAAATAAATGTGTCCCTATAGTGTTTATAGCAGCGTGGGACACATATATGACTGTCAACAGCTCAAAAAATGTGTTTTGGTGTTTCGTGACCCTTAAAAACACTTAGTGACTGAGCCAGGTTATTAGTTCCAGCAGGTTGATTGGTAAATTACAGCTGAGTATTAAATCCCTGCATAGTAGGCAGCTTCTACGGATTGGCCAGAATATTGGTAGCTGTTGTTCTGTTGACAATCAAAAAATAAAAAATAAGAGGGCTAATAATATTGACCATAAAATAGTTAAAAACTGCTTTTATTCTGGCCAAATTGAAACAAATAAGACTTTCTCCAGAAGAAAAAATATTATAGGAAATACTGTGAAAAATCCCCTGCTCTGTTAAGCATCAATTGGGAAATATTTGAAAAAGAAAAAGAACATTCACAGAAGGGGGAATAATTTGACTTTAACTCTACAGTATATCACAGAAATATTTCAGCCAAAATTTAAGATTTATGTAATTTTATCACATGACAAATTCCCAGTTATATATTTTTTCATAATTTTAACACAAATCTACCAAATAAACTTCATACTATTTATTTTCATTAGGATAATAAAACCTATTTATTTTAAATGCATAATCCTCAGGTTTATGTAGTTAATGTAAAGTGTAATTATTCTAAATTAATAATAAAAAGTTTATTTATTTAAAATACATAAAGTTTATTGTATAAATTGCATAATAATTAAGAGAACTAAATCAGGGTAACTAAAAAAAGATCAATAACATTTATTTGAATCATGTTTAATGTATGCTTATATACTAAACCAAATTAAACAATGCATCACATTTATGCAATTGTTTCCCCATCTAATAAAAATAGAATTAGAACTGGAAAATTCCAGATTTATATATATTTGTCTTTGATACAAAACTCTGGATTGAGCCAAGTTAACATCAGCCAACATTTAGGAAACCATCCATATGAACCCACTTACACAGCCACACTCCAACATCACATGACTGCTTGGACACCCAAAAAAATTTATAAATAAAAATAAAACTGTACACAGAGATCAATTTTCAGTTACTAATTAACATATCATTATAGAACTAGGAAGTAATTTTAACATATCTCTAAGTTGGAACACGATGAGAAAAAAAAATGGGTAGGGGCTGTATAAGTTAATTATTGCCAGCCAAATCACTGGAGCAATTTTAGTTTCAGTGTCTGTACTTTCGGGGAAAGCTTGGTTGAGTCCAGGTCCATCAGGATTTTCTGGTACACCTCAAATGTACACTTCAGGCTTTTAGGGTAGCTCAAATTGAGCGCGTAGATCAGGCCATATAACATAACACAACACATGCATGAGTGAAGCATCCATCAGCTTGACCATGATCCTCTGATTGTACTTTGTAGATGCCCATGGTCTTTCCTGTCATGTCTTCCTCTGCCTCTCTGGATTCAATGTCCTGGAATGTATAAACACACACTTAAAATATAATATTACACACATTTACTCTGCGAGTACAAATTTACTGATACAAATTTACTGATACTAATACTGTGGCTATTCTCTACAACTACAAATTACACTTTTACAGCTGCTTGGGAGTTTTGCACCAAAAATACCTTCATACATCTGTATTCTCAGATAAACCGACTTATGTTAAAATCGTTTAAAAAAAATCACAAACTACATTAAACTTATCATAAATGGATTAATATTATATACCCTCGATGCTAAATAAAATGCATAATTAGAACAGGAGCAATACAACAAAGGATGTTTCGGATTACTTACCAACATGTGTGTAACTAACTGACTCCCACAATATCCTGAGGGCTTATGTCCAGCGAAGGTGCTGTCTTTTCCTGTTTCCAAATAGATTTTTTTTCATAACTTAGATGAAAACCAATCGCATAAACTTTAAATAACAGAATTCCACATTCTAAGTAGTGTAATATGTGTTTATATAGTATTGTAATAATTAAGATTAATATAGTTTTTATAGAAATTACAAGAAATAATGTAACAGTCAATATACAGTTGAAGTCAGAATTATTAGCCCCACTTTGACTTATTATTATTTTATATATATATATATTTGCCAAATTATGTTTATCAGAGCAAGGAAATGTTCACAGTATGTCTGATGATATATTTTTTTTCTGGAAAAAGTCTTATTTGTTTTATTTTGTTTAGAATAAAAGCAGTTTTTAATAAAAAAAAATAATTTTATGATTAAAATTATTAACCCCTTTAAGCTATATATGTTTTGATAGTCTACAGAACAAACCATTGTTATACAAAAACTTGCCTAATTACCGTGTCCTGCCTAGTTAACCTAATTAACTTAGTTAAGCCTTTAAATGTCACTTTAAGCTGTATAGAGGTGTCTTGAAAAATATTTAATGAAATATAATTTACTGTTACATAACATTGTTTAGAAATGTGTTGAAAAATATCTTCTCTCCGTTAAACAGAAATTGGGGTAAAAAATTTACAGGGGGACTAATAATTCAGGGGGGCTAATAATTCTGACTTCAACTGTATATATTTACCAAATTAACAATTTATATTTAATAGGAAATAACTGCGAAAAAATTACCCTGCTCTGTTAAACAGCAGGCATTTATATTTCATAAATAAATGAAAAACTTATTATTTAT
>CAIGQZ010033112.1:30097367-30110701 GCA_903798205.1 Danio tinwini
AGTAGTAGTAGTAGTAGTAGTAGAAGAAGTAGTAGTATTCATTCATTCATTCATTTTCTCCCAGCTTAGGCTCTGATTTATCAGAGGTTGCCACAGTGGAATGAACCGTCAATTATTCTAGCATATGTTTTGCACAGCGGATGCCCTTCCGGCTGCAACCCAGTGAAAAAATATTATTATTATTATTATTATTATTATTATTATTATTATTAAAGAATAGTGTTCATTTATAATACAATTATTTTAATGAGATGATAATTTCATTTATGTATATATTACAATAAGAGCTTATTTACGTTTTTAAAGTCTTTATAAATGAAAAAATATAGCAAATGTACACAAAATTGCTGCAGTTAAACAATAATAATTATAAATGCATAAAAAAAATTATAACAGAAACATTGTGTATTATCTATACTGTATTTTTACTAAATTATAAACCTAGTTGACAGATGAAAACTGATTGATCCCATCCTCGTTTTCTTGAGAGTAGTATAAAATGATTACTGGTAGAGATATTCAGACGCAACTAAATTATTCTAGCTAAATGTTCCATGACATTAAATGAAAACCTACACATCTTAAAGAAGTTGCTCAAATGCATTTTTCTCATTAATCTCACTGACCCGTAGCTTGTATTGGACATGGGTAGAGATGTGGATCAGGTCTCTAGAGTCTCTGGCGTCCCGTTTAAATGCAGCCATTTTGTTGCATGTTCTGATAAGGCCACACTTTAAATAGATGTGAATGAGTGCTGACAGGCTAATGGCTGATGAGCACTATCAAATATTCATGCCTGTCACTCATCAGCTGCAGGGGACAGTGTGTGTGTGTGTGTGTGTGTGAGAGAGAGAGGGTCTTCATTCAGGTCCTGTAGTGAATGACAAGTGTCTCCTCTGTACAGACGTCTGCAGGACCACATGCTTTTTTTAATGGTTTCAGAAACCACTAAATTTATTTCTAACCAATGTATGCTGCCTTTCAGAAAACCAAGGGCTCTTTTGATAATCAAGGGCTCTTTTTGATAATTTTTAATAAATACTCTTTTAATAATCTATCTATCTATCTATCTATCTATCTATCTATCTATCTATCTATCTATCTATCTATCCATCCATCCATCCATCCATCCATCCATCCATCCATCCATCCATCCATCCATCCATCCATCCATCCATCCATCCATCCATCTATCCTGTCTGTCTGTCTGTCTGTCTGTCTGTCTGTCTGTCTGTCTGTCTACAGTGCGTCCGGAAAGTATTCATTGCGCTTCACTTCTTCCACTTTTTTTATGTTACAGCCTTATTCCAAAATGGATTAAATTAATTTATTTCCTCAACATTCTACACACAATACCCCATAATGACAATGTGAAAAAGATTTTTTGAAATTGTTGCAAATTTATCAAAAATCCCATGTACATAAGTATTCACAGCCTTTGCTGTGAAGCTCTAAATTGAGCTCAGGTACAATCTGTTTCCACTGATCATTCTTGGGATGTTTCAGCAGTTTAATTGGAGTTCACCTGTGGTAAATTCAGTTGATTGGACATGATTTGAAAAGGCATACACCTGTCTATATAAGGTCCCAGGGTTGACAGTGTATGTCAAGGCTCAAACCAAGCATGAAGACAAAGGAATTGTCTGTAGACCTCCGAGACAGGAATGTCTCAAGGCACAAGGCTGGGGATGGTTACAGAAACATGTCTGCTGCTCTGAAAGTTCCATGAGCACAGTGGCCTCCATCATCTGTAAGTGGAAGATGTTTGGAACCACCAGGACTCTGCCCAGAGCTGGCCGGCCATCTAAGCTGAGTGATCAAGGGAGAAGGGCCTTAGTCAGGGAGGTGATCAATAACCTGATAGTCACTCTGTCTGAGCTCCAGCTTTCTTCTGTAGAGAGGAGAACCTTACAGAGGGGCAATCATCTGTGGAGCAATCCACCAATCAGGCCCGTATGGTACGGTGGCCAGACGGAAGCCACCCCCTGCCTGGAATTTGCCAAAAGGCATCTGAAGGACTCTCAGACCATAAGAAACAAAAGTCTCTGGTCTGATGAGACTAAAATTGAACTCTATGGAGTGAATGTCAGGTGTCACGTTTGGAGAAAACCAGGCACCGCTCATCACCAGGCTAATAGTGAAGCATAGTGGTGGCAGCATCATGCTGTGGGGATGTTTTCCAGCAGCAGGAACTGGTAGACTAGTCAGGATAGAGGGAAAGATGAATGCAGCAATGTACAGAGACATCCTGAATGAAAACCTGCTTCAGAGTGCTCTTGACCTCAGACTGGGGCAACGGTTTATCTCCCTGCAGGACAATGACCCAAAGCACACCGCCAAAATATCAATGGAGTGGCCTCACAACATGAATGTCCTTGAGTGGTCCAGCCAGAGCCCAGGCCTAAATCCCATTAAACATATCTGCAAAGATCTGAAAATGGCTGTACACTGTCGCTTCCCATCCAACCTGATAGAGCTTGAGAGCTACTGCAAAGAGGACAAATGGGCAAAAATTCCCAAAGACAGGTGTGCCAAGCTTGTGGCATCATATTCAAAAAGACTTGAGGCTGTAATTGCTGCCAAAGGTGCATCAACAAAGTATTGAGCAAAGGCTGTGAATACTTATGAACATGTGATATTTCAGGTTTTTTATTTTTTAATAAATTAGCTACAATTTAAAAAAGTCTTTTTCACATTGTCATTATGGGCTATTGTATGTAGAATTTTGAGGAAATAAATTAATTTAATCCATTTTGGAATAAGGCTGTAACATAAAAAACTGTGAAAAAGTTAAGCGCTATGAATACTTTCCAGATGCACTCTACATATCATTCTTTACAAAAAAAACAACAACAACAACATTTATTTAATTTAATCAACTTCAACGGGGATTTACAGTTTTTTACAATCATTTGCCACAAATTTCAGAACCCTGATGTCAACTTTCAAAACTCTAGACACAAAACTCTAAACAGTCTCTACTTTTAACACAGGCTCTTCAGTGTTTAAAATTCTGCATGTTATGTTAATTTCTTTAAGGAAGTCCTGCATTTGCAGGATCATTATTTCACAATTCTTTTATCAAACAAATGCTACAGGAACACAACTTTAGATCACTGGCACACAAGATACACATCCTTTCAATAAACAATTAGTAACAGTCATTAAATATTATTCTTTAAAATATATGATATAGGTTTCATTATGGTTTATACATAAGTGTAGAGGGAACAGTACAGACAGTGAATCACTGAACTAAATTTTTATTCATTCAATCATAATGTAGGTTTACTGAAAACAACAACAACAACAACTGAATAGTAAAGTTAAAAGTGTTTCTCACTGCATGTCCCCACATCAAAATCTGATATATGGCATGATATATGGCAACATATGCAAACTACATTTGGATTTCACATACTGAATATAAAATGTCATCTATATATCACATATTATATATATATATATATATATATATATATATTGTACTGTTGTACTGGGTTGCGGCCAGAAGGGCATCTGCTGCGTAAAACATGTGCCGGAATAGTTGGCGGTTCATAACATATATGTTCGTAACATATATATTTGTGATTATAATGGTAAAAAAATGGCAGTTATTGCAATATTTTGACATGTATGACATATTTTATATATGTGAAATCCATATGGACAAGTCTGTCATGTACGTAATTTGTATATTTTCCATATATCAGATTTCTATTTTGGGATCTGTGTTTTCATCAGTCTGGTGTTGTGGATTTGGCCACAGGTTTTCCTCTACATCAGTGGGGTTTTCATTAGTCAAACATCTTGGAAAGAACCTTCTGTCAATGTGAATTTAGGCCTGACATTGGTCTGCTGTGATTGGGCTTTCTTACATACAGTAATGTCAAGTATGAAAACATTGTTTGTAAAAGTGGTACATGGAACAAAGAAACCATGTATATGGAATAAGGATGAAATCCATAATGTAGTCTAGTTAGGTCATCTTCTGTGGTAACCGATCTCATTTGATCTATCCTGAAACTTTCATCATCTAAATATGTTATATTGTACATCAGTTTCCATGCATCCAGAGTAATGCTTACTAAATGCTTAGTAACAGTTACTATTTTGAGCACCGAGTATGAGTTGATAGTTGCATCATGTTAATTAAATGAATGCTTAAGCTATTTCAAATATAATGTTTGAGTTGCATTTTAAAATGTGATCAATTTGATGTTCAAGTGAATTATATGAAAAGGTGAATTTAGTTCAGTGAACAAAGTATCTTTGACTTGTGTGTATTATATCCAAGCATTTAAAAAAAAAAGAGTTAAGAGTTTTGCAAAAATGCCTAATTGTGTCAATGGTTGTTCCTTTTGTGTCTAGAGTTTTGCAAATTGTCACCAGGGTTCAGACATTTGTGGCAAAACGATTGTAAAAAACTGTATAATCCTTTAAAAAAGTATATTTATGATAAATATCTTACAGTAAAGTAATGCATACACATTGATTTTACATTTGCATTTAATATGACATTTACAAGTTACTTTCAATGCAATTCTATAAACTTTTAAGCCCTCATTGAAAATCACATGCACTCATGTACACTCAAAAATATTTTACTACTTATTTAAAATTAAGTTAACAAATTAAGTTAACTTATGAAGATTTGTGGAATTGTGTAGAACCGAGCCTTTTTTACAGTGTACGCATGGCAACAACCCGAATGATAAAAACGCAATATTCAGTGTTGTATTGCTCTGTCCGCTATCAACCTTCAGAGGGCGTCAGAGAGTCATCAGTGATTTACTGCCCTGTCATTAGATTTTAACTGATGTGCGGTGATGATAGGCTGACAGAGTCCCCGGACCGACCGCACACACCAGCGCGCAAATGAACGCTCCTCCTGCCGTCCGGGCCTCCGTGACACCGCGTTACGCAAGGCGGCCCAGAGCGAGGCTTCTCCGGCTGCGAGTGGGCGGCTGCCGTTCTTGGATCTGCCCCGGGAGTCACGCGCTGCGCTTCAGTTCGGCTCTCCGAGGTGTCACGGTAAATAAAGTGGTTAGTGTGGAGCTGACGGTGTGACTGAACACGACGAGTCCTCCAGGAGAGTCTGTTTGAACTGGAGGAAAGCATTATGTAATGGATTGTGTCACGTGAAGATGTGAAATGGGTTTGACGGTCTTCGGTTGAATTCACATTGCGCGCAACAGTGCCTGTCCTCATATAGAATTGAAGTGATTTTGCTTAAGAGCAATGAACCAAAACAAGCCAGCTACGTGGAGAATCACAAGATTGCAAACTTGGCTTTGCATCAAAATATTGTACAAAATAGATGCTTGTTTAATAGCTGTAATGAGGAAGAAATGCTTCAAGCATTGGGGATTAAATAACCACAATGAAAACAATTATTTGAAAATGATTTCTGAAATTGGATTTACAATTGATTACTTTATTTTATATAAAATAATAAAATCAACCAGATGCAAGGTGAATCACAACATTGGAGTTGCTGTATGGATAAATAAATAACATAAAGTAACATAATACATAAATAATCTATTTAAAACTAACAATAAATTATTTTTTAAATAAATGTAAAAAAAGAAAAAATCAAGTGTTGTCGTAACCCTGCAAAATATCATTCATTCATTTGGCTTAGTCTCTTTATTCATCAGGGGTCGCCTCAGCGGAATGAACCGCCAACTTATGCAGCATATGTTTTACACAGCGGGTACCCTTCTAGCTGCAACCCAGTACTGTAAAACATCCATACACACTTATTCACACACACACTCATACACTACGGCCATTTTAGTTCATTAAATTCACCTATAGCGCATGTCTTTTGACTGTGGGGGAAACCGGAGCACCCAGAGAAAACCCATGCCAACACAGGGTGAACATGGAAACTCCACACAAAAATGCCAGCTGACACAGCTAGGACTCGAACCAGCAAACTTCTTGCCCCAATAACATTCATTTCAAAGTCTAAATGTATTTATGTGGATTACATATAATAATATTTTTTATGTTGAATATTAAATGTACATTTTTGCTAAATAGTATTTCAACATGAAAACCAAATAAAAGAGTAATGCTTTAAAAATGTCATTCAGAAATTGGTCATCCATAGTATTATAATATAATATAATATGCTCTGGTTTCCCCCACAGTCCAAATGCATGCGTTATAAGTGAATTGTAAAGTAAATTGGCTGTAGTGTATGAGTGTGTGTGTGAATGCAAGAGTGTATGGGTTTTTCCCAGTACTGAGTTGCGGCTGGAAGGGCATCTGCTGCATAAAACATATGCTGTAATAGTTGGTGGTTCATTCCACTGTGGCGACCCCAAAAAATAAAGGGAGTAAGGAAAATGACTGAATGAATAATATAACATTGTGGCAAGGGGGCATGGCCGAGAGCCGTGGGAGCGAAAAGAGGCCCGCCTTAGATTAGAAACACCTGTGGCGCACACCTGCCTCCAATCCCACGGAAGGAGCTCTGGACTATAAGAGGAGGAACGATGGCAGAGGAGAGAGAGAGAGGACCGGGGCCAGACATATTGTTTTACTTTTGCTTTGCCGTCAGTTTGTTTTGGTTTAGACGGCAGTCTCAGGAGCTGCCGTCCCTTTTATTAATAAATATTTATTTAAAAGTTCGTCGATTCTCCTCTTATAGTCCAGAGCTCCTTCTGTGGGAGCGAAACGAGGCCTGCCACAGGTGTTTCTCATTCAAATGTAAAACCAAACAAGACTCAACAACATGTGTGTGTTTGAGATGTGTATAAATAGTCTGTGTAATTAGACCTGAACAGCTTCAGCTGTGTGTGTTTGCAGTTATGGGGGATCTGGACCAGGTGTGTGAGTGAAGTGCATGATGGCATTTGTAGTTCATTAAAGTGAACTACTGGCTGGATAGCTGGTGACCATGACACTTTTTACCTAAACTTGCCTAATTAACTTAGTTAAGCCTGTAAATGTCACTTTAAGCTGAATACTAGTATCTTGGCAAATATCTAGTCAAGTATTATGTACTGTCATCATGGCAAAGATAAAAGAAATCAGTTTAGAAATGAGTTATTTAAACTATTCTGTTTAGAAATGTGTTAAAAAAATCTTCTCTCCGTTAAACAGAAATGAAATTGGGGAAAAATATACAGGGAGGCTAATAATTCAGCTGTATGTTTCACCTATAATTTCCAAGTGTGATCTCAATATGTGGGGTGACAAGAGGTTACACTAAAAATAACACTGATGTCATACAAAGTAGCTGCAACGAGACAAGCAGATTGGACATTTTATGCCATTTTGTAGTGCTTGGAGAATTCATTTCCATATATTTGTGTTGAGAAATCTGTGCATCCATCTCCCTGGTATCTTTCAGCTGACACATCTGACTGATTGCAACTGTATTTTAATCCATAATTCAGTGATTGCACAGTAAAAAAAACGATAGAGAAAGATGATACATCCCCGGTACGAGATACAAGATTCTCCGGATCAGGATATAACCCGTAGCTTCACTGAAAATCATTTATTACGTGAGCAGCTGGAGACTGACAGTGATGTGATGTTGATAGAAGCAGACAGATCTCATCCTTCTTCACTTTAGCGCCGCTGTTCTGCATTCACGGATGGAGCAGGATGCTGCTGGAGGTGCGGGATGGTCGGCCGGTTGGTCGGTCAGGCGGTGGGGTGCCGTCAGGTAGGGCTGTGATCTATTAGTGCACCATTAGGGCTGAACGGACCACACACCTGCCGTTCTCCTGACCCGTTTCTTCCTCTAACCTGCCCTGTCAAACAGCTGGGCCAATGGAGGTGGTGCTGGCATATGGCAGATCCCCCTGCTGTGCGATTTGGGCTCACTTGCCAAGATTAGATTTAGAGGGGAAAATGCACAGGAATGGAAAATGTTCTTGGAAAATTTCGACAGATGCAAAACACAGAACTCTCGAGACGTGTGAAAGTTTATTTGTGTAATTCGATGAAATGGGTGCCATCAACACAAATGCACACATACACACACATACAAATATACAGTATACTGTACATATATGTATGTTGGTAACACAAATTTAACTTTTTTTTTTCATTTATTCATTCATTTTCTTTTCGGCTTAGTCCCTTTATTAATCAGGGGTTGCCACAGCTTATCCAGCATATGTTTTACGCAGCAGATGCCCTTCCAGCTGCAACCTATCACTGGGAAACATCCATACACACCCATTCACACACATACACTATGGACAATTTAGCTTACCCAATTCACCTATAGCGCATGTTTTTTGGACTTGTGGGTGAAGCTGGAGGACCTGGAGAAAACCCACACAAACACAGGGAGAACATGCAAACTCCACACAGAAATGCCAACTGACCCAGCCGGGGCTTAAACCAGCGACCTTTTTGCTGTGAGGTGATTGCGCTACCCATTGTGCCACCATGCTGCCCACAATTTTAATTTATTTATTGAATAAAATAAGATAAAAATATAAAAATTTAAAGATTTTCAGACACCTAATGAAAATTACAGTAATAGTCTGTTGATAAAATATCAAAAATAATTGCAATAAACACACAATTGTCCACATACACTCCCCAGCCACTTTATTAGGTACACCTTACTAGTAGCGTGTTGGACCCCCTTTTACCTTTAGAACTGCCTTAATCCTTCGTGGCATAGATTCAACAAGGTACTGGAAATATTTTTAAGAGATTTTGGTCCATATTGACATGATAGCATCATGCAGTTCCTCCAGATTTGTCGACTGCACATCCATGATGCGAATCTCTCATTTCACCACATCCCAAAGGTGCTCTATCGGTGACTGTGGAGGCCATTTGAGTACAGTGAACTAATTTTCATGTTCAAAAAATTAGTCCAAGATGATTTGCGCATTATGACATGGCACGTTATGAGAGTAGCCATCAGAAGATGGGTACACTGTGGTCATAAAGTGGTGGACATGGTCAGCAACAATACTCAGGTAGGCTATGGCATTGACATGATGCTCAATAGGTACAGTACTAATAGGCCTAAAGTGTGCCAAGAAAATATCCCCCACACTATTACACCACCACCAGCCTGAACCATTGATACAAGGCAGGATGGATCCATGCTTTCATGTTGTTGATGTCAAATTCTGACCCTACCCCATTCTCTGTAAACCCTCGAGATGGTTGTGCGTGAAAATCCCAGTAGATCAGCAGTTTCTGAAATATTCAGACCAGCCCATCTGGCACCAACAACCATGCCACATTCAAAGTCACTTAAATCACATTTCTTCCCCATTCTGATGCTCGGTTTGAACTGCAGCAGATCGTCTTGACCATGTCTACATGCCTAAATGCATTGAGTTGCTGCCATGTGATTAGATGATTAGAAATGTGCGTTAATAAACAGTTGGGCAGGTGTACCTAATAAAGTGACCAGAGAGTAATTTCTACAAACAAAGGAACTTTAATCAAGTTTAAACGTATCTGTGGTTTGCAAGGCTTCGTGCTTCTTTCTCTCATTTCCAGTATTTATACATTATTCTAAAGTTTTAAGTACTTAAGTAATTCAAAGTTTTAAGGTTTATTCTAACATGGACTAGCAGTTAACAGTTGCAATTCACTAATGTTAATAAAAATTAAAGGGATAGTCACAATTTATTCTCCTTGTTTCATTTTTAAATATTTATGAGTTTCCTCTTTCTGTTGGACACAAAAGAAGATATTTTCAACTTCCATGGTAGGAAAAAAATACTATGAAGGTCAATGGGTGTCAGCTAACGGCATTCTTCAGATCACTTCTTCACATCATCTTTTGTGAAGAAAGAAACTCCAATATGTTTTGAACAAGTGAGTAAATTATGACAGGATTTTCTTTTTTGGGTAAACTATCCCTTTAAGAACTGTAACAAATTTATTGTTCTAAATTGGTTTATTATATTTAATGCATTACATTTATTATTATTATTATTAATATGTATTTTTCTTTTACTTCAAATCAAAGTAGTTTGTTTGTAAAGTTCACCTCATCTACTTAAATTGGTTGACTACTTGTAACTCCTTAACAATGACTTGTTTAAAATCCCTAATGGAAATATAGAGCCAAATGCCATTATAAGTGTGTCCAGACACAATATCCAGTGACTGGCAGAAACTTCAGGCTTTTCTACTGACTGTCGATCCATAGCGGCTCCATCTCCACCTGCTCTCTGCCTTTCTGACTGTGTTTTGTCCAGTTACTCTTCAGTGATGTGTGCCAGATAACATTGAAGCGAGTAATTGCTGCCAAGCCAGCACAGTCGCCTCAGCTGAAAACTCTCACCTGTGTCCCACACATACTGTAGACGGGTTCAGTTTCATAAATCAAGCATGACTGTGACAGACTGTGACTTTCTCCAGCTGCCTTAATATGTACAAGACTATATTAGATTACTTTCAATGAGCAGATGTGACCTTACATTATAGAAAACTCACAAATGAGAGATTTGTTCATTCTAGATGGCACACCGTTTAGAAAACAAATGAAGACATATGTGACATTAGTGTTAGAGCAAACAGAGGCGGACTTAGTAATTTGGCGGCCCTAATCAATATTAAAGTATATTTTATATATTTTAATATTTAAAGGAACCTTTATCTTTCTAATGTACAAATAAAGGCAATAAATCCACAAATAATGTTTCGGCTGCTGCGTTTCATTGTTTGTCGTATTTCTACTTTTTTTTTTCCCCAAAATGTTCTCAAAATTCCCATTCTTGCACACTTTACCTTACGTTACCTCTACTCTACTCTGATGGCTGGCAGACTGGTGTCACTAAAATCACTGTGATTGTGAACAACAGCAAGAAAATAATAAACGGTCCATATTTAAAACAGAGGAGAAGCAGATCGGTTTGACTATACCAAATACCTCACACTCGCGGTGCAAAAACATTTGTTGTCAGTATGCAGAGGAATGTTCTGCTCTTAATGCTGCAGGTGTGAGAGATGGCTGTCTCTGAAGAGTAACATTAGGAACGGCACGGACACATTAGAGTCTCTAAAAATCTCTAGTAATACCTAAAAACATTCACTAGTCACTTTTTTGAAAATTTTGTGATAGGGTGGTCTGAAAAGTCACTAGGTTTGCAACACTGACTGGCAGTGTATTTGATTGAAGCGGTCACATGTGCAGCATGGAAGGAATGCTCCATTATTCATGGGGGCCACTGGTTTTGAAAAAAAAAATAGCATTAAAATGTTAACGGTTATAGACAGATTTTACAACATATGATAGAAAATATTTAAAAGAGCTATATGATTAATAAAGGCTACTTGGCATTAGTCGGGGGCCCCTAAATCCCCAGGGCCCTAAGCGGCTGCTTACCTCGCTTAATGGTTAAGTTCGCCTCTGATAGCAAACCAGATAAAATGTTTGAGGGATATATATGGCCCACATGTGACTCAGATCTGATTCAATCCTGACAGTGTGAACAGCCCAAACTGCTTGGAATCTGATCTTTTCAATTCTGATTTGTGTCACATCAGATCTGTTTTTTTTTGCAATGCAACCACAGAACGGATATGCTGGAATTCATGTGATTTTTATAGCATTTTCGATCGATATGCATCATTTTGGCTCTTACTACAAACAGAAGGCTAATCAGTAGTGAAATGGCACGAAAAACAGTAAGTTAAGGTTGTTAAATTTATTTATTACAAATAAAATTGACGCACATTAACTAATCATAAACCTTTAACCAAAAAATACACTGTTCAGTTCGATTTAATAAATATTTATAGCACCATAATAAAATTCCATATATAAAATAAATACAATACTGTCTAGGCCAGGGATGGGCAAACTTGATCCTGGAGGGCCGGTGTCCCAGCAGACTTTTGCTCCAACACTAGTCAAACACACCTGAACACACTAATCAGTGTCTTCAAGATTACTAGAAAGCTGCAGGTGTATTAGATTAGGGTTGGAGCAAAAGTCTGCTGGGACACCGGCCCTCCAGGATCAAGTTTGCCCATCCCTGGGCTAGACAGTATTGTGTTAATTTTATATATGGAATTTTATTATGGTGCTATAAATATTTATTAAATCTAACTGAACGGTGTATTTTTTGGTTAAAGGTTTATGATTAGTTAATGTGCGTCAATTTAATTTGCAATAAACAAATTTAACAACCTTAACTTACTGTTTTTCGTGCCATTTCGCTACTGATTAGCCTTCTGTTTGTAGTAAGAGCCAAAATGATGCATGTTGATCGAAAATGCTATAAAAATCACATGAATTCCAACACAGCGTTCTGTGGTTGCATTGCAAAACATCATATCTGATGTGGCACAAATCAGAATTGAAAAGATCAGATTGCAAGCAGTTTGGGCTGTTCACACTGTCAGGATCGAATCAGATCTGAGTCACATGTGGGCCACAATTGCCTGCAGTGTGAACGTAGCCAGAGATTTCAATCATTCAACAAAGCATTTATAATTTATAAACTAATTTCAAGAGGATCATGTTCTTATGATTGCTTGCAGCCGGCTCTGCATTATTCAATTCATGATTCACCAATCACACAATTCCTAGGCCACTATAAATACCCTAATGACAGCCATCCTCGTTTTGAAGAATCCCCCCTTCCACTCCTACTCCTCCTGTCCTAGATGGGTGGCACGGTGGCCCAGTGGTTAGCACTGTTGCCTCACAGCAAGAAAGTCACTGTTCTAGTCCTTACCAAGCCAGTCAATGTTTCTGTGTGGAGTTTACACGTTCTCCCCGTGCTCACGTGCGTTTCCCCCGGGTTCCCTGGTTTCCTCCCCCCATCCAAAAACATGCAACTTAAGTTAATTGACAAATTTGGCACCATAGACATGCTCCTAGTAAGTAGTTTTCTCTTAAGAGCAATTACTATCTGTTCATTAGCTACTACAGCAGGGGAGTTCTCGAGATCTACCTCTCTCCAGGGACAGCATGCCAAACAAACTTTATAATCAATCATCAGCTAAGTGTGAACTCTTGAATTCTGGTTCAAATGTAAAGTCGTTAAAAGTTGTAAAAAGGAAAATGTACTGCAGAAGAAATAGAAGCAATAGGAATAATGTAGGTTAAGAATAATTTTGCAATCAGATTGTGAGCCCTAGAATCATCAGATCAGATTGCGAAGTACCTAAAGATTTCCACTCCTTATCATTCATTCATTTTCTTTCTGCCTAGTCCCTTATTTATTAGGGGTTGCCACAGCAGAATGAACCGCAAACTATTCAGGCACAAGTTTTATGCAGAGGATGCCCTTCCAGCTGCAACCCAGTACTGGGAAACACTCATGCATACACACACACACACACACACACACACACACACACACACACAC
>CAIGQZ010033112.1:30110711-30128142 GCA_903798205.1 Danio tinwini
GTCAATTTTGTTCATCCAGTTCACCTAGCGCATGTGTTTGGACTGTGGGGGAAACCCACGCAACATAGGGAGAACATGCAAATACCACACAGAAATGCCAACTGGCCCATCCGGGATTCGATCCAGCAACCTTCTTGCTATGAGGCAACAGTGCTAACCACTGAGCCACCGTGCCACCCAGATTTCCACTCCAAATATATACATATTAATGGCAGTTTTTTAAATTTTTGTGTTAGACATGCTTGTTCTAATCTTGTAGATAGTAGCATTTATCTTTAGCAGACAAATACGATTTAACCAATGTCAAACCATCTTCCTCTGTATCACGTGCCATGTAAATCAGCACATTGTGAATAGTTTATTTTGAGTTTATTAAAAAAAAAAATCTGTCTGCAGTAGATTAAATTGTTCAGATAAAAGGGCATGGCATATATGTTAATAAACATCATGCTTGCGTGCTTTCTAGTAGGTCATGAAGGATTTATTGCGTGCTATGCATTTTTCATGATGCCATCCTTCCTTGTAATTTCATTGCAGATTGCTGTAGAGTCATTATAGCATCTAAGCAGAGAAAAAAAAACTATGTAGACATTCTTCATTCTTAAAGTGCCCCTATTATTCTGTTTTAAGTTCACAATATTGTTTTGGAATTTCCTAGAATAAAAGAAAGCTGATTTTTTTTAAATAACATGTATTGCAGCATCAGCTCTTTCCTCATAGTGTCTAAAAAGAATGGTTCAAGTGTATAGTCTCTCTAAACCCCACCTTTTAGAGCTTCTACTCTGCTAGTCAGTTGACCAAGTCTGTTCTAACTAGTCGAACAATTACAAGAGAAGTTCTTATAGTTTCGAAGTTCATGCAAAATCAATTCGTTTTTGCAGCACTGAAAAAAAGCATCTTCTCAAGTAAAGTCAAGTTGAGCTTTATTGTCATTCCACTACATACGTGGACATAAAGTGCTATGAAATGCCATGTCTCATAGTACCATGATGCTACATAAATAAACATAATCATACTGTACATATGAACACAACACTGAACGTGTGCAAAATTTTTAACCTATCCATACTAGAATACTGAAACTACTAACTATACATATGCTATAAATACTTAATGGGCACCTATGGTTAAAAATCAACTTTTCAAGCTGTTTGGACAGACATATGTGTAGGTATAGTGTATATATCGTCATTTTGGGGTGATATAAACAAACCCAATCCTTTTTTTTTCAATTTAACAACACAAAAACAGTGGACCAATTGGAGCGGTTTGAGACTGACCGCAACTTGACGTAGGAGTGCGGTCCCCCCGCTCACCGAATTGATTGACAGCTGCATATTTACATGTCTCCGTAGTAATGTGTATAATCATATCAACAAGACAAGATGTGCGCAAAGCAACCGGGGATAAAATGTCTGTTCAGTTTGCTAGGATCCTCAATCATCAACAAATGTGATCAAGAGTGAGTTTTACAAGTTTAAAATGTTTTAAAACAGTGCATGTGTGTAATGAATTACAGCCATTTACTTCAACTTTACTTCATCAACACAGAACAATTATAAAAGAAGAAGCTTTAATACCGGTTTGTGGACGTTAAATCAGGTTTAGTTTGTACATTAACGTAACAGGTATCCATACAGCAGTGGTTATTAACCTGTATCCTGTCACATTTGCATGCAAAAAAGGTGCAAAGCTAAACGAGCACTGTCTCTGTGTGTGTGGTCCGCGCTATGTGTGTATCTGTGTGTCTTTGTGTGTGTGCGTGAACTTTGTAACAACATTGTGTGTGACTCATCGTTGCAACAAATGCATCAAATACTCATAGGTAAAGTTCTTACTGTAGTATTTCTCACAAACATTACGTGAGATCTGCTTCCTTCTTGTCTGTCTGTTGTCTGACACAGCCGAGGGAGGAGATTAAGTCACACTGACAGGCACGTGGAAACGGTGGGCGGGGACACAGCCTTAAAGACACTAGACACTGGGTGTTTTGAGCTGAAACTTTACAGACACATTCTGGAGACACAAAAGACGTATATTAAAACTGGAAAAAGTGGTAACCTAGGTGCCCTTTAACTATTGACTTGATCCTTCAATGCAAAAGTACACTCGTTTTTGCTATTGTTTTAGAACTTCCAAGTCAGTTGCCTGTGAGAGAAATGACTAGGAATAACAGACGTCAGAAAACAGTCAAACTATTAGCTCTAAACAAGTGTGTTCATGACTTTATATAAATTCAAGAGTTCACACTTAGCCGATGATTGATTATAAGGCTTGTTTGGCATGCTGTCCCAGGAGAGAGCCCTGAGCTCATAAGATCCTCGAGCCCGGGGCTCCCTCCCGTTTGCAAGGCAAGAGGGGAGTTTGAGCTCAGGTAGATCTTGAGAACTCCCCTGCTGTAGTAGCTAATGAACAGATAGTGATTTCTTATAAGATATAACTTCGTAATAGGAGCATGTTTATGCTGCCAATTTAGATTAGTCAATTAACTTAAGTTGCATGTTTTCGGACGGTGGGAGGAAACCAGGGAACCCGGGGGAAACCCACATGAGCACGGGGAGAACATGTAAACTCCACACAGAAACGTTGGCTGGCTTGGTAAGGACTAGAACCAGTGACGTTCTTGCTGTGAGACAACAGTGCTAACCACTGGGCCACCGTGCCACCCATCTAGGAAAGGAGGAAGAGTAGGAGTGGAAGGGGGGATTCTTCAAAACGAAGATGGCTGTGATTTGGAACCTAGGGTATTTATAGTGGCTTAGGAATCGTCTGATTGGTGAATCATGAATTGAATAATGCGAGGCCGGCTGCAAGCAATCATAAGCACATGATCCTCTCGAAATTAGTTTATAAATAAACTTCACAAGGAGAATAATATAATACGAAAATGTGCAGTTGCTATATCAGGAGCATAACAAGCTGTTTTTAACGTCTAAAAATCAATGGAAGTGAATGAGACCGGAAGTCTCGAGCCAAACAGATTCCAATGGCTGCTCTTGCTCATACATGAAAAATAAGGTCAATACTTGCGGCACGTTGGGTCAGTGGTTAGCACTGTTGGCAAAAAGGTTGCTGGTTCGAGTCCAGGCTGGGCATTTCTGTGTGGAGTTTGCATGTTCTCCCTGTGTTGGCGTGGGTTTCCTCCCGGTTTACCCCACAGTCCAAAGACATGCGATATAAGTGAATGGACTAACTAAATTGGCCGTTGTGGATGAGTATGTGTGAATGTGAGTGTGTGAGTTGGAGTTGGAAGGGCATCCGCTGCGTAAAACATATAGTTGGCGGTTCATTCTGCTGTGACGACCCCCAATATATAAGAATAATGAATGAAAAATGGATGAATGAACTTGTGGCGAGTGAGGCGGGGCCGAGAGCCATGAGGGCGTGCAAGGCGTGAGTGACACCTTGACAAGTCTCACGGAGGAGCCCTAAAGGCTGAAAGGAGGAGAGATGCCAGTGCTGGGAGAAAGAGGACCAGGCCCAGACATATTGTTTTACTTTTGCTGTCAGTTTGACGGCAGTCTCCGTGAGGAGCTGCCGTTCAATTGTTTTATTTTTTTCATTAAAACTTGTTAAAAGTTTGTCAGTTCTCTGCCTCCTTCCTCCCTGTGTCCAGGTGGCCGTAAACTTCATAACAGAACTTAACTAGACATAAACTGTGACAGACTATACAAGTATTTTTTACATAAGACAGAATATTGTACACGATATTATAAAAAAGGTATTTAAGGTCGAAAAAGCAAGTAGTGCAACATGATTTGTGGTACATTCCCAAGTAAACATTGTTTTCCATATTGAGTCCTTGTAAGATGGAGTTGAAGTGTCCAGTGCATATGGAGAAGAGAGTTTCTCGACATGTTAACAAACTAAAATTCTTCTAGGACTGACCAACACAGTAAAAAGTGACCAGTTAATTAACAGTTTCCGTATTTTGTGATTCACAAGTGTTTTCTGTTTATTCATGGTTGTGAATAATAATAATACATTTTATTTAAAGGCGCCTTTCTGGCAACTCAAGGACACCATACAATAAAACAAAGAACAATAAAGCGACAAGAGAAATAATATAACAGTATACACGACAATATTTCAGATACAAGTAAGCATTAAAAGCCATCTTAAATAAGTGTTTTTTGAGTCTTGTTCTGAATAATGTAAGGGAGTCAATGTTTCTGATGGCAGGTTGTAGTGAGTTTCAAAGCTGGGGAGCCGAGCGGCTGAATGCTCTGCTGCCCTAGGACGATAGATGAGCGGAGGGAAAACAGACAAGTGGAGGGAGGAAGAAGATCTCAGGGTGTGAGAGGGAACAGCAGTGTGGATGAGGGCAGACAATTATGGAGGGGCGAGATTGTGGATGGCTTTGAATGTAACCGCTAAATTTTAAAATCAGTTCGAAAATGAACTGGTAACCAGTGCAGCTGCTGCAGGACAGGGGTGATGTGATGAGACGAAGGGGTTCTGGTGATGATACGGGCTGCTGAGTTCTGGACCAACTGAAACTTACGGAGGGATTTATGAGTGAGACCAAAGAGAAGGAAGTTGTGACAAGGCTATGGACAAGAACAGCAGTGGCATAGGGGGTAAGAGAAGAGCGGAGTCAGTTAATGTTGCATAGGGGGAAGTAAGCAAGACCGGGTGATGTTATTGATGTGAGAATCAAAAAATAGGGTGCTAACAAGAATGAATGGCATTATGGGACCTTGATCTCTACTCTGTTGGCGTTTAATGTTGAAAATGTAAGTCTACAGTTTAACAAAGTGACTTTTATAAGTTTGAAATAATGTAAGGTATAAGAAATAATATATAGAAAATGTACTGGCAGTTTATTACAAGGTTACTGTACCATTGTCACAGCCAGGCCAGGTTCTCCCCATTCAAAGTCACCCGAAACACCCTGCTCACAGTCACCTCAATCATCAAGATCCCTCTCAAATGAATGCTGATCACACAAGCACCTGCACGTCAACCCCGCTTATCATTCCAGCTCCATAAAACCCCTGATCGTCCCTTACTCAGTGTCCGGTCTCATCACTACCGAGAAGGACAACCACTCAACACTCAACAGTCAGTGAATGCTATTATGACTAGTTATACCTACCTGTCTGTTTCCAGTTTACTGTATATTCAGTGTCTGCACCTCTTCTCCTTATGATTATCTTCTGGTTGTGTGTTTTCTGATTTCTATTACTTTAGTTGTCATCATCAGTCTCCGGTCATCTTCCATCATCTGGTCCACTGCTCACCAACGCAAGAAAGAGACATTACCTGTTTACAGTGCTGAATTTAGGCATGGGAGTATGGGCGATTGCCCAGGGCAGCATCCTGCTGGGGGCAGCATGGGGAAATGGTGCAAAAAAAAGTGCCCCAGTAAAAGCTTTGAGATTTACTTTATGCAAGTGTATTAATTTAAAGTGGTTATCCCAGAATAAAGATGGTAGGGGCTATTCACATTTGGTGTCTTTTGCATGCGCAAGTTTGTTATTCTTTATGTGCAATGGTGCAGCCGAAACTATGCTGGTAAAAACAAATTGACGCATGTACGCAGAAAACCATTCCTGCGTGCCTCACATGCGCTGCTCCTTATCCTGGTTGTTTACTGTACATGCACACTGATATGCGTCGACATGCAAGCCGACAAAACTAAAATTAATATCATATGATAATGATGTTACTTTGACTAAGCACTAAGACTTTATAACATTAATTCTCGGCCATGAGTCAGGTCTAAGACAACAGATAATTCTAGAAAACGTATATTTTTTGTATTCTACAGAACTGTCATAGTTAATATTTATGTAAAAGTATTAAAATATTACTCCAGTTTTCTGTTCCATTTAGGATTGATTTCTGCTATTTATTTAGAATAATATTTGTATAAAATAAATAAAGAAATAATAATAGTAATAAACAAATTGTTTTATTTATTGAAAATAAATAAATATATTTAAATGTATTTAGAATTATTATTTTAAATGTATATATTTAAAATATATATTTAAATATTTTAAATATATATAAAGTCAACCACATAATGTCTTTATTTCTTGAAGGATGGCGAAGGGGTATGTTTGGGGTGGTTTCGCCCAGTGTGCCATTTAAACTAGAACCGCCACTGCCTGTTTACATCATTCCTGTTCATCAACTTTAATAAACTGTCATTCATACTCACAGCTCTTCGTCCATCCTTCTGTGACAACTGTAACATCAACTGTAACACAACACCAATGCAGACAATATATTACTTTAAACTATTAAAAATGTTAATAAAAGTCACTTTGTCCAACTTTTCAAGTTTAAAAGTCGTTGGAAAAAAGATCTAGGTCCCATAATGTGATTCAAAAGCATAAATAAATGGGGGGGGAAACATGAATTACAAAATATGGAAAACTGCTAATTTACGGCTATTTTTTTACACACAACTATAGTGTTTGAGAGTCAAAGCAGACATTGGTCCATGCAAAATTGTTCTTCTCAATCTGAAAAAGACATTTTCAACTCACAAACACACTACATGGAAGGTAATATCCAGAAAACAAATCCGCCACAAGGGAGAGCGCACACTATTATCTTGCAGCCAGCTGCGCACAGCACTGTCAATTCTTTCAGATGCTCTATTGTAATAAATCTGCGTTAGTCTACTCTCTTTGTGTGCAAAGCAAAAAAAGTGTCCCATAATACATCTGGGTCATGTGACTTCAGCCGAATGACAAGGCCACCTTAGAAACATTTTAGCTGCTTCCCACAGGGCTCAGTGTCTGATCCTCTTTTGCCCCGCTCATTTATCACTCCAGCCTGTAGGTAATCGCCTCCTTTACAGTTGCGCTCTCCATATCCCGATCCTATCTCCCTCTGGATATCAGTGGTGAACACTGAAGAGACAGCTAAACAACCCCTGTGCTGTTGGAAGGCAAACTATCACTGCACTGTAAAAAATATGGATAAATTTGCAGTTTTTCGTGTTTTGTGATGCACATTTTCTTCATTTGTTTATACTTTTGAATTGCATTATGGGACCTTGATCTTTCTTCCAACAACTTTTAACCTTAATCTTAATATGTTGTCTGGACTGGTGTTATATTTTGCAGTTAGCCACGCAACAATTATTGTATTTCAAACAGTATTGATCCTGCTTTAATTCGTCACGTTTAATTAATCGTAAAGGCTTCTCAATACTGCATTTCTGCACGGAACAAAACTACTGCAACTAAACAAAGTTATGCCAACTGTGCGCTTGATTAAAGTTTCGAGCTTGTACACCGAGGCTAATACCCTCACACGCACACTGAATTAACTATGGCTGAGGCTGTTAACTGAGGGCTGCTCACATATCGTGTCTTTTACGCATATTAAGGAAAATGTGCACATGCTTTTCAGGCACACCCAGTTGAAAACATCTCAACTTCAGAATGCCGCAAGCACACTGCAAGTCATGTGAAAAGGAATGACCAATCAGCTTCATTCTTTGTATGGACTATACACATTTCTACTCTAGTCCAAAAAGCTAAATAATACAAAATGAAAATACCTAACAAGTTCATGATATAGTTGATCAAAAGTGCCTTTCAGATAGAGGTTCAGCAGCCTTTGACTACATGTCATAAATACTTACATTAGTTTTAAACTATTCATTCTTTCATTTTCTTTTCGGCTTAGTCCTTTTTTTTTATCTGGGGTCGCCACAGCACAATGAATTGCAAACTTATCCACCATGTGTTTTACGCAGCGGATGCCCTTTTAGATGCAACCCAACTGTGAAACACCCATACACTACAGCCAATTTAGCTTATTCAATTCACCTGTATTGCATGTCTTTAGACTGTAGGGGAAACCGGAGCACCCGGAGGAAATCCACGCAAACACAGGGAGAACATACAACCTCCACACAGAAATGCCAACTGACCCATTCGGGGCTCGAACCAGCAACCTTCTTGCTGTGAGGCGATCATGCTACGCACTGTGCCACCATGATGCCTGCAGATATAAATTAGACAATTTTATTATTATTATTATTATTTTTATTTATTTATTTATTTTTCTGTCAATTATTTTCAGTGTAAAATAAAATTGAAAAAAAAATTTGGAAAGACTATGTAGGACAGGCCAACAAAGACTTTATTGTCTGCGGAAATTAGTTAAGTTTAATATTGATAGGACTCTTTTATAAGGTCTATGTTAAATCCATTTGAACCTTTTCACTGATTTGTTGGTTTGTTACCTTAAAGGTAAAACAGAAGAACTCGCTTTTTAAGGTTTTAAATACCTACAGCAAAGTATTTAGAGTAGTTTTGAAGTGCCAGGGTTATCCTATTTGTATAAGCCTGGTGTTAAAGAAAGCTCATCAGATTACATCTAATATAACCCATCCTCTTTTTGATTCATTTCAAATACTTTCCACAGGATCTCGGTATAGGGTCTCTTTGGCAAGGACCAATAGATTTAAATTTTCATTTGTTCCTTGTGCGATTGGTTTGCTGAATTTTAATGGGAAGTAAATGTTGTTGTTTTTTAGTACTATTAATGTTGTTTAATGTTTGGCTTAAGTGTGTGTTATGACATATATGTGTTTGTAAATCTAGTACGCTGTAGAACAAATCACACCAAGAGGGGACAATAAAGCTTACAGTAACAGTAAAATTATGACTTATGTTTAAATGGCAAATTTTTTTTTACTTACTTTTAAGTCCAAAGAGAAATGGACTATTGTTAGTGTTTTATTATTATTTAGTGCTTTATTAATTTGTCACTGAGCAGCAATAAGTGAAGTTTCACAAACTAATTTCGAGAGGAGCACGTGATATGATTGACCGCAGCTGGTCTCTCATCTACAATCATTAGTTAGCCAATCAGATTAATCCAAACTCACTATAAGTAGCCTAGTAAAAAACTATTAACATTATCTTCGTATTCTGAAGAAACCCCCCATCCACTCCTTCTCCCCCCTTTTCTTTTTTTACCACGAGGAGCTCTCGAGAACTACCTGATCTCGTACTCCCCTTATACATGCTCAATCGACCAGGCGGGAGCCCTGGGCTTAACTATCTCCGAGCTCAGGGTTTTCTCCCGGGACAGCATGCCAAACCTGCTAATAGCATCAAGCAATATCTAAGTGTGAACTCTTGAAATGACACTTTAAAATATTTAGAGTTTTCTTGTGATTTTCTAAACTAGTAGTGTTTTGAAATTAATGAATGCATAATAATCATGTTAACCATGAAACTGTGATTATTCCTCAGAATATAATTGTACAACTAAAATCTATAATCGTTGCGTCCCTAATTATGCTACAAAAACTCTGTAATAAACTGCCAGTAAATGTTCTGTTATTTTACAGACATTTCTCTATATATTATAGCTTATACTATACATTATATTATTCCAAACTACTGAAATGTTAATAAAAGTCACTTTGTTAAACTGTACACTCTCAGAAATAAAGGAACACGATCTGTCACTGGGGTGATACCTTTTCGAAAGGTACAAATTTGTACCTAAAAGGTCCATATTAATACCTCAAGGGTACATATTAGTACCTACAATTTTTAAGAGGAACACTTTTGCACTTTTTAGGTACTAATGTGTACCCTTAAGGTATTAATATGGACCTTCCAGGTACAAATTTGTACGTTTCAAAAAGGTACCACCCCAGTGACAGATCATGTACCTTTATTTCTGAGAGTGTAGAGTAAAATTTTTTACATCAGAAGTCGACAAAGCAGAGATCAACATCCCATAATGCAATTCACAATCGTGAATAAACGTAAAACACTTAAAATACTGAAACTGTTAATTAGGAGATATGTTTTTACAGTGTGGGATGTTTTCCTCGGCCTGCTCGCGGACACCGAGCTCACAGAGATGAATGAACGTTAGGAAGAATCCCCATGAGATGCAGCCCCATACTGAGGCTTAAATAAACACATTAAACACACAAGTTTGCAATTATTATTTTCTCCCCTCACTTCCCCCCTCCCAAACACACATACCACTGCTTTATTATTTCCAGGAATCTGGGGTCTCGACGGGACTTGTTTTTATAGCGGAGGTTTGGTCTGGTGTATCGTGGAGCTCTGTATGTTTGACTCAACTGGCTGTATTGACCTCACTTTTACTTTCTGGCCTCCCACAGGTTCATCCTTTGTTGATGCGCGAGCGGCGCTCCGAGTCGCACAGGAACAAGCTGCTGCGACGGACGGTCAGTGTGCCTGTGGAGGCCAGGCACCATCCTGAAATGGGTGAGTCACACACGTCCTGGCTGGCATTCTGGTCTGATGCGCTGACACTAGAGATGGCTATTCATGCAGATTTCATTATTTACATTCAATTCAAAACTCAAAAATTCTTGGTTAAATGAGGTTCAGCAATAATTAATTTTAATATATCAGAACATGTTGACGTACAACAAACTTTAAAGTTCCATTGCTATTTATATTCTGATAATATGTGCCAAACTTTAGCTTTATTCTTGTCTATGTTCTGATTTTATGGACCAGATTTTAGTTTTACTCATATCTGTTTGGATAAAACTTGGTTTTGTTTATATACTGTATATTCACATATATTCATATTCTATATTCTGATTACAGCAAACTTGACAGTTTTATTTATATCTATGTTCTAATTTTATTATATGCAACAATCTTTTTCAGTTTTATGCATATCTATGTTCTGATTATATTACAGTGCATCTGGAAAGTATTCATAGCGCTTCACGTTTTCCACATTTTTTTGTTACAGCCTTATTCCAATATGGATTAAATTAATTTATTTCTTCAAACTTCTACACACAATACCCCAAAATGACAATGTGAAAAACAGTTTTTGAAATTGTCAAATTTATTACAAATAAAAAACCTGAAAATCTCATGTACATAAGTATTCACAGCCTTTGCTCAATACTTTGTTGATGCATCTTTGGCAGCAATTACAGCCTCAAGTCTTTTTGAATATGATGCCAGAAGCTTGGCACACCTGTCTTTGGGAATTTTTGCCCATTTGTCCTCTTTGCCGTACCTTTCAAGCTCTATCAGGTTGCATGCGAAGCGACGGTGTACAGACATTTTCAGATCTCTTCAGAGATGTTCAATAGGATTTAGGTCTAGGCTCTGGCTGGACCACTCAAGAACATTCACCAAGTTTTTGGGAAGCCACTCCATTGATAATTTTTTGGTGTGCTTTGGGTCATTGTCCTGCTGGAATATGAACCGTCGCCCCAGTCTGAGGTCAAGAGCACTCTGAAGCAGGTTTTCATTCAGGATGTCTCTGTACATTACTGCATTCATCTTTCCCTCTATCCTGACTAGTCTACCAGTTCCTGCTGCTGAAAAACATCCCCACAGCATGATGCTGCCACCATCATGCTTCACTGCATGGTTTTAGCCTGGTGATGAGCGGTGCCTGGTTTTCTCCAAACATAACATCTGGCATTCACTCCATAGAGTTCAATTTTAGTCTCATCAGACCAGAGAATTTTGTTTCTTATGGTCTGAGAGTCCTTCAGATGCCTTTTGACAAATCCCAGGCGGGGAGTGGTTTCCGTCTGACCACTCTACCATACAGGCCTGATTGGTGGATTGCTGCACAGATGGTTGTCTTTCTGTAAGGTTCTCCTCTCACCACAGAAGAACCCTGGAGTTCAGACAGAGTGACCATCAGGTTATTGATCACCTCCCTGACTAAGACCGGTCTCCCCTGATCACTCAGCTTAGATGGCCTGCCAGTTCTAGGAAGAGTCCTGGTGGTTCCAAACATCTTTCACTTGCAGATGATGGAGGCCACTGTGCTCATTGGAACTTTCAAAGCAACATAAATTTTTCTGTAACCTTCCCCAGCCTTATGCCTTGAGACAATCCTGTCTCGGAGGTCTACAGACAATTCCTTTGTCTTCATGCTTGGTTTGTGCTTTGACATGTACTGTCAACCCTGGGACTTTATATAGACAGGTGTATACCTTTTTAAATCATGTCCAATCAACTGAATTTACCACAGGTGAACTCCAATTAAAACTGCTGAAACATCACAAGAATGATCAGTGGAAACAGATTGTACCTGAACTCAATTTAGAGCTTCACAGCAAAGGCTGTGAATACTTATGTACATGGGATTTTTCAGCTTTTTTATTTTTAATAAATTTGTAACAATTTAAAAAAAATATTTTTTCCCATTGCCATTTTGGGGTATTGTGTGTTGAATTTTGAGGAAATAAATTTATTTAATCAATTTTGGAATGAGGCTGTAACAAAAAATGTGGAAAAAGTGAAGCGCTATGAATTCTTTCCAGATGCACTGTATATGCAACAACCTCTACAGTTTTATACACATATAAATTTTTATTATATACATCAGACTTTACAGTTCTATTCATATATATATATATATATATATATTCTTATTATGTACAGCAAACTTTACAGTTTTGTTCAGGGTGTGAATTACATAGGGGTTTGAGGGGATTGACCCTCCTAACTAATGCTAATAAATGACCCCCTCTAATTAAATTGCTCCTGGAGGATGTCAAAACAAGATGTATGGGGGGGTCAGCACTCAAATAGTAAGAAATACTGTAGTTTTCTCACTATTAAAATTGCTCTCTGATCTGTATCTTAAATAATAATATTAATAATTAAAGTGATAGGTAATATATATGTATATATTTGACTACTCCTTGTGAATGCATAGTTACACCAGCAGATCTAGCACCTATGGCACCCGTGGACACTGTAAGTGTTCACAAGACACTTTTCTTGTAAAACAGGTTTTTGTATATACTGTACAGCTGAAGTCAGAATTATTAGCCCCCCTTTGATTTTTTTTTCTTTTTTAAATATTTCCCAAATGATGTTTAACAGAGCAAGGAAATTTTCACAGTATGTGTGAAAATATTTTTGCTTTCTGAAAAAGTCTTATTTGTTTTGTTTTTAGCTAGAATAAAAGCAGTTTTAATTTTTTTAAGAACCATTTTATGGTCAAAATTATTAGCCCCTTTAAGCCTAATTCTTTTTCCCCGATAGTCTACATAACAAACCATCAATATACAATAACTTGCCTAATTTACCCTAACCTGCCTAGATAACCTAATTAACCTAGTTATACCTTTTAATGTCACTTTAAGCTGTATAGAAGTGTCTTAAAAAATATCTAGTAAAATATTATTTACTGTCATCATGGCAAAGATAAAATAAATCAGTTATTAGAGATGAGTTATTAAAACTATCATCCTTAGAAATGTGTTGAAAAAATCTTCTGTGCGTTAAACAGAAATTTGGGGAAAAAAAATAAACAGGGGGGCTAATAATTCTGACTTCAACTGTACATATAGCTTAAAAGTAATGTAAAAATTTGACAAAAAGTTTGTACAGTTTGATCTACCGTAACCTTTAACATAGCTAATCAGAGGTTACTGTGGGTCAGAACACAATAAATATCCCTCAAAAGACTAAAAACTAAAATACGTTTTATTAATAAATTAGATTTAATTCAAATAAATACAATAAGTTGATTCTCTGAAGCATGTATTACACAAACTAACATTACAGACCCCCAATCATCAATGTATAATCCACACCCTGGGTTTATTCTTATCTATATTTTGATTTACAATCTTTACAGTTTTATTCATATATATTTTATGATGACGTGCACCAAACTTTACAATGTTTTTCCTATTCATATTTACATTATATGTGGTAAACTTTACAGACTTTTTTCTATAAATATTCTGAGGATATACCCCAAGGTTTAATTTTATTCCTGTTTTTATTCTGATTATTAATGCCAATTTTACTGTTTTGTTCCTAGACCATTTTAATGTGGTCATGTCATTGGCCCATGAACATTTTCTGCTTGTTATCAAACAAATTCTTAGCCGTAACAAGAGGCAATTCAATTATAACTTAATGTTAAAACAGCTATCATAACATTATTTATCAATATGTGCCTCTTTTTGGATTCTAGAAAGCTATAGAAATTAAAAATGTAAAACGAGAAATACATTGGGACAATTGTTTTTGTTTACATCCCTCAAAATGGTCTATATGTATCTATGTTCTGATTACATCTGCCAAACGTTACAGTTTCATTACTTTTTATATTTCATAATTATTTTATATTTTATATTGTATATTATACAGTATGTGCCAAACTTAACAGATTTATTCCTATATATTCTGATTATATCCTCCAAATTTTACAGTTTTTATTCCTAATTATTTAATTATTATTATTATTTTTTTATTTAGATATATCGGATACAGCACATGATGATCTGCACCAAGCTTTACAGTTCTATTCCTTTCTATATATTAAGGACGCACGCTAAACAGATTTTCCTCTCCATATTCTCCATATTTTAATTTACACCTGGCAAACTACAGATTTATTGCTGTCTTCTGTATATTCTGTGGATGTACAACCCGCTTTACAGTTTTATTACTGTCTATATTCTGATTATTTATGCCAGATTAAAAAAAATGATTTCTATTTATATTTTTGTTATGTGTGACAAACTTTACAGATTTACTCCTATCTACTGTTTATTCTGCTGATGCACACCAAATGTATTAGTTCTAATACAATTCTCATCTCAGTTAGTATTTACTTTGCACAACAACTAATGTTTTGAGAAGGTTGTGTTACGAGATCTCACAATATTAAAATGTGACTGTGTTTTCCATCAAGTTGAAAAGCAGTCTCGTGATAGCATCATGACATACTGAGAGGGTGAAATTAGCGTAGAAGATGTCACAGCTACTAATTTGGAAACTGAGGATTTAAAAGATGCTGACACCCTAGTTAACACCTCTTAAAAGAACCAGCTAAACTCACAAAGAGTACATAATTCAACGACAGGGCCTTAGTACACTAAATGCTAAGTTATTTTTCATTCTTTGTTTATAAGTGTAAAGTAGGCATTACCTTTACTGTAATATACTGATAACAAACAAATCAGACGCGGACACAACCACTTGGGGTCACTTGGTTATTTCCTAAATTTTTAATAAACTATAAAAATTAAAAAAGCTTTTTTTTGTGTAACCTACAAAAGATAAACATTCATTCATCATTTCCAGCGTAGTCTCTTTGATCATCAGGGGTAGCCACTGTGAAATGAACCACCAACTTATCCAGCATATGTTTTACACAGCGGATGCCCTTCCAGCTAAAAACTAGTACTGAGAAACACCCATACACACTTATTCACACACATACAATAAATTTACTTAAATTTAAATATCTGGTAAATTTCTGTAATTCAAATTCTATTATTTTACAGTACATTTCTGTAATTTAACGACCGTTATTTTACGGCATCAGCTGCTCGAAATAAACTGTGAAATTACGGATTTTGAGAAATCATCATATTCATCTGTAAACACACCAAAAACAACATTAACATTATAGCAGACACTAAAATGCTCATTCCCAGCCACTAGACTTTTCTGACAGGGTATTCGAGTGTCATCAAGTGACAGAATGTTGTGGAACTGCTGTACAGGAGTTATTATAAGGGATTATAGATTGCAAAATTTATAATTTAATTACCTTTTTTTTTTAAAGCATGATGGTAAAACATGAATGCAGTTATGAATATAATAAAACGTGTGCTTGTTTGTTGTAAAAATTTAGAATAATGACAAAAATACTAATTTGTGGATCTCCTTACTTCTAGGTACAGCTATCCTGCCGTTGTGGCTGGTGTATTCTGGGAAATTTTCTTAACTCTTGGTTTCTAAGGGGTATCTAGCCCTTCCCCTTAGCCCTACGCCTTCAAGCTAAAGAGAATTGGGACAATCAAAATGAGGGGTAGGGGTAAGGGGAAGGGCTAAGGGGTAGAATTGGGATTGGGCCTTTATATCACATTTTCATTATTTTCATTTTTAAACAAAAATATTTACTTTCTATTAAAAGTAAATGTATTTCCAATCTGACATGTAATGGGGAAAAAAAGATTGAGTTCATCAGATGCTGGTCAAAACATGCTGTAATGTGCTGTACTAGCTACGCCACTCACACTGCTGTCAGTTGCAGCATTTAGTCATGTTGTTTCTGTCGATCAAACAGTGATTAGCAGAAATCACTCAAATAACTTATTCCAACGAGGTGTGCTATTTGCACTTAGCCTAAATAAACTCCAAAATCTGCATTTTTTTCTCCCTCGCAGGGGCCCCAAGTGCGCAAGGTATAAAAGTGACCACTGATATATGACCATTGATATAAAGTACACAACTAATGAGAAAAAAATACCTTAATAATATCAGCAAAATAGCATAAAAAGGGAAGTGTCATGCACAGAGTTCTGTAAAAGTCAATTTAAGATTATATAAGTGAAGTTTAATTTTAAATTAATTTCAAGAGGAGCACATGCTCATGATTGACCCAGCTGGCCCACATTAGCTAATCATGATCCTCCAATCAAAGGATCCCAAGTCACTATATATATCCTCATTTCCTTTCTACAACTATCTTCGTCTGGAAGAAACCCCCCTCCTCCCCTTCTTTCACCTTTATCCAGGATGGGCGGCACGGTGGCCCAGTGACTAGCACTGTTGCCTCACAGCAAGAATACCAATGGCGTCGGGTTCTCGCTGGGCCATCTGGTATTCTGTGCAGAGTTTGCATGTTCTCCCTATGTCCCCGTGGGTTTCCCCCGGGTTCCCTGGTTTCCTCCCACCGTCCAAATATGCTCTATATTATATAAAATAAGCCTAAATCTTCTTTCTAATGTCTTACTCTCGGGAAGTTCACCTTGGCCTCAGCAGCGGGGGATTTTGAGATCGACCTGAGGTCAATTCCCCTCACCCTGCGAAAGAGGGGACCCCTGGGCTCAAAGATCCCTAGAGCTCAGGGATCTCTCCCGGGACAGCACGCCAAACAAGCTATGCATAAATCATGAGCTAAGTGTGAACTCTTGAAGCTATATTTAAATTAAGTTGGTGGCATAGTGGCTCAATGGTTAGCACTATTGCCTCACAGCAAGAAGGTCGCTGGATCGAGTCCCGGCCGGGTCAGTTGGCATTTCTGTGTGGATTTTGCATGTTCTCCTGCTGTTGGCGTGGGTTTCCTACACACTTTCATACAGGTATGAGAGCTGTCACTGTTGTGGTACCTTTTTTAAAAGGTACACATTTGTACTTAAAGGTCCATATTTTTTGTCCATATTGGTACCTCAAAAGTATATAATACCTACAAATTTTAAGAGGAACACTTTTGTACTTTTTACAGTAGGTGCCAATATGTACCCTTAAAGTATTAATATGGACCTTTTAGGTACAAATTTGTACCTTTTGAAAAGGTACCACCCCGGTGACAGCTCGTGTACCTTTATTTCTGAGAGTGCACAGTGTAAAGACACGCAGCATAGGTGAATTGAATAAACTATGTTGTCCTTAGTGTGTGTGTGTGTGTGTGTGTTTGTGTGTGTGTGTGTGTGTGTGTG
>CAIGQZ010033112.1:30145524-30158766 GCA_903798205.1 Danio tinwini
ATGGATGGAGGACTGGATGGATGAATGAAGGACTGGATAAATGGATGGATGGATAGAAGGATGAATGGATGGTTGGATAGATGAATGAATGAATGATCAATGGACGACTGTATGGATGGATGGATGGATAGATGGAAGAATGGATGAATAGATGGAGGACTGAATGAAGGACTGGATGGATGGATGGATGGATGGATAGATGGATGGATGGATGGACGTACGGACATACAGATAGTCAAACTGTCCTGTGTGACGTGTCCAGTATATTTTAAACCGCAGCTCATGAACAGAAAGTTAGTTTTTCAGTTGTGAATGTTCTGCTTGGGTAATGACCACCCGGCCCTGCGTCTCTAGATTGAATGCCGTTCTGCATGGCCCGACCTTCATTCTCTGGCACAAAGAGGACACCACACTCCCTCTCTGTTTGCACGCTCCCCCATGGACATTTCAGGCCTTCTCTCATATTTATTTATTTATTTTAGAATAAAAACATCTCTGTGTGTCTGGCTGTTCTTGCAGACGCATCTTCAACTGTAAACTGTCTGTCAACTTTTGAACGATTACAGATGCACCATATATTGATTGTACAAAACCGTGGGCTGAAATAATCCCTGACATCTGCGGCTTGCCCAAAGGCAGAGGTCATGCCAGGCCACCCAATTGATGCTTGTTTTTTGTGGTTGTGCTCCAGTGCTGTTGCCTCATATGTTCTGTCATATGAAATATGCAACAGGCATATCATGGTGCCAGCATGTCCGGGGGAGATTCTACCACAAAATGACTGGTATTGATTTTGAGGAATGATCAGACTGATTCTGCAGCGTTTGACGGTTATTATAATTCAATAATAACTAGGGCTGTCAGTATAGATTCAATTACTTAAGCACAATCTTATCTGAAAATTAACCACTTATCTTACTTATTGAGTTAATTTTGTTTTCACTTGCACCAAATGCATCAAAGTAAATGATCAGATTACTCTCACAATGTTTCAGTTTTTTTCAAGGTAATATTGTGTAAAGGAAAATGTGTTTATTTTGATTACATTCCTTATTAATTAAAGCTTTAATTTCTTTTTTGTTTGCTTTATGCAGTCAGAAAAATGTGTTTGCATATCATCTGACTATACACCAATTGTGTTCATTACATTAAATAATTAACTATTTAAGGCTTTATAGGTAGGAAGCAATATTTTAAATTCAATACGAAACTTAACAGGCAGCCAGTGTAAGGAGGATAAAATTGGGGTGATATGATCATATTTTCTAGACCTGGTAAGAACTCTGGCAGCTGCATTTTGTACTAGCTGAAGTTTGTTAATAGAGGATGCTGGGCAGCCAGCAAACAGAGCATTACAGTAATCCAGCCTAGAAGTCATAAAAGCATGAACTAGCTTTTCTGCATCTGAGATGGATAGCATACTTCGCAATTTAGCAATATTTCTTAGATGAAAGAAGGCAGTTTTTGTGACATGGGATATATGATTTTCGAAGGTTAAATTGCTGTCTTATATGACACCCAGATCTTTTATAGTAGAGCTAACTCTAACTTTGTATCCCTCTAGTTGCAGGTCGAGTTGTGAGAACTGCTGTGTGCAGGATTTAGGCCCAATAAGTAATAATTCTGTTTTGTCTGAGTTTAAGAGAAGAAAATTGTTGGTCATCCAGTCTTTAACATCTTTAATACACTCAGTTAGCTTAGACAGTTCAGACATCTCATTAGGTTTAGTTGAAATGTATAATTGAGTATCATCTGCATAGCAGTGAAAACTGATCCTGTGTTTTCTAATAATGTCCCCCAGGGGAAACTGATCCTTGAGGGACCCCGTTCTTTACTGGCCTAGTGTGTGTAAATATATTTGCTAAGCTTATGATTAAGATATATATGAGACCTTTATCACAACTGCGTGAGTGTCTAAAGGCTGGTGCTGCACTTTTGGAGGACGTGCTTGTCTTTCAGATTCAGTATTTGTCATGAGCCAGAAGTGCTGAATTGTTTCGGTGAGTTATCCGATGGCTCATGCTGCTTCTGTTTTATGATTGTCATACTGAGGAATGAGGTGGCCTGTTTTATTTGATAGCTACCAGCGTTCAATTAAAGGTTATGATGCTGGAGCTTAAGAGCATCGCTTAAAACAAGAACTCTCTTCGCAGTGCTCTGCGAAGGCTTTATATCATGATGCATTTGATGAAGTGAAGTGATTTTATCCTCACAAACTCTATTAATTTTCTCCATAGGATTTTTTTAAAACAATAACAGATGCACCTTCAAAGATAGACCTTTTGTGAGCTCTGGTGTTGTGAATTGGTAGTATATACAGTGCATGTTACAGCCTTGTTCCCAAATGGATTAAATTAATTTATTTCCTCAAAATTCTACACACAATACCCGATAATGACAATGTGAAAAAGAGTTTTTTGGGTCAAAATGGACAAACTCCTGCTGTAAAATCCAACAGTCAACTTTATCAAAAGAAATGAGTGTAGTTAACTTAAAATTTACAGAAAGTTAATTCTACTCATTTGAAAAGACTTTTAAACAGTGTTGAAGGTAATGAGTTAATTAAATACTTCATTACATCAACTTAAATGAAGTAAGTTCACAATACTGATATAGATTAGTTTTTTTTACTCAAATAGTTAGTAGCAATCAGTTTCCTCAAATGGTTTGAGTTGCCTTAACTTATTAGGTTTTACAGTACTCAGTTGGTTTGAGTTCTCTTCATTTATTTGGTTTTACCCTGCTCAAATCGCTTCATCTATTTAGTTAGATTAAGTTCACAGTACTCATTAGGATTAGTTTTTGAACGTAAATGGTTTGTTACAATCGGTTTACTCAAATGGTTTGAGTTGCCTTAAATTGTTGGGTTTTACAGTGCAGCTGTTGGGTTAAAAAGTGTCATTTAAATTGAATTAAAAACATGTATCCAACTTTGGGTTACAAAAATTCAGCATTTTTTTTGAGTGTATGATCTCAAAATACCTCATATTTGCATATTATATATTGTATACTATATTGCTGCTAGTCACATAGTATGCATACTACACTTTACTACTACAAATATGCATCAAATACCTGAATGACTTATTGCAGTTATGAAAATATGCAGTTATGCAGTATTCATTAGAACACATTGCTTTGTTTACTGGGCCCCTTAATGCAGTGCACTTTACCTAACAGTTGGAGCTTGAATGAAGAACAATATTTGGAAATGGTATTTATTTTAACATCTATTATTTATACAAGTGAGTGATGTGGGAGAGAGCAATAGCTTGAGTGCATGAATGTAGCCAAAATCTTTGATGAATGTGAGCATGCAGGTTTATCTGATGATGTCAAATAAGATACCAGAACAAATCACATAAATGGTTTGAAGAATCATTTATAAATGATTTTTTTTTTCAGTGAATCAGTGGGTAAATGAATCAAATGAGCGAATTATTAAGTGAGTCACTAATAAATGAATGAATGAGTCAGATGAGTAAATGAGTACATTTATTGACATTTTTAGGATTATGAAGCAAATATATTGCCTGAGTTGGGAAAGTAAATTATAGTACAAAAAAAAGCTACCAGTATGTTTTCTGTTGTTGTACAGATTTGTTTCTGTTTATGTAGCTTAGTCATGAAGTTTATTCAAGATACTAAAAAGCTCAATAAATTTAAAGCTCATTTAATTTGTTAAATGTGTCAACTTTAAAAGTTGTAGGAACAGAGATAAATAAAGCATGACATATTGAAAACCTCAGACTGGGGTGACCTCAGACTGGTGTGACGGTTAATCTTCTAGCAGGACAATGACCAAAAGCACACCGTCAAAATATCATCGGAGTGGCTTCACAACAACTCTGTGAATGTCCTTAAGTGGCCCAGCCAGAGCCCAGACCTAAATCCTGTTGAACATCTCTAGAGAGATCTGAAAATTGCTGTACACCGTCGCTTCCCATCCAACCTGATAGAGCTTAAGAGGTACTGCAAAGAGGAATGGGCAAAACTTCCCAAACACAGGTGTGTCAAGCTTGTGGCATCATATTCAAAAAGACTTGAGGCTGTAATTGCTGCCAAAGATGCATCAACAAAGTATTGAGCAAAGGCTGTGAATACTTATGTACATGTGATTCTTCAGGGTTTTTTTTTTATAAATTTGCAACAATTTAAAAAACTCTTTTTTTTACATCGAGACATACAAGAATTGTTAATTAAATATATTTTTAAGGAGTCAAATAATGCTCTTAAAGGTGCCATATAATGAAAATCTGGATATACACTGTCATAGCTGAATACAGTGGGTCTCAAGCATCATAAAATCCCACTAAAAAAAACAAGCTAATCAGAACAAAACACCAATTGTAATGATCCACATGGGAATGTTAATTTGCACTCTCCTGGCTGCGTTTGATTGGCCACAATGTTTAGTGAGATTACAACAATGATAATTGTACCTAAGTTTGCTATGTATACGGGACTCTTTTTTAACTCTTACTTCTGTGAGACAGTCAGTCATGAATGAGTGCATCCGAATGCAAAATGTGTTATGCATGTATAATACATTTATTAGGGCCACCCCGAAAAAAAAGTGGGTGAATCCAGCTTTGATTGGGTGAGTGTCGAGTTTGTGCACAACAGCTGATTTTCACAGCGGCAACACAAACACAGATGCAGGAGCAGCATTTACAGCAGATCTGAGAGCTGTGTGGAAGTGAAGGATTTTAAGTCCATAATATTGTAGGGATATTACTGTAAACTTAGTAACTCAATCATTTTAAGGTATGTCTTTAAAAACTGAAAGAGCTCTGCTGATGATACTAACTTTGCTATCTGAATAAACATAAACAAAGAACATTGAACACACACTTACCAAATCCGTAGAGACAGGACAATCAACACCAACTGGAACAGCAACTTATTTTAAAAGTGACAAATCCAGATTTCACCATTTTCAGATTCGAAAAGCTCTCGGGTAAAAAAATGTTCCTTACAAACATATTTTTGTCCCATGTTAGCAGACCACTGTAATCCACACATGTGGGTTGGGCTGTCATCATGGGGAAATGGAAACAAAACCTTCATTGCAGCACATTTATAAACACAACACTGACGACCCATGTCTTCAAACAATTCTTCCACTACTTGTTTGAATTACAATTGGCAACACAACATGGCGCCTCTCTCCTTTCTGGCGTCTTCGAAGCTATATCATGCATATTAATGAAGTTGCATCTCCTTCACAATAGAGCGCTTTTGCGTTGTTTAGAGCAAATACGTTCTTCCAGTTTGAAAATAAATTAAAAGTCATCACTGCGATGAGATCATTGTGTAAATTCCATCGTGGAGATTGGATGTCTGTACCGGCTGGTACAAAGTGACGCCATTGAGTTTTCAGCATTAATTCATAAGAAAGATTTGGTTCAAACCAATCAACACAACCAATTTTCACTTTTTTGTGAAATATATGTGTCCTTATAGTGTTTTTAGCAATGTGGGACACATATGTGACTGTCAACACCTTAAAAAATATATGTTTTGGTGTTTTGTGCGTGTTGTACGCAAAACTGGAATATGGCATAAAAGACGTGCGAATAAAGCAGCGTTTCCATCCAACGAGTCAAAGAGAACAAAATCGTCACTTCCTGATTATCTGGCACCAAATATCAACAGTAAAAACTGAATTTTCTGCAGTAGGAGAAGCTGCGTGCATCTTTTCTATATTTAATAAATGACTTGCGCCTCAGAAGGCAATCCTGACATGCAGTGATCTCGCGGTGGTGTTTGAAGGCGTGAGACGCAGAGCACAGACTCAGATTTTTTATTTTGGAGGTCATTATTAATATAATAACACTAATACTGATATGGTTACGGTGTTTTAAAATGACCAAAACAACATTTCAAATGTTTTACAATGTGCTCAGCCTGCTGGTTTATCCATTCACACACGTTTTCATCATCACATTATCTCTTATAACAAAATCGCATGACCTTTGACCTCGGTGACAAGTCTGCTTACAGACACGAGGTTAAGGAACTGGCTGTCTGGTGCAGTCACAACAACCTGGAGCTCAACACGCTCAAAACAGTGGAGATAATAGTGGACTTCAGGAGAAACCCCCCTGCCCTTTTGACTCCATTGTCAAAAAAGCTTAACAGAGGCTGTACTTTCTTCGTCAGCTAAGGAACTTCAACCTCCTAAAGGAGCTGCTGAAACAGTTTTACACTTCCATCATTGAATCAGTCATCTGCACTTGAATAACTGTCTGGTTTAGCTCAGCTACCAAATCTGACCTTCGAAGACTACGTCGAATAGTTCGGACTGCTAAGTGAATCATTGGTACAACCCTCCCTACTCTTCAAGAACTGTACTTATCCAGAGCGAGCAGAAGGGCTGCCAAAATCAGTCTGGACTGCTCACACCCAGCACACTGCCTCTTTGAACTGTTACCTTCTGGTCGACACTACAGAGCACTGCGCACCAGAACAGCCTGACACAGAAACAGTTTCTTCCCTCAGGCAATCCATCTCATGAACACTTGATGATAATAATTGTGGAACCAACATCATTACTTGCTATACACTTTTTATACACACACTTATTTAACAACACACTTTACATGCCCATTTGCACATAACAGCTGCACATACTGTATAATGTTGTATATATAGTAATAAAGCTATACATACACTTAGCAATTTGTATATTTGCATTCACTACTTTTAAAATGTATTACCTGTTTTAGTTTTTTTTTTAGTCCTGTCTCTGTAATTCCATTGCACTGTAGAAGCTCTGTCATGATAACAAATTCCTTGTATGTGTGAACATAGCTGGCAATAAAGCTCTTTCTGATTCTGATTCTGATTCTGATTATTTAATGCGCATACTGGAATTTTTTTAGTAAAAATGTTTCCATCTTAGTTTATGCGCATCTTTTCTTATTGAATAAAAAATGTATCCTACTCAGTTATGCACATAAATATTTTGGCGTTTCCATCAACCGTTTTTTATACGCATATCCAAAATGTGCATAAAACTAGGTGGATAGAAACATAGCTTCTGAAAGCTAGCAAAATAAACATTGTAAATTTTGTTTTCACATAGACTTAATATTAATACTTAATATTCATAATCCTTCCAAATATGGTCAAAGCTAAACATATTATATTAGGGCCAATTCCCGTGGTTGGAAATGCCCTGATAAATTCGTTTCTGTAGAGTTTCTGCTCTTACCTAAGCCACATACCTTTTATTTAGATATAACGGAACACAATGCATTCTATTGCACCTTTAAAGTACTGTAGTGCTAAACCACTTCTGCGACACACTCAAAATGATTCACTTTTCCCTTAACCAAAAGTACATACTTTTAAAGCATGGCATAAGTAGGCGAATTGGGCCGCAGCCTGCAGTCTCTCCAGCTGCCTTCCTCCATCATGGAGACTAGAGCCATTACTGCTGTAAATGATGATGTGCTCGCAGCACTGCGGCCCCGCTGGTGCAGATCCTTTCTGAGAGGGTGGGGAATGGAAGGGCTGTCAGTGTACAGCTTTCCTCTGATATCTTCTTTCTTCACAATCGCTGTGCAAAAGGCTGCAAGAGAATCGCTCTCACACTCCATCACTGCGGGTGTCAAGCGACATGCCAGAACAGATTAATGCATGTGACAGTAATTGTGTGCATGCATGTGTGCGTTTGAGGTCGCTGTTTTGCATCAGTTGCGTGTATTTGCGTGCGTTCATTAAGGTTAGAAGTCAACTGCGAGATAATGTTCCCAAACGTGCATGCGTGCGTTTTGTGTGTTCACACGTGCATATGCACGGCACTGCCAGTTTACACAACAGTCTTGGCGCAGGGCCCAGCCAGGTGGCACTGTGCACGCTTCAAGTGCGTCCTCATTTCACCATCATTCCTCTTGCTCAGACTGATGCCAGTTTTCTGCTGGTCTGTTTATCCTGTCTTATCTCGGCTGTCACATACAACCTGCTTCCTGCTTGTCACCTTTATTCCTAAATGTCAGCATTAACTCATAGTTGATAGTAGTAGTAGTAGTAGTAGTAGTTGTGTGTGTGTGTGTGTGTGTGTGTGTGTGTGTGTGTGTGTGTGTGTGTGTGTGTGCGTGCGTGCGTGCGTGCGTGCGTGCGTGTGTGTGTGTGGAAGTGCAGTTCATCAAAATTATGCGATCATAGTTTATTGGTACCAAACTGCTTATCAGACAATATTATTAATTATTGTTCATAAAACATTATGATTTAAAGGTGACATGGTGGCTCAGTGGTTAGCACTGTCGCCTCACAGTTGCCATTTCTGTGTGGAGTTTGCATGTTCTCTCCTTGTTGGCGTGGGTTTCCTCCGGGTGCTCTGGTTTTCCCCACAGTCCCAAGACATGTGCTATAGAGAAATTGAATAAGCTAAATTGGCTGTAGTGTATGAGTGTGTGTGAATGAGAGTGTTTGGATGTTTCCCAGTACTGGGTTGCAGCTGGAAGGGCATCTGCTGTGTAAAACATATGCTGGATAAGTTGGCGGTTCATTTTGCTGTGAGTACCCTGATGAAAAAAGTGAATGTGCAATTATAGGAGCACATCATTTCTCAGTTATAACTGTGGGTGCCGCTGTTAATCGGCAGGTCAGGTAATCAAAAAATAGGCTGCTTATTTGCATATGGTGAAGTCTCGGTGGATAAGATCAATCATTGGTTATGCAAACTTTAACTAATTATTCTAAAATATTATGGTGTTTTAAGCAATTTTATCTAACAGACTGGTACAAATATACAGACATATAACCGTTCTCATAACCAGTTTCTGAGTTCTCATCCTTCCAACCGAGTTTGTTCTTTTGAGGTAATCAGGGAACACGTTCAGTGCTGCAAATACATTGTAAAAGCCTGTCTTGCTTATTCAAATTACTTGATTAAACTAAATTAACTGAAACTCATTGGCAATGGATTATTTTGTCATTAACAGGGAAAACCGTTTAATATAAGTTTCTCTGAAACTGTAAATATTTCACTTTCATTTTATTTAGGCTAGATTAAATTTTATTTAACAAAAATTGTATTTTATTTAACATTGTGCGCTTTGTCGCTGAAGCATAGCAGACTTTTGAAGCACTTCACCTCAGATGTTATTCGTTATTCTTGTTTATCTAGTAGATAATTGACCAACAAAAAAACCCATTAAAATTAAGATACAAACTATACCAAACGAAATTCGTTTCAAAAAGTTTTTTGCTTGTGCCCGTCCACTACTCAACTGTGGGGGTGGGGGATTTGTTTAGATCCATGGAAAATAAGGATTTATTTAATGCTTTACTCTAATTGTTGTATCACAAACCTCTGACATATATTTGCTAATTTTTTAAATATGTCATTATTATGTCTTGAGCATCAGATTTTTCCTTGGTGCTGATGTGCTTTCATTTTCTTGGTCTCACTCGCGGCAAGTTCAGGCAAGGGAGTGTTTAATATAGCAACCCATGGCTGGAAAATATACATTAAGATTTAAAAGAAAATATTAATATTAAAAAGGAATATACATTTGATCCTATCAGTGTCAAAACTGACTCATTCAAACAGATTAACATCTTGAGAAATCATTCCCTTTTCTAAATAAATTCAAAAACAGATTCATTATGTAATGCTAATTTATTTATTTATTTATTTATTTATTTATTTATTTATTTATTTATTTATTTATTTATTTTTAATTAATTGTTTCATTCCAAAGCACTGATTCATTCTGTTGCAAAACTACTGTTTGTTACTCTGAGATGTGCAATGATACATCTTTTGGATTTGTTAAAAATATTACAAAAGCAATATCATACTCACAGTCATGCTGCTTATCTGAATACCAGCACATTTGCTTGTTTATTACTATGTAAAATATGGATCACTTATCTGTTTATTGGTTGTAATTAAAAGTTATACTGGGATAAAGTGTAAATCGATTAAAGTGGAATCAATTAGTTCCTCTTTTTTTTTTTATTGATTTTTCACTTGCACTTGCAAATCAGCTGTCGATTGTGTCATGTCACTTCTTGCAGCAATTCTAATGCCCATCATCCACTTTATTATCATTGATGGTCACAGTCACATAAAAATTTACAAAGAAATCTGTGCAAAGGTCAGGAATTATAATGTCCTTTCCGTGTCGCATGGCAAAGGTCAAGACCTGGTTTCTCATTTGCCAGAAATTCTAGCAGAAATTTGTTTCAGTCATGCAAGCATCTGATTCACTTAGTCTTTTAGAATGAATCAGATGAGTCACTGATTAAATGAGTCACTCGTAAATTAACGTTTAATGAATCTGTTTTTAAATCAATCACATGAGCAACTGATTAAATGTATCACATATAATGAATCTGTTTTTAAAAAAATCAAATGAGTGAATAGTTTAATGAATCAATCCTAAATTAATGTTATTCAGTGAATCTGTGTTTAAATCGCAAGTAACTAAATCAATCACTCATTCATATATACTGTTTATCCCTGAACTGTTGGCATTAATTAGTTGAGTGAATGATTTAATAAATATCTGATAAATTACCTAATGCATCTATTAATTGAGATGAACAACTTATAACACAAATCGAAACACAAATAACACAAATTGTTATTCAAAATTAAGGAGATGAGTGAATGATTAATTTAATAACTCAAATTATTGTTACTCAGTTAATCTGTTTTTTAGTTAATCAGATGAATCATTGAATAAATGAATCACCTACATTTAAGATGCTCAGCGAATCTGTTTCTTGAATAAATCCTCTCTTTTAATATTTCAGGCATGTGAAAATTTGATTCTCTCAGTGAATCAGTTTTAGAATGAATCAGATGAGTAACTGATTCAATCAATCGCTTATAATTTATTTAATCTGTTTTTGAGTGAATCTAATGAGTGAAAATTTGGAATGAATCACTAAGAAATTAATATTACTCACAGAATCTGTTTTTGAATCAATCAGACAAGTCACTACTTAAAGGAATCTTAAATTGATGTTGCTCAATGAATCTACATTTGAATCACAAGTAGTTGATTAAATCACTCAATCATGAAAATAAGTTCAAGATAAGCAACTGATTATATAAATTACAAGTAAATTTTATTTGAATGTGTTTTTGAATCAGATGAGAAACTGATTATATGAATCACAAATTAATGTTATTCAGAATAAACCAGATGAATGAATGATTAAATGAATAACTAACTATTGTTACTCAATGAATCTCTTTTTAAGTGAATCAGATGAATCACTGAGTAAATGAATCACCTATGATCTAAAGTTGTTAAATTAATCTGTTTCCTAAATAAATCAAATGAGTAACTAAATAAATTAATCGTAAATTTAAGCTATTTAGTTTGTTTTTTTATTAATCTATCGAATGAGTAATTTAATGAATCACTTAAAAATTATTAATCACTTTAAAAATTGTTCTGAATCAGACAAGTCAAAATGGGCAACTGATTACATGAATCAAAATGTAATGTTATTCAAAATGAACCAGATGAATGAATGATTAATTAAACAGCTAACTTGTTACTCAATGAATCTGTTAATCAGATGAATAACTGAGTGAATAATTTATAATCTAAAGTTGCTAAGTGAATCAGAATCTTGAATGAATCCAATGAGCAATTGATTAAATGAATCGTTCGTAAAATAAGGTTATTTAATCAATCTGTTTTAATGCTTCTAATAATTAAATTATTTAATAAATCAATAAAAAATTAACATTATGCACTTAATCTGTTTTGAATCAGACAAGTCAGAATGAGCAACTGATTACATGAATTACACATTAATGTTCTGGAGAATGAACTAGATGAGTGAATGAATAATTGAACAACTAACTTGTTATTCAATGAATCTGTTCAACAGATGAATCACTGAGTACATGAATCACTTATAATCTAAAGTTGTTAAATGAATCTGTTTTTTGAATGAATCAAATGAGTAACTAAATAAATTAATTGCTCATAAATTTAAGTTATTTAATTAGTCTGTTTTTTATTAATCTGATGAGTGAGTAATTTAATGAATCACAAAATAATGTATATTACTCACTAAATCTGTTTTGAATCAGACAAGTCAGAACAACTAACTTGTTACTCAATTAATCTGATCATCAAATGAATCACTGAGTAAATGAATCACTTATAATCTAAATTTGTTAAATGAATCTGTTTCTTGAATGAATCAAATGAGTAACTAAATAAATTAATTGCTCGTAAATTTAAGTTATTTAATTAGTATGTTTTTTATTAATCTGATTAGTGAGTAATTTAATGAATCACTAAAAATGTATATTACTCACTGAATCTGTTTTGAATCAGACAAGTCAGAACAACTAACTTGTTACTCAATAAATCTGTTAATCAGATAAATTACTGAGTATCAGTTAAATTACTGAGTTCACTTATAATCTAAAGTTGCTAAGTGAATCAATTTCTTGAACGTATCAAACTGATTAAATGAAGTGTTTTCAGAAGTATCGATTAGTTTCTGTCCTTTAATATATCTGTCGCTTGCATTTCTTTGCAGCAATTATAACGCTCGTCATCCTCTTCATTATCATTCGCCTGTCCTAAACTGATTTCAAATGATGGTCACAGTCACAGGCGTAAAAAATCCACAAAGAAATGTGTGCAAATGTCAGCAGTAATAATGTCCTCTTCGTGTGGCTCGGCAAAGGTCAAGATCTGATCTCTCGTTGGCCAGACATTCATGCAGGAATTCATTTCGGTCATGCAAGCATCCCATTCCCTCTCCCTCGAAGGCAATGGCATCAACAGAGAGCTCGATTCATAACCCAGAATGCACCAGGGCTACTCTGACACACACACAAAAAAGTGGCCTTTAAGAGAAAGTATTAAGGCCTGGATGGTTGAGGTGCTTAGTGGCATGCTTGTCCCTTTGGCATTTTTTTAGAGCTTGCTTGCTTGGATTCAAAATAAGTACTAAATGCAGTCATGTCAGATTAGCAAGAGGAAAAAAAAAGGTCTCGTTATGTAATCCAGCGATGCACCTTTTCATAGAGAAAGAGATTACATTAGTGTTGCAACCATGACAAGGTGGAGGAAGAGAGAACACAATGTTTGATGTATGAATTTAGTTTTCATATGAACTGTGTGTGTGGGATCTGGATTTCATACATTAGCGTTCACAGATGAAGGAGCTGTTGATGCAAACCAACTCCAGCAGCTGTGTGTGTGTGTGTGTGTGTGTGTGTGTGTGTGTGTGTGTGTGTGT
>CAIGQZ010033112.1:30165105-30179044 GCA_903798205.1 Danio tinwini
ACACACAACAAATAATTTCATTCAATTTTCTTTGAGTTAGTCCCTTATTTATCAGGGATTTATCTTATTTATCTGGAGTCACCACAGCGGAATGAACCACCAACTATTCTAGCATATGCCCTTCCAGCTGCAACCCAGTACTGGCTAAACACCCATGCACTCTCACATTCACACACTCACACACCCATTCACTAAAGCCAATTCATCCTATAGCGCATGTCTTTGGACTGTGGGGGAAACCCACGCCAACATGGGCAACATGGGATACATAATTTGAGTAAATCGTTTTTAAAGTAGCTCTCAGGTGTTTATATTTTACTCACAGATGTCTGACCTTGTAAGACTGAATAGACAGAATGAACTGCAGTACATTCAAAGAGTAAAAGAGGAGCCCAAGAGCCACACCCAATGATTACATCATCACAACAGACCAATAGGAGTTCAAAGCTGTTTCAAAGTATTGGAACCAATTTAAAGCAAATTCATATTGGCCTGATTTTGATGTCACCAGTCTGTCCTTTGATTTCGCTTGACATGCTTTTGAAGCATTTTTTTTCAGCTCTTTGATTTGCTTCTTTGATTTGCCTTTTGAGGAAAAATGACCAAGAGGAAAAAAAGTAGGCTGTTTCTATTTGTTCTCAGCTTTTCTCCTGGCAGCTTTTTCTTCACCATGGGCTGCTTCTTAAAAGGAGGAAAACGTCTCAGAAGGGAGTAATTGTATGTTAACGAACACAGTCAGGCAAATTGAGGAGCTGAAAGAAAATGTGAAAGAGAAAAGAGACATTTGTTCATTGAGCTTAGCCTAAGATCACTGATGGTAACCATGGAAATAATTATAGAGCAGACAGACTGCGAGAGAGAAAGGAAAAATGAACGAGAGAGGGGAGGAATTTAGAGGAGGGAGAGAAGAGCATCTTTGAATCTCGGATCCAAAGTTTTAATAAAAGGCAACACTCGGCAGGCGGATTTTAAATTGACTTTGATCGCAAATAGTGTTCTTTTAATAAGGTGAGACACTGCAGGCAAAACATAGCTTTTTATACACTTGTCAATTGTTGAGATTTGGGACTTTTTGGCTTTCCGTAAAGTGTTTTGTTCAGTCTAACGTAAAGACAACACTGTAGACTGTCTGTAGACTTCAATTACAACACATATTTTTACAGGCCATATTCTCAAATTTAGCCACATTGTCATTCATTCATTCATTCATTCGGCTTAGTCTCTTTATTCATCAAGGGTCGCCACAGCGGAATAAACCACCATCTTATTCAGCATATGTTTTACACAGCGGATGCCCTTCCATCTACAACCCAGTAACATCTATACAACATCCATCACCTATAGCGCATGTCTTTGGACGGTGGGGGAAACCAGAGCACCCAAAAGAAACCCAAGCGAACACGGGGAGAACATGCAAACTCCACACAGAAATGCCAACTGACCCAGCCAGGACTCGAACCAGCAACCTTCTTGCTGTGAGGCGACAGTGCTAACCACTGAGCCACCATGTCGCCCCTAGCCTCGTTGCACTTTACACATTTGATTTGTGCATAAAACAAATCACAAAAATTGTGCATATATTTTTTCAGAGTATTTTCTGAATAATGAAATGGTAAATTAGATTGCCAGAATCCCCCCTGTAAAAAACTTCAATCTGTAAAATAAATCAATAAATAATCAGGAATTTTGATCCTGACTTCCACCAATGTTTCATCCATATTTGTTTGTGCTAGAAATGTATTAAAATTAGCATATATGAAATTAAATAATCCCTCATTTGCATATATCTACATTTTTTAAAGTGTGTGATACGGGCAGCGCTGTGGCTTAGTGGTTAGCACTGTCACCTTACAAGGCAAGGCAAGTTTATTTATATAGCACATTTTATACACAATGGTAATTCAAAGTGCTTTACATAAACAGGAATACAAGAGAGTATAAGGAAATAAAAACAAAGAATAAATGATTAAAAAGAGGTTATAAAGGTTTTAAAAGAATGAAAAAGAAAAGAAAGACATAGCACTTAGCACAGACATAGCACAGTGCTCATTCAGTAAAGGCACAGCTAAACAGATGTGTTTTCAGTCTTGATTTGAATGTGCCTAATGTTGGAGCACATCTGCTCATTTCTGGAAGCTGAATTTCCAGCAGCGGGGTGCGTAATAGCTGATTCACCCTGCTTTAACTGAACCCTTGGAATTTCAAATTTATTTGATCCTAAAGATCTGAGTGGTCTATTAGGTTTGTATTTAGAAAGCATATATGTAATGTATTGAGGTCCTAGGCCATTTAGTGATTTATGGGCAAGTGATAATACTTTAAAATCTATTCTAAATGTAACTGAAGCCAGTGTAGGGACCTGAGGACAGGTGTGATGTGCTCTGATTTTCTGGTTCCAGTCAGAATCCTGGCAGCAGCGTTCTGGATGAGCTGCAACTGTCTGGCTGTCTTTTTTGGGAAGGCCAGTGAGGAGGCATGAACAAGTTTCTCTAAGTCTTCAATGGAAACAAAGCATCTAATACCTTGCAATGTTTTTGAGATGATAGTATGCTGATTTACTTAAGGTGTTCCGGCTTTCAAAGACATATGTACATATTGGGTAAACAAAATTGGTCGAAGTGTATGTGTGTAAATGTGAGAGTGTATGGGTGTTTCTCAGTACTGGGCTGCAGCTGGAAGGGCATCCGTTGTGTAAAACATATGCCAGAATAGTTGCCAGTTCATTCCACAGTGGTGACCTAATGAGGAATTAAGCTGAAGGAAAATGAATGAATGAGAATGTGTGAAACAAAAAATGTTTGGGTTTCTTAATGTAATCACTCAGCCGGGGATATATGATGATAAATAGTTTTCTCCATGTTATTTTTTCCATATTCACCTTAAGAGTTTTTCCTTAAAGTCTAGGTAAAGTGAAATTAAATTACTGTGCATGTTTGTCACACAACAGGAAAGTGCTTTATTAACCACTTAGGCAAATTTGAAAGGTAAAAACGCCAAATAACTAAAATAAGTTATCAAGCTTTTGTTAAAAAAATAGGCAGGACTCTGGTCTTAAACTTACATCGTAGAAACCACACTTACTGAAGGACTGAAGGTAAAGTGACCATCTCTCAGCTGTCAAATACTGCTACATTCTGAATAAATACTCCCGATGCTATCTCTAGTAATGTTAGCTGAATTGGCTTTATACAGCCATACAATGTTTGAGCGCTCAAATATACAGCAACGCATGTCAAAACTGTGGTTAGTTGAAACTTTTTTGTCTTAGATGCAAGCATGGCTCATGGTTGCTTAGCAACGGCAGACACAACAAGAGCATCTCTGAGCTTTGAAAAAGAGAAAGGCTTTCAGCTCACGATAGCAGGGTTTTAAATGCAAATTGTGCACACTCCATGTTTTTAAATAGTATTCTGCATTAATGAATGCTGATACACTGTTAGACGTTTCTGAAATTTTACAGTTATTTACTGCAAAAACTCCCAGTAAAATACCACATACATTGTTTACAGTATTATGCACTGCATTGTGGGTTATTTTAAAACTTTTACAGTAACTTACTGCATATTAGGAGTTTGTGGTACTCTACTGTAATTAAGTATTCAAGCACTGCTACTGTAGTTGAAGACAAAAATTAGACAGTTCATAAAAAAGTAATAATTAACATATTGTACCACAAAATATATTTAAAATAAATTAATGAATGAAAACTACTTTTGTAAAACACTTAAAATGGATATAATAACAATGAATACTGTTGAAATGCTATACAGTTTAACAATAAAATACTGTTGTACATGATCTTGTCAATTGTTTGGAATTCAATAGTAAATACTAAAAATGAAGATTTTGTACTGCTAGTGTAAAACTACCGTAGAAGTACTGTAAACTAATTTTGTAAAGTAATTACCATACTGTAAAATTAAAATGTAGTAAGGGCATCTTAGCTTAAAAAGAAGTTGTGGTAAGGCTATTTTACTGTAAAATAAAATTATGGTAGAGCCTTGCTACTGTAAAATACATTTACAGGTAAGTTATTCATAAGGGGAAGTTGCGGTAACTTGCTGGCAACAGTATTACCAGTAAGTTACCAAAGAAATTTTTATAAAATGTCTAACAGTGTAGTAACTCAAGTCTGAGTGAGAGAACCAATGACGCTTATACACAGTAGTTAATACAGTATATTGTCAAGGGTCATTCACACTGAGGACGATAAATACAAAATAAATATCGAGAACTATATATTTGTGTGCAAATAGCAAACAATAATCAGGTTTGTTTTTAGTTTATGCTTTTCTATATGTATTACTTCCTTGTAACCAGCAGATGTCCTCAATGTGCTACAGTTTTAGCACATCTGACCACTGAATCCAGCTCATGTAATTTAACATATTAAACAAGGAATTTATAATAATTCCTTACATTTATATAGCGCTTTTCTGGACACTCAAATCGCTTTTACACATTTTGGGGGAGATCTCCTCATCCACTACCAGTGTGCAGCATTAACTTGGATGAAGCCTTATTGCGCCAGACCGCACACCACACTAGCTGATTGGTGGAGAGGAGACAGTGTGATGAAGACAATTATGATATGGGGATGATGGAAAGAGACCAGCTATGGCGGGCTTAAACCCCTACTCTTTTTTTCGAAAGACTTTTTTTTTTTTTTTTTTTACTTTATTGTCCGTTCTGTTTGGCACAGAAGGAAATTTGTCTTTGACACTGGATTCAAGACAGCAACTGCATACATCAATCACACAACAACAACACCCATCAAGACAACAACATAGGTTAAACGTTTAAAAACCAAATTAGCCCCATACAAACTACTGCAAATCATTCTTGGCAACCACCCTTTCAAACAGTGATCCGATTTAAAACAACAACTGCAATTGGGATAAATAACTTTTTATATGCATTTCTTAGTGCTTTATGAATCCTAAACCTGCGTCCTGATGGTAACAATTCAAGTTCTGAGTGAAGGGGATGTGTATTATCTTTATAAATCGCAACTGCTGGTTTTTCCATAATGCAGTCAAATAGAACCTGCAGTGAAAGTTGTTTGTGACCAGTTATCTTATTTGCCTGATTAGTAATTTGCCATAATTTCTTCTTCTGTTTAAGTGTTGTGTTACCAAACCATGAAACTGTATTATATGTCAGAACACTCTCTATCAATGATCTATATACCATGTTTAAAGTCTGTGTACTAACACTAAAATTTCTCAACTTGCAGAGGAGACTGAGGCGCTGGCTTGCCTTCTTATACACAGCCTCTACATTACTATTAAAATTCCGTTTATTGTCAATAATTGTGCCTAAATACTTAAACTTTGAGACCTGCTCTACTATTTGTCAATTTATGATGATTGGTTTATAAAGTCTAGTATCTACTGCTCTTGTTTGACTCCCCAGACATAGCTCTTTTGTTTTTCCTATATTAAGATCTAATGAACTTTTGCCAAACCAATCTATTATACTATTAATATATTTTAAATATAAGGAGCTATTCATTTCTTCCTGACAGGAAACCAATGCCAGATCATCAGCGTATTTTATGAGTGTGAGATTATCATCATTATTGCACTGCAGTTCATTAATATATATAGAAAATAAAATAGAGGAAAATACACATCCCTGAGGTACCTCTATATTTAAGACAGAGCAGTCAGACATAACATGGTTAACACAAACACGTTGTAGTCGATTTTTTTAAAAATTCTCTGATCCATACAATCAACCAACTACTTACTCCTAAATTATGAAGACGTTCTAAAAGAAGGTTAGGTTGAACAGTATTAAAAGCAGCTGAAAATCCATAAAAAGTATTCTAACATACGTATTTGTCTTATCTAAATGATGTTGAACTTTATTCACATCCTGGGATTTTTAATGACAACCGAGAGTCAGGACCTTGGTTTAACATCTCATTCGAAAAACGGCCCTAACTGGGCAGTATAGAGTCCCGTTCACTATACTGGGGCATTAGGGCCCATGCAGACTGAGGTTAAGCGCTCCCTGCTGGCCTCACTTACACCACTTCCGGCAGCAAGCTAGCTTTCCCATGTGGTCTCCTATCCAGGTACTGACCGGGTGCAGCCCTGCTTTAGCTTCAGTGGGCGACCATGTGAGGTTTGCAGAAAGCTAGCTGCCGGCAATCTATCATATCAAATAAGGAATTTAGCAATCCCAGTCAGTAGTGCAATAAAAACAACACAAATTTGTTTCTCCCAGCATTTTCAAAAGTACCTGAGGTATTTTTATTTTTATACTTCAGTTTGCTAGGCTTGCATATCTTCCATGTATATTTTTATCATTCTCTCCTATGGTATAATCAATTGTTTTCAAGATAGTCATTATCTTGAAATAATCTTTTCTACAATGTCGTCTGCATGATGTGCTTAGAAACAATTCTCAGAATCCTCTTTACCGGGACTTTAAATATACCATCCAGGTTCTTGACTGAAGGATATATATTAGCCTTGTCCATTTCTTCACCATCTGGATCAATGGCGACGCTCATCAGGAGTTATGAGGTGTTTGCCGGTCGTCTTTCGCTCTCCGCTGGAGATGTTTCCAGCTCGGCTTCGTCTCAAAAAGCTTTAACTTTAGCACTCACTGGCTCAGGCTCGCTCGCAGACTGTGTTTGAGTTTGCAGTTGTCATGGAAACCAACGTCTCCAAAACATGCAGATCATTTACATAGAACACGTCTGAAAATGACCGTTCTTGATTAAGAATGTCAAAGAACCATTTTGATGCAATGTGGGTGTGAAGTGTTAATGACCCTGTCAGCAATGCAGCCTTAGGAGTTTTAGCTAATATAAAAGTTTTAGCTGATACACGTTCAAATATATGACAGTCCAGAACTTTATAAACAATGCCATTTAAAAGTTTGGGCTCAGCAAGATTTTCAAATATAGAAATGAATACCTTTATTCAGTAAAGATGGATTCAGTTGAAAGTGACAGTAGAGGTGTGTTAATACTGTCAAATATTTATACTAGGGGTGGCACGGAGGCTCAGTGGTTAGCACTGTTGCCTCACAGCAAAAAGGTGGCTGGTTTAAATCCTGGCGGGGTCAGTTGGCATTTTAATTTGGAGTTTACATGTTCTCCCCATGTTGACGTGGGTTTCCTCAGGGTGCTCTGGTTTTCCCCACAGTCCAAAGACATGCAGTATAAGTGAATCGGACGAACTAAATTGATCGTAGTGTATGTGTGCGTGTGAATGAGTGTGTATGGGTGTTTCCCAATACTAGGTTGCACATCCGCTGTGTAAAACATATGCTGAAATAGTTGACGGTTCATTCTACTGTGACGACCCCAGATAAATAAGGGACTAAGCGGAAGGAAAATTAATGAATGAATCATTTCTACTATTTCTGCCCCCCCCCCCCCCCCCCCCAAAAAAAAAATATTAATAAACACGTTGCCTTTGCTTTCTGTTCATCAAAGAGTCCTGAAGAATGTACAGTATCACAGTACCAAGATATTAACAGCTGAAATGTTTCAACATTGATAATAATACACCATGTTTCTTGGGAAACAGGTATTATTCATTTCATTTTTAATCATATTTCACAATGTTTTATTTTGATCAAATACATTATTGGTAATGATTGCATTAAAGCTTAAACTTTATTGGATTTACAAGATATGTGTTTGGGTAAAAAAATTATAGTTGTTTCATATTATTCTAAGTATTCATTCATTCATTCATTCATTCATTCATTCATTCATTTATTCATTCATTCATTTATTCATTCATTCATTCATTCATTTTCCTTAGGCTTAGTCCCTTCATTCATCAGGGGTTGCCACAGAATTTGAATAAATGACAGTGATCACCTCAGGTACACCTCATGTGCTTCATTCAGTGTTGAATGCTTAAAGTGTGAGTTTGAACACCAATCTACATGACATTTATTGCCATACACTGAAAGCAGCAGCAGATAGTTCACATCAGATCTTGAAAATAAAGTAAACCGTTTGAAATTGAACTTTAGAACTGTGACTTAGTGCAAGCCAACACATATCAGTGATTCAGCATGTACATCTAATAATGTTAAAGAGGTTTAAATGCATTAATTAGATTGTAAACACCTTATAATTTTGTTGGAGTGCAGTAAGTGCACTATTCTGTGCTTCTGAACGGCTGTATTTAAATTTCTGTCGTGTTGCGTCTGGTGCAAACAGCCAACTTGCTGATTACTTCAAATTTCACCAGTTAGCGTGTTGTTGTAGCGTGTACAATGTTACCTGCTCATCTATTGTTTACATTCGTAATATTTATATTATTTGTAAATAAATAGCATGTGGAACTCTGAAACTAAGCCTCATTTTGGAGTCTGCTACTGTCCACTGGAGGTCGCATTTCAGTTACGGACGCATGCTTTGAGAGCCTTTTTGACTAATTAACTGAAATACAAAGTTTTCCACCCAGGGAACCTGCGGTGCTGAAATATAATTGGCTAAACAGGCATTGTGTGGGTTTAAGGGACCAAAACAAAGACACATTTTCACACAACACAAACTCACATTTTTAAAGCAAACTATCTGACTTCAGCATTGTTTTTTAAATAAACAAGAATGTTCACTTAGCATGTTTCTTAAATATCTGCACACATATTATTGTATTTTTATGCTTTAGAAGAGTCAAAAACCTACATACAGCACCTTTAAGTAAAAGAATTGGAGGAATTTAAACATCTAAAAAACATATTTATTTTAAATTTGTAAAAAATGCCATCATTAGCTATGTAACTAAATATTTATTTTTCAAGTGTTTTTAAAGTAATTTTTTAATTGTAATTATTTGCCTATATGCCATATGCTATATTTTATGGACAAAATTTCAAGACGCAGCCTTGGGCTGGAGAGGGTCCGGTTCGGGGACCACAGGATTTAATCTCTTTTATTTACAGACGATGTTGTTCTTTTGGCTTCATCGAACATGGACCTTTAGCATGCACTGGGTGGTTTGCTGCTGAGTGTGATGCGACTGGGATGAGAATCAGCACCTCCAAGTCCGAGGCCATGGCGCTCCACCGGAAAAAGGTGGTTTGCCATCTCCGGGTTGGAGGAAGGTCCTTACCTCAGGTGGAGGAGTTTAAGTATCTCCAGGTTTTGTTCACGAGTGAGGGAAGGATGGAACGTGAGATTGACAGGCAGATAGGTGCAGCGGCAACAAGTCGATGTACCGGTCCGTTGTGGTAAAGAAGGAGCTGAGCCGAAAGGCAAAGCTCTCAAATTTACCGGTCAATCTACGTTCCTACTCTCACCTATGGTCATGAGCTATGGGTCATGACCGAAGGGACAAGATCTTGGATACAAGCTGCCGAAATGAGTTTCCTTCGAAGGGTGGCAGGGCGCACTCTTATTGATAGGGTGAGGAGCTCTGACACTCGGGAGGAGCTCGGAGTAGAGCCACTGCTCCTCCACATCGAAAGAAGTCAGCTGAGGTGGCTCGGGCATCTGTTTCGGATGCCTCCTGGATGCCTACCTAGGGAGGTGTTCTAGGCCTGTCCCACTGGGAGCAGGCCTCGGGGAAGACCTAGGACACGCTGGAGGGACTATGTCTCCTGGCTGGCCTGGGAACGCCTCGGGATCCCCCCGGAGGAGCTGGAGGAAGTGTCTGGTGAGAGGGAAGTCGGGGTTCTCTCCTAAGACTGCTACCCTCGCGACCCGGCCCCGGAAAAGCGGGCAGAAAATGAATGAATGAATGAATGAATGCAATATGCTATATTTAATAGGCCTGTTTTATTCTTTAAATGTTTTAAAAATAGATGTAATTATACATAATAAAGATAGTCCACCACAAAAGCACCCCCTTTTTTCTCAAAATATATATTTTTTACAGGTTAAATAATTTGGAAACAACATGACGGCTTGTAAATGATAGCAGATCGCACCTTTCAGAAGAGCTGTTCTGTTACTTTATAACAGTCACAAAAAATCACAAAAACTAGAGGGTGGCTACTTTTGACTAGCAAGGCACTTCCTAACAACCAGTCAGAACACCCTAGCAACAGCATAGCAACACACTGAAAACCACTCGGTACAGCTCAGAAACTACATAATACTCTAGCAACCACCCACAACATTCTTGTGACCTGAAATGTAACAATCTATGCAAGTAGTTACGATAGAACAGAGTGATTAGCAAGCAGAGGATGAAAGCTAACATGCAGCTCGCAGTGATTGTACTGTACACGCACACTCAGAGTTTTCATCTACATTGTCATTTGTCTTCAGTTTGTGTAGTTGTGTAATTACACACATTCCTCCCACATAACCTGCCTCTACAGAAGCCTCTCCACTCACCGGCTGCCTGCGAGCATCACACACACGCACATACAGTACACACACACACACACACACAAGCAACACACACACACAGAGGTGCTGTATGGCAAGCCATTTTAACTTTTATTCATTTGCAGGATATCATTTATTGATATCAACTTTCTATAATTAAAATGCTGATTCTTGATATCACAAATTTGATTTCTACTAGTAGCAATGTCAGATTTTTGTTATTAGTAGTAACGTTATTGTCCTTGACAGAAAATTTGTTATGGGCATCACCATATTGCTGCAGACATTCCATAAAAACAGGCAATAAAAACAATACCAAAATACAGCAGTTACAGAATTTATTATGCTAATTAGGATAGACTCTTGTTAAATAAACCCACTGAAACAGGTACAAAGGATTTCTTATAACGGTTCAACCTACACTTTGGGACTCTATATCTTCTACCAGAAGGAAGTAGTTCATCATGTGGAAAACAAAAAATGAGTTGGATCGTTCACAATTCTTTCCACCTGGTTGAGGACACAATTCTCATATAAAACTTGAGGATTCAAATATTCATCGTGCCCAACTATTTTCCATCCTGTCTATCTGCAAATAAGTGTCCACTAAATAAGTTTGTTTTAGACATCGATAATGAGCATTTTTTTATATGAGGAATTATATACCTATCATCAGCGCTTAATTTGTAAATGAATAATTTCCGGAGCAAAACCAGGAATTAAAAGTTACCATGACTGATGTCCACCACACAAGTTAATTTTTCCCGGAATATGATGTCATTAAACGGTGATTGCGCAAAGCCCATAATAATATTATAATGCCATATAACATTATAGGTCAGTCATGTAGCTACAAACATAAATCTTATGAACAATCATTATTCAGTTCACTTCACTATTATGTGCCAAGTGAAATAATAATAATTAAAGGTGAGTCGTGGACGCCTGAGAGATATTTGTCATGCAAAATATCTGGAGCTGTCGGTGATTCAAATCATGCCGTGTGAATGTGTTCTGATTGAAAAATAACATCCGCTATCACCTACAGCCAATGAGAAAGCAGCATTCACTAGTATGGGAACCTGCCGGCCAGCTGGAGTTTTGGTGAGAAGTTAAAAGCGCTCATTTTCATTTTATTTTGACCCAAGAAATGGAGGAAAAACTAGTGTAAATCTGGCAGGAGCACTGTGTCTGTTTAATGTGTCTTCTGATCAATATCACAATCAGGTCGAAGTACATTTTCTAAAGCTAAAGCCTTTTTTTTCCATTATGTAGTTAATAACGAAAGATATATTACTTGACCTCACGTTGTTTCCATGTTACCTCTCGCGGTTGTTTGGTTGTGAGACGTAGTTTGGACAAAGTTGTTGTGATTCTTCCTACTTTAAAGTCATGCAGTGTGAACTCTCCTGTCGCCGATCCATCCTAGTGTAAACACAGCGCCGACAGAACAATAACCTAGATAGTGATGCAGTGTGAAAACATCCATCACACGACTACTTTGAAAATCAAGCAGTGCGTGTGCGTGTGCGTGTGTGTGTGTGTGTGTACTCATTCACATTCTCTCATTCTCTCTCTTTCTCTCTCTCTCACACACACATACACACACAATTAGGTATTCACTACACACAAGATAATGCCGGATCCAATCAAATAAATAGCGGAACACAAAACACGAATATCTGACATTTTCCGGCAAGATCGGGCTCAAATTAAGCACTGCCTTTCACCATAGGCTGCAATTGAAATTTAATGATTGATATCAAGAATTTATGCCTTCCTAGAAATTCCTTGTAGTAGAAATTTCAAGTTTATATATAACACAATTTTACAAGTAATTCAATTTTAGCTAGGAATAAACGTTTTTGATATTAGTAATTGTGTGGTTACTAGTGCATTTGTCTTTTCTTGACATAAAAAAAAATATTTCTTCTAGTAAAAATGGTTATTTTGGATAACAGTAATTACATTAACCTAATTTCTTAAACACTCACTGGCCACTTTATTAGGTACACCTTACTAGTAGCGTGTTGGACCCCCTTTTGTCTTCAGAACTGCCTTAATCCTTCGTGGCATAGATTCAACAAGGAACTGGAAATATTATTTAAAGATTTTGCATATTGACACGATAGCATCACTGCAGATTTGTCTGCTGCATATCTATGATGCGAATCTCCCGTTCCACCACATCCCAAAGGTGCTCTATTGGATTGAGCTCTGGTGACTGTGGAGGCCATTTGAGTAGAACTCATTATCATGTTCAAGAAATCAGTCTGAGAGGATTCACACTTTATGACATGGTGCGTTATCCTGCTGGAAGTAGCCATCAGAAGATGGGTACACTGTGGTCATAAAGGGATGGACATGCTCTGCAACAATACTCAGGTAGGCAGTGGCATTGCACTATGCTCAATTGGTACTAAAATCAATTTGGGCTCAATTGGCCCAAAGTGTGCCAAGAAAATATCGCCCAGACCGTTACACCACCATCACCAGCCTGAACCGTTGATGCAAGTCAGGATGGATCCATGCTTTTATGTTGTTGACACCAAATCCGAATGTCACAGCAGAAATCGAGACTCATCAGACCAGGCAACGTTTTTACAATCTTCTATTGTCCAATTTTGGTGAGCTTATTCAAATTATAGCCTCAGTTTCCTGTTCATAGCTGACAGGAGTGACACTCTGTGTGGTCTTCTGTTGATGTAGCCCATCCGCCTCAAAATTAGACGTGTTATGCATTTAAAGATGTCCTTCTGTATACTTCAGTTGTAACGAGTGGTTATTTGAGTTACTGTTGCCTTTCTATCAGCTGGAACCGGTCTGGCCATTCTCCTCTGACCTCTGGCATCAACAAGGCATTTGCGCCCACAGAACTCCCGCTCACTGGATATTTTCTCTTTTTCGGACCATTCTCTGTAAACCCTAGAGATGGTTGTGTGTGAAAATCCCAGTAGATCAGCAGTTTCTGAAATACTTCGACCAGCCCGTCTGGCACAACAACCATGCCACATTCAAAGCCACTTAAATCACCTTTCTTCCCCATTCTGATGCTCCGTTTGAACTGCAGCAGATCGCCTTGACCATGTCTCTACATGCCTAAATGCACTGAGAAGCTGCCATGTGATTGGCTAATTAAAAATTCGCGTTAACAAGCAGTTGGGCAGGTGTACCTAATAAAGTGGCGGTGAGTGTATCATGAATGTGACTTACTAGCAGGTTAAGAAAGCCATTTTAAATAACAGAATAAGTCTTGTTATTGTTGATATCAGAAATGCATTTTCAGATATCAGAATTGTGGGGTTTGGGCTGAGGCTGGGGATTCACACTTAGTATTTAGTGTTGTTTTTGCAGCCTTTTTTAATTTTACTTTTAAGCTAGTCTTTGTGCGAAGCTGAAATTTTAGTTTTTATTAGTTTTAGTCATGTTCATACTTTTTTTTTGTCTAGTCAGATTTTAGTTGACAAAGTCTGAACAACCCAATTGTCGAAATAAAGGTGTATCAAACAAGTGAAAATGATTCGACGATAACAAGAATGCACATACTGTAAATGAATGAAGGTTAAAGCGGGTTGCCATATGCGGGTGCACCATAACGCGCGCGCACGAGAGAGAGAGAGA
>CAIGQZ010033112.1:30179444-30200738 GCA_903798205.1 Danio tinwini
GACCTTCTTGCTGTGAGGCGACAGTGCTAACCACTAAGCCACTGTGTCGTTGTATATATATCTGAGCAATATAACACAAGTAGCAGTGCGATATGGCTGTATATCGGCACTGGTGGGAGGCATGTGCTGGCTCGAGGCTGCAGGCTGAGTGCCTTAGTGCCCCCACCAGTGCTGATATACAGCCATATCACACAGCTATGAGTGTGATATTGTGTTATTCTACAGTTTGATGACATAATCGTCTATGTTAAAAAGAAATTCAAACACAGAGAGTCTCAAAAACCCTTTTGTACAAGGAACTACTTTCTTCCGCCACTCATTCACATCTGCAGTTGACGTCAGAACAGCAGAAACCATTGCAAGTTCACAAATGTCACTTTAGAGCTAGTATTTGAATGATTCTCTTGCATAATGTCTAAAGTGATGACGAAACAAGCAATTGTGGTCACATTTTAAGATTATAAGGCTGAACGGCATGAAATGCCATCAATCTACAGAGATTTCCCGGTATTTCTCTGTTGCAGTCAGGATATCACAATAATTAACCCAGAAAAAGCCATAGCAAAACAAACACTAGCAGTTTCGGTGGTATAAATACAGCACTACAAAATACTAAATAGAGAGATTGACTTAGAACGTCACTTAACTGATTTATAATGATTTGTTCTGCTGTAGTTTGAAACTTACGCTAAAAAATGAAAATGTTTTTCTCCCTCTAAGGGTTTATTATGTGGTCTCTGTTGCCATCTTGTGGCGGAACGTTAACCATTGCTTTCTTTGGTCTGCTCAGACAGGCTGATAGCTGCCGATACACTGAATGTCCGAAATTATAATATTTAAAATAGGCACTCTCCTTATAAATAAACTGCATAGTTGCAAATTTAAACAACTACATTCTTGACTAAAAAAGCCTCAAAAGAACATTATGTCGTCTAACAGCAGCAATATTTGTCAAACTGTAGAGTGTCCTCTGCTTGTGGCTGTATGTGGGCACAGTAACACACACAGGTGAAGAGGCTGGACGAGTGCTGTTATTTGCAGAATATAAAATTATATTATTTATATAGTTTATTATACTTAATTGTAATGTTTAAGAGCATGAGACTGTAATGAAGTTCAATAAATGATGACAAATAATTCAAACTTAAAACATTAAAGACAAAGAGAAAACATAACATCAAAAACTGATTTACTGTAAATTATTAATAAAAATATAAAAGTGTTTCTTATGATAATAAAATAACAGTTACAGCTACAGTATACATGCACATGAAACTGCTCACAATTAAAGGCACCAGTTATTCCCTTGCAATTTTCTATGCATATTGAGCTGAGTTCATATAAAAAAAGTCCATAAACATCTGAAAAATGACATTTTCAAAAATAATACCCAATAAGGCCTCATTTCACGTTAAACTGTTTTCATTTCTTTTTTGTGTGTTGTTCAAGCCCTGTGCACCATTACAAATCCAGTTTAGGCGTAAAAATCGATCCGCGAGCAACCCCACGCATATCAATCAGAAGCCGAGCAGTTATTATTATTATTTTTTTCATTAGTTTCACTTTTTTTATCATGTTTGCTCCCCCTCCTCTCTCGCTGTCTCTCTCTCTTCCGTTCTGTCTCTCTCAAAGGGACTGAAGCTTGAAGCTGTTTCCACCCACACACTTCAGCTCCGGCTTTCAGCTTGACATCAGATTTACATTGAGAATAAAAAGTGCACACACACACGCGCACACACTCTCACCCACACATACTTATGCACACCTATGTTTGGAAGAAAATTAAAGTCCAGCTTTTATTATTACTGTGTGATTTAAAAAAAAAACATTACCTGTTATCCTGGAAATTATTATTATTTTTTAGATTTTGATTGTGTTTGATATCAGACGCCGTCCGCTTGAGCTTTGATCGTAATGCAAGTCATCCTCATGACATACATGCTCATATTCATATGCTTGCCAGTCTGAATATCATGTCTTCACTTCAGCATTTCATCATGTTAGTCAAATGTAAGGTACTAGAAAATGTTGCCATGGCAACCAAATAAAGAGCCTGGATTTGGATCAAAAAGGACAGAGGGAGAAATTGAAATAAATGGACACATCAAGCCCCGCTTTACTCTGACTTTCAGTTTTGGCATAATTAAAAGCAATAGTGACCTGCACAGTCAGGAACGGTCCATTAAAGGGATAGTGCTGCCGAAAAAAGAAAATGCTGTCATATTTTACTCGCCCACCACATGCTCTAAATTAAACATAAAGAAAGATATTTTGAACATTTTTGGAAACTGGTAACCATTGACTTTTTGTCTATTGTGGATGTTAGTGGCAACCAAGTGGCAATGTCCCTCTGTCCCTCATGAAGCTAATATGGAAGTAACTGAAACTGAATGAAATTTCACTTGGCCTGGCTCCATAAAAGAGCACATTTCTAATGACCCCAATGTTAAAATGGGGTCTTTACAGCAGAAAAAACGGTGTTTACAGCCTGGTACAATTATTGATCTTAGTGTATATAGCTAAAATTACCCTTCATGACAACTGTGAGGGGGGTGCAATTTTTTATAACTCATCCGTTTCGTTTATATTAATTTATATTAAGTTTGCAAAATAAAGGGCGTGGCCACTTAAGTGACCGCTAGGTCTCGATGGTTGCCGTCACAGCTAATTCCAGCTGATTAGCTGCTGAACTCAGCTTATATTTGAGCAAATCCAGCGTTATGGATGTGACATTTACAGTAAAAACTCAAAACATAAATTCACATAGAAAGTATACGTTAACATTATATTGAAGCAACTGTTTATATTTTCAAAAACAACTAACCACAGAGTTATGGGAGCAGAAAAAAAATCAATCTGTAAACATTTTTAAACATTAAATGAGGAAAATAAACATGCGTTATGGATGTGACAAAACAAGTTTGCGAGTTTACAGTATGAAACATACTTTGTAGGAATTCTGTAAATTAAACTGCACAACCCAAAAGAAACAATGCTAATCAAAAGAATAGGTATTGGCTCACTGTAGAACAAACATGATTGATTTTATTTTAGTTGACATTTTTGCATTTATGAGGAAAAAGTGTCGTTATGGATGTGACATCTCTCCATTATGGATGTGACGGATGTGAAACTGCCACTTGTGTGACTTTGGTAAATCAAATATAATTCTTTGAAAACACTGACAAAGACATATTTGAGCATTTTTAAAGCACTGTAAAGTACTTGCTTACACATAAAATGTAGAAACAGTTTCTCTATTTTGGTGAAAACTCAATTTTAAAGGTTGACATTTGCATGGAATTGCTCATATCGTATTTTTGTTTTGTTTCATGTGGCTTTACACAGTCATTTGCCTTTTGGAATTATTTTATACAATTATCAGATGATATAGCATGCTGTGTGCACTTAATTGTGCTCACAAACCATTTAAGTGGCCTCCATTTCCCAGGTGAGTGAAATTACATACTTATATACCATATCTATAAAGGTATTTGTTTTATTTAAGATAATTTATAAATTATGCACTCCAAATTCTGACATATTGATTAACTGTAGGCTATAAAACTGAAACGTTGTCATGCAGTTTCATGCCTTGATTTCATAAATAGCCTTGCATTTAGTAACATAATATATTTGAAGTATTTGGAAGTAATTTGCATTTTCCTCCTGTAGAAAAGCATCATAAGAAGAATACTTAGTGGCTCAATGCATTGTAACAGTGTTTTAAAAGACTAAACACTTTAGTGATATAGTATACAACCAAGCACAAGTGGTCAGAACACAAAGAAATCACAGGTAATAAACTATTAGGCGTTTTTCTCAAAGAAAAGCCTGTCTAAGCGAAATGCTAGCAGGCATCTCTAGCTCCGCCTCTTTGCCCTTTTTTGGTAACCCCCGGTCAGCACAATGACGCTCGAACAAAATGGCAACAGTTGGCCACGCCTACTTGTAGCTTCATTTGCGCTTCTCAGAAACCTATGGGTGACGTCACAGATACTACATCCATATCTTTTACATTCTATGGTGACAACATTGTTCTAAATATCTTCTTTTGTGTTTAACTCACAATGGTTTGGAACTACAGGGGGGTGAGCAATTGGTCAGTAAATGTTCATTTATGGGTGAACTATATATTTTATATACAGTAGTATACATGTTTTTAATGCTCCCAGACATATGGAAGTGAATTAAAGCTACTTTTTGTACCATGCGGTGAAGCTGGAGATACATTTGAAATTAATTTAATGTATTTGAGATTGTTGTCCTATTTCACACAGCCATTGCATTGATTGTTGATATTATTGTAGGTGACACTAAATGACTACTACATTGAAATACTTTGAATGTTAATGTATTATTCATTCATTCATTCATTCATTCATTCATTCATTCATTTTCTTGTCGGCTTAGTCCCTTTATTAATCTGGGGTCGACACAGCGGAATGAACCGCCAACTTTTTCAGCACGATTTTATGCAGCGGATGCCCTTCCAGCCGCAACCCATCACTGGGATACATCCACACACTCATTCACACTCATACACTACGGACAATTTAGCCTACTCAATTCACCTGTACCGCATGTCTTTGGACTGTAGGGGAAACCGGAGCACCCAGAGGAAACCCACGCGAACGCAGGGAGAACACGCAAACTCCACACAGAAACGCCAACTGACCCAGCCCAGGCGAGGTTTGAACCTGCGACCCAGCGACGTTCTTGCTGTGAAGCGACAGCACTACCTACGCCACTGCATTGACCGTTAATGTATTAATAATACGTATTTATTAACATCTGAACAGCTTGTAAGAAAACATTTCTAAAAATTAAACTGGTTGTCTAGAATTAAACTACTTTTAAATTATTAAACTAAAATTAAACTACTGCCTGTAGCCTAGTTTTGACACATGAATGGACTGTTGTAATGTTCAGGATAATACCATGAAGTCATTTTGTACTGTAATATCAACGTGTCATGCAAAGAACGGGATTAATTTAGTTTATAGGTTTACATAACCAGACCTACATAAAAAACATAACCATGACCTACTGAAGTCTCAGCTACACTTCATAATCAAACTATGACATTTCGTACATGGACAAACATATCCATATCGCTATGATCAGATGCTTTTTAACCTCTTTTCTCATCACTTTCATTTGTGTTTTTTTTTTTTTTTGTTGTTGTTTTTTTTTTGACGATTGGACATTGTTTATTTAATCATTGCTCTTCTGCCAAGTTCATACGTGATTTTTTTTTTTCATCACTTAAAATTTATATATGTGACATTTTTGTCTTATCTCTCAGTCCTAATTCTGGGTTGATTATTACGCAGGGCTTCAGTGTCAATTCTTTCATTCACTTTGAATGAGTGACTTTTTGCGTTGTCGAACTGAATTGTAGATTCGTGATACGGTGCTGCTCACTAGAAGTTGAGAATTTCTCAACTTTTCAAGCACCAATAGAAGCGTCAGCCAATCAGATCGCTTTATGCAAATACCCCAGGTCCGACAGTAGCCAATTACGTTCATACAGTTCAATAGCGTTAAACGAAGAATAATTTTAAAATGGAGGAAAAACGTATTATTGTGGTCAGCAATCACCCGGTCCTTTGTAACCAATCTTTATATACACTACCTGACAAAAGTCTTGTCGTCGATCCCAGTTGTAAAAGCAACAAATAATAACTTGACTTCTAATTGATCATTTGGTGTCAGAAGTGGCTTATATGAAAGGCAAAGGCCTTATAAATTACGCTTATTTTACCAAAATAAAATATGATCATGCCTTGATTTTGAATTATTTAATTAGGACAGTAAGGTCTGACTTTGCTTAGATAAAAGTCTTGTCACTTAACAGAAATAATGTACAGTATAGAATATAAAGTCATGGTGCAGTGGAAAAAGAATGAATATTGTGTATGACTCCCATGAGCTTAGAGGACTGCATCCATACATCTCTGTCACTCAAATCACTTATTAATAAAGTCATCTGGAATGGCAAAGAAAGCATTCTTGCAGGACTCCCAGAGTTGATCAGGATTGTTTAGATTCATCTTCAACGCCTCCTCCTTCACCTTACCCCAGACATGCACAATAATGTTCGTGTCTGGTGACTGGGCTGGCCAATCCTGGAGCACCTTGACCTTTTTTCCTGCTTTCAGGAACTTTGATGTGGAGGCTAAAGTATGAGAAGGAGCGCTATCCTGCTGAACAATTCGCCCTCTCTTGTGGTTTGTAATGTAATGAGCAGCACAAATGTTTTGATACCTCAGGATGTTGATGTTGCCATCCACTCTACAGATCTCTCGCAAACCCCCATACTGAATGTAACTCCAAATCAAGATTTTTCCTTCACCACACTTGACTGATTTCTGTGAGAATCTTGGTACTCTGTAAGAACCATGCGGGTTGCAATAGGTTTTCTGCAGTATTTGTGATGATTGGGATGCAGTTCAACAGATGATTCATCTGAAAAATCTACCTTCTGCCACTTTACTAAATGATCAACTTGAAGTCAAGTTATTATTTGCTCTTCGAAAGCAATAATTAATTTAACTGAACAAATGTCACAGTAAATAGATCTATACGTTTACAAAAGATTTACCTTTTAAATACATTTTACTCTTACTCAAAACTAATAAAGGGCTTTTTTAAAGGATTGATATTTATATAAAATGTTCCTAAAACATCACATCAGCATTCATTCATTCATTCATTTTATTTTCGGCTTAGTCTCTTTATTAATCTGGGGTCGACACAGTGGAATGATCCGCCAACTTATCCAGCACGTTTTACGTTTTACTTCCAGCCGCAACCCATCCTTGGGAAACATACACACACACACACCCATTTACAAACACACACTGTGGACAATTTAGCCCACCCAATTCACCTGTATCACATGTATTTGGACTTGTGGGGGAAACCGGAGCACCCGGAAGAAACCCACGCAAACACGGCGGGGAACATGCAAAGTCCACACAGAAACGCCAACTGAGCCGAGGCTTGAACCAGCGACCTTCTTGCTGTGAGGCAAACGTGCTACCCACTGTGCCACCCTCACATCAGCATATAAGAATGGCTTCTAAAGGAAAACATTATACTTCTAAACTTTAATAAGAATCACAATCTGATTGTTGATTCATCATAATAGAAAAGAAGGTGCTTGCTGATTGCCATGACAACCGCTCTGATGCTTGCTGCATATTTTTATGATCCTCTATTCTTTATCAGGAAATCTAGGATTGTAACTAAGAAGGTGATTCAGTTTGATTAAAAATAGAGCTGTTTTTCCAACTGACAAGCAGTTTGAACTTATCCAGAAGAAAGTGTGACCAAGATCAGTGGCCTCCACTGAATTAACATGTTAAATATACTTGACTCTAATGGATGCATTACATAACAAGAACTGCGAAATCATCCCAGCCGAGCACATCAGATCAGCAGGAGAGATTTGGAGATTTGAGAGACAGAAAAGCCGAGCTGAGAGAATGGATGTGAGAGGTGAGGAGAAAGAAAATGTGCTCCTGAAAAAAAAAAAGAAACAGTTAGAGGCAGAGAGATGGATAAATACACTGTTTGATTTATGTAAAAGAGTTGCGTGGGCGCAAGGCGAGAGAACTGTATGGCTGTGTGAGCTTCAGAGATTGAGAACGAGAGGCAGATTGCATTGGCTGGAGAGACGCTGGTTATTTACGCTCAGATTTATGGGATGGTTCGATGCTGAAGGACTGATTCGTTCAGTCTCTTCCCCTCCCATCGCCGCTGCGTTCATTAGGGCGTCCATTCATTTGTTTCTGGCCGTCTTGTTTTAATGACTTGACGTTCCTGAGCAACTGTGGTGTCTGATGCTCTGCCAATGACTGCGCTTCTGAATCCGCTACTCGCTCAAGGACGACAGTCAATAAGCACTTTGTTTGCAAGTGTGCTCACAGTTAGGCTGTTTTATTTCTCATTGTTTCACTGTTTTGTTTATGGTGGTCGTGTAATTTAAGTGGTGCAAAATAAACTTTTCAGCACCACTGGCAATAGTGGTGGAATTGAGAAACATAATGCATGTATATGTTTATATAAATTACGTAATTACATTTATTTTCTTCAGTAAAGCACATCTTGGTTAGTATATATTTCTGAAATAGCTTGTTATACTGAACCACTGCATAAATCACATTTTTAAAATATACTAAACTGGAATATAAATATACAGCAGGGAAAATAAGTATTGAAGTCCCATTTTTCTCAGGAAACATTTTTCTAAAGGGGCCATTGATAGAAATTTTTTCCCAGATCTTGGTAACTACCAAAAAAATCTATATGCAAAGAAAACAAATCTAATTATTATTTAAAAATTAAGTTATGTGTAATAAAATGAAAAGATGCAGGGAAAACGTTTTGAGCACATGAAGAGAGGGAGGTGTATAGAAAGGCAGTGAAAGCCCAGACAGCAGCTAAAATCTCTCAGTAGTTAATCTGCAACCCTCTGCCCTTCCTCAGTGTAAATGAATATTAGGGGCTTCAGTTCAACATCTACATTAGCAGGATGATGAAGATGAAACCAAGGTGGACTATTCAGTAAGACAATGATCCAAAACTTATCCAAGGAAACTCTTAAATGCTTTCAGAGAAAGAAAATCAAGCTGCAGAATGGCCCAGCCAATCACCCGACTTGAATCCAATGTAAAATACAAAATAAGGATCAGATTTATAGACGAGAGCCACAGAACCATTAAGACTTTTACACTCTGTTTAAGTCTTATAAACTTACACCTAAGCAATGCATGTGACTTCATTCTCCGCATAAGAGGCTCTTTAAGCTGCCATCACCAATGAAGCCTTTTATATAAAGTAATAAATACATTTCAGTAGTTCAGCACTTTCTCCTTGTGTCATTTCATTGTTATTACACATGACACATTTTTTTTTTGTTTGTTTTATTTTATTTTTATGTTTGGGTTTTAACCAAAATCTGGTCCAATTCCATGTCAACAGCTCCTGCAGAAATATTATTCCCTGGAAAAAAACACAACACGTGTATATATATTATTCTTCAACAACCAACAACGTGCAGAAAGTGTACATGTAATGCAGTCATTTAATAATATTTAACTTAATTTTAATTTTATTGTATTTGAATCAGATAAATGAATCTTTGGTTTATAAATCTGCATTACATGTTTTAATTAAATTACATCATAATATACACTTTTAAAAAATCTGTTAATTACAGTTTCCATATTTTGTGATTCACAAGTGTTTACCGTTTATTTATGGTTGTGAATTGCATTATGGGATGTTGATCTCTGCTCTGTCGACTTTTGATGTTAAAAATTCAACTCTAGAGTTTAACAAAGTGACTTTTATTGACATTTTAGTAGTTTGAAATATAATGTTATGTACAAGAAGTAATACATAAATAAGTCTGTAAAATAACAGAAAATATACTGGCAGTTCATTACAAGGTTTCTGTATATTAATATACAACACCAACACAGACAATACATCACTTCAAACTATTAGAAATGTTAATGAAAGTCACTTTTTCTCATTTTTCAAGGTTTAAAGTTGTTGGAAGAAAGATCAAGGTACCATAATGTAGTTCAAAAGCATAAATAAATGGAGGGAAAAAATAATAAAAACATGAAACAAAATATGGAAAATTGCTAATTAATGGATATTTTTTACACTGCACTGTATTTACTGTAAGCAGTAAATAAAATGCAACTGCAGTTGCAGAAAACCTCAAATACATTTCTGAATTTACTGTAAAAATGTATTTATGTTAATTTATACAGTGTTAATACACACATGTTTTGAAGTACATCTACACATTGTACATTTGTTATACGGACAAAAACAAAACCAAAAGCAGGCGCTTAGTGTCATAAACACCATCATGGTGAAACACGAGTAATGCAAGAAACATTATGCATCAACTTTAGATAGAACATAAAACTCTAATGTACATCTCTGATGAGAATAAATACTAAACTGAACCATAATAATGTCAGTCTGACTCAGTGGTTAGCACTGTCTCCTCACAGCAAGAAGGTCGCTGGTTCGAGTTCCGGCTGGGCCAGTTGGCATTTCTGTGTGAAGTTTACATGTTCTCCCTGTGTTCTTGTGGGTTTCCTCCAGGTGCTTCAGTTTCCCTCACAGTCCAAAGACATGGGCTATAGGTGAATTGAATAAACTAAATTGGCCGTATGTGTGGGAATAAGTGTGTATGGGTGTTTCCCAGTACTGGGTTGCAGCTGGAAAGGCATCTACTGTGTAAAACAAATGTTGCCGGTTCATTCCACTGTGGCGACCCCTGATGAATAAAGGGACTAAGCTGAAAAGAAAATTAATGAAGGAAATATTATCTATTATTCATAAAACTGTATAGGCTTATACATAAACCAATCAATAAACAGCCATTTTAAATGATGTTTAAGTTAGATTACTTAATGATATTGTCAGTATTGATCAAATTATGGTTTTAGCTATTGATATTTCTTTTGCATAATTGACTATTTTAGATGGATTTATTCTTGTTGAAATGCATTATGGGATTGCCTTTATCACTTCAGCCAAAAGAAGGTATCATACCTTTTGGATCAGCGCTTGCATTGGAAATGTTGCCTATATTGGCAGTCCACTTGGTTTTGGGACGGAGCCACAGTGTCAGTCGCAGCATCATATTCAAGATGAGCCAAACTTCATCTCTCACTGAAAAAAAAAAACAACCTAGCACAACAGACAAATATACAAATACTGTATGTCTTTCCATGACATGTTCTCAATGAGAAAGTTGCTTAAATGTCATGCAATTTATGATAGATGCAGTGATTGCATCAGTCTGTTGTTTTATGAAGTGTAATATGGATTAAAATGCAAAAAGTCAATTTTACCTGCACTTGTCCATTATTTTCAAAAAACAAAGTAGGGTTTTTTGTGTGTGAGGGTGGCTTCAGTCTTCGATGAGCATCTTTGATTACTGCTGTGATTGTATGAATACGCTATTAACATTTATTGCCCATGATTTATATAATGTTAATATCTAAAAGTTTACATGGAAATTAAAATGATAATGTTTGAACAGTTGAAACCCGTTTAAATATATATTTTATTCTGTCCACTAAAACACTGCTATTATGTACTGTAAATGAATTCCCTAAAAAGGCTTAAAATGTTTCCAGGATTAAGTTGGACCTTTGAAGATACTTTGACATGGCTTTATTTGAACAATCTAGGCACATGGTCTAAAGCAAATGGCACAGTATCACTTTAGTTCTTGCTTTCCCTGTAAATTAAAGCCATAGCTTTGCTGTTGTTAACACCATGTTGTTTGAGCTGAAATCAAAGCTCATTTCACAGTACCATTTATGCATTTGGAAGACGCTTTTATCCTAAGATACTTACAAACCAGTGATCATTGTATCAGTTCTTGATACTCTGGGAATTGAACCCATAACCATGCTGTTGTTACTTTAATACTATTTGAGCTACTGAAAATAAATTTCATGTTACATTTGCATACATGCATTTGGCAGACACTTTCATCCAAAGCAACTGTACTTAAATTGCATTGAAGGTACATATTTTGTTAGTTTTTGCTTTTCCCACACTCTCTACAAAAGGTCCAAAAGCTTTCACTGGGGCAGTACCATTTCTAAAGATACACATTTTGATGTAAAGGGTCTATATTGGTACCATAAGGGTACATATTACGACTTGAAGTTTGCATATTAATACCTTAAAAGTACACAACTGTATGTTTTGAAAAGGTACTACCCCATTGACAGGTGCTACCCCATTGACTCTGAGAATGAAGGAATTAAATCCTCAATCAGTGTTGGGTAAGTTACTAAGTAATTTATTAATATTTAATATATTTAAAGTACATTTCTAATTATTTAGCTTGAAAAGTATTTATTTGACTCAATACCAAAAATCCACATAAATACCAATGCATATACAATCAAAGTTAAACTATCAATTCTTAAAATTTGAGTCAAACGGGACCTTTTAAACTAACTTGTTAAAAAAACAGACAATTTAGCTTACCCAATTCACCTATAGCGCATGTCTTTAGACTTGTGGGGGAAACCGGAGCACCTGGAAGAAACCTAGGCGAACACGGGGAGAACCTGCAAAGTCCACACAGAAATGCCTGGCCGAGGCTCAAACCAGCGACCTTCTTGTTGTGAGGCAACAGTGCTACCCACTCCTTATTTAGTTAAAAAATGTAATTATTATACAAAAATTCTGAATAAAAAAAATATACATCCAATTGCTGTGCTTTTCTGAATTTAATCCCTCAGATTGTCATGAACTAAATTTTCTATTCATTTGTTTTATTTGCAATTGTCTTAATAAATGTAGTCTTTTTAGTTATATAATATGGTATATATTTATATAATAAATATAATTATTCTGCATAATATTTTTGTGTAACAACAAAATACTCTGCTTCTCTGAATGAATTTGTACAGAACTGTTGAATTCATGTACAGTCCTTAAGCAAGTATTTACCTATAAGTAACTGTAATTAATATTAAAATGACAAGTAATACCTTAATTATTTGGTGGAAAATTTATTTAATTACAGTAACTAATTGCTTTGTAACTAATTACACCAAGCGCTGCTCTAAACCCTAGCATTGCTACATAAATTCTGTACTATTTGACCTACAGTAAAGCATGTCTTTAAAAGCAAACCTGCAGATTTTGGTCACAACTCATGTAGGATCTAATACAGGGGTCTCAAACTCAAATTGGTGGGGGGCCATATCAGTGACTGGCAATTCATAGGAGGGCCGTTTTTACATTCAAGCACAAGAAAAAAGTGATTGATGCTCTCTGAGATTCTTCCCCAGAGTATCAACGCTCCTTTTTTTTTCTTGTTGTACATATTAAAGGGGGAGTTTAAATGCTATGAAAATACTACAATTTAATAATAGGCATAATAATAATAATAATAATAATAATAATAATAAAAATAATAATAATAAAAATAATAATTATGTCCCAATCGATTGTTGCTAAACCAAAAGTTGAACAGATAGCGTAAGACAGCAGAGTTTGGGTTACTTTGTTGACTTTACTGGCAATTGTTCTTCTCAATATCTTTTGTGTTTGTAAAACTACAACAAAGAGGGGAAAAGTATATTCACATTTACTTTAACATGTTCAATTCGGCCAGCAGTAAAACTTTACTAATGCACTTTTTTTTTTACAAATCTTAATATGCATATGATGAAAATCTAATAAAGGAAACAATTTAAATCGAATATTAGCAAAATGATAATATTAACACCACCAGCATAAAATGTAAGCCATGAAAATATGTTTGTACAACAAAATACAGGCGCTATACAACTGATTATAATCAAATTACCCTTAAATGTTTACTAAAATATAGCTTTAGTAAAAATAAAGCACTTACAGACATATATTTCAACGTTTAAATCAGCCCCAGAAATATTCTGCATGTGTGTTCCTCTCGACCGTACGCTGAGAGAAACCGAAAGTAACCCAAATATATAGTACAGTAATTTAAATGTCCAGTAGGTGGCTGCACAACAATAATGATTCAAAAATATATGTTTTGGGGGGGTTGGGGGGGGGGGGGGTCTCGTTCTATTTTTGACATAAGTTGCGGGCCAGAGGGAGGAGGAGGGTGGCTGCAAATGGCCTGCGGGCCGGCAGTTTGAGACCCCTGATCTAATACCTCTCTTGCTGTCTCTTTCAGACCACATTTGGCTCCATGCTGTTGAATTTATGTACTGTTTTAAGCAAGCATATAACTAAATGTAATTAACAAAAAACAAAAAGTTATCTCATACTTTAGTTTTTTGGTGGAAAAGTAATTAAATTACAGTAACTAGTTGCTTTGTAACTTAGACCCAACATTGCTCTCAACCTTGGCATCCAAAGTAGGGCTGCACGATATTGGAAAAATTGTGATTTTTAAAAAATATATATATTTTTTGTGATATAAATTGCGATATGAATACAATTTCACCAGGTGACTTCATATCTCTATTTGGATAGAATTCATAATGTTAAAGGTGCTGTATGTAAGTTTTTGACTCTTCTAAAGCCTAAACATACCATAATATGTTTACAGATATTTAAGAAACATCCTAAGTGAACATACTTGTTTAACTGAAAAACAATGCTGAAGTCAGATATTCTGCTTTGAAAATGGTTTTTACGTGCCAGAATGCTGTCTTTGTTTAGGTAAATTTAACCTGCACAATGCCAGTTTAGCCAATTATAATTCAGCACCCCGGGTTGCCTTGTTGGGAAACAGCGTATTTCATTCATTCATTCAGAAAGGCTCTGAAAGCATGCTTCTGTGAGCGAAATGGACAGTATCAGACGTCGAAATGAGACAGATTCAGTTCCACATGAGGTTATTAATTAGCAAATGATATAAATATTACAAACGTAAACATTAGGTGAGCAGGTTACATTGTAACCGCGTGTCCTAACAACACACTTTGTGATGAGATACGCAGTGATGAGCAGTTTGGTTGTTTGCACCAGACGAAACACGACAGAAATTTAAATACAGCCATTCAGAAGCACAGACTATGCACTCACTTAAGAAACGGTAAGGTTTAGAATCTATTCAAACTCACATTGTTAGCATTTAGCACTAAATAAAGCACACAAGGTTTACCTGAGGTGATCACTGTCATAGGTTTCACATGTTCAGCTGTGAGAAATAGAAGCCGTTTCTAATATCTCAATTTGATGTGTTGATTAGAACTAAAACTCCTTTTAATATGGAAAATATTCCCTCTGTGGCGTGTTGTTGCTTTTATTTAGAACACAGTATAAATCACTCGCTCCAGTACTCAATCTGGCATCCCGGGCTTGCGTTTATTTTGATCCAGGAGTGCAATACCTAGTTCAACCACTGGGTGTCAAACTTACATACTGCACCTTTAAATGGATTGGCATGATTCTGCAGTGGGAGTGCATCTCCATAAAATCTAATAAACAATCTATACATATTTTTGTTTCTGTATTTGCATGTGTTGTGAGTATTTTCATGCACATGTTTAGTCAGAGATTGATGAGTTAATGTTTACCATTTACATCTCCATAAAATCTAATAAACAATCTATAAACTTTTTGGGTTTCCCTGACACATTTTCATTGTGGACTGTGCGGTTTGCAGTGTATTTCTATATTTGCATGTGTTGTGAGTATTTTCATGCATAACAATCTGTAAATATAGTCAAGAAATATATACAATTGAAATAAAGTGTTTTATCATTTCCAGAGTCTAACAGTATTCAAGTACAGTAACTGAATGATAAAAAAAATAATTCAATAAAATTAATCGTAGTTAGGGTACAAATGGTACAATTTCTTATACCTGAATGTTTTTTAAATCATTATACATTAACAGGCATCAAAAGCACATGCAAATGCAAATGCTGAATTATAATCCAGACTCAACATTGCATATCCTGCGATGTGACTATTGCGAATGATTACTTTGCAATATTGATGCTAAAACAATATATTGTGCAGCCCTTCTAGCACCATTTGACCTACAGTAAGGCTTGTCTTTAAAAGCAAACCTGCAGATTCAGGTCAAAACTCATCTAGGATCTTATACGTCTTCTGCTCTCTCTCTCTCTTTCAGACCACGCTCGGCTCCGGCGGAAAAGCATCGCCACTGGGAAGCAGCCAAGCATGGAGATCCCACCCACTGCCCCCCCACAACCCTTCCGACAATCCGTGAGTAACCCACCTTTCCGTCCCCGGTCCCTCTCTCCATCCCTGTCCCTCTCGCTGCCGTTCGCTCCATCGCCCCTGTCGCCCTCGTTGTCCCCATCCCATTTACAGTCCCAAAAGAGAATCAGCACTCCTCCGCTGCCCCGTTCGCTCCCTCTCTCCCCGAGCGTCTCTCTGACTCTCCCGCCCTCTGTCCCGCTGTCTCACTGGGCTGCTGGGGAGTGGAAGGTTATGGGTTCTAATCCAGTGACGGGACCCAGTGTGGCAGCACTGCCCTCTCTTGAGGTACGTTATCTAGGCATGGGACAATAACCACTTTCTAGGTTTACTGTGGTTTGGAAAAAAAAATGCTAAAGTTATTTTCTGTTATACCATTCCTAAGGTACATCTGAAGTCAAAATTATTAGCCCTCCTGTAATTTTTAAAAAAATATTTCCCAAATGATGTTTAACAGAGCAAGGAATTTTGCACCGTCTTTCATTCATTCATTTTCAATCACTTTTCTGGGGCCGGGTCATGGGGGCAGCAGTCTCAGGAGAGAATCCCAGACTTACCTCTCCCCAGACACTTCCTCCAGCTCCTCCAGGGGGATCCCGAGGCATTTCTGAGAGGCGTTCCTGAGAGACATAGTCCCTCCAGCGTGTCCTTGGTCTTCCCTTAGGCCTCCTTCTGGAGGGACATGCCTGGAACACCTTCCTAGGTGGGCATCCAAGAGGCATTGGAAGCAGATGCCAGAGCTACCTCAGCTGACTTCCTCTTGATGTGGAGGAGCAGCAGCTCTACTCCAAGCTTCTCCCGCGTGACAGAACTCCTCACCCTATCTATAAGGGTGCACCCTGCCACCCTGTGAAGGAAACTACTTTTAGCCACTTGTATCTGAGATCTCTTCCTTTCAGTCATGACCCAAAGCTCATGACCATAGGTGAGAGTAGGAACGTAGATTGACCGGTAAATCAAGAGTTTTGCCATTTTGCTCAGCTCCTTCTTTACCACAATGGAATGGTACATCGACAGCATTACTGCTGCCACTGCACCTATCTGCCTGTCAATCTCACGTTCCATCCTTCCCTCCCTCGTGATCAAAACCCCAAGGTACTTGAATTCCTTCACCTGGGGTAAGGACTCTCCTCCAACCCAGAGATGGCAAACCACCTTTTTCCGGTGGAGCACCATGGCCTCGGATTAGGAGGTGCTGATTCTCATCCTAGCCATGTCACACTCTGCAGCAAACCGCCCCAGTGCATGCTGAAGGTCCATGTTCGATTGAGCTAACAGAACAACATCGTCTGCAAATAACAGAGTTTAAATCCTATGGACCGGATCCCTCCTGCCCAAGGCTGCACATAGAAATTCCATCCGTAAAAATTAGGAACAGAATTGGTGACAAAGGGCAGCCCTGCTGGAGTCCAACATGCACTGGAAATAAGTCTAACTTATTGCTGGCAATGCAAACCAAACTCCTGCTCTGATCACACAGAGACGAGATAACATTTAACAGAGCGCCTCTGACCCCATACTCCCAGAGCACCCTCCACAGAATGCTACAAGGGACACAATCGAATGCCCATAAAGTAAGTAAGTCCATAAAACACATGTGGACTGGTTGGGCATACTCCCATGAACCCTCAAGCACCCTGGTGAGGGTTTTTCACAGTAGTTCCTATAATATGTTTTTCTTCTGGAGAAAGTCTTATGTGTTTTATTTCAGCTAGAATAAAAGCAGATTGAAATTTATTTTATACAATGAGTATAATTCTAGTGAAAAATATCCAGTAAAATATTATGTGCTGTCATCATGGCAATATAAATGAAATCAGTTATTAGAAATTAGTTATTAAAGCTATTTTGTTTAGAAACGCGTTGGAATTTTTTTTCCCGTTAAACAGAAATTGGGGAAAATATACAGTGGGGGAACTAATAAATCAGGAGGGCTAATAATTCTGACTTTAATTGTACATGTAAAATTATTATACTTTTTTTTACTTGTCAAAAACATCATACTGGTCAGCCCACAAACATCTGAAAAACAAAATGCTTATTCACTTACATCCAAGCATGCTATGGAGCAGTGCAGTGTTATGTTCAATGGTCAAGTTTTTTTTTTTTTTTTTACCCAGACATTCAAAAAGGACTTATTTTAGAGTAGTAATCACAATACCATGAAACTGTGATATTTTCATTCAAGGTTATCATACCATCCGAATCTTAAAGAGCCCCTATTACACATTGAAAAGGGTCATATTTCGGTTTTATGGGTCTCCAACAACATACTGATATGTATGCAAGGTCAAAAAACACGTTCATGGTCTTATAATATGCATTTATTTTTACTTAATTATCCCAGCGACTCCCATATGAATTGTTCAGCGATTCATTTGTTTCCAAACCCCTGCTTAGCGCGAAGCTAATCTGCGCTGATTGGACCGATGACAGCCTGTTGCCATTGGTCGACAGCGTTAAGCGCGAGACAGTAAAATGCCCAGCATGGTTTATCAAGCCCCCGGGTCGCCAACATTGGTATAGGATACGATCACAGCGGACGCCCGAAACACGCTTCAAAGTAAACTTACTAACACCACAGTAAACAGTAGCCAGTTCTCGACAGTGTTATTCAGACATCTCAGCGCCGAAAGCAGTGCAGTTAAACACTAGCAAATGTATGACACACATTCTGTTTTAATCCACACAGCAGCAAAAGCTGAACTATTCTGAACCTTGACCGCTGCACGTGTGCAGGATCAGCTAACGGTGGCCATAGCAACGACAAATGGCAGTGGAACGAGCTCATGAAAGCATTTAAATCTGTAAACAAAGCAGCACGCATCGCGTTTACAACGTGGCATTAGACGCGATATGAGAATATAAATAGTTAACCTGATACAGTACACGCGGTTACTAGTAACAAAACATGTGGATCATTTCTATTTGCAATCATTGCTGTGGCACCTCGTCCGTGAACTGCTATATGTTCTAAGTGCTTACCTGTACTCTGCTTTTCTAAACGATCACATCCCCAGCCGGGAGGTTGTAGCATCCTCTGTCCTCTGACAAACTATCTCTGCGGGCTCCCGCTCTCCATTCGCAAGCCTTTTCCAGCGTTCAGCAGCCAGCCGGTGTACCTAATATTTTGTCCTTATTTTGCCTGCACCACTGGTGTCTTGTAGGTCCATTACAAGATAGAGGCAGAAACTAAGCGTGCAGATTTCTGAACAACTCCTTTCCCTCACACTTCCAATAATATCCAGGTAAACACAGCGTCTTCATGAGCGTCTTGCTGCTGTGTTAGTGGGCGGGGCCGCAGGTTTGAATTTTGCTGGGTCTGTGCACGCAACCATTATGTTTCGCGACGTCACGCCGAAATGGCTGAAGATTCGTTATTAGGACGATTCATTTAAACCACTATGAGTCGACTCTTTTATAGATGAATCAATAGTTTTAAAAACTGTCCACTTTCAGATTTAAGCTTTAGCTGGATATTTCACTTCACTAAGAGCTGTGTTACGCACTACATGGAAGGTCATTTTCAAAAACCCATAATAGGGGCTCTTTAAACAGGCCCATGCCTAACGTTATCTAACAGCTGAGCGCTCTCTTCGACGTTGGATTTGAGCGGCTCTGAGGTGTTAGACAAACAGTTAGTCACGCAGGAAGCAAACATGTTCATCTGTTCTCCAAGCCAACCATTGAGTCATTATGTCTGAGTTCAGAAGATGCGGTGCCCAGTTTCTTCACGGTAAACTAATGTTGACGTATTTTCTGTTTAATAATAGGATGAACATGAATTTTTACTAAGTGTCCTGGTGTAAAATGAGTACTGAGAGCATGGAAAGTTACTTAAAGGCAGGGGTGCTGAAACTTTTTTACATAAAGGGCCGAAAACCAAATATTATTGTGAGCTGTGGGCTGAAGGTAAATATACCATTTAAGCAATATCGTCTTTGCAACAAAGTGATGTCATGTCGCACATGTTGCTGTTTCAGTGTGAAGTCAAGAAAGAGGTCTAACTCTGTGCCACAACATTACTATAGATGTGTTAAAAAATTTGAATAAACATGTATACACATATAGAGTCCTGATCAGGAGGTAACGTCCGATTCCGATTAAGTCTGAAACTGCATGATCGGGCCAGATTTCCGATCACATGATTGGATATGGACATCCCTAACTTAAAGTGTGCTTTTGTTAAAAAAATCAGTACGCACTAATTCACAAAAAACCTGCTTGTGTGTAATACAGAAATTTGTGCTAATAACTCCCTTACCCATAATGCTGTGCATCAAATTTCACCAGTTAGAGAGTCTCTGTGAGCAAAGTGGTAGAATGGAACTTTTTTCTCATTTCTGAGTTTCTCAGTAGCGGAAATCATCATAGTTGGGTTAACATAGAGCGCAGCGAATGGGAGAGTACAACAGATATTATTTTACAATCCTATTTGCTGAAATAATAAAAGAAAAACACCACAGTGGTGTTTTCAAGACGTTTAGAAAAAGGAAAAGAATTATGTAAGACTGATAACAGCAGACGAGCAGAAGAGAGAACAACATCAAATTTACTGTCCCGCCCTCATAGACGCTGCTTTAGAAACGCCTTGCACAAGCGGCCATTTGTTTTTTTGCTGCAAAGATGCTATAATACATACGTGAATACATTCAAATGCATAAGTAAAAAAAAATAATCTAAATAGTAAATACTTTAAAGGGTTTAAGATTATGATGATTGTTAAACGCTAAACGCGTCTTGTGAAAAGGGTCTATAGACCTTTAGTGCCGTCTACTCTTATGAAGCACCAAAATTAATGTAATTAAGATTGTCTCCCTACAGTCCCCTCTTGACAGAAATATTGTTATAGACATGCATATTTTGTAATAGGCTTGAACTTTACTGCTTCTATAGAAACAACCAACAACTTCAAATGAGCAGTGTTTCATTTGATTTTATTAGACACAACACTTTATGGGATTTATCAGACTATTTTAAAACCTCTATCTCAGAAATTAATGGGGACAATACTTTCAGATTGAATGTATATACTGAATCTTTGGATATAATTTGATAATCAGAAGCATTCAGACTTTTCCAGCTAGACATGCTTGATGTAATGCATTTAAATAAAAACCAGTGTGAGGTGAGAATTACTAATATTTTTTGTGCTAAAACCTTTTTAATATACAGTATTTCTGCCAAAAAAGACAGTTTTAAATAACTGTGCCATTTAACATGGATATATTTGTACATCAATTATTCATTCATTTTAGAGGGACAAAATGCATGTCAGAGAAAGTGGAAAAACTTAATCAACTGAGACAAAAGTTACTCTACATATTTAAAATTTAGGGGTCAAAAATACTAATGTAATCATTCATTCATTCATTCATTTTCCATCAGCTTAGTCACCACAGCGGAATAAACCACCAACTATTCCAGCATATGTTTAACGTAGCGGATGCCCTTCCAGCCGCAACCCAATACTGGGAAACACCAATACGCTGGCCTCTGTTTGAGCTGTATACAGTATTTATTTATTTATTTATTTATTTATTTATTTATTTATTT
>CAIGQZ010033112.1:30215738-30226217 GCA_903798205.1 Danio tinwini
ATGTAATTTATATATAAATTACATATTTTGTTGTGCTCCATTTTAGGAGGTACAGAGCTTGACAAATGTAACTTAGTACACCCCATTTTGAATGAATATTTTGATTCATTTCTCAGTGAATATAGGTCATGTATTTTGGTGTGTTTGAACAAAACAAATTTATTAAACAGATATATTTATTATACACTATTTAAGACACTTCTATACAGCTTAAGGTGACATTTAAAAGCTTAACTAGGTTAATTAGGTTAATTAGCCAGGTTAGGGTAATTAGGCAAGTTATTGTATAACGATGGTTTGTTCTGTAGACTATCGAAAAAAATATAGCTTAAGGGGGTAATAATTTTGACCTTAAAATGGTTCTTTAAAAATCAAAAACTGCTTTTATTCCAGCCAAAATAAAACAAATTAGACTTTCTCAAGAGGAAAAGATGTTATCAGACATACTGTTAAAATGTCCTTGCTCTGTTAAACGTCATTTAAAAAAGGAAAAAAAAATTCAAAGGGGGGCTAATAATTTTGTCTTCAACTGTATATATATATTTTATTGGTATTTATTTTTATATGTTTTTAAAACAGAATCTAATAGTTTAAAAATTACTCATATGTTTCGTGTGTAATGTGATTTTAATTTAATTAAATACTTTTTTCTATATTTTAATTCTATTATTATTTATTATTTGTATTTTTTATTCATAAATTATAACAACACTACAGTACTCATATTAATTTATTATATTAAATTAAACAAAATGAAATGGGAGGCGTCATGGTGGTGCAGTGGGTAGCGTTCTGGCCTCACAGCAAGAAGGTCGCTGGTTTGAGCCTCGGCTGGGTTAGTTGGCATTTCTGTGTGGAGTTTGCATGTTCGTGTTGGTTTCCTCTTCAAAAATTACAACAAAAAGGTCTTTCTTGAATTTTGCTCTTTTTTTTTATTGAATATTTTTCCCTAACATGTAAATTTGGGTGTACTAATTTTGCACTGTTATCATACATTATTTTGTTAGATTATCTCCAGATTTGGCTTCAGTACTGACTAATCTAATGTATATGCACAAATATAATATTGTAAAGCTTAAATATAAAATAATTAACATATTCATTTAAATGAGAGATTTGTGAGGGGTGTACTCATATGCTGTATGTTGAGCACTGTAATTGTCACATCATTTACTTGATGTCGAACAAAACTAATTTGAATCCACAAATCAATAGTGCTTCAAATCAATAATCAATAATGCTTTAAAGTTTTTATGGAGAAACCTCACTCAGCTTTTGTGTAGATGTGAACGGGATATTTCATCCAAATTCTGTCATGATTTTCTTAACCTCGTGTTGAGCTGATGGTGATTTAATGCCGTAAGCTTCAATAAAACATATAAAAGCTTCATAAATGTGACTCCTATGATAGATTTGTGCAATGAACAGACTCAAATTTTAAGCCTTTGTACATGTTAGTTACTAAATCAGTCCCTTCATGATTTTAAAGAGACAATTCTTTGATATTTGCATCCCAAAATGACAGCTTTTCTCAAAACTAATGTTTTTATTGCTTTTTTTTTTTGCTATTTTTTTGGTTCTCAAAAAATATTGGATATTTTTTACAGTGTACTGTAGGGATATAAGCTGCTGAGACATTCAATTGAATTGAATTCTGCTAAACATCTTTTGTTAAAAACAACACAACAATAAAAAAATCAGTAAAAATCATAGAACATGCAATGTCGTTTTCCCCGACACTGTAAAAAAATCTGTTAATTAATTAAAGTCTAGTGCTATTTTGGGATTTCCGCCTGGATTTTGCCTACCCAAATTTAAAAGCTTCCCAAATCCACATGCAGAGGTGTAAATGCAAAACTTTGGTATCATTTTAAAGAAAACTCCTTTGAATTTTCATAAAACCCTTTTGAAAGTATTTAAAATAACTGTATCTGTTGTCTGTGTTATAATAAACACAAAAAAAGAGGCACTTTTTGTATTTTTTTTTATAAACTCAGATTTGAAAGTGTACCTTTTAGGTTCTGTGTGGTCTATGTTGCTGTAAATAATTTTGATGGTTCCTGCACATGTGTGTAATCAGAGGAAAAAAGAAAAATGTATCTACCATAATCTATGCAAAAGTTATTGTATTCCAACTGATGAGAGGTGCTATTCCCTTTTTTTATATATTTTCCACCTACCAAATTTTGAAAGCTTTCCATATCCAAATGCATTGCTATAAATGAAAAATTCCAGTTTAATTGAATAGAAAACCCTTTGAATTTACATAAGAAACTTCTGAAAGTAATAAATAATATTTTGATATGTTTTCTGTTTTATTATGAACCACTTCAACATTGGGCGATTTTAATTTTTTTTTTCTAAAATGCTTTTTTGAAAGGGTGTAGATTATCTATTTAGAGATTTTAGCTTCTCCAGACAGTTCTGCTTGAAGCAGAGGGCAGCAAACACTAGAAAAAAGAATTTTATTTCTATCATGTAATATGGCCAAGCTATTACATTTCATCTGAATACTGGGAAAATAACTTTTTGATCATTCATATTAAATAGTACATATTTGCTTCTGCTTAGTTTTACATGATAATAACTATAGGAACATGAGTTTACATTACTTATTTTATCTCCTTTGCATTTTAGGCATCATAACATTATATTAAAATTAGTCAATGACTATAAGATATTAAAATAAACCATTGTTCATTACCTAGCTCGAGTATCCAGTATACTGTGTATTTAAGTGTAAAATAACTTTTGTACAGTAAAATAAAAACCAAAGCGATGCGTATGTGCATAAAATAAAGCTTCTACACTCTCAAACGGAGCCACTTCCGGGGTGTTGCGCAACCCACGGCCTTTAAAAATTAAAGGGGAAGTCGATGACATCACTGGACCCGCCACCGGGTCCGCAGAGTTAGACTGGTTAACGGTTTCTCTATTTTGTGTTTCACAAATGTTTTTAGTTTATTTATTTAGTTTATTTTAGTTATGAATTGCATTGTGGGAGTTTTATCGCGTGACTTTTATTGACATTTTTATTGACTTTTATTGACATTATTGACACGTTTGTAACAGAAAATGTACTGGCAGCTTACCCAGTACCCAGACAGTATATTGCTTCACACTATTAAAAATGTCAATACATTTTTTATTTTTTTTTACTTTTCAACATCAAAAGCTTTTGGAGGAAAGATCAAGATCCCAAAATGTTATTCAAAAGCATAAATATGTGAATCAAATATATGGAAAACTGTCAACTTATCTATTTTTTTACAGTGTATGGCTGGTTCTCAATATGTGTTATTCAGCGATCTTGCGTCCATGTGTTCTCATGTAACGTAATCATCAACCGCTGAAGTTCAGTTCCAAAACTCAAGACGGCAAGAGCGGAGGATGTGTGAAAGAACCTGGATGCGTTCTTGGTATCGAGGATGCACCTATGCAGACTTGAGCGCAAAACTCACTTGAGAAGTCACAGAAGTCATTTCCGCTAAATAAAGGAGGTGGGAAGTGCATCATTTTATATACTCACCGGCCACTTTATTAGGTACACCTGTCTAACTGTTACTGCAACTCAATGCACTTAGGCATGTAGACATGGTCAAGACGATCTGCTGCAGTTCAAACCCAGCATCAGAATGTGGAAGAAAGGAGATTTAAGTGATTTTGTACGTGGCATGGTTGTTGGTGCCAGTTGGGCTGGTCTGAGTGTTTCAGAAACTGCTGATCTACTGGGATTTTCTCACACACCCATCTCTAGGGTTTACAGAGAATGGTCTGAAAAAGAAAATATGCAGTGAGTGGCAGTTCTGTGGGCGCAAATAGCTTGTTAATGCCAGAGGTCAGAGAAGAATGGCCAGACTGGTTTGAGCTGATAGAAAGGCAACAGTAACTCAAATAACCACTTGTTACAACCGATGTATGCAGAAGAGCATCTCTGAATGCACAACACATTGAGCCTTGAGGTGGATGGGCTACAGCAGCAGAAGACCACACCGGGTGCCACTCCTGTCAGCTAAGAACAGGAAACTGAGGCTACAATTCACACAGGCTCACCAAAATTGAACAATAGAAGATTGGTAAAGCATTGCCTGGTCTGATGAGGCTCGATTTGTGCTGCGACATTCGGACGGTACGGTCAGAATTTAGCGTCAACAACATGAAAGCATGGATCCATCCTGCCTTGTATCAACAGTTCAGGCTGCAGGTGGTGTAATGGTGTGGGGAATATTTTCTTGGCACACTTTGGGCCCATAGTATCAATTAAGCATTGTGTTAACCTCACAGCCTACTTGAGTATTGTTGCTGACCATGTCTATCCCTTTTATGACTACAGTGTACCCGTCTTTCGATGGCTACTTCCAGCAGGATAAGGCACCATGTCATAAAGTGCGAATCATCATAGACTGGTTTCTTGAATGTGGTCGAACGGGAGGTTCGCATCATGAATGTGCAGCCAACAAATCTGTAGCAACTGCGTGATGCTATCATGTCAATATAGACTAAAATCTCTGAGGAATATTTCCAGTACCTTGTTGAATCTATGCCATAAAGGATAAAGGCAGTTTTGAAGGAAAAAGAGGTCCAACTCTGTACTAAGTTGTACCTAATAAAGTGGCCGGTGAGTGTAGATTTATTATTAAAGTTCAGAAATATAACTTATTTATCTCAGGAGTTTCCCTAAATGAAACGGTGAAAAGTAAACATTAATTTGAAAATCATAATAAAGGCATAAAGACATTAAGGGTGTCTATTTGCTGAAATTCGTATTAAAATCTGTTTTATTTGTATTGTGCAAAATATATTTGTAAGGTTTTTGTGCATGTCATAAATATTGAAAAGGGGAAAACCATAAATTGTTGTATGAATGCTGTAATGTTTAAATAATTTTCTGTTAAACAATGCGTAAAGGTCATGTGACCATCAGGAAGAACGCAGCATCCCATTTCCCCGAGGACGCGTTCTCCGTTCTCGCGGTCTCCCGAGTTCATTCTTCTGAGGTAACCTTGCAAGAACGCTGTCCACGAGAACGCAAGTCTGTTCTCTGCATTCTTGGAAATGAGAAACAGCCTATGAGTCCAGTCGTCCTCTTGTTGCTGCTCCATCTCTCTCTATACATCTTCATTCTTTCTATACGGCTGTCTTTGTCTTCCTCCTTTCAGTTCCTCCAGTTTACATAACGTTTTGATTTCCTCTGAGAAGACTGGCTGTCTCACTATTCATTCTGTCTCTCTCTCTCTCTCTCTCTCTCTCTCTCTCTCTCTCCCTCTCTCTCCCTCCTCCACTTGCTCTATCATTTCTTTCATTCTGACTCACTCCTGTGGGTCTATTTTTATACCCTCCATCTCTCTCTCTCTCTCTCTCCTCCACTGTATGTAGTTAATGCTGTGAGGCTGAATGTATACATGTACAGTGATTCTCTGAAGACGCAGGGGAAGCCACACATCACTAGTAGGGATTGAATGCTTTATCATACTTTTTTCTTTTGATCTTTATGTAATCGCACCTCTTGTCAATCTTCTCTTCAGCTGTTTGAAGGGTTTTGCGTGTCTAAACTGCGATGTGAGTGTGTGTGTGGGTGTTTGCAGGTACACTGAGGGAAAGGTGTGTGTTGTTTTGTGAAGTGAATGTGCTTGTCTTCGTGCTGAGAGTGATTAGAAACTCTTTCACATATGCATGCAGGGACACCTTTGACTTTTAAGTTCATGTGTCAGGGCTAATTTAACCGAATGTATGTAGATTTTTTTTTCATATGTAACTTCAGTGTCATATATTCTGTTGTATTTGCTAATTACCCACAATGCAGTTGCTAAAGTTTACCATGATTAACTTCAGCATGCACAATGACATCAATTTTAGGCTGGTTTTAGATTATTTAAGTAGTGTTGTTGTTTTTAACTTTTTATCTACACTGTAAAACCCAACAGTCAACTTTATCAAATGAAATTAGTGTAGTTAACCTAAAGTTTACTGAAAGTTAATTCTACTCATTCATACTAACAGAGTTTTGAAGTCAGTGTTGAAGGTAATGAGTTAATAAAATACCTCATTACTTCAACTTAAATGGAGTAAGTTCACAGTACTCATATAGATTAGTTTTTTTTGCTCAAATGGTTTTTAGCAATCGGTTTCCTCAAACGGTTTGAGTTGCCTTAACTCATTGGATTTTACAGTACTCAGTTGTTTTGAGTTATCTTCATTTATTGGGTTTTACTGTGCTCAAATTGCTTCTTTTACTCAAATTTATTAAGTTCACAATACTCATTAAGATTAGTTTTTGAACTAAAATGGTTTGTTGCGATCAGTTTCCTCAAATGGTTTGAGTCACCTTTATTTTTTTGGGTTTTACAGTGTACAAAAGCAAGGTATTTTGAGAGATGTATTGAAAAGTAATTGTTCTGAACATTTTTATGAAGCAATGTGGCCTTTTTTATATATAAGATTATGCAACCTAAATGCTATGTTGATGCATGTTATTTAAATGAAAAAACAAAAACTTTCACCCAGATTTAAGTTTAGTCAAGTCCAGAAATACATGTAAATTAACCCTGGATAAACACACTATTTTTTTGTCAATTGAATTGATTTTAGAATTGAAAAAGTGACCTACACTCAAAAAACATATTTTTTTTGTTCGTTCAAACCACTTATTTAAAATGAGCTGAAACAACACAATTCTTGAGATTTCATTGGGGCAACTTAATTTTTTATGTTCAATCCACATAAATTTGTTAAAAGTGTTAAGTTAACTTAATTTGTGTTGGGACAACATGAACGAATTGTGTGGAACCCTGCATTTTTACAGTGTACACACAAAAAAAAAAACTGGTTGCCTTAAATTTTTAAGCTTAATCAAATTAACCTTATGAGTTTATTGAACTTATATTATGGTAAACTGACTTAAACTGCATGCATAACTTATAAAATTAAGTTAGAACATTATTAACTTAGTTTAATAAGTTGCAATAAACTAAAAACATATGCTGTCAGGTCTAATTGTTCATATATTTTTTTACAGTGTATACTTTTAAAAATGATGTCAAAAAGTCAAGACAATGCATGTTTTTATGTTGCTTTAACTTATTTTAACATGTTTCTCAGGTTTCAACACACACTTAATAATGTATTAACTTTAGGCTCGTTTTAGATTATTTTAGTATTGTTGTTGTTGTTTTAAACTTGTCTGTCTGCAAAAGCAAGTTTTATTGAAAAGTAATTATTCTGAACAGTTTTATGAAGTAATATAGCTTATTTTATATATACAGATATTTTAATACTTTATTTATTTTATACTTTTTACATTAAATATTTTAGTATTATATGGATAAATTGTGGATAGATGAATGGGTGATATAATAGAATATTATATAATAGTAGTATTATATAAATTAAAATTAAATTAAAATTAAATAATAAATATTTTACAGTATACTTTTAAGGTATAAATAGTTTAGTATAAGTATTTACTATACCCTAAATTCTGTAATTGCGTGTAATTCAAATTAATAAAAGTTTACTCAGAATTAAGTCCAGAAACTCTGCACAAACACACCTCTTTTGTCAACTGAATTGTTTTTAAAACTGAAAAAATGACCTACCCTTTAAAAATTATGACAAAAATCAAGACAACAAATATTTTTGTTGCTTTATATTTATACCATAGAAATATTTTCACAAGCAAGAGGAAGGATATGTTTAACTCAAACATGCCCCCATTTTTTGTAAACTATAATTTTAGTACCTTTCATTATATATAAATCAAATTAATTAGCTATCTTTGTTATTATGCTTTCACCATGTCAAATACAAAATAAATTAGTTCTTAGAAATTAGTTATTAAAACTATTATGTTTAAAAATGTGTTGAAATAAATCTTCTTTCCATTAAACAACAGTTGGAAAATATTTTTTAAATAATAAAAATTTCACAGAAGGGATAATCATTTTGACTTCATTTATAGTGTGTGCTGGCTCAAGACTGCACATCAAGTGCCTTAGTGTCCCACCAGTGATGATATACAGCCATATCGTGCTGCTACGAGTGTCATATTGCGTTTATACAACATATATAAAAAAGAAAATCAAACACGAGTTTAAAAAATCCTTTTATATGAAGAACTTCTTTCTTCTGCCACTCATTCACATTTGCAACTGATGGTCAGAACAGCAGAAACCGTTGCTACTTTACCAATGTCACTTTAGAGCTAGTATTTGAATGATTCTCTTGCTTAATGTCAAAGTGATGACAAAACAGCTGATTTTGCTCACATTTTAAGATTATAAGGCTAAACGGCATGAAATGCCATCAGTCTAGAGACATTTTCCAGTATTTCTCTATTGCAATCAGGAGATCACAACAAATAACCTAGAAAAAGCCAGAGCAAGTCAAACACTACCAGAATACTGTTGTGTTTGCGATAAGGAAAAACGCCAAATGTATGCGAGCATTTCTTCTTTTTTTTTTCTTTTTCTTTTTTTACTGAACTAGTCTGCAGGAACAAAAACTGGAGACGCATTAGAAACAAACAGATGGCCAACCAACCATTAACTTAGGGTTATACAAAGAGTGGCCAACACAAAATACACACATTCCTGATATGTGAGTTCCATTCAATACACTACAATTACTATGGTATAAATACAGCACTACAACATACAAAAGAGAGAGATTGTTTTATAATGACTTGATCAGCTGTAGTTTGTAGATTTACGCTGTTTTTCCCCTCTAAGGGCTTATTATGCAGTCTCTGTCGCCATTTTGTGGCGGAACGTCAACCGTCTTTGCTCAGTATGACAGGCTGATGGATGCTGATGTGCTGTGTCTCTGGAACTATAAATATTTAAAATAGGCACTATCCTTATAAATAAACTGCATAGTTGCAATATAAACAACTAAAAAAGCCTCAAAAGTACATTATGTTGTCCAACAGCTGCAATATTTATCAAACTATAGTCCTATAGTGCTTGCTACTTATGTGGGCGGAGTAATGCACAAGGGTGAAGAGGCTGTACGAGTGCTGTTATTGCAGAATATTGCACGGCTATCAGCCAATCAGATTTGAGAACCAGACAGAACTGTTGTATAAATATACAGTTGCAATCAGAATTATTGAACCCCCTTTGAATTTTTTTTTCTTTTTTAAATATTTCCCAAATGATGTTTAACAGAGCAAGGACATTTTCACAGTATGTCTGATAATATTTTTTTTTCTGGAGAAAGTCTTATTTGTTTTATTTTGGCTAGAATAAAAGCAGTTTTTAATTTTTAAAACCCTTTTAAGGTCAAAATTATTAACCCCTTTAAGCTATTTATTTTTTCCATAGTCTACAGAACAAACCATCATTATACAATAACTTTCCTAATTACCCTAACCTGCCTAGTTAACCTAATTAACCTAGTTAAGCCTTTAAATGTCACTTTAAGCTGTATAGAAGTGTCTTGAAAAATATCTAGTCAAACATTTTTTACTTTCATCATGTCAAAGATAAAATAAATCAGTTATTAGAGATGAGTTATTAAAACTATTATATTTAGAAATGTGTTGAAAAAATCTTCTCTCCATTAAACAGAAATTGGGGAAATAAATAAACAGGGGGGCTAATAAATCAGGGGGTTGAATAATTCTGATTGCAACTGTATATATATATATATATATATATATATATATATATATATATATATATATATATATATATTATACACTTCCACCTACAGAAAACAGGTGGAAACATAATTCAAACCCTCGATTCTTCTAGAAGAGGTTGAAGTCTAAAGCCCAGTGAAAAAACTTCCAGAGAAACAGTGTTGTGTAAAATGAAATGAAATCCTGACCTCGTCATGTAGGCGTGTGATGTAAGTGGACCTGTGAGCTCGGTCTCTCTCTTAGACATGCTGTTATTGCTCCCTCGCAGGACTCGTCTGATGCAGAGCTTCAAAGAATCACACTCCCATGAGTCTTTGCTGTCTCCCAGCAGCGCAGCCGAGGCCTTGGATTTGACACTTGATGAAGACGCCATCATCAAGCCTGTTCACTCCAGTATTCTGGGACAGGAGTACTGTTTCGAGGTGACATTTAGAATCTGTCCATCCAGCCTTCCATCCATCAGTCCATATATCTTGTTATCTCTCTATTCATCATTATATCCATTCGTCCATTTTTCCATCTGTCCATTTATCCATCCATCCATCCATTCATCCATCTATTCATTTGTCCATATTAGTTTTAATCCACCTTTTAATAATTTTATCCATAATTTTATTAATCCATTAATTTTTCTATCAATCCATCTATCATCCATTCATCTTTTTTCCATTGTAATATCCATCTATCCCTCTAACAATATCTGTCTTACATTGTAATATCCATTTATCCATCCATCCATTTATCCATCCATCCATTTATCCATCCATCCATCTATCCATCCATCCATCCATCCATCCATCCATCCATCCATCCATCCATCCATCCATCCATCCATCCAT
>CAIGQZ010033112.1:30237949-30251006 GCA_903798205.1 Danio tinwini
ATTATTATTATTATTATTATTATTATTATTATTATTATTATTATTATTATTATTATTTGTACCAGAAAATATACAGAGAGAAGTGTGTGTGTTCACCAGAGCAGCGCGTCCCGCGGATTGGGCCTACTATGGGCCTTTGTAAATTACCAGTTGCTTTTGCACTCACACAAACAATCAATATAAGTAATTGCATGTGCATGTTGTAATTGAGCTTTAAATTACTTTTGGGTTCGAATCCCGACTTCTACAAATACTCTGAAATCATGTTTTTTTGTATTTTAATCATATTACTGTTTTATGGTGTAGTCCAAATAGGATACAGCTGCTGATACGCCATCAATACAGCATCGTTTTTGTAACACTGTAGAACAATAATTCATTTTTTACAGTACTCTGATGGTTGGGTTTAGGTTTTGGGTAGACATAAATAAAATACAATAAATGGGAAATTTTATGAATAATATAAATAATTCTTGTTAACTTCTGGCCACAACCATGTCTGATCTAGCAACAACCCTGTTTTATGACCAAAACAAGACATATTTATTCACAAAGTGTTTATTCGGATGTCAGACCAATGTTGAAACAAAACTATACAAGAACAGAGCCATTCAAACTACTATTTACAGCATTTCAAAAGAGCTGTCTCAGTCTGGATTCGAACCCAGTATGCCCACATGGTGGTCAGGAACCCTAACCACTCCACTAAACCACTTGTAGGTTCAATTTACAAAGTGGAGTTTAATACCTCAATTTGCTCAACTGTTCTTTGCTGACGCTGTTCCAGTGCAATACATAAAAATACGTAGAGTGGGATTTCGAAATGTTTCGAAGCTTCGACACATTTGCTTTGACTGTTTCAGTGTTTCATGAAGCCTCGCTTTGCCCACCACTAGTTACCTGTCCGCTTCGTCCAAGCCTTGTAAACAACGTATATGAGAACTGGAATGAGATAAATTACGGACGATTAACTTGCACACAGAAGCGAGCAACAACAAAACACAGTCAGTATTCTTTAACGCAACGCAACAACAGCAACCAGAGTGACAAGAGAATAAAGGAAAAGGGAAAGGCCGGTGAGGGGTCTGGCGCGCGCTTTTATGACGGGTGGTCTTTGCTTATTGGATGTGACGTAAGAGTAACGTCACCGGGAAGGACCAATGAACAGAACCTGAGAATAATGTAAGCAGATACGGGAGAAGAGATCGAGAGAGAGAGAGAAAAGAAAAACACAACAGGGCACAAATAACACCAATACATAACATGCACCTACTGAAGATTTGTTTCAAAACCATTTCTAAATTTAGTTCTAATTTCCAGCAAACAAATAAATAAACAATAATAACTTAATCTTAGTCCTATTCTTATGCCCCATATGGTGATACATATGTCTCCAAAACAGGTGGACAAATATAAATAAATCAATCAATCAATCAATCAATCAACCCCCCTCCCCCCCGACCATACACAAACATCACATTTCAGGGGAAGACAGGTCAACGTGAGGTAGCATTTAGAAAAAGGAAGTAAAATACAATTCAGAAAAGAGAGGCGAAAAAACTCCCTCTCACCATGCTCTTGAGTTAGAGCAGTGTGAGATCAGGAAGAAAAAAAAGCCCCAGCAGAGAAGCAGATAAAAAAAGCCCAAGCACATAAACACATATAGACATTGACATACATCGCAACAGGGGATGGGAAAGGGGGTGTGGATATAGTCTGGCAAGGGCAGTCGATTCCTGCAGCCATGGAGGCACTGGTCACAGACCCGCCTACCCCCTCCAGTGGATGAAAGCACACGAAGGCATAGGATGAAGGGCCGTCTGACTTGAAAAACACTGGGAAGCCGAAAGAGAAGAAAGTATTTCAAATTTAGGTCAATATCTGCCAATTTCACAGATATTTAATGTCCGTCACTGGTCTCCAGTCCTGGCCAAATCTTGTTGCAAAGCCGCTAATTTCACCCCGATGTTTTCCAATTTGCGGTCTAATTCACCAGTCTGATTATTAGCATTTCTGCCCACTATAGTTTCAATTAAGCCGGCCAGCTTGGTGGGGTTTAGAGCAGCAGTGACCGCTTTCATCAATTGTCGATAGCCCAGAGCCCCGCATAAGCCCATCAGAAACTCTGTTATCTAAGTTCAGAATAGGTAGATATCTTCAATATCCTCCAGGGACAGAGCAGCCAGGCACACGACGCGCCACTTCTCCCACCCGTCCATCACGTATCTAGCTGCAGGACAAGTAGGCCCAAACTTCTCGTCGAGAAGATGGTGTCAATCGCGTTCAGAGACCAGTTGATCAGATCCATAATTCCTTATTCGTTTGGATAGCAGGACACGGAGAGCCTCAGAGATAGAATAAGACGAGACAAGAAGAACCAGCCAGGGAAGATAGGGGACGGAGAGGGAAAAAGTGCGACCACCTTCGTCGAGAGCCAAGGAAAAGATAAACTTGTTTTTATTCAAATAAATATAAATCTACATATAATAAATAATACTGCTAATAATAATAATAACATTATGCAAATGCAAATTCTCATGAATAAACTAAAAGAAGCCCTATTTATCTGGGATTTAAACATATGACACTCCTGGAATAATGTACATCAGTCAGCAAAATATACAGTAGTCAACACTTGAAGTGGATCAAAAACGTTTGACAATGGTTCTAAGACAAGAATGAGAGTTGTTCCACAGTTTTAGGCCAACTTTGATCAACTTTTGACAACTGTATAACGCTGTTCTAGTTGATATTTGAATGAAAAGCTGCAGTCCATTGCATTGAGTGACAGTCTGCACACTGTCCAGATTAGCAGCCATGCTAAATATTCTGCCCGTGTGGATGTTGCAGGAACTTTATTAGATTCCTGATTATACTGTCTTTACACAAATAGACTTCACTGAACATGTACACATAGACATCACTAATATGCTTTTTACTTGCAGGTTAACTATATATGTAATAACTGTTAAAAGCTGTTAGTTCTAGTTAATGAGTTAAAGTTACCAGTAACTAATAAAGTTATGGTAACTAATAACCTTCACTTTTATAAATTGGAATGTAATGCAATAATCTCCACCTGCTTTGAAACGATAATTATTGTAAAAGGCGCTATACAAATAAACTAGAATTGAATTGAATATGTTTTGTTATTTTTGTTCTGCTCCAGGATTTTCTGTCAGACATGGCGATGTGTGAGGTGGATCGCTTCATCGACCGTGAGCACCTGATCTTCAGAGAAAACACCCTGGCCACCAAAGCCATAGAAGAGTACCTCAAACTCATCGGACACAAGTACCTCAAAGATGTTTTAGGTGGGCTCCTCATGATGTCAAGTGCTGCTGTGACTGCTCTTGCTGTTTTGCTTATGCTCTGGTTTTTCCTCCAGGTGATTTTATTCGAGCGCTGTATGAATCAGAGGAGAACTGTGAAGTTGACCCGATGAGAACTCCACCTTCAATACTGCCCGAACATCAAGCCAACCTCCGGATGTGCTGTGAGCTCGCCCTCTGCAAAATCATCAACTCATATTGGTCAGTTTTATTCACTTTAAATCAACACATGTGTTTAAAAATGCTTGAGCTGTGCAAAATGATCCTGAAAAAAGCTGCGGGATGCATTGAGGCAGGCCGATATATAAAAATAGGGCATTATTTTTATGCACAGTTATTTATAAATGACGTATATATATTATGTTTCATTAAGCACGCCACACTACAGGGCCATAAAATTTTATTTTTAATTGATTCATTTTGAAGACTGTGAGTTTTTGTTTTACAATTTACTGCTTATTGTATAATTCTATCTACTTTTGTAATTATAATTATTTTTAAAACAGTTTAAAAGGCTCTTTTAATGATAGTTATGATCACATTGTTTGATCTGATGTTAAGTGCGGATATAAATTATATGATGACATGAGTCTCATTATTTATTTAATTTTAAATCACTTATTAAATTTTTTTAGTAACTAGTTGTGGTTTTGCCTATTAGTAGTTTTTGCTTAGTGATTTAAAGGTGCTGTGTGTATGTTTTGACTCTTCTAAAGCATAAAAATACCATAATATGTTTGCAGATATTTAAGAAACATGCTAAGTGAACATTTTTTTTATCTGAAAATCAATGCTGAAATCAGATATTCTGCTTTGATGAAATGTCCAATGCTCAATGCCACTTTAGCCAATTATATTTCAGTGCCTTGTTGGAAAATCACGCATTTCATTCCTTCATTTAGGAAGGCTCTCAAAGCATGCATCCATGACGCAAATGCGACCTCCAGTGGACAGTAGCAGACTACGAAATGAGACACAGATTCAGAGTTCCACATGAGGTTATTAAGTAGCAAATAATATAAATATTACTAATGTAAGCATTAGGTGAGCAGGTTACATTGTAACCCTGTGTCCTAACAACACTCTACGTGACGAGTGATACGCAGTGATAAGCAATTTGCCAGTTTGCACCAGACGAAACACGACAGAAATTTAAATAGAGCCATTCAGAAGCCCAGAATATGCACTCACTCGCAAAATGGTAATGTTTATAATCTATTTAATTCATATTAAACCTCTTTAACATTATTTAATGTAGATGCTGAATCACTGATATGTGTTGGTTTTGAGTCACAGTTCTAAAGTTCTGTTTCAAACGGACGATCTGAGGTGAACTATCTGCTGCTGCTTTCAGTAGTAGGGCAATAAATGCCTTGTAAAATGGTGTTTAAACTCACATTATTAGCATTTAATACTGAATAAAGCACACAAGGTGTACCTGAGGAGATCATTGTCAATTTTCTGTTGCTCTGCTGCAAGAAACAGAAGCCGTTTCTAATATATTAATTCGAGACGTTCAAGAAAAACTCCTTTTAATAAGAAAAATATTCCTTCTATCGCGTGCCTTTTGCTTTTAGTTAGAACATGATTTAAATCAGCCTTTAGGCTCATTCATTAGACTTGCTCCTGATGATCGTCAATCTGGTAACAGCTTGCATTTGTTTTGATCCAGGATATACCTAGTTCAACCACTGGATGTCAAACTTACATACTGCACCTTTAATGAAAGGGGTCTGGCTGCAGACTCGGTGCCGATGCAATCTGAGCTGCATCCAATGCTTTTTAATGCCCACACCTAACCCTACCCCTAACCCTACCCCTCACAGTGACATTACTAGCTCTATTGAGTGAATTGTGTCTGACACTGCATCTCAGGGCAATGCAATTTCAGCTTGCATCATAAAGGCTGCATCCAGATACTATTGCCTTTAATATAAGTTATATTATAAATTTATATAAGTATTATAATAAGTATTACAATATATATTTTATTCATTAAGAAAATAATTTAATCAGGTACATCACAGGACAGTAACAATTGTACATTCTCATTATTATAGCAATATTTGTTTATAGCATTCATTCATATTTTGGATAAGACTTCAGTTAAGGACCAATTCTCAGTATTAACTAGAGGCTTATTACTCACCAGTTATTAAGATATTAACTATTAATAAGCAGCAAATTAAGAGTTTATTGAGGTAAAAGTTAAGATACTGTAGATAGATAGATAGATAGATAGAGAGAGAGAGAGAGAGAGAGAGAGAGAGAGAGAGAATAATGCATTTAGTAATTATTTCAACTATTTAAATTAACGCACAGTTAAAATGATACCTTTTACATTATTAATGTTACAAGTGCCTTTAAACAGTTTAAAAGACAACATGTGAACAAAGCAAAGTTGAAATAACAATATAATGACATTTATCAATTCAACTACCAGTTGAGCTTGAATCTGCCTGAGTGTGTATGGTAATGTTTGATGTGATATGTTTTTAGTGCGTTCCCCCGAGAACTAAAGGAAGTGTTTGCATCGTGGCGTGTTCGCTGTGCTGAGAGAGGACGAGAAGACATTGCAGATCGACTGATCAGCGGCTCCCTCTTCCTGCGTTTCCTCTGTCCAGCCATCATGTCTCCATCTCTGTTCAACCTCACGCAGGAATATCCCGATGAGCAGACCTCACGAACACTCACACTCATCGCAAAAGTGGTCCAGAACCTCGCAAACTTCTCAAAGTCAGTATACACACCTTCAAAATCTCAGGAACACTCCACTTTTTTTTTTTTTTTTTGGAAATAGGCTCATTTTAAAAAAATCACCTAGTTAAACTGTTAAGATTTACTGTTTTTAATCCATTCAGTTGATCTCCAGGTCTGGCAGGAGCACTTTTATCTTAGCTTAGCATAAATCATTGATTTGGATTAGACTATTAGCATCTCGCTCAAAAATGACGAGTTTAGATCATTTTTACTGTTTAAAGCTTGAATGCTCTGTAGTTACAATTTTGTATTAAGATTGACAGAAAATTAAAAGTTGCTATTTTCTAGGAAGGCTAGGAATTATAGTCTTATTCTGGCATTATTGGCCTAGAAATATGCTCATTGTACAACTTCTCTAGAGTTTAACAGTTGAGTTTTAGCATTTTTTTTATCCATTTAGCAGATCTCCGGGTCCTAACAAAAGCACTTTTACCTTAGCTTAGCATAAATCATTGAATTGGATTAGACCGTTAGCATCTTGTTCAAAAATGGCCAGAGTTTAGCTAATTTTTTACTGTTTAAAGCTTGAATGCTCAGTTACATCTTGTATTAAGATTGACAGAAAATGAAAAGTTGCTTTGGTCGATATAGCTTTATATTTTTCATTCTGGTGTTATTGGCCATATTGGCCTAGAAATAGCAACCTTTAATTTTCTATCAATCTTAGTACACAGTGTAACTACAGAGGTGTCAAGCTTTAAAAAGGAAAATTATCAAAAACACTTAGGTCATTTTTGTGAAAGATGATAATGGTCTAATCTGATTCAATGATTTATTCTCTAAAAGTGCTCCTACAAACCTGGACTTTGGCTGAATGTATTCAAAAATGCTAAAACTTAACTGTTTACAAGAGACTTGTAAAATGAGCTTATTTCCAAAAAACAGTGGAGTGTTCCTTCAACTTCATTGTCATGTTATAATTTGTACTGTATCTTGCCTATTTACTCACCATTTACTCACTTTTAAGAGTGCTTTTAAACCTTTAACATTTGCTCTTTTCTGTTTGAGTCTGTCTTCTGTTGAACACATAGTAAGATACTGTATACTAAAGAATATTGTCAGCCATTAACCTCCATAGTATTTTTTAGTTGTTTTGCTTCTTATTATGGAAGTAAATGGCTTTTTCCAGCATTCTTCAAATTACCTTGTTTTGTGTTCAGTAGAAGAAAGAAACTCAAACAGGTTTGGAACAAGTGGAGGAAGAATATTTTGGGTGAACTGTCTCTTTAAATGGTATTCATCCAGACCACAGAAAAAATGATTTATTGGATTAACAACATTTATTAAAGGGGTGGTCCACTACAATATCATATTTGAAACTTTAGTTGATGTGTAATGGCTCGTTTCCACTGACTGGTACAGTACGGTACGGTACGGGTCACCTTTATCAGGCTTGCATTTCCACTGCTAAAAGGGTACAAATGGTACTCTTTTGGTGGGCGTGGTGTACGACAGAAAGTTGCAGTCAACGTAATTTTCACTCGAGAAAATGTCTAAAGTAAAGCTGTACGGGTCGCTCACATATCATATGAGAAGCACTTCTCACAAAACAGATGCTTTATACACATAAATACTTTTGTATAAATGTTTATTACTAACTTTTCAATGAACATGAGTTGATTATAACTGCAGATCAATGACAGTGCGAAATAGCCTACTGTAACGTCTGCAATTATATAAAATAAATAAATAAATGCAACATATATGAACACATACAGACCCTTACAGTCTCCGATGTTACCACTTACAGAAAAACTACACACAGCATATATTTAGTCCTTATTTAGGTTCAAAACAGCAGGAAATAGAGCCCAGTCAGTGCAGACCTCTCATGATTAAATGTCTCTGTAATCTTCAGCAGCACATGTAGCCTCTTGTTAGAAAGTAATTACATCATTTCGAGTTCATAATTGTCCAAAAGGTGATGATAATAGTTAAACATGGCAGTTTGTTCACGTTTGCTGAAAAAATTATGTGCTTCTTTTTTTCCGGCTTCTCCTTTTGTTTTTTCGCGCATCACTCTCACGTTTGTCAGTTTCTGACAGGATCAGGTTTCAAAAGCACATCATTAATCAAGTGCACATTATTATTATCAGCTCAGGAAGTTTGTTATTTTAAATATAGACGCGCAATCAAAAAAGCTAAACCGCTCGCGCTTCAGACTAGCTCGTAAAAAACTACAGAGCACAGGGTAAAATCTGCTCTTCTTTTTGGCTTTGTGGCTGTTCATCAAGATGACAAAAAGGTTCGTTTGAGCCCAGATTGAACAAGGCTTGTTATTATATGTTATTATATGAATATATAGTCTCTCGGCTGTGTATGAAAACATGGTGGCTCCTTTGTTTTCATTCTGGCTTGTTGCGTGAGCTCGTGACGTATCTCTGTAAACCAATAGCGTTCAGCTGCGCGTCTAGCTCTGCCTTTGGGACCCTTTTGGTACACTTTTTCGTGTTTGGTACCCTTTCGAAAGGGTGCCGTAAAAGTGGTATGGTACGGTTCGGTTCGGTATGCCTTTTGACAGTGGAAACAACCATAAAAGCGTACCGACCCGTACCGTACCAGTCAGTGGAAACGAGCCATGTGCTGTGTGAACATAAACAACAAAGTTCAATGCAAAGGGAGACATTGGCTTTCACAGAATTAGCTTAGCAAAGCCTACAGCGAACAAAGTTTGGGGACTACAAAAAAATACATCTGGGCTAGTGAGATCACAAAAGCTTCAGGTTACGCACATTCACCACGCACACATACCCTGCGCAGTGAAGGGGGGTGGCCAAAGGCTTTGTAATGTTATAGCAGAGAAAGCTAAAATGCCATTCAAACACTGCTATTCCACAGAGCGTGTTCTGTTTCGGTATTTGGGCTTCCAAAGGACACGACACAAAGAGAGAAGTGCTTACAGTTTAATTTTAATTATGTTCTAAAGTATTATAAAAAAGATATATAGCTAGCATTTAACAAAGGAGAACTTCCAGCACTGAACTGGGAGAGATTCTGGATTCAGATAAAACTCCTCCAACCAACAAAACTGTGGATTGTAAGCCACAACCTATAAGTGTTTTATTTGTTAAAATTTATCAACTACAGGCACAGTTTCTAGCATTAATGGTATGTTGTAGTGAGGACGTAAACAAGGATGTAAACAACGGGACCGGCGCCGCTAAAAATTTAGCTACAAATTCATAATTATCAATCAAACCACTGTAAACACCCAGAATCTTTACTAGCGCTGCAGTGTCTCTCTATGCGGCCAGTTTCCTTCGTTCTACATCTCAAATAACAAACTCGCAAAAGATATGGATCGTTTCATATTACTTACACATGCTTATTCTGAATGTATGTGAAAGACACTTGTCAGATGTTATTTTAGAGAGCAGGCATGAGGTTCAGCTGTGTGCTCTTCATTTTTTCTGTCTGATTCAGCCAGCTAACACTGCTATCAGCTGCTCTGACTGACTTTACACAGCACAAAAGCGCGCACTTGTAGGAGTGTTACGTGGAGGCGATCCACGAATCACAGCATATTATGTTAGCTGACCAATCAGAGCCTCTTGAGGGCGGGCCATTGGGAGGGACTAGGAAATATGACAGTCGTTTTCATATTAGCTAAGTAGCTGTATATAACAAAGTAAAATATGTGAACAAATATACCATGATTTTCTACAAGTGAAAAGCATACATTGCTTTGCATCATATAAACACAACCAATCCTTAAATACTCTGGACCACCCCTTTAAGGTATGGTTGATTTATATATAAACAATTTATTTGGGCTAAATTTAAACAAACAAGTTAAGTTGAACATTTAATTTTGTTTTATTTGTTTGTTTGTTTAAATTCAGCCCATTTCAGCCCATTTCAATAGTTTACAACAACTTTGCACAACTATTTTTTTTAGTGTACACTTTTAAACCTAGGACTGTCCTCTTAAAAATAAAATATGTGTCTTTGCTTATGAAGACCTCTTTAACACTTACATTTTATTGGTTAAATTATGACTTCTCGCCCATCATTCCAGATCTTTACCCATTAAGCTGTAAGAAACTGTGCAGCAGTCAACATTATTATCATTCATCATCTTTGTGGTAACAATCGCCGCTCTGTCCTCTTGTCCTGCAGGTTCGGCAGTAAGGAGGAGTACATGTGCTTCATGAATGAGTTTCTGGAGATGGAGTGGGGCTCCATGCAGCAGTTTCTCTATGAGATCTCCAATCTGGACAGTGTAAGCAATGCTGGGGCCTTTGAGGGCTACATTGACCTGGGCCGCGAGCTCTCCATCCTGCACAGTCTGCTTTGGGAGGTCATGGCTCAGCTGAGCAAGGTACATGAAGATTTATTATCCACACCATGGCTTATCAATGTGGGCGAATCATTTTATATATCCATCATTTCTGTGTTGTGCACATTTAGTATTATTTGATATTAAATTGTGCAATCTCAGTTTTATCATTATATATTCAAATGGCCTTTTTGCTTTTTTTTGTATTTTTATTGTGCTTTATTTAATTTAATTGATGTTTTTTTTATTTTATAGTATATTTTATTGTTTTATTTTATTATATTGTCTTTTATTTAATTAAATGTTATTCATTTATTTATGTTAATTTATTTTTAATTATTAAAATGAATAAATTTTATTATAATGCATTTTATTTTATTTTATTGTTTTGTTTATTATAATGTCTTAATAAAATATATTTTATTGTTTTTTTAATGTATCATTTTTAATGCATTTTGTTTTATTGTTTTATTTTATTGTGTTGTCTTTTTTATTTTATTTTATTTAATTTGTTTTTTATTGTTAGTTATTTTTAAATGTATAAAATTTTATTTTAATGCATTTTATTTTATTTTTTATTATATTGCCTTTTATTTAATTACATTTTATTTATGTTATTTTATTTGTTTTATTTTTAAAACAAATAATTTATATTTTAATGCATTTTCTTTTCTTTTATTGTTTTATTCTATTATATTGTCTTTTATTTAATAAATTTTTTATTTGTTATTTTATTGTTTTTTTATTTATAAAATTTAATTTGAATGCTTTTTGTTTTTTGGTTTTATTTTAGTTTAATTTTGTTTTTAATTACATTTTATTGTTGTTTTATTTAGTTGTTGTTTTTATTTTAAAATTTTATTTGAATGCATTTTATTATTGTTTTATTTTATTATATTGTCTTTTATTAAATTACATTTTATTTATGTTATTTATTTAATTGTTTTTATTTTAAAATGTATAAAATTTTATTTTAATGCATTTTATTTTCTATGTAATTTTTTTTTTCATTTTATTGTAATATGTTTTATTATATTTTATTTTGGTGCTTTTGTCTTATTTTTTTGTATTTATTTATTTTATTTTATTTTACTGATTTGTGAAATGTAATTATAAAAACTGCAATTAGTGTTTAACTTAAAATGCCATAAAACATGTAAAAAATGATTTATAAACTGTATAATTTTAGTGGCTTTTGCTTTACTATAGTCTCATTTAACTATTTAACCAGACATATTTGAAAGATGAAATACTGCAAAACCTTTAAAGACAGATAAACATTAATGAACTTTATTGTCATGTAAATGTAGTATTCACATAAGAACCCCTGATCTATATGTGATGACAGTGATTGTTTTCTTACATTTGACCTCAGTCATCAATTAGGTCTTGGTTTATTGTGTCAAAGGATGCCATCATCAAACTTGGACCATTGCCCCGCCTCCTCAACGACATCAGCATGGCCCTCCGCAATCCTCACCTGCAGAGGCAGCCCAGTCATCAGACAGACAGACAGCCTGCAGAGAGACAGACGGACCGACTGCTGTCCCGACCCAGCTTCAACAGAGGTGTCTCATCTGAGTTCCAGAATCTCATGATGAGAGACCTCAACAGGTAACACAACTTCACATACACTTAATACACAAATACACTTCATTAAACATGTACAGTACACATAGACATCACATATGTGCTATATAACTGCAGGTTAATATTGTTTATGTATAATAACTTTTAACTGGTAAAAACTATTATTTACTAGTTAATAAGTAATAGATATTAGTAACTACTGAAGTAATGGTAACTAAAAACTTTTTATATTGAATTTAATTGAAATGCAATAATCGGCACCTGCTTTGAAACAATGATTATTGTGAAAATTGCTATAGACCATTTTGAGAGATGTAACCAAAAACAATGGTCCCAAAATATTTCCTGTTTTACATTTTAAATTTCTATAGCTTTTGAAAATCTAAAAAGAGCCACATATTAACAAATAATGTTATGATAGCTGTTTTAACATGAAGTTATGATTGAATTGCCTCTTGTTACAGTTATGAAATATTGATAACCAGCGGGACATGTTCATGGGCCAATGACATGACCACATTGAAATAGTCTATTCACCTTATTCTCTGCTACGAGCGGGCGCAGCCATTTAAATCATTTTGGCTGGATACTTCCGGTCTCATTTACTTCCATTCATTTTTAGAGGTTAAAAACAGCCCGTTATGCTCCATGATGTTGCAAACTGATGTTTTCTTATTATATTATTCTATTTTGTCTGTATAATCATGCAAACACTTGTTTGTAGAGCGTTTTCAGCCGTTTATTATTCCTAGTCATTTCTACCATAGGCAACTGAATCGGAAGTTCTAATACAATTGCAAAAACGAGCGCACTTCCGCATTAAAGAATAAGGTCAATACTAGGGATGTCCAAACTCGGTCCTGGAGGGCTGGTGTCCTGGAGAGTTTAGCTCCAACCCCAATCAAACACACCTGAACCAGCTAATCAAGCTCTAACTAGATATACTAGAAGCTCCTGGCAGGTGCGTTGAAGCAAGTTGGAGATAAACTCTCCAGGACCAAGTTTGGACACCCCTGGTCAAATAAACTAGAATTGAATTAAACTTCAGCTGTGTGTGTGTGTGTGTGTGTGTGTGTGTGTGTGTGTGTGTGTGTGT
>CAIGQZ010033112.1:30251406-30267827 GCA_903798205.1 Danio tinwini
GTGGAATGAATGTGCAATATGTGCTAACATTAAAAATGTATGTTTTGTTTTTGTAATGTTATCATTTGCGGACACTATTTTTCTAATTTATTATAGTTTTAGCACAGCAACTGATATGCAAGACAATTAGGAAACAATGGTGACTATGAATAGTATCAGAACCTCTTAAATTATTTTAACAATTATATATTTTTCTCACTATAAAGTCCACATCTAAGGCACACATGGAAACTATTTAACAAAACAATTTGTGTTCGAATATGTGTTTACAGATTATATTTTACTTTTTAATTTATTTAAATTTATTTGTTTTCATTATTATTATTTTGTCTTCTGAGGCTTATTTTAAGTCAATCTTAAAATGACTAGTAATATAGTAACATCGCCAATATTAAAATGAATATCTTTTCACATAAGGCACATTACTGTATTTTAATTCTTATTTCTAAAAGGTTCCATTAATAACTATAACTAAAACAAATAACTGAAACTAAATAAACATTTATTTATTATTTATTTATTTTTGTTGTATAATTTAAAGTACTAAATAAATCAAAATTGATTAGTGAAACAAATGTATATTCATTTACTCATTGATACAAATCGCTAACATTTTTATAAAAACTTCTATTTTTGTACAATATTATGTTTATTTTCTGACCTAAGACGAACCTAATAAAGGGAAAAAGTTATAATAAAAGAAGTACTGATACTAACCACACATGGGAATTAAAATCCATATTGAAATATCAAAACTACACTGTAAAAAAATGCAGGGTTCCACACAATTCATTCATGTTGTCCCAACACTAATTGATTAAGTTAACTTAACACTTTTAACAAATTTATGTGGATTGAACATAAAAAACTTAAATTGTCCCAATGAAATGTCAAGAATTGTGTTGTTTCAGTTTATTTTAAATAAGTAGTTTGAACAAGTAAAAAATATTTTTGAGTGTATCACAGTGCATAAATTATACTAAAATAACACTATATGAAGTTTTAATTAATTTATATATAACATTCATTTATCACTTCATTTTGATACAAATGACAAAATGACCAGTTACTAAAACATCGCAAAAATATTAATAAAAACTGGGGAAAAATATTTTGAAATATAAAAACTAAAACAGCACATCAATTATAATAAAACAAATAACACTATATGAAATCGTTATTAATTTAATATATAATATTCATAAATGAATTTTATTTTGTTACCAATAACAAAAAGACCAGTTACTAAAACTGGAAAATAAAGAAAACTATTATGAAAATAAAAACAGAAAATAAAAAACATCTATTTACAAATATAAAAACTGTAACAGTACATAAATGATAGTAAAATAAAACTATATGAAGTTTTAATTAATATAATATGTAATATTCATTTACTCATTTTATTTTGTTATAAATCACAAAAAGACCAGTTACTAAAACTATCGCTAAAATAAAAATAAAGCTAGAAAAAATCTATTTCCAAGTATAAAAACTAAAATAGTACATAACTGATGCTAAAACAACACTGTATGACATCTTAATTAAAATGTTATATAAATAATACTGATAATACTTAATTAATCAAATTGTAATCAAGAATATTCAAAATATCACCATGTGGCTTGTAAGTTTTTGGAACAGAGCTTAAGAGAATGGAATATTCCTTCTGTATACAAATGACAAAAAGACCAGTTACTAAAACCCCTGCTAAAATGAAAATAAAAACAGAAAATAGAAAACTATAACAGTGCATAAATGGTACTAAGACGACACTATAAGAAATCCTAATTAATTAATTAATTAATGCAACATTAATTTACTCCTTTCATTCCACAAATCACAAAAAGACCAGTCACTAAAACTACTGCTAAAATGAAAATCAAAACATAAAATAGAACTGTATACATAAATTATACTAGAATTACACTATACAAAAAAATTGTTACATAAATAATACTGATATCAACGGATCAAATTTGAACCAACAGACAATCAAAAATATTAAAAATATCGCCGTGTGGCTTGCTAGGTTTTAGACTAGAGCTTAAGTGAATGGAATATTCCTTCTTTGTACAGTGAAATGGATTTTTATATATCTCCCACAGTTCAGTGGAGATCACTCGTCTGCCCTCTCCAACCTCCGCCATGTCCAGCGGTGGAGCTCCTCCGTCCCGCGCAGGAATGGCTGGGTTTGCGGACCGCGACCATCCTCACCGAGCCTCGTCTAAAGATGTTTTCTATGGTCCCCGTCCCCCTCTGGCCCGCTCCAGTCCAGCGTACTGTACTAGCAGTTCAGATATTACTGATCCAGACCCAAAGGTAAGTCCTTCTGCTGAAAAAAAAACAGCCCATGTCGTTTAGATTTCTCATAGAAATTGTCACTTGAATAACAGCTCGCTCCCTAGCACACGTTTCACCAGCTTTTCTGAGGGTTCGCTTTGTTCCTGTGGAGAAGGAAGCGCCACTGACCTGCTTTACTGCATGGAAAGAGGCTGCAGGATGATGTGGGTGCTGTCAGTACATACCACTGAGATTCCTTACATTAGTCTTGCATCACCATTTTGGATTCAGGGTCCTGGCATATAATTCACCCTAAAAGTTAAACTTCTGTGATTATCATTTATGTGCAGTGTTCATAGTGGTTAGTGCTGTCAAAGAAGCGCTGTACACTGAAAAAAGAGAAGATATGACAATAATAACAATATTATTACACTTTTTATATTATTATAACAAATAGCAAATGTTACTTATGTTAAGTTAATCAGGTTTCAACTTTTTTTAAATACAAAGTTGAACTTAATAGGTTTAGTCAGTTACTTTTTATTCAACTAAAACATTTTAGGCAGCAATGATTATTTTCGCTGTGTAGTCACTATATTGCAAGTCTTCTAAAACCTTTTTAAAATAAATGTACCCCCAGTTTCACAAACAAGGTTTAAGGGTAGTCAAGATTAAATTGCATGTTTGAGCTGTCTCAACTCAAAATAACCTGCAGTGTCTTAAAATTCATTAGTGTCATTTTTTTCTCCAGGTGCACACCAGTAATATATTTTTCTAAGGCCATTTTTATAAATGTGGCTTAAATAGCCTAATTTAACAAAGGCCTAGTCCTGGCTTAATCTAAACCCTGTTTGTGAAACTGGGCCAAAGAGTTTTATTATGTGAATATTTGCTAAAAGAAACTAGCTAAAATCAGGCTTTTTGTGTTATAATTTTGATATTTCTAGGCCAATTCAGCTGTACTTTGGCCTCGAAATATAAATGTCAGAATAGATAATGATGCTAGATTTTAATATTATAATATTGCAAATAATATTATATATTTACAATGATACAAGATAAAGAAATAATCTAATAAAAATGTATTATTAATGTCTGATATAAATGAATTATTTTTTATTATATATATATATATATATATATATATATATATACACACACATTCAACAATGTAGCAATGTCACACTGGTAAGTCATATGAGGTACTTTAAAGGTGCAGTATGTAAGTTTGACACCCAGTGCTTAAACTAGGTATTGCACTCCTGGATCAAAACAAACGCAAGTGCAGGTTGCCAGATTGAGTACAGGAGCGAGTGATTTAAACCGTGTTCTAAATAAAAGCAACGGCACCCGATAGAAGCAATATTTTCCATATTAAAAGGAGTTTTGTTGATTGATATATTCTAATATTGATATATTAGAAACGGCTTCAATTTCTCACAGGTGAACAACAAAAAACTGACAATGATCTCTTTAGGTACACCTCATGTGCTTTATTCAGTGTTAATAGTAATAATGTGAGTTTGAATGCCATTTTACGTGACATTTATTGCCTTATTACTGAAAGCAGCAGCAGATAGTTCACCTCAGATCTTGAAAATAAAATAAACATTTTGAAATTGAACTTTGAAACTAAACACATATGAGTGATTCAGCATCTACATTCAATAATGTTAAAGAGAGTTAATATGAATTAATCAGATTATAAACCATATCATTTTGTGAGTGAGTGCATATTCTTTGCTTCTGAATGGCTGTATTTAAATTTCTGTTGTGCTTCGTCTGGTGCAAACAGCCCAATTGCTTATCACTGCATATCTCGTCACGAAGCATCTTGTTAGGACACAGGATCACAATGTAACCTGCTCACCTAATGTTTACGTTCGTTGTATTTATAATATTTTCTATTTAATAACCTTATGTGGAACTCTGAATCTGTGTCTCATTTCGGAGGCTGCTACTGTCCACTGGAGGTCGCATTTTAGTCACAGATGCATGCTTTGAGAGCCTTTCTGAATGAATGAATGAAATATGCGGTTTTCCACCAAGGCAGCATTGTTTTTCAGATAAACTGGTATGTTTACTTAGCATTTTTCTTAAATATCTGCAAACATATTATGGTATTTGTATGCTTTAGAAGAGTCAAAAACTTACATACAGCACCTTTAATAGTGTTTTTGTCCCTTCAGAATGTAAAAAGCTGTTGCTAATTATACATTAAGGTTTTTACATATATTTAAATTGCATTACAACAATTAAATAAAAAAATTCACATTAATACAAGGAAAAAAGTCGTCATGGTGGTGCAGTGGGTAGCACGATCGCCTCACAGCAAGAAGGTTGCTGATTTGAGCCTCGGCTGGATCAGTTGGCATTTCTGTGTGGAGTTTACATATTCTCCCCGTGTTCGCGTAGGTTTCCTCTGGGTGCTCCGGTTTCCCCCACAAGTCCAAAGACATGTGGTATAGGTGAATTGGGTAAGCTAAAATTGTCCGTAGTGAGTATGTGTGTAAATGAGTGTGTATGGATGTTTCCCATTGATGAGTTGCAGCTGGAAGGGCATCTGCTGCGTAAAACATATGCTGGATTAGTTGGCGGTTCATTCCGCTGTGGCGACCCCAGATTAATAAAGAGACTAAGCCGAAAAGAAAATGAATGAATGAATGACAAGGAATAAATGTTCTTTAAAATAATTTCTCACTTATACATTTTATTGTTCTATACAGAATGCAACTTGAAATATGAATATCTGGTCGACTCTATAGGCCAGGGGTGCACAAACTGGGTTCTGGAGGGCCAGTGTCCTGCATAGTTTAGCTCCAACCTTCTTCAACACACCAGCACACTAGAAAGAGCTTAATTAGCTGGTTCAGGTGTGTTTAACTGGGGTTAAAACTAAAATATGCAAGACATCGGCCCTCCAGGACCAAGTTTGGCCACCCCTGCCATAGACAGTGCATAATCAGTATAAAAATTTAAAACTTAATCAGTAAGTAAACCCATTTTTTTCAGCTATGTTTTTATTGATTTGAATTATATTACAAACCTAGTGAACAGTACAGGATATTAACTTATATCATATTTCAGAATGTACTTTCCCACGCCAACATTTATTAAACAAAAATAACATTTAAAATAAGTTATAAAATCAAATACAGTACTGTACAAAAAATAAAAGTAAATAAAAAGAATAAATAAATACATTGAAATTGACAGATGAGAGTGAGTAAACACATTTAGTATTACTGTGAGTAAATAATGACAGAAATTTCTTTTCTGGGTGAATTATTCCCTTTAACCTTCACGTTACACATACACATCCTCCCCCAACTCCTGCGCACGGCAGGTATCTGCAGCGTTCTCGGCCATAGGTTGTAGGGTGTTAATGAAAATGTTTCTATGATGGACCTCCAGGACTCCAGAATGAACAGCGTCTCTAACCTGCAGTCTATGGGGGACATGCTCAACTCTTCCCAGGCCTCGATTGCCGGCCTCGGCAGCTACGGTGGACTCGCAGGCTTGGGTGGAGGTCTCGGAGGTCAGCTGCGGGCCGGAGGGCGTATGTCAGCCGGATCCGGCGGTTCCAGTATGTCCGGGGGTCTGAGATTGAGCCAGCTGAGCCAGATGGGAGCAACTACCGACTCCCTGTCCCAGCAGCAGCAGCAGCAGGCCGCCGCCCTCCGCTTCCCCCTGTCTTTCCAGAACCCACTGTTCCACCTCGCTGCTGACGGACCGCAGCTTCACCACCAGCACAGTCGAGCTCAGCCTCCTCCTCCACTCCTGCTGGCCCCAGAGCCAGACGGTTCTCACCCTACTTATATCCCACAGTTTGCACATGGTGGTTTCTCCCGAAGCGAGGACCTCTCCACCCTCAGACCCGGCCCTCATCTGGGCCAGCCAAGCATTATTCATTCTCACAGCTACAGCGACGACTACAGCCGCCATAACCAGAGCGACTATGGGCGACGCCAGATCTCCATGCACATGCAGGTATTTGCTTGTTTTAAATTGCTTTGACTTAAGGCAAGGGTGTCAAATTTAGTTCCTGGAGGGCCGCTGCCCTGCACAGTGTAGTTCCAACCTTGCTTCAACACACTCACCTGTAGGTTTCAAACAAGCTTTATGCTTATGATACAGGGGCAACTTTTTGAGCAATGTTGTTGGGCAACTTTGGGAAATGATGCCATAAATAGGCAACCGGGTGAGACACAGGGTAACTAATTTGCCTGGCAACATTGCCCAAAAGTTATCATCAGCATAAAGGCTTCAATTAGATTGATCAGGTGTGTTTAATTAGGGTTACTAACTGTGCAGAGCTGTGCCCCCCCTGGAACTGAGTTTGACACCTGGGACTTAAGGTGTGGTCCCATTTACTGCAGCCTTTAACATCAGTCACTTGTTCACCTCTTGAGGGCAAAGAAATGAGGTTTACCCACACAGCTCCTACTACTCCATTACACCCACCCCCATAAACCTCACTCCATTCTGGGTCACAGCTCCAGTAAACTAGTGTTTCAGGCATGCGAGTCAAGTGAACTAACTAGGTGCTTAAAAAAAACTGTTTGTAGCATCAATTGCTAGTTCACCTATTGACACAAGAAATGTCAGATTTACTACTAGTCCATTACATGCATCCCACTAAACTTTAGCCACATCCAGATGACAGCACTAAACATTAGTACTGGTTATGGAGGTGCACTAACAAGTACACTAGAGACTGCTTGTATCAGTCTCGATAGAGGCTTGCATCGGGAGACATTATCGTAATTCCTAGAACTATTGGCGGAAGTAGACACTATTTGGCTACAAGAACTAGGAATGCCTTTTGGGGAAACTTAATTAGCTCATACTTTGGTGTAGGGTCTAATCAAGCTGCAGTGAACTAGTGTTTTCACATGGGAGTCAAGTGAACTAACAAAGTGCTACAGTAAAAAACCCAATCTTTAGCATCAAGTGATAGTTCACCTCTTGGCACAAGAAATGTCAGGTTTACTACTAGTCCATTACATGCTTCCCCCTAAACTTTAGCCACATCCAGATGACAACAGTAAATCTAAGTACTGATTATGCAGGTGCACTAGTTCCTATTGGCTGATTAGACCTTACAGCACTACAAAGCAAAAAGGATCTACTACTGTAGGGTCTAATCAGAAAATAGGAACTACCACTGTAGCATATAGGGACTACTAGTATAGAGTGTAATCAGCAAATAGGAAGTCGAACCTAATACTGTTAGTTTCCCATTTTGCTGTGTAAGGGTGTAGGATTAATCCTATCTGCTGATCCCATCTCCTATCTAGGGGTCTCTAGGGTCTTCCTATTTGCTGATACACCAAAATTATGAGCTAATTATGTTCCCCCAAAATGCATTTCTAGGTCTTGTGGTGCGAACACACCAAAAAGTGGCTACCTCAGCCAATAGTTCTAGGAATTGTTCCTCTGATGTAAGCCTCTATCAAGACCAGCAAACCTTAGTGTCCTTGTTGGTACTTGTTAACTACTCCTACACTTAGAGTTCCTTTATGCTTGTTAGACCCTACACTGGTAAATAGGAGCTACCATTGCAGGGTCTAACCAGCAAATAGTGACTTTTTGAAATTTCTGATTAGATCCTGTACTGATATTTCCTATTTGCTGGTTAGACCCTAGTGGAATAGGCACTCGCATACCATTGCAATCTCTGTTATCATGATATATAAGGAAAACCTAGCTCCAATCACGGCACCCTCCATCCTCCAGTGGTCAGTTTTATTGAATGCCACATTTGACGATAGTTTTGCTGACTTCCCTATATAACTAACTGGTGTGAAAGACCCTAATGTGACTATTGAGGCCAGGGTAGTGGTGTTCACTCACGCAGCTCTTTCTAGCTGGTCTCCATTACATTTACCCCTCAATCCTCACTCCCATTCGAGTCATGGCACTAGTGTAACCCCTCTGGTTTAACTCAGATCTCAGCATGGAAAACAAGAATTAGTTCACTCAAAAGTGAAAACTCTCATGTCTCAAAACCCTCATATCATTCCAATCCCATAAGACCTTCGTTCATTTTCAGAACACAAATTTTAGATGAAACGTGGGAGCTCCCTCATCCTTTATAGACAGCAACCTTCCAGAAAGTTTCCAGGAAAGCAATCAAAAGCAATGTCAAAACCAGTCCATGTGACTCTGGTGGTTTAACTGTAATCAACCAAAGCCCTGTGAATACTTTTGTGTGTAAAAAAAACTGTGAAAACTTTTTCGCCCATGTATTTTGTTTCAGATCAGGGTGCATGTTTACAGACAATACAAACCTTGCATTTTGTGCCGCTGACTCTAATTGCAATACATTGTATGGCCTGTAGTAAATGCACATCCTTATGACCTGACACTGGAGAGCAATTATAGGCAAACACAGTTGTATTTACAGTTTTTTGGAGCGTCATGTTATAAATACCTCGGGGAGGACCCACCAAAATAACAAACAAAAAGCACACTCTACCTAAACACCCACAATAAACCTACCTGCACCCTACAAAGAAAACAAAAATGAAAATACAATACTTAGTCTAACTTCCTACCTATTTATAAAAACAAGAGAAAATATGTACAATAAAGAAAAAGTGTGTAATCCAACCCCTACTGCTTCAAATATAGAAGCAGTAGGAGAGAGAAAGCACGCCCACACAGACTTGCGAACGCAACACTTTTAAACCACTGGGCGGTTTTGACCATTTGACCATTGTTTTTGGTTCCATTTTTGGACATGGAATGTCTATGGTGTGTATAGAGGGTCAGAGAGCTCTCAGATTTCATCTAAAATGTTTCATTTGTGTTCTGAAGATAAACAAAGGTCTTACGTGATTTACGTGAGTAATTACAAACAGAAATTTCTATCTTGGGTGAACCAACTCTTTGATAAGAACACTAAAGACCACATCTTCTAGCATAAGATGCTAGTGCACGTCTTGAAAGGGGATTTATCCCTTGACATCTCCTAGTAGCAAATCTCTTTTCCATTCACATGAGGATGATTAAGTTCATAGCATAGATTTTGCTTATGTTCACGTTGGTCATGCGAATTCACTGCTTTGAGCAACAGAAAAGCTGGTTGGTTTGAAAGTGTGTTCTGTGTGAGCTGTTCTTTATACAACACTATTGACTATGAACCATGGGCATTTTTGCACTCAAAATATTGCTGTAATTTCACTAATGTGATTGCACTATCTATGTAGAAACATATGGTAGCATCATAATAAAAAAGCCACAAAGTAGCTCTTGAAGAACTTTATACTGTATATAATAAAATGTGAAATAGGACCCTCTAATGCCTTGTGGTCTCATCGAAGTTGGCATTAGAGTGGATTTTGGTCAAATGAGAATGGATAGTTCACTCAAAAAATGAAATGCTGCCATAATTTACTCAACTTGTTCCAAATCTGTTTGAGTTTCATTATTCTTTTGAACACAAATGAAGATTGAAAATACTGGAAAACGGTAACCATTGACTTCCATAGTATTTGTTTTTTATACTATGAATGTCAATGGTTTCCAATATTCTTCATTATATTTTCTGTTGTGTTCAACAACTCATAAAACTTTGGAACCACATGAGATTAAATAAATGATGAGTAAATTTGTATTTGTGGGTGAACTATTCCTTTAAATAAGGTTTTGTGGTAGTTATTTTGCATTTTAATGCTAAATTCAGGTTGGCCTACAAACATATGCATCATTCATATTGTAATTTGAATTGTGACAATAGTCCTGGTACTGTTTTACAGTAAGGTTTCATTGTATGCTTGGTTTTCTTTTCAAGCCAATACCGAATGCTGACAAATGAGCCAAGCTGATTTATGTATGAGTGTCAGAAATGGTGGATGTTATTTAAGCATGTGTCTCGTGACTAGGAGCAGCAGCAGATGGCAGGCATGGCATCGCAGACTGGCACATCTCATTCATCCCTTGCCACGCCTCCTTCCACCGTTCAGCCTGTTCGTCAAAGCTCCATGGCTCCTCCCACGCAGCGCATGAAATCACAACCCTCACATCAGCTTTCTGTGAGCTCTGCCGCTGGTGCCCCTGCGTCCAAAACCAGGCCGCAGAGCGGAAACCTGCTCCAGTCCCCGGAGTCTGGCTTCGGGGGCCGGCAGCAGGGCCCTCGGCAGCAGCTGTCTGTCAAAGACAGCACCCCGCCCGGCCTGCCACATCAGCAGAGCTCCACCAGGGAGAGTCAGGGATCCCAGGGCTCTCAGGGTGGAACGCCGCAGTCCACGCAGCAGTCCAAATCACATCAGGAACGGCAGCAGGTCCAGCAACAGCATCTGCTCAAGCCTACCATGAGCAAACAGGTGTTCGAATCATAAACCACTCCTACTGTCTTGTGCTGGGTGATTCATCAAAATGAAAATGAATGTCATGCGCATCTTGTCAGGGAAGCACCGTTGTGTGATCAATAGTAAATCTCTTCTAAGGGCTAAAGGGCACTCTTGCAAAAAGGTCAAACACCCATGCTGAAACCCACACATCATGATTTTGCCAAGTACGATGTGATCCTGGATTAACAACTATGTTGATCCTGGAATATCATTTTTGTTGGAAAATGTAGTCCATACCTATCCCTACACTGTAAAAAATGCAGGGTTCCGCACAATTCATTCATGTTGTCCCAACACAAACTGATTAAGTTAACTTAACACTTTTAACAAATTTATGTGGATTAAAGATAAAAAAATTAAGTTTTCCAAATGAAATCTCAAGAATTGTGTTAATTTAGCTTATATTAAATAAGTTTGAATACAAGTAATAGTTTGAACAAGCCAAACAAATATTTTTTGGAGTGTACTCCTAAACCCAACTATAACTGTAAATTATTCCCAAAATCAGAGGGGAATAATAGTTGGATAACAATCATGTAGAAGTGCATCAACCTAACCGTAAGCCTAAACTTAACATAAACTGTAAGCGTATCCTTTAATTCTGATTGGCTGTTGTTCCAGGATCAACATAGATGTTAATTCAGGAACATGTGCTACTTGGTGAAATCAGGTTGGTGGATGAATTCCAGGACATTTCATTATAATCCTTGGCTGTGTACTACTCGAGTATGTACTACATTTGAATGTGAATTTACTACATTACCATTATAAAAGTATGTTTTATACAGTATGAATGTGAGTAGTATGAATGGAGCTCAAACATAATACATCCGCTATTTGTCAGTATCTCGTGACCTACCCACGTCAGTTGCGTCAATTCACTCACATGAATTCTCTCACGGCTATATCCATTGGATGCACTCTTCAGAATCTCGCCAGAAGTAGTAGGTCATCCAGGTACTTCTCGCATACTGTTTTTCAAATACTATGAATTTGGACAAACTACTCGGCTCGCATATTGTTTTTAAAGTACTGTATAGTATGAAGGTATGCGATTTAGAGTTCAACCTGAAGGAGTACTCTAAGAGCATGGATGAGTCCCGTCTGGACAGGGTGGGTTTCTCTATTACTCAACCAGCCATACTAGCTTTGTGTAATGGGTTTATTACATTTAAACTAATACTAGTATACTTCAGTAGACTTTTTGTAGGGGGAAATAGGCTCATTTTATATTATTTTTAAGTCACAACAGTTGTGTTTACCATTATTTACTTCATTCAGCCGATCCCCAGGTCTGGCGGGAGCATTTAGAGCTTAGCTTAGCATAAATCATTGAATCAGATTAGACCATTAGCATCTCGCTTATAACTGGAAAAAAAGAGTTGGGATAAATTTTTGAATTTAAAGCTTCGCTCTTATATGTCTAGGAACTATACTGTCAGACACAACCCCTGTTTCCTTATGAACAGAAGATTTAACTGCTCTCATTGATTCAGCATGAGTAATAAACACATGACTATTGAATCATCCAGCCCGATCTCACTAGGAAACGTAACTATTTTACATATTTTCAGAAAAGTGGCTCATTTTATTCGTATTTTTATGACTTTTTAAAAAGAGACGTGTCCGAAACCTCACACCTAATGCTGCCTTTCATTGGGGGTTGAGCAAACTGAACTAAAATGTACAAATGAGAAGACAAATGAATACGAATTAACCACTAAATTATTACTATTGCAGTGAGGTTGCATTGAATCATCTCAGAAGGATTTATTTCAAACACTCCAATGACGTTATGAAGTGAGTTTGGAGTAAAAACCTGTAGATATATGTGACATTCTCAAAGGCAACATTTACTGGACATTGAGAAGCGACTCAAACGACAAAAAAAGAATGACTATCTCAATGTAATTCATTGTTTCCTCTAGGATTTTTTCCAGTTGCCTTGAACCGGGCCAAAGCACGCCTGTCCCCCTGACGGCACGCACTCACATTACATTCGGGCCTGGGCCCGCTTACATCATCAATGATGCGCTCCTCAGTAAGCGCTCTCGCTCAGCACAGTGGAGATTTCTTTAGTTATATTGTTTAAGTCGTTTGATATGCGGTGACATGCAGTCTAATATTTCGCAGAACAGATCAGCCACTTTTGACGCTCATAAAAAAAGTCCTCGTGCTGCAGGAATTAGGAAGTTTGCTGAAGGTGCAGCTGTCGTGCAGTGAGGGATTTGCGTCTTTAATAATCTACGACAGTTTCCGTTCATTGAACGGTACGAATGATTAATTAATCCATATGAAACAGTCCCTTAAATGTCATGTCTTGCTTTCCGTTTCGGGCTTAGGCACGCTTGCACTCACACTGTAAGCATGCCGCGCCTAAGCCCAAGTGAACCGTGCTCAGGCCCACCTCTTCCAACCGGGCCAGGGCCGCCCAAGTGAACTGTGCCTTAGCCCAATTCAGAGCACTCACACTTCTCAAATGATCCGGGAAACGGGCCTGGGCACGGTTCGGATAGCATAGTGTGAATAAGCCCTTATTATGTAAGAATCTGTCTCCAACATTTATTAGATTTGCTAGGAATATTTATGAATGTCTCCAATAGACCTACAGAATGGCATTGATGTGTCCTGAAGTAAAGTGAAACAGCCATAAACTCCAGCAAGGTAAAGTCATTGTATGCAGAACCACAGACTTTTATCTACAAATAAAGTATAATCATGGAAACTGTGTTCATCATAACCTACGTCGAGCTACGTAAAGCTACGTCGCGGTTGCTGGTCTCATGCATCAAGCAGCCCTGTCAGTCAGTCAGTCAGTCAGTCAGCATGTTACCTTAAAGGGTTAAACAAATAACGCACATCACTACTATGATTACAGAAAGGTTCTCTCTGTTATAATTCACTTACATATGTTTTAGTGCAATTATAACCCGCTATAAAAAAGAAAAACTACAACAACTGAAAGTTTTGAATTAGAAGCTGTAATGTAGCCGTGGCGGGAATTAATTTTGGTGTGGCGCCCTGCCATGAAAGAATGAATGTAGCAGAAAACATGTCATTATATTAGTATTTCCATTGTGAAACTACAGCTTTGTGGAGTAAATGCTGCTCCATCTGAAAGCATGTGCAAGTTTACTAGAACTGGCTTTACTGACAAAATGTGTATGAAAATGATCTTTGATTAATCGCCCAGCCCTACTCTCCCTGTTTTTTTTTTTTTTTGTGTGTGTAGTTGTGCTGAGTGTTGCTTCAGCTATTTGTGTGTGAAATCCTTTTAAAGTCATTTGTGATGGAAAGACATAGAAAAAACTATTGTGATTCTCCAAAAAAAAAAGAGAAATGTCATTTTAGGAAATGTTTTTAAAATGTATGTAATATTTTTGACAAAGCAATGAGGATCATTAGATGAGCACATCAAACTTGAGTGCCTTAAATTATAAATTAATACAGCTAGTAAAATACACAACAATCCAGAGCACATTCTGTACAGTGAAAAAGGTGGCTGTTTAACTAATTATTTCACACTTTAAATATACCACACAGGGAGTTTTCATTTATTAAAGACATGTCATTGGTAATATCTGAAATATAATTTTAGCAAATTATTCCTTTTTTAATAAATAAATAACATTTAGGATTTTGCTAACAACATCAAACGCGTACATCTTAAATATGTCACAAACACAGCTTCTAAATAATAATAATAATTTAAAAATAAAATGTTTTATTGTTTGGTACATATGTAGATTGCTTGCAAAAATTCAGCCCAATTTCTTAAAGTCTTTAAATTTCTTTAAGTTTCTTTTAAGTCTAACATTGTTTATTTAAATTTGTTTAAAAAACTGTCAGCAAAGCCATCAATTTTACGAAAGATTTACATGTCAAATATTCAGCTCGGTGGCTCAGTGGTTAGCACTGTCGCCTCACAGCAAGAAGGTCGCTGGTTCAAGTCCTGGCCGGGCCAGTTGGCATTTCTGTGTGTAGTTTGCATGTGGGTTTCTTCCGGCTGCTTCAGTTTTCCCCCACAGTCCAAAAACATGCAGTACAGTTGAATTGAATTAACTAAATTGTTCATAGTGTGTGTGTGTGCGTGCGTGCGTGCGTGAGTGTGTGTGAATGAATGTGTATGGGTGTTTCCCAATACTGGGTTGCAGCTGGAAGGGCATCCGCTGCTTAAAACATATGCTGGAATAGTTGGCGGTTCATTCTGCTGAGGCAACCTCTGAAATAGAGACTAATCCGAAGGAAAATGAATGAATAAATACATGCAGCTCTTCTGAAATGTTAATTAATCACAATTCTTTAAATACATATTACATTTTACAAAAAAAGAAATCATGCTGCAGATCTATTATTAATGTTTTGAACATTAAAAATGAAACATTTAACTTGAGCACAAAATCATCCTATTAGGATGATTTCTGAAAGACTACGGAGCACTGAAGATTCAATCACAGCAATATATTACCTATTAAAACATATTGAAATATTAAACTCATTTTTAATGAAAAATAAAACATTTAAAGTCACAAATATTACAACTTTTACTGCAATTTGAATCCAATAAATGCAGCTTTGGTGAGTCTAAAACACAAAAACAAGTTCAAAAACAATTTAAATCTGACCAAAGATGCCACCCAAATGTGTGATTCCACACTCTGATGGTGTTTTGCTGTATTCCTCAGGGCTCTTCCCAATCTCCATCCACCCTGAACCCGCAGACCCCTGCTTCTGAGCGAACGGTTGCCTGGGTCTCCAACATGCCCCATCTTTCTGCTGACATAGAGAGTTCCCGCATTGACAGAGAAGAGTTCAAGCTGAAGGAGTACTCCAAGAGCATGGACGAGTCCCGTCTGGACAGGGTGGGTTTCTCTATTACTCAACTAACCATATACCAGCTCTATGTAATGGATTTATTACATTTAGACCAGGGGTCTCAAACTCAAATTGGTGGGGGGCCATATCGATAACTGACAATTCATATGAGGGCCGTTTTAACATTCTAGCACACAAAAAAAGTGGAAACCTAATGTAATTGATGCACTCAGACATTCCTCCCCAGATTATCACTTTGTTTCTTGTTGTACATATTAAAGGGGAGTTTAAATTGCAATGAAAATACTACAACTTAATAATAGGCATAATAATAATTATGTCCCAATCAATTGTTGCTTAACCAAAAGTTGAACAGAACTTTAGTGACTTTACTGGCAATTGTTCTTCTCAATATCTTTCATTTTTGTAAAACTACAACACATAAGAGAAATGTGTATTCACATTTACTTTAACATGGACAATACAGCAGTAAAACTTTATTAATGCACATTTTTATACAGTTCTTAATATCAATATTAAGAGAATCTATTAATGAGACCATTTGAATCAAATATTAGCAAAATTATCATATTAACACCACCAGCATAACTTGTAAGCCATGAAGATGTTTATACAACAAAATACAGGCGGTGTAAAACTGATAATAATCAGAATCAGAATCAGAATCAGAATCAGTTTTATTGCCAAGTGTGCTTCACACACACAAGGAATTTGTTTTGGCAACAGAAGCTTTCAGTGTACATAAAGTGACGAGTGACAACACAAAATTAAATACAAGAAAAGAAAAGGCAATAAACATTAAACAGAGATGCAGTTAGTCAAAAAGATCTGGATGTTGAATGTATGTACAGATATGTTGTAAATATACAGGTTATAAGGTGCTGTGTACAAGTGTGTGTGAGAAAGTATTGCACGTTTATTGCACAGTAGGGGAATATTTAACTG
>CAIGQZ010033112.1:30277827-30299106 GCA_903798205.1 Danio tinwini
TATATATATATATATAACAATGAATTAAAGCTATTTAATGGATACTATCATGTTAGTTATATTTTTCACAAACTATTCATCTTATACTTGAATACCAATAAAGCTTTTGCCTTTTACTTTGATTCAATTTTTTATATATACATATATTACCCTTTTTAATATGTTCAATACTTCTGATACTTTTAGTTAGTCACTCAGCAATGCTTGAAGGAACCACATAAGCTGTGATAAGCGGTGTTTTTGTCATTATTTTTGTACTGTTTTAATTAAATGTCTTTTTGTAAGGATTCATTCTGAGTTGCTTAATCACCTAACTGTCTCAGTAAAAGCATGAAGACGAGGGTATTGACTTATCGATTGTTTCAGAAGCTTCCATTCAGTTACCTATGTGAGAAATGACAAGGAATAATAAACAGTCAAACTACTTGCTCTGCAAACAAGTGTGCTCATGACTATACATAGAAAGGAGAATTAAATAATAAGAACATCACAATGAGCTGTTTTTAACACCTAAATATCAATGAAAGTGAATGACAGCAGAAGTCTTAAGCCAGTGGCTGCACCCGCTAAAACATGAAGAATAAAGTTAGTAGGATTGGCCACACTTTACAATGAAGTTTCATTGGTTAATGTATTTTCTAACTTGAACTAAGTACAGTATGGACAAAACGTGTAGAGTATTATGAATCATAGTTCAACATTTGATAATGACTTATTAAAATGCAAATTCATGCTTGTTAGCATTAGTTAATGCACCATGAGTTTAAGGGCCATGAAACCCCCCTGTCTCAGCAGGGTGTTTTCACACGTAACAAACGACATATTGTATGGGAGGAAATGCTGGAGAGTGGAGTTTTAATGGAATGTTAGATACCGCACGGCGAATGGGAGAAAAAATCCTCTGCATTTCTTTGTAACTTAGATGCACTCGGTAGGTAGCGTCAAAAAGCTGCGTGTGTATAGATTATTCTGTCACAAGATGCGGCGAAAATCCTACACGACGGTAATAGTTTGATTGCTTTGTTTACATGTTTACATTCAAAGAGCAGCATTTACAGTGGATCTTTGAGTCTATAATATTGTACTATAATACTGCAGTGATATTAACATACTGTAAACTTAGTAACTAAATCATTTTGACTATGGTATGTCTTTAACACTGAAAGAGTACTGCTGACGATATGAACTAACTTTGCCATCTGAATGAACAAACAAAGGGCACTGTTCTCACACACACTTACCAAATCTGTAGACACAGGACAATGTATGCAAACTGGAGCCGTGTCTTTTTTAAAAGGAGACAAGCTGCTAATCCGGATTTCATCATTTCCAGATGTGAAAAGCTCTCGGGTAAAAAATTTCTCTTACAAACGAATTTCAATCGGTGGCCGCATGCACTGTATTCCTCACGTGAGTCCAGCTGCGCTTTCATAGCGGGAAAATGAAAACAAAATCTTTGTTGCAGCACATTAATAAACAAAACACTGCCGACCCCAAATTTTTGTTCGCCACATGTTTTGTCAACACAGCGTGGCGTCTCTCTGTCGTCTGAACACTGTACAGGTAAAACAGTCTTCAAAGCTATCATGCATATTAATGAAGTTGCACCGCATACACAATCGCACACAAATGCACACTCAGAGACGTCACAATGTACTAGTGGTGTTTCGTGTTTCGTGTAGTTTTGGTGTTTCGTGACCCTTTAACAAGAACTAGCAATGAACAAGTGTATTTTCATTAACTAACGTGAACTAATTCAATTCAATTCAATTCATCTTTATTTGTATAGCACTTATACACTGTAGATTGTGTCAAAGCAGCTTCACATGGAACTTTATAGTGAATTGAAACAGTGTCAGTTCAGTTTTCAGTGTTTAAGTTCAGTTCAGGTTAGCTCAGGTCAGTGTCGTCTAATAATCACCACTGAGAGTCCAAACACTGAAGAGCAATTCCATCGATGCGCAGCTCTACAGATCCCGAACCATGCAAGCCAGTGGCGACAGCGGCAAGGAAAAAACTTCACCAATTGGCGAAAGTGAAGAATTTAAAAAACCTCGAGAGAAACCAGGCTCAGTTGGGCACGACCATTTCTCCTATGGCCAAACGTCTTGTGCAGAGCTGCAGTCTAGGCGCAGGAAGGACCTCAGCGAAGACTCGTCTGTCCTTGGAGCATCACAGGAATCAGTCTCATGCTCTCCACCATGACCACCATAGCAGCTGCTTAGGATACGGCCTGGTCCAGAAACTTAAGGATCATCTCGTCGCTGGTCTTGGATTGCATCAGTGGCGCTGCATAGTCTGAGGGCCTCGAGATGAGTACCCCCAGGTGGAAATACAAAATAAGGAGAATAATTAGCGTAGCTGCTGTTCATGATGTATATAAACAATAAGCAAAATCCTGTGTGGGGCACATCATGCGTCATACCGCTATGTAATGCACTGAGTGTATGCTTTGCTAAAAAGACAGGGTTTTAATCTAGTTTTGAATTGCGAGAGTGTGTCTGAGCCTCGGACATTATCAGGAAGGCTATTCCAGAGTTGAGGGGCCATAAATGAGAAGGCTCTACCTCCTTTACTCGATTTTGCTATTCAAGGGCAAAAAGCCCTTAGTTTTGAGATCTTAAAGAGCGGGTTGGGTTGTAGCGAGACAGGAGGTTGGTTAGATAAACAGGAGCTAGATTATTTAAGGCTTTATAGGTAAGAAGCATATTTTAAATTCAATACAGAACTTAACAGGCAGCCAGTGTAAGGAGGATAAAATTGGGGTGATATAATCATTTTTTTTAGACCTGGTAAGAACTCTGGCAGCTGCATTGTGTACTAGCAGAAGTTTGTTAATAGAGGATGCTGGGCAGCCAGCAAACAGAGCATTACAGTAATCCAGCCTAGAAGTCATAAAAGCATGGACTAGCTTTTCTGCATCTGAGATGGATCGCATACTTCGCAATTTAGCAATATTTCTTAGATGAAAGAAGGCAGTTTTTGTGACATGGGATATATGATTTTTAAAAGTTGAATTGTTGTCTAATATGACACCCAGATCTTTTATAGTAGAGCTAACTCTAACTTTGTATCCCTCTAATTGCAGGTCGAGTTGTGAGAACTGCTGTGTACAGGATTTAGACCCAACAAGTAATAATTCTGTTTAGTCTGTTTAGAGTTTAAGAGAAGAAAATTGTTTGTCATCCAGTCTTTAACATCTTTAATACACTCAGTTAGCTTAGACAGTTCAGACATCTCATCAGGTTTAGTTAAAATGTATAATTGAGAATCATCTGCATCAATTGCGCTGCATAGTCTGAGGGCCTCGGGATGAGTACCCCAAGGTGTAAATACAGAATAAGGAGAATAATTAGCGTAGCTGCTGTTCATAGCGTATATTAACAAGATGCAAAAACCTGCGTGGGGCACATCATGCGTCATACCGCTAAGTAATGCACTGAGTGTATGCTTTGCTAAAAAGATAGGTTTGTACTGTAATAAATGTATTGTTTTTTTGTTCGTTCATGTTAGTAAATGCATTAACTAATTCAACCTTATTGTAAAGTGTTACCGTAGTATCTGCTCTGCTGAAAGTCTGCCATCTTTTTCTCTCTTCCGGCCGCAGGTGCGCGAATACGAGGAGGAGATCCACTCACTGAAGGAGCGTCTGATGATGTCCCACCGCAAGCTGGAGGAGTACGAGAGGAGGCTGTTAACTCAGGAGCAGCAGACCAATAAAATCCTGCTGCAATATCAGAGCCGACTGGACGACAGCGAGAGGAGACTCCGACACCAGCAGATGGAGAAAGACAACCAAATTAAAGGAATTATTGACAGGTAATTTGAGAATAGCAGCCTGGAGAAATGGCGATTCTCACGTGAGCGCACTCGCTGTGTATTTCTATGCATTCCCTTATGCAATTCTGTATAGTGGCCGTGAAAAGTGTTTGGACATTTAAAGGGATAGTGTGCTTGAAATGAAAACTTACTTATTTTGCTAGCTCACATTGTTATTTTTAGGGTGAATAATTAATCCGGGCAAGTTAATCCACTGAAAGAAAATAGTTTGTGTTGGTAATCTTCAATCAAAGCCTGAGCATTTGCTTCCGCATTTGGAGTGTCGGTCTTTCTGTTGACATTAACCTGAAGGCTTAAATAGCAACTGCGTATTAGTCCACTTGTTAAGTCCTGACGTATTTAACACTGTTCTGGGTCCTAGCCGCTACTTATTTAAATTAAGATAATATTCGTTTATGACTATTTTTTAGTAATATCACACATTAAAGTGAATTTTATATAAAATCATGGTGTACACAACAGACTCTGGACTTAATTAATCACTAAATTAATAACTTTATGGTCATCGGATATTAGGCATGGTTATATATATTGCAGTTGTGATTTTTCGAAAGCATTACATTGCTCTGTAAACGTTTATTATTATCGTTTGTTGCATCTCTCTATACAGTTTGATAGAGTGCTTGGACCTGGAAGCCACTTAACAAGGGAAGTTTCAGTTGAAAGTACATCAACATACTGAAATAAAAGTCTCTGCAACTTCCGGTTCATGTGGACTTCAACAATTAAAGTTTGCTGTTATGACAGAACATCATAGATAAAGATTGAGAGGTTTTTAGTTAAAACTTTCATTGAAATGCAGGTGAAAAACAGTAAACACTTTTAGAGTCATAATAATTACAATATATAGGCATATACCTGTGCAGGCCCGTGCAGAGGCTTTCAAAAGAAGATAAGGGCACAACATGGCAAGAACGCGAACAAACTAAATTACACATCGAGGGAGTCAACAGCAGGCTGGCGGTTGGGATGTAGAAGTTTGCAAACTGATGAGTGGGGTGGGGGGGGGGGGGGGGAACCGGGGCGCAAACGGAAAGGGGGGGGGGGGGAGGAGGCTTCATTTTGGAAGGGCACTTTGTATCCCAGACTCAAAAGGACGTGTACACTGCATAGGTTAAGCCCTATATGTGCACGTGCCTGTACCTGTGGCTCCTTTCTATACACTGAAGTCTTATGAAGCACACTTATGGAAGCCCTGAACCGCAAGGTGGAAAAAAAAAGCTATCTTGGTGGTGAGGAAAAAAGAACGAAAACATCTCGTTATAACGACATAATATCTTGTTAAACCGAGATAAGTTTTCTTTTGTGTTGTTGAAATAATGACTTTTTTGTCGAAATAACAACTTCATTACATTGAAATAACGACTTAATTATGTCGTTATAATGAGATATTATGTCAAAATAACGACTTAATTTTGTCGTTATAACAAAATATAATATCTTGTTATAACGACATGATTAAGTCGTTATTTTGACATAATTAAGTCATTATTTCTATATGAGCCACAAGAGAAGTTTGTCGTTATGGCGATAAAATGACATAATATCTCGTTATAACGAGATAAGTTTTTTTTTTCTTCACCACCAAGATTGCTTTTTAAATTTTTCACCTTGCGGTTCAGGCCTTCCGTACTAACTGATCAATCTGTTTGAGAAACTAAACATCATTTACAGCATTAAAGCCTGTTCACACTAAGCATGATAACTATAACTATAAATATAGCAATAACTATATTTGCGTCCACACAAATAAACATCTGTTTTTTTTTGTTTATGCTTTTTATTCGACATCATCTGACCAGTGAATATTTATCTTTATTTAATTTATTCATTTAATTAAACAAATTTACAATCGCAATGTCAACTGTAGCTTAAAATTGCATTAGCACTTTATATTTCAATGGATACTGACTGTCTGTTGGCGATTTATTGTTTATTAGCTGAGAAAAAACAAGTTCTGAAATTTATCTCAACAATATCATTTCTAAACATCTTTATCGTTATGGTTGTGGTCTGAACTCTACAATTGTTTTACATTCAGAGTTTAAAACAATGCCTTTAGCGTTTAACTTTTTTGAGTCACAATATTTGATATACATCATTATGCGACAGGCGTCTTTTGTCATTTTTGTCTTCTTCCACTCTTAGTGGCCATTTCTAAAACAGTGGGGGTTTTTAGGACGGAAAATGCATACATTTGAAATCCGTTTGTTGAAAACATCGCCGCTATTGTCTCTGTGTGAACACTCAAAATAATGACATCAAGCGAATGCTTAGTATGTGTAATGTCAAGTTCACACTGCATGATTTTCGCCCTTGTTTTTGCTCGCTGACAGGTTTTGTAAAATCCTCAACAAACAAATGCGCCAATAATTTTCATAACTTAAAATAAGATGTTTTAGATATAATCTGGGAGCTCTCTGACACTCTAAAAAGACCCAATACATTCAAAGTTCATAAAAAAGACCAAAAACATTGTCAAAACATTCCATGTCACTTTATTGGTTTAAATGAAGCTCCAAACAAAGCTTTTGTGTCAAAAAAACACCAAAAACTTAAACACCAATGTCTTATCTTCAGCCGTGTTAAGTCCAGATGAAAATATTTTGCATTGGCCATACTATAGTAAACCAAAGTCCTTTTAAGGCAAGTCGTTTTACTCAGCGGCCGTGTTTAAAACGCCTCTCGGGCAGTATGCTCGGGCATTCTGTTTGAATGGGAAACATTAAATTCCCCAAAATTGCTTGCCAAGCTTATGATTAAACTTCATATTAGGAATCACCAATAAAATTAAACATAAACCATCTCTTTAGTTTCATTTCTAAACCTATAAATCACACAAAATCTGCAGAAACTCACGACTGGTGCGAGCCCCTCATCCGGGGAATCATCAGTCTATAGCGATCGCTGTACTAGAAGGCGGGGCTTCATTCTCCATATTGAGCATTACACTTATCCCCATTCAAAACTATGCAAGTGACATGTCTTGCATATTCTATAGTCTTTAAGTAAACACAGACCCATGATGGCCTGTAGTGAAAGAGAAAACAAATATATGGTATTTTTGCTGGTATTAATTGCAGATGTGTATTTTGAAATCATTACCATTCAGTTTAATAAGCAAACTGACACACACGTCCAAACAATTTTGGATCGCTGAATACAGTATATGCTTTTGCACAGTTTAAAAGAGTTCCGTTTTTATAGCATCAGCCTTTTTATGTTAAATTGTGACTTCTCAGTGTTGTAACTGCTGTGTTCTGTCACCACAAAGCTCCTTTTTATTGATGAAATGGGCTCATTTGCTTCTTGTTGTTGTTGTTGCTGTTTTGTTTCATTTCATCGTGTTTATTACTGTATGTTAGTTGGGTTCTTTGTGACTCTACAGAGACCCAATATATGTGTTCACTGTTATAAATGACATCACCCCCACCCATTGGTTGACGAAAGTATGATGTAACTTCCTGTAATGCAGCATTTACCTCATATTTCTGTGTCACAGAGTACATTGCTGTTTCAATCCAATTCTAGGAATGAAGAGATGGAGTGAAGACACTCAGATGAGGAAGGGAGACCTGGGGTTTACTCCCAAAAGAGCATAAAAAATAGAAATCATCGAGTCTCTTCTTTCCTTGATGTGTTTCTATGCAATACATTGCTGGAATGAACTGAGCATATATTTGCAGAACAATTCTGTCATTTTAAGGACGTATCATTAGAGAAAAGTCACTGTATCCATTGCAAATGTTCTTCAAAAAGTCCAAAAAAGGGACTAAAAACACTGTCAAACATTCCCCGTCACTTCAGTAGTTCAGCTGTAACCATATGAAGCTCCAAAAAAAGCTTTTGTTTCATAAATTTAGCTTGAGCTTAAAAGAGAAATTGCTGTGTCCATTGCAAAGAAAAGGCACTATTTTAAAAGCTCTGACAAGGATTGTTCATCAGTTGATTGAAAAATATTTGATGGTTTGGTAACCCTCGTCTCATTTCAGATCTGTATATTTTCCATTTATTTGCGGAACACAAACAGAAAACAAAACAATAATAATTCATTAATAATTCAATAAATAAAATGTGTCAAGCTGTTTTAAAAAAAACATAAAATATTTAAATATTTAAAAACACTGAAACTATTTATTAAATCAACAACATTCAAAGTGTAATTAATGTTCATTCATTCATTCATTAATTCATTTTCTTTTCGGCTTATTAATCAGGGGTCGCCACAGCAGAATGAACCGCCAACATATCCAGCATATGTTTTACACAAGCTGCAACCCATCACTGGGAAACACCCATACACACTCATTCACACACATACACTACGGAGAGTTTAGCTTGCCCAATTGTCCTATAGTACTTGTCTTTGGACTTGTGGGGAAAACCGGTGTACCCGGTGCAACCCACTCCAACAAAGGGAAAACTTGCAAACTTCACACAGAAATGCCAACTGACCCAGCTGGGGCTCAAACCAGTGACCTTTTTGCTGTAAGGGGATCGTACTACCCACTGCGCAACTGTGACGCCCGTAATTAATGTTATCAATTGGAAAATAAAACAATAACTAATACAAATGACAGACATATTACTAAAACTTAAAATTAAAAAGAATTTATTTTTGTAAACCACAGTAATTCATGAGTAGAGAGAAAGTCATACAGATTTTAGAATAAGATGAGGGTGTCTAAATGATGATACTGTACATTTTTTTATTCATTAGGATGGTTTGTTCGTTTTGGCCATTTGTCTACTAAAGTGTATATTTATATACACTACCTGACAAAAGTCTTGTGGCCTATCCAAGTTTTAGGAGCAACAAATAATAACTGGACTTCTAGTGAATCATTTGGTATCAGAAGTGGCTTATATGAAAGACAAAGGCCTCTAGATTACGCTTATTTTACCAAAATAAAATATGATCATGCCTTGATTTTGAATTATTTAATTAGGACAGTAAGGTCTGACTTTGCTTAGACAAAAGTCTTGTCACTTAACAGAAATATTGTGCAGTATAGAATATAAAGTCATGGTGCAGTGGAAAAAGAATAAATATTGTGTATGACTTAAATGAGCTTGGAGGACTGCATCCATACATCTCTGCAATGACTCAAATCACTTATTAATAAAGTCATCTGGAATGGCAAAGAAAGCGTTCTTGCAGGACTCCCAAAGTTCATCAAAATTCTTTGGATTCATCTTCAATGCCTTCTCCTTTATCTTACCCCAGACATGCTCAATAATGTTCATATCTGGTGACTGGGCTGGCCAATCCTGGAGCACCTTGACCTTTGCTTTCAGGAATTTTGATGTAGAGGCTGAAGTATGAGAAAAAGCGCTATCCTGCTGAAGAGTTTGCCCTCTCCTGTAGTTTGTAATGTAATGGGCAGCACAAATGTCTTGATATCTCAGGTTGTTGATGTTGCCATCCATTCTGCAGATCTCTCGCACGCCCCCATACTGAATGTAACCCCAAACCATGTTTGTTCCTTCACCAAACTTGACTGATTTCTGTGAGAATCGTGGGTCCATGCAGGTTTCAATAGGTCTTCTGCAGTATTTGTGATTATTGGGATGCAGTTCAACAAATGATTCATCAGAGAAATCTACCTTCTGCCACTTTTCTAAATGATCAACTAGAAGTCAAGTTATTATTTGTTGCTCTTACAACTGGGATTGACAACAATACAAGTCAGGTAGTGTAGTAGTGATAGTTATTTCCATCGTTGAAACTGTTCAGGAAACACTCTTCTAATCAAATATAATCAAAGTTTGCAAATATGTAATTCTCTAAATAACTTGTAATGCATTAACAAACTTTTTTTTTTATCCCTATGAGAAAAATCAATGGAAAAGACACTTTAAGGACCAGCACTAATGCACTCCATTATTATGCTATAGATATTTTTCTTATTAATAGCAACCAAAGCACATCAGTTGAAAACAAAGATGGAAATGCTTTGACAGACAGCTGGCCTTAATGAACAAAAGAATAATGAAGTCTCCAAACAAGCCTTTCTTCAGCTTCCACCTGTTTGGCTTGAAACTGAAGGGGTGCTTATGATTTCTCTTTCGCATGACCTTCAGAAATTGTAGCATAATTTCTTGATAATGCACAAAAATCATCTCTTCCAGGTCTACCTGTTTAAATCCTGTGTATGTGAATAGGCTGTACAGCTCATATTTCAGATTTTCGTGTTCTCCATATCACTATGTGCATTCACCAGAACAGCGATCTCACATGTCTGATCACTTTTAGATGTCAGTTTCAGCTACAAGAGTTTTAATTATGAAATATGCAGCTCAATTACAGACCTCATATTTATTACAAATATTTAAATGACATGACATCTGGTGAATGTCATATTTCACCTCAAAATAAAACAAAATAATTTATGTAAGGTGTGTTTGTGTGTGTGTGCCTTCTATTCCTGACATTGTACACTCTCAGAAGTGAAGTTTATTTATAAACTAATTTCGAGAGGATCACGTGATTATGATTGAACACAGCTGGTCATGCATTAACCATGTATGACCAACCAATCAGACGATTTCTAACCCACTATAAAGAGCCAGGGTTTCCTACTACAGTCATCTTCGTTAGAAGAATCCCCCCTTCCACCCCTACTCCTCCTCTTTTCCTTTCATAGGGCGGCACGGTGGCCCAGTGACTAGCACTGCGGCCTCACAGCAAGAACGTCACCGGTTCAAGTCCTTTAACAGACTGGCTGTCGTTTCTGTGTGAAGTTAGCATGTTCTTCCCGTGCTTGCGTGGGTTTTCCCCGGGTTCTCCGGTTTCCTCCCACGTTCCAAAAACATGCACTACAAGTTAATTGAACAATCTAAATTTAGCACTAGTCAAACTTTATCCATAAGCATACCTCTCCGTAGCAACTATTTTCTGTCACCAACTCTTACAAGGGGGAGCTCTCGAGATCTACCTAAGCTCAAAGCTCCCCTCTCGCCCTGCAAACGGGAGGGAGCCCAGGGCTCAAGGACCTTTGGGCTCAGGGCTCTCTCCCGGGACAGCATGCCAAACTTGCTTATAATCAATCATCAGCTAAGTGTGAACTCTTGAAATAAAGGTACGAGAGCTGTCACTGGGGTGGTACCTTTTTAAAAGGTACACATTTGTACTTAAAGGGTCCATATTGGTACCTTGAAAGTATATATTAGTACCTAAAAGTTTTAAGAGGAACATTTTTGTACTTTTTAGGTACTAATATATATATCCTTTAGGTATTAGTATAGACCTTTTAGGTACAAATTTGTACCTTTTGACAAAGTACCACGCCAGTAACAGCTCACGTACCTTTATTTCTGAGAGTGTAGGGACCAAATGTCCCCACAAGTACAGCAATACAAGTAACTTTTGCCCTTGTGGGAAAGTTTTTGGTCTCAATAAGGAAAATGGCTCATAAATCACACAGAATGAAGTATTTTGAACAATGTAAGGGTTGGTGTAGGGGCATAGAATATACAGTCTGTACGGTATAAAAATCATTATATCTATTGGAAAACCACAAAATGGTAGCTGTACAAGTGTGTGTGTGTGTGTGTGTGTGTGTGTGTGTGTGTGTGTGTGTGTGTGTGTGTGTGTGTGTGTGTGTGTGGGTGTGTGTGTGTGTGTGTGTGTGTGTGTGTGTGTGTGTGTGTGTGTGTGTGTGTGTGTGTGTGTGTGTGACATCAGGACACAAATCTGTATAATGACATAGGTATGACAAGGTATTACAAGAAGGTGGTGAAATATGCGGACATTGCTAATGCATGTACAGAAAATACAGTTTGTGCAGTATAAAAACAATGGAAACCTATGTAATGTCCCCATAATTCACAAAAACAAAGTGTGACAAAACAAACGTATGTGTGTGTGGTCCTGATGGTCTTTACGTTGAGGGGACCCCACAAGTATCTAAATGTCCCCACAAATAAGCAATACCAATAAATGTTGACCTTGTAAGGACATTTATAGCTACAGCAATATCACCCTGTAGCCCAAGACAGGTTACTCACTGAAGCAAAGCAGGGCTGAGCCTTGTCAGTACTTGTACGAGAGACTACATGGGAAAACTAGGTTGCTGTTGGAAGGGGTGTTAGTGAGGTCAGCAGGGGGCGCTCAAACTGCTAATGCTAATAAAAAGTCCTAATGCTCCAGTATAGTGAAGAAGACACTATACTGTCAGTAAGTGCTGTCTTTCATTAAATGAGGTCCTGACTCTTTGTGATCCCTAAAAAACTCCATGGCACTTCTCGTAAAGAGTAGGGGTATAACCCCTGGCCAAATTCTCTTCCTTGGCCCTTACCCATCATGGCCTCACAAATCATCCTCATCCACTGAATTGGTTCTTTATTTCTGTCTCTCCACTCCACTATAGCTGGTGTGTGGTGAGCGCACTGGTGCTGTTGTCCTGTGGCTGCAGTCACATCATCCAAGTGGATGCTGCACACTTGTGGTGGTGTGAAGAGACCCCCCCCCCCCCCCCTATGATTGTGAAGCGCTTTGGGTGTACACGATGGCCATACATGATGAATACGCTATACAAATACACATTACATTAAGAACCCCATATCATTTATGGAAAGTCCCCATAAAACATTTATGGCTGTGGGTACAGCTATATGAAACAACTTAAATATTCTCAGTTAATTCTCAGATTTACAGAGTTTATTACAGTTAATGGCTTTAAGAAACCATTAACAAAGTGTCATGTTTTCAGATGCTAATCTTCATCATTGGACAACATAATATCAATGTTTTAACTTTAATTATTCTTCTCATTTGTCTTTTTTTAAATGCTTGACAAAACTGTTGCTCCCCTTCCATTGAAGAAAGAAAACCCACACTGATCACTGAAATAACTTTAACCCGAAAAAAGTAACGATTAATAAAAAAATGACAGAAAATAAATAAAGATATATAAAATTGTGGTTCAACTGAAGCATTAATAAAGGCAAACTATTGAAATTGGTCTGGACATAATTGAACTGTACTAACAATTTTGTCCATGTCTGTTTATGAATACAAAATAGGCTTAATTTGTTATGCATAATATCGATTTATTTTGCTTGATTTTGGGGTGAAATATGACCTGGATTTGTTTTCCTTGATAAATATCAACACCACAAATCTGTGTGTTTTGCTGTTATGTTTCATATGCAATGTCAAGGAGATACAGTATAAAATATTAAACACAAGGTAAGTGAGTTGTGAAACAAGCACGCTGTGAAATATGTATAAATATCTTATCTTGTGTGGTGCTGTTCGTGAAATAAACATAGAGGTATGAATTATAAATTAAGCAACATAGACGCTGAATTAATTTAAGACTGGATTCTTAGAAAGCCTCTTTTGTAATGTCAGGTTGATACATTAACTTTGAAGAATATGAAATGTTTAAATTATCTTTTTAATATATCTTTGTTAGTCCTTCAGATAATGAACTGATGTATAAAATGACTGAATTATATACTGTGTTTACATTGAGCTTCCCCATAAATTATTTTAAAAGTTATTTATTCTGAAATATAGAGCATAGATTATATATTCTGTATACGAGATGATATATATATATAAACTAACTGTGTGCAATAATTATGCCTTGATAACTGTAGCGATGACAAAATAGCACAATTAAGGTGTATTAAGGATTCATGACCTTGTAATTTGTGACCTATATGTTAATTATAAGATTGTTGTGACTGCTTATAAACTTATTTGGAATCAAATGAATGCTACGTTATTATTATTTTTGTAAATTTTTGTGAAGCAATGTGTACACCTGAACGATGGAATAAAATATCAAACCGCATTGTTTTAAACTTGTGCAATTCATTATTTACTTATGTCCAAGACAACTTATTTCCCAATAAATGAATTAACCGTTTCATATCAGTCTGCACCAAAGCAATGTCCAATGAAGGCTTTCATATCCGAACGTCTTGTCAATATGAATCAAATAAAACATCAGCTCATTCATCAAGCACTCATTCACTTGATAATCACACCACAGCGTCCGATAGCATTTCTTAAAGAGGAAATCCTTATGTGCAGATATTAAAGCATCCCTGTCTTTGTGCATGAAACCAAACGTCACTTTGATGCGGACTGGCGGGCATTTCAATGGCGTGTAATTGCTGAAATAAGCTGCCAGTAAAGGCGGCAGCCGTCATCAGAAGCCATCCAACATGGCCCATTTTCATTTATCAGTTCCCTTATTCCCATGGGATGTTGGAAATATGTCATTATGTGACATGTTTTTGATAGGATCCCTCCCAGCATGGCTTCCAGATTGGCCCAAAGCAACCAAAAGCCGTTGTAAACCCCAATCCAACCATTCAAATGTGATATTGGTGGCAGATGAACACTTATTTCTTGGTTGTCTGATCTCTTTGCTTCGGAACTAATAAAGTCTTTCTGTTTTATCTCTTCTGTTTCCTTATTATTTTTCCTGAAGACTCATGGCGGTTGAGGACGAGTTGAGAGGAGGAGTGGTGCCTGAACACAAACCCAGAGTATTTGCGGATCAGGTCTGTCTTATTAGTTCTTTCTTCCTTTTCTCTCTCGCTCTCTCTCGCTCTCTGTTGGTTGCGTGTCTGTCCATCTATGTTGTAATGTGTCTTTGCCCGTTTGCTCTGCCTTGTCTGAAAGCTTTAGGACTGATTTCCATGGCTGATGTGTTGTTTTCAGTAGGTCACAATCATTGAGCACAGATTTGATCCACTTGAGGAAGAGCAGCACTTGAGATAATGCTGGATTATCCTAGAGGAATGCTTAAAGGGATAGTTCACCCAAATATTCAGATTTTCTGTTATTCATGGCATCCATGGGGTGTACACTGTAAAAATTATCTGTTAAATAACTAGCTTTATGGGATGCAAATAGCTTTATGGGACCTTGAATTCTGCTAGGTTAACTATTGATGTTGAAACTTCAACTCTACAGTTTATCAAAGAGACTTTTAATGACATTTTAGTAATATAGATATAATAATTTTAGTAATAGAAATAATATGTTTAAGAAATAATATGTAGAGAAATAAATCTGTAAAATAACAGAAAATGTGTTGCCAGTTTATTACAAGTTTTTGGTACCGTAATATACAACCCCAACCCAGACAGTGGGGTCTATTTAAACGATCTAGGCGCAAAGTCTAAAGCGCATGGCACAAAAGGCTGTGTCTGAATCCACTTTTGCTATTTTAAGGACAGAAAAATATGGTTTGTACCCCGGCGCATTGTCTATCAAGGTTGTGCTTATTCTCTTAATGAGTTATGGGTGTGTTTTGAGCATAACATGCATTAAACCAATCCAATCAAAGTCTCATCTCCCATTCCCCTCAGTTGCGTCATGCCATGATGTATTTGCTATTTATTTGGTGGACTTTGTAAGTGGAAAAACTGAACCCTTCACTAGCGAGAAAACAGTTAAACAGATCATCGGCACGAGGATAAAGAACGAGCCTCTTTACTTTCTCTTTACTTTACTTTTACTCTTTATTTTACTCCTTAACTTTCGTGGATTAGAAAACGTAGGAAACTCACTCCACTGAAGATCCATTAGCCTACATATTTAATTTAGTTTGTTAAGCGCAAAGATTTGTTTAAAACTATTTCTAAATTCAGTTCTAATTTCCAGCAAATGAATAAATGAACAATAATAACGAAGGGTGGTCAAAACACTGGGTTATATCCAAACACACGTCCTATTCTTATGCCCCATATGGTGATGCATACATCTAAAAAAACCTGACAGATGGATAAATCTAAACTTGTTTTTATTAAAACAAATATAAATATGCATATAATAAATTATAATACTTATAATAATGACATTATACAAATGCTAATTGTCATGAATAAACTGAAAAAGCCCCACAAAATGAAGAAGGCATGGAGGCAGTGGTTTTTATATTTATGTAGAAAATAATATGTAACATTTTAATCCTTAAATTTTTTTCATATGTAAAGATATTTGTGTACTGCTGTACATCCTGTGTGTATTAAGCAATGTGTAAGCGTTTGGACCAGTATAAGCGCATAACTAACGCGCTCTGAGCTGGACTTTAGACCAGCTTTTAATTGGTCAATGTGTGGTCTATTTCAGTTCCTCAAAATAGCAACGTACCAACGATGCACCTTAACACACCTCCTTTCTAGACCAGCACACCCATGAGTCCACAAAGTGGCACAAATTGATTTGCTATATACACAGCGTGGTGCAAAATGTGAAAATTAGGGTTGAGCTGGTCTAAAAATAACAACAAATTGCACTATACATGTCTTGCGCCTTAGTGCGCTGGGTGTATGATAGGGCCCAGTATATCACTTTAAGCTATTAAAAATGTTCATAAAAGTCACTTTTCCAACTTTTTTAAGGTTAAAAGTTGTCGGATGCAAGATCAAGGTCTCATATTGCAATTTAATCGCATAAATAAACGAGTGGGGGGTAAAATAAAAACCTGAATCACAAAATAGCGAAAACTTAATTTTCAGATTTTTTACAGTGTCGTATTTTTACACCCACGGGTCATAAAAGATGTTCTTGGTTTCTTCAGTAGAGCATTAAAGAAGATTTTGAGCTGAATCCGTGATCCTTACTGATTCATATGATTGCAATAAAAGAGGTTAGGTTTTTTAGATTAAAGGTCCTGAGAGAATAAAATAAAGGTTTATAAATGTTCGTATTCGTATGTTAGTCTTAAGGTTATCTATAATCTAGTGTCAACAGTGACAAAATTCATATTTGGAAGATATAAACATCAAAATCTTCCAGTTTGTCACATTAATGGATCAACTTCTTTTTTTTTTTTCACGTCACCTCATACTTCAGATTCTCATAAAATCTTGATCAATCAAATGCTCTTTTGTATCTGTCAAGCCACGTCCCCTTTTTTTTTTTGCTTTTCATTTGATGCGTTTGATCTCAGCCTCTCTCACTGGCAGAAAAAACAAAGTGCTATTGGCTGTTTCTTATGAAGTGGAGTACTGCTACTATATGTACTGCCCTGTATTCATGTTTTTTGACATGAGCACTTCACAGGAAGATTTTAGCCTTGGTGATTTTTATAATGGCAGTCAATTATAACTTTTGCCATTAAAAATAGACACAAAAACGAGTCCAAATCAATAGCTGTGACTCCTGATGATACTTATGATGTTAGGTAAAACGATTGGTTCGTGTAAGAAATTGAACATTATAAACAATATTTTTAGCTTTATTTTACAGCCTGGTAAAACAGCTCTTGGCATATGCAACTGTAGCCCCATTGTAGTCCAGTTGCTTTCATGACGAATATGTGAGGGGCGCACGTATATATGGGGGTCACACCGAGAACTGTTTGACCAGGCTGTGGATTTAAGGTAATAACACAGTAAATAATGTTCAATTTCTTACCCAGATCAATCGTTTTGCTTCACAAGACCTTGGTTTGGACTTGTTTGTTAGTGTTTATTTTAAATGTCAAATGACTGTTACTATTGACTGCCATTATAAGAATCACCAGCCTGATCTCATGAGGAAACGTAAGTATTTTACGTTTTGTAAGTTTAGTGGCTAATTCGTACCAATTCGTATGAGTTCAGTCGTACGAAAATTTACAATTTTAAAAAGGAGGCGTGGCACCTAACCCCACCCCTGACCCAAACCATCATTGGGTGATGAGCAAATCATACTAGTTTATACGAGTTATATCGTATGAATTCATACGAATTAGCCACTAAATCAAACAGTTGTGAGATCGTGAGTTTGCGTTGGAATCACCAAGGCTAACATCTTCTTTAATGTTCTACTGAAGAAAGAAAGGCAGCTACATCTTGCATGACCTGTGGGTGAGTAAATTAACAGAAAACATTTCATTTTTGGGTGAACTATCCCGTTAATGGCTACCAGCATTTCAAGAGTGGAACTACCAGAAATCTATGACTTGCACTGTCAGTCAAAAGTTTAGAAACAGTATGATTTGTTAATAATGAAAATAAAGCCGATTCCGCTCAGTTGATCATAAATACAGTAAAAACTATGGAGCTAATATGCCAAAACAATCTGAATTTGGATTGTGTTTATTTGAATTATTGACAATTGTAATTTAATAAATGTGAATGTGAATTTTTATATGCCGTTAAAACTTGTTTTGAATTTGAATTTCTTATTTTGAATTGGAATTTCATAACTTGAATATTGAACATCTGAAATTTAAGACAACAATTTTTCAAGGCTGAATTTTTTATAGACGTATTTTCAAACTTGTGTATTTTCAAAACTGCAGATACTGGGTTTGTAAAAGTACAGTTTCAAGTTTTCAGGATGAAGAAATTCAGAACATCAAATTCAATATCCTAACAGTCAAAGCCAGAAATTCAGTTTGTGAAATTCAGATTCAGCAGAAAGTAGGTTAAGGGTGATCAACAGGGAAGAGTAGACGATCAACGAAAAGTCAAACTCAAGAAATTCAAATTTTTACCGACATAAAAAACTCAGATTTATTAAATTACAATTGTCATAATTCAAATTCAGATTGTTTTGGCATATTATTAGCTCCATAATAAACTGTTCAATTGTGAAATATTATTACAATTTTAAATAACTTTTTTCTTATTAAATGGGCACTCAAAAAATCATGCTTGCTGTTTGTTCAAAATACTTATTTAAAATGTGCTGACACAACACAATTATTGACTTTTTTAGGGAAAAACCTAATTGTGTTATGTTCAATCCACTTAAATATGTTAAAACTAATAAGTTAACTAAAGTCCTTCATGTTGTCCCAACACAAATCAACTGTGTGGAACCGAGCATTTTTTACAGTGTAGTTTCAAATGTAATTTATTCCTGTGATCCAAAGCTGAATTTTCACCATCATTACTTCAGTCTTTGGTGACACATGATCCTTCAGAAATCTTTATAATTTGATGATTTGCTGTATTATGATCAGTTATTATTGATACAAAACCACTACGATTATCAGTGCCGACATCTGTTTTTACTAACTTTAAAGTATGGTGGGCTTCGGTTTCCCCACAAGTCCAAAACATGCAGTATAAGGGAATTGGGTAAGCTAAATTGTTTGTGGTGTATGTGTGTGAATGAGTGTGTGTGGATGTTTCCTAGTGATGGGTTGCAGCTGGAAGGGCATCCGCTGTGTAAAACATATGCTGGATAAGTAGGCAGTTCATTTCGCTGTGGCGACCCCAGATTAATAAAGGAAACAAGCCGAAAAGAAAATGAATGAATGAAGGAATGAATAGTATGGTGGGATTGTGATTTTACTTTTAGAATTCTTGGATAAAAAAATTTAAGTAAAAAAATAATAGTTTTTATTTGCAAACTTCTTTTTTTTACACTATTTTATACATGTATATGGATGAACTATCTCTTTAGTCATTTTCAACCTTTTCTATTTTCAAGTATTATAAATTGTCAAATATCAAATGTTTCATTCCTTCATTTTCTTTTCGGCTTAGTCCCTTTAATAATCTGGGGTCGCCACAGTGGAATGAACTGCCAAATTATCCAGCATATGTTTTTACGCAGCGGATGCCTTTCCAGCCACAACCCATCACTGGGAAATCAAATGTTTATAGTACTATGAAACTTTAATAACTCAAAATTGTTTTAATAAAGAATAAAAAAAAGAATGCAGAATATCTACTAATACAAGCAATACACAGATGATTTGAATATCTAAATATAATATGAGCACAGTTTGTAACATTTTTGGGATCTCTTCTAAAACTTTCTCTTGATTATCGAGCCTTTTTCTATTGAGACACCAATTTAAATTTAATTTTATCTCTTTATTGCAATTTAGGAGAAACGCTAAATAAATGTTTCTGGGGAGATAGATCTAGAAATGAGTTTATTTCTGCTTTATTATTTATAGTGTTTAGTGTTGCTTTACCTCAAGTGGAAAAAATACACCACCTGGCCAAATATGTTATATTCTATATTTGGATCTTCATTGCAGTGAGTAATATGTTTCTGTGATTTTGAAAACATTTCTTTTAAAGGGTTAGTTCACCCTGAAATGACAATTCTCTTATTAATTTCCCCCTTCATGTTGTTCCTATCTCCTGAGAACTTAAATTTTCTAAGCAAAAATGTATATATTTTGGATGAAACTCGAGTGCTTAGATCCTCCATTAGTGATGCACGGATGGTGGTTATATACACGGGCGCTGCGGATAATCCGGGTCAGGTAATAAAAAAATACATTATGATTAATTGCGAGTGGGTCGCGGGTCATAGCAGTTGACCAGCAAAAAAGCAGAGAGTGGACTTGGCAGAATGTGAAGATGAGAGAGACGCCCAAAATAATGGATAAAGTGCAAGAGTACTGTACAAACTTTCAGAGTCATCAGAGGAAAATCTGCTATCATTCTGGGAGAAACAAGATCACTTATTTACACGACTGCAGTGCCTTGCAAGGAGAAGCTTGTGCATTCCTGCAACAAGCGGTGTGAGCGGACGCTCTTTTAGTGCAGCCCCAATCCAGGCACAATAGGCTAGATGCCATTCTGTTTTTGCACAGTGCAAAGAAAAAGGCCAAGTAACCATAACATAGCTGCTGTTTAGGCTGAAGTGGCACCGTTTTTGTTATCTTTTCCTGTATATGTAAAAGCTAAACCTGCTGTTAATAACGAACGATCCACAGTGACCTATCATCTCGCTTAAATCAAGGAATTAGAATTATTAAAGGGTCGATCGGGTGCGGGTCGGGTGCGGATATATAAACCAGATAAAATAATATGTGCGGGCGGGTGGCAGGTGGATGATTAGAATGAAGGAGCGGATTTGGGTGGCATTTCAGCTGATCCGATCATCTCTATCCTCCATAGACAGCAACCCTCCAGAGGCATTCAAAGTCCAGAAAAGGAACCGAAAACTTTGTTAAAACAGTCCATGTAACTTCAGTGGTTCAACTGTAATCATACCAAGCTCAGGGCTAGAGGTTGTCAGTGTGCACAGTAACTTCAAGCAATACAACATATTGCCATTACAGTCAGCAGCAGAACATGCAAGCATCATATTGCCCATAGTAAACATGCACCCTGATCTGATACGGACGTCATGATTTTGCCAAGTACGATGTGATCCTGGATTAACATCTATGTTGATCCTGGACTATCATTTTTGCTCGAAAATGTAATCCATACCTATCCCTACACCTAATCCCAACTTTAACTGTAAAATGTTCCAAAATTAGAGGGGAATAATAGTTGCATAACAATCATGTAGAAGTGCATAAGCCTAAACTTAACATAAACTGTAAATGTATCCCTTAATTTTTGATTAGCTGATTGGAATGTTGTTCCTGGATCAACATAGATGTTAATTCAGGAGCATGTCCTACATGCTGAAATCAGGTTGGCGATCTGATACAGAAGGCATTGGCAAACAAAGTTGTTTTTAGTTATTTTGGGGCACACAAGTGTTTTTGGAGCTTG
>CAIGQZ010033112.1:30310305-30329574 GCA_903798205.1 Danio tinwini
GATAGATAGATAGATAGATAGATAGATAGATAGATAGATAGATAGATCAAACTATATGAAGTTTTCTGTTTATTACACAATTACATATTCTGACCAATAATCTTTCACAGCTGTGTGTTGTTCATCTTAAATTATCTTAAGTAAAAATGACATTCAACACTTAAGATAATTCTCAAACATGAAACTGCTCCAAACATTTAACAAGTTCTGTTTAGTGTGTGTCTTAATCTCTGGAGAAAAACAGCTAAATGCTGTGTTAAATGCATTACTTCTAATCACAGTATCAGATTACATAACAATTACGTTTATGGAATTACTCAACTTTTTATTTAAAAAAATAATTCCTTTAAAAGGCATAGATTATTTGTCCTATAAATGTCCTGATTTTAAAGAGATGCTGTTTTGGGGGTTGTTTCTTTGACCTTTGCATGAGGCTTCACCTCATTTCAATGCAAAATGTCAACACAATCTGACACAAAATAGAGGTACACATGGCATATGGCTCAGTGCAAGGCTGAGGACTTCTCATCACCATGTCCATTTTTATCTGCATCATCACCACTGCACTCTCAAACTGATGATGATGATGATGATGATGAATTGTGGGAAATCTCCGTATCTTCCACTGTGCCGCCCTGACGGAGTCAGGGGTGGGTTATCAGCGTGCATGAGATCCTGGATGAGTGTGAGAGTATGTAAGTGTTCATGCTTTTGTTGCGGTGTTTAGAGGGCTTCTGGTGATTTCGAAGTATTGTGTTTTGCTTGTTTGTTGCATAGACTTTTTTTTATGTTCATGGTTCATGCGTTAACCTTTCTTTTGTCTTTACCATGGGGTAAATAAAGACTTGCAATGTTCATGTGTAAAAGGTGAGCTGAAACTGAAAGGTGAATGCGTATGGTGCTGCTCAAAGTATTTCTGATGATGTTTTGGGTGTAAATGCACACAAAAGAGCTGTAGAAACACCTCGGAACATCTTAACCCTTTCTTTTGAACCGAAATTACCTGACAGACCAATTCAAGCAGGACTTCGATTTGACCACCCAAAGAAAAGCAATGGTTCCAGACGAAAGTGACCGTCGTATGAGTGGCAGTTCTGACAGAGATGCACCCTTTGCTCCTCTTGTCGTCATCACTTGTCTTTGTTTAGTGTTGCAGCGAGCTCAATACCCTCCGTTCCCCAACACTAATTCCATATTCATTCTCGAATGCTAGATTCTGATTGAGAAGAGAAACCAATTGCACCAAATAAAAACAAAATCTGAGTCAGACTGGCTTATGTTAGCAAAGCTAGCCACTTCGCTAATGTAACAGTCTGGAACCAAATCAAATTTCTTGGTGTTAAAAAGATAGAACCTATTGAACAATGAGCCATTCAGTTATAATTCATGTCAAAATGGAGTTGAAATTGAACATCGGGTGAGTATGGTATAGTATTTTAGCAACAAATGTTTAAGTGTTGTTGTCTTGTTGTTTTCTCATGCATTAGCCTCAGCTTTAACTTCAATGTTTCCACCCCAATACAGACTTCACTGAAAAGGACTGATCATGATGAAACACACACTGAACATGATTTAGATATAAAATGAGCTGAGGCTGCTTTTGGCACTGCACAGCGCCTCTGTAGGTAAGATTAGAGGATAAGAGCTAAATAAAAACAGTGTCTTCATTATTTGTGAATCTGAGCCCAGCCATATACATACAAATGTGGCAGACATGGACATGAGGTTGTTTTCACACTGACATTTAAAATAAAATAATTAAACTTCCATAATTTAAAGTTGGGGAATCCATAGATAAATGATTGAGATTATGGAAAATGCTAAAGCTTGCAATGGGTTCATTGTGACTTTCTGATGGTTACTTGGTTGTGTTTTGTCTGTTATGAAAGAATCGCTGAATTATTCTCAACTGATCCAGCAGGCACATAACATCAACATGTCAGATTGACATTGTACCCCAACGTTATGGGGACGTTATTTGGAAATGAAAATCGGGTTGACGTCAGAACCCAACGTCAGGCCGACGTCAATGTACACTGCCCAACCTAAAATCGACCAAATATCAATGTCTAATGATGTTACAGCTTGACGTTGTGTGGACGTTACCACTATGACGTCTATCAGACATTGGATTTTGGTTGTCATACCTGATGAATAAATGTCAGTATTTCACATCAATATAATGTTGGTTTAAGGTGTTTGCTCGACGTTGGATTTTGGTCATTTTTCAACACAACGTAAAATCAACCAAATATCAACGTCTAATGATATTACAGCTTGACATTGTTTGGATGCTACCACTATGATGTCTATCACATGTTGGATTTTGGTTGTCATACCTGATGAAAAAATGTCAGTATTTGATGTCAATATAACGTTGGTTTAAGATGTTTGCTTGACATTGGATTTTGGTCACTTTCCAATACAACCTAAAATCAACCAAATATCAACGTCTAATTATGTTACAGCTTGACGTTGTGTGGACGTTACCACTATGACGTCTATCAGACATTGGATTTTGGTTGTCAAACCTGACGAATAAATGTCAGTATTTGACGTTAATATAACGTTGGTTTAAGATGTTTGCTCGACGTTGGATTTTGGTCATTTTTCAACACAATGTAAAATAAACCAAATATCAACGTCTAATGATGTTACAGCTTGACGTTGTGTGGACGTTACCACTATGACGTCTATCAGACAGTGGATTTTGGTTGTCATACCTGATGAATAAATGTCAGTATTTGACGTTAATATAATGTTGGTTTAAGATATTTGCTCGACATTGGATTTTGGCCACTTTCCAACACAACGTAAAATCAACCAAATTTCAACGTCTAATGATGTTACAGCTTGACATTGTGTGGACGTTTCCACTATGATGTCGATTAGACATTGGATTTTGGTTTTCATACATGCGAATAAATGTCAGTATTTCACATCAATATAACGTTGGTTTAAGCTGTTGACTCAACGTTAGATTTTGGTCACTTTTCAACACACCGTAAAATCAACCAAATATCAATGTCTAATGATGTTACAGCTTGACATTGTGTAGATGTTGCCACTATGATGTCTACCAGATGTTGAATTTTGGTTGTCATACCTGACGAACAAATGTCAGTATTTGACGTCAATATAATGTTGGTTTAAGATGTTTGCTCGACATTGGATTTTGGTCAATTTCCAAGACAACCTAAAATCAACCAAATATCAATGTCTAATGATGTTACAGCTTGACATTGTGTGGATGTTACCACCATGACTTCTATCAGACATTGGATTTTGTTTGTCATACCTGACGAATAAATGTCAGTATTTGATGTCAATATAACGTTGGTTTAGGATGTTGGCTCGACATAGGATTTTGGTCACTTTCCTACACAACCTAAAATCAACCAAATATCAGCGTCGTTATTGGACATAAAAAAATTTTGTCGTTAAGACACTGGCTAGACATTGAATTTTGTTCGGCTGACGTCACAACCAAAATCTAACCTAATATTAATGCTTATGACGTTGTGTGCCTGCTGGGGAGTTATTTGAAAACTGATTCATTTAAGCACAGAACAAGCACAGTACAAATTTAATCATTTGTGCAAACAATTCAATCCAAAACACCAATGCTGTCTAAAATGCATAGCGTAAAGTAAGTACAGCATTTGATTTGAAAAAAACAATATGAAATTAAGTATTCAGAACGAGTTCAATTTTGACATACGAATTGTATTGCTGTATATATGTAGTACTGTTGCTGTGTTTTTACTGTCAAACCCTCTCAAAAGACATGCACTGCGTCCCAAACCGCATACTTGTGCATTATTCCATGCCATTTTGTAGCATATATAGTGTAAGTAGTGTATTTACACTGAAAACTCTGACAATAATATAAGAGTTCACATATAGATATTGCTTGATTTTAATAGCAGGTTTGGCATGCTGTCCCAGGAGAGAACCCTGAGCTCTGAGATAATCGAGCCTAGGGCTCCCGCCTGGTCAATGAGCATGTAAGGGGGTACGAGATCAGGTAGTTCTCGAGAGCAAAGGAGTAAATGGGGTGGATGGGGGATTCTTCAAAAAAACGAAGATGAGGGAGTAATGCTAGTCAGGCTATTCATATTGAGTTGGCTTACTAATGATTACAGATGCTGCCATCAATCATATCACATGCTCTTCTCAAAATGAGTTTGTGAAATCTCACTAAGTGCACTTATTCAACCGTTAAAATGAAGTGTGGAATGTTGGACACTTCACGCACTCAAGAGCTGCTGCTTTGCCCACATAGCAGAAGGGGCAGACCTTTCAGGCACTGATGTTGGATGGCTTACTTATTTTGGATTGTGAAAGCCAAATTCTCTTACGAGAGTGATTATAGCGCCTCCTAAAGGTGAATGCAGTTATACTCATGGCAGGTATTATTTGGTAGTTTGGTCATTTATTTAGCTAATTTCGCAACCGTCAAACATCATCAAGGAAACAGTTTGAATTTCCGTTTAGTAAAAAAAAAATGTTAGTGTTCCATTTGGGATGACACTACATACATTTACTATGCTGTTAAGTGTGTAAGTGCATAGGTACATAGTGCATTAGTACTTGGGATGTGGGTGCATTAGTACTGGGATGCGGGTAAATTCTCTCATGTGGCCTCATGGGATAATAAAATATCCATTAAATCATTTATGAGTACTGCACATGTTTTTGTTACATTTTTTTCACCTACTATATAGTAGAGAAGTATGCAGTTTCATTGAGTCATTGAATTATTCACTCAGACGATTAGTTCAAAACATCAGTGCATTCAGGCAACACCAAGTACACTATTAATGAGTAACTGAATTGTTTATTCAATTGATTCATTCAAAAACACTAAATGATTCAGTAATGAAACCCAGCAATCTCTTGCTCATGCCCTATTACTGTTCTTACTTCTTCAGTCTTGATTAATGCAGATCTTTTTCAAGGATTTTCTATAAAACATTTTTCCAGTGACAGTAATAAATCGGTTGCTAATGCTATCAAAATTATCTATACCTAAACAAACTGAGGTTCAGGTAAAAAGTGTGAAAACTCCCTGAAATTCTGAATGATGAATTTGACACTGTTTTGGTTTGACCAAGTGAATTTTGATAAACAATATCAAAATCTGTTATAATCATGTAATAGATTGCAAACTAATATGTAAGATTAGGCTGCAGCTTAATATGTTGTACAGCTCTGTTGTCTTTCGTGTGTACTGATGACAGAAACAAGTTTTAACATTGACAGCTCAACATAGTTGTTCATAAAATCTTAGTTCATATTTTCACAGAATATATATTTAGCATGATTTCTTCTCTAGAGTTGTTGAATGTTAAAAATGCTAAATTGTCTCAAAAAACAAGATATGCTTATGATAGCAGTTCAAAAAGCACCTACATTCAACATAAATATTCATTCTCACTTCTTGTGTTCTTTATAGTTGATCACACTGTTGCATCAGTTGCATGTTTGCATGCTCAGTAGAAATCTATTTTGCTGCACTCAGACACTGTTGTGCCAGCTGGTCTTTTAAAAGGGTTGTATCACATTGCCAATCTACTCTGCCTTGCTGTAATGATTGACAGTTGGAAATTTGATAAAGTTAATGTATTTGCCTTAGTTAATGTTAAATGTTCCTTTTGCTTACTACACTGCAGTTCAAAACTTCGTGTTTGGACAATTAATGTTTCACCAATTATGCTTTTATTTGACAAATATACAGAAAAACCTTTATACTGACACAGGCTTCTCTTGAAATATAATAAGATGATGTACAAAAGGCAACAATGTGGGAATTATATTTTTCAGCTTTTATTTACATTTGAACAAAAAGTGGCATGTCCAAAATTATTGATATCCTTTTCAATAATCAGTAGAGAAGCCTTTATTGGCTATTAAAGCAATCAAACACTTGCTATAATTGCTGACTACCTTTTTATATCTCTCCATTGGTATTTATGCCCATTCATCTTTAACAGTGGGCTCCAACCTTTTCAGGTTGGAGGGTCCTCTTGCCTCCACTGTTTCTCAATTGGGTTTAAGTCAGGACTCTGACTGGGCCACTGCAAATCCTTGTTTTTGTCTGCTAACCATTTCTTCACCACTTTTGCAGTGTGTTTTGGGGCGTTGTCGTGCTAAAATGTCCACTAGTGCCCAAGGCCAAGTTTCTCTGCAGACTGCCTGATGTTGTTGTTGAGAATTCTGATGTATTGCTCCTTTTTCATGGTGACGTTTACTGTGATTAAGTTCCCCGGTCTACCAGCTGCAAAACACCGCTCAAAACGGATGTTTGACAGTGGGTATGGGGTTCTTAGGGTTGAAGGCCTCTACTTATTTACGCCAAATGAAGGCTACATTAATGTGGCAAACAATTCAATTTTTCTTTCATCCAACCATAAAACAGAAGACCAGAAAACTTCTTTGTCCAGATGAGCATTTGCAAAGGCCAACCAGGCTTTTGTTTGCCTTCACTGAAGAAGTGATGTCCTCCTTGGACTTCGTCCATGGAACCCAGCAGTGTGCAGTGTCTATTGGACTGTCTGTCCTGAGATGTTGCCACTAGCAGAGCCCAGACTCATAGGATGGCCTTGGTGGTGATACTTGAATTATTTTTTACCTTTCTCACTATCCTCCTGGCCAGCACAGGTCACTTTTGGCTTCTGAGAACATCCTCTGTGATTTTTTGTTTCACAATACAGAACATCCTGTATTTTTTTATTTTATTAATTTATTTTCACTGTAGGCACTACTACTACAAAACATTTAGATATGGTCTTTTAGCCCTTTCCTGACTTGCATAGCCACAGGTACTTACTGAGCTTCTTTGTCTTAGCCATGACTGTCCACAAACCAACAGCAGATACTGTCTGTTTTTCACCTATTGAGTTGATTAAAACAGCTGTTCCCAATAAATCAGGGTAATTAGAATGCTTTAGAACAAGGGTGGCCAATCCTTTTTCTGGAAATCTACCTTCCTGCAGAGTTCACTGCAACCTTGATAAAACGCACCTGTATTTAATTACCAAGTGCTCCTTCAGATCCTACTTAGTTGTTTTTGATCGGGGTTGCAGCTGAACTCTGCAGGAAAGAAGATCTCCAGATATAGGATTGGGCACCCCTGCTTTAGAACGGCTTGGACAATTGGTAAATGGAATGGTATAGAAGTTTGGATTTGCTAGACTGTGACACTTTGCAAAGGGTGTGAATAGTTTTGAACATGTCACTTTTTGTTCAAAGATAAATAAAAGCTGAGAAGTATTGTTTTCACAATGATGCCTCTTGCACATCATCTTATTATCTTTTGGGAGAAGCATGTGTCATTTCCAGGCTTTACTTGCTGGTTAAATCAAAGCAAATTTAAGTCAGAATTTGCCAGGGGAATGTAATTATTCCATCTTTATGCTTCTATAAGAAAAATCATGAATTAAACATCTAATTTGAGTCCAAAAGCCGTGGACAGTTTAAAAAAAAAAACAAATGTATGATATGACCCTTTTAATGCAAAATCTCAATCAAGTAGTGCATAATACATTTGACTAATTAAAATCCAATAATTAGGACTTGAATCATCCGTTCACTCTGTCCTTTTAACAAGAGCACAAGTATAAGCTCAACAGCAGATTTGTAATTCCCTCCTCATCCCTCTCTCTTCCTTTTCTTTGTGTCTATCCCTCTTTCCCTGAGCGTCTCTATGGATATATCTCACACAACTCATGCTCCTTTTTTATTCCTCCTTTACTGCTCTTCCAATCCCTTGCCACTTCAAATCTATCTCACTTGCTCTCATTCTGACCCTGTGACCTTAATTTACTTTCATCCTCCTCTTCTATTGATCTCACCATGGAAACTCTTCTTCTTTGCATTCCATTTAATCCTTTATTTTTTGTGGAATCTTCATCCCTCCATCATTCCATCCATCATTCGCCTACTCTCCCTCGCTCCTCCTCCCCTTTCCTCTCTCTCTCTCTCTGTCTCGCTAGGAAAAGCAGCTTTCCGCCTTGGGTTCAGCAGACCCCGGTGTGAGTTTTGGAGGAGAAATGACCAGCGCTTCTGGCTTTGGTGGAGTCTCCCCATCAGGCAAATCCTCCACCCGATCCCCCCAGAATGGAATCGTGTCCGTCTCGTTAGTTCCCCCTCCTCATTCAATTTCTCACGCACAACTCTGGCCGAGCGGCAACCAAAAATCAGCAACGACATGGAGGGCAAGTTTGGAGGGGGAGCAGGTCAATAACAACGCTGACCAAATCTGAATTTTTTTTAGGAATTCCGAAGACATTGTAAGGATGAAGCTTCAGCATTTTTTTTTTGTACATTAGACTGAGGACAAGTGGGAGGTGGGACACGTCATTACTTGCACCATCTAAAACAAAAGGGCTCTCCATTGGAATCGATGTGTTATTCTGAAATCACATTTTCTTTGGATCAAAGTTAAAAGCCCCTTGCACATACAGTACCTCCACCAGGTCATCCAAACCACTGGAAAGTGCTCAATTCAGGTTCCAGGTTTTTTTGACTAAGCCCCCTCGTCTTGTGTAAAACCATTTCCAAGAAGCTTGGAATGACCCTGGGAATGGTGGGCAAACAAACTATACAAACGTATTTAGTGATTGAAATTTGACCCACGACCACATGCCAGCTTTGTCATGTCGTCTGGCTTCCCTAGTGCCTTTCTGTATCTCCTGACAGGGTTTTTAAACAAACACGAGAATAACGACAGCAGAATTGCAGAAACAGTTGTGCAAACTCATTTAGGAGAGATCGATGTGCTCTTGTGCTTCAATGTGACGCTGAAAATGTCAAGCTTTGGAGTCCGATTGTGGCTCGGGTTTTTGTGGACAATGTCTGGAGTGGCTTGAAAGTGGCTTAAATTGCCTCACTAGACTGAACTTGTGCAATGTTTTCTCTTCTCAATCTCAGAACCTATGTGTATTTAACTGGTGCTATGGACTCTCTGTGTCATGTTCACCGCCTCCCATTTTGTCATCGTCCTAACTGTTCATAATATGTCTTGGTCCTCCCATTCATCTCCTTACAGGCCGATTTTGACATTCTTTCGTTGTGAGTGTGTGTGCAATGTGAGGTGAGCGCGAGGTGATCTCTGTCAGGTCAAAACCCTTTTTACTAAAACAAGATGCTAGGCCAGAATGCGGTTGTGGTTTTAAGGTATTTTTATACAAGATGGATATTTTTGGAAATTTCTAATAAGCAGAACTTTTGTGGGGGGTTTTGTGGGGATAAGGTCAATGTGGAAGTCAACTTGAAAGCAACCAATTTTATGCCCATAAAGTAAAATGGGGAATTTGACTGTATTTTAACCTATGGAAATTGACTGAATTGTAATAATAGGTGTTATATACAATAATCCAATCCAATGCCTGAAGAATATACGGATTTTTTGAGGTCTTGTACAAACGTGGTGCAAGCTATATTTTGTCAAAATATAATCCATGTTTTTAATTCAGAACAGCATGCACCAAATAATCATGAATAATAAGACTAAGAATGTGCACTGAAAAGTAAAAAAACACTTGCACCTTTTCTGCATTTTGGCAGAGGCTTTTATTCAAAGCGACTTACTTTGCGTTTAAAATATAAATTTTTGCACTTCATGATATTTTTCTGGGAATTGAACCAATGACATTGAGCCATTTTGGCCTACAGAATTGCTACAAATAAACTAAGCAGTGTCCATTTTGATTTCACTTTAAATTTGGATCTCTAAAGTAGTTTTGGGCGGCACTGAAGGATCCTTTTAAGAAAGATCTTGTTAGATGACTCACTTGGCATAAAATAATCTGAACTCTGTACTGTACAGAAATATCGCTAGCTATAACCTTTTATTTGAAGATCACTGCCATCTGATACTGATTGTATTCCTCATCGTTCACTACAGTTTTCGTTTTATTGTTTGTTTTTATGATTAATCGATTCATTGTCATGTTTCTACAGACTCAAGACATTCACGTGGCTTTGCTGATATACAAGTCATTCATTTGTAACCCAATTCATGTTGTTGCATTGTAAACACTTCAAGTAGTTCTGTGTGTAACACAGCTACACCAACACAGCAGGCCTAGATGAGAGCGAGGAGGTTTCAATCGTAACTGCACAATAAAATTAAATCACTGAGCTGTACTGTAATATGTAAAGATTGGGAAGGCACTAGAGAGGAGAATGGACGGATTGCCATTTTAGCTTTTACGAGCTTCGAGGGCTATCTTTAGGTGACTTCTACTCCATTTAGTAATAATATACAGGCAATTTTTGTTTATGTCCCAAAAGCAGTTGAGAAAAAATGGGATAACAGGGTTATCGGCTGATAAATGTGCCATGACATGAATATACCTCAGACGTAGAATCGAATGACTCAGGTAAACTTTCAATTGCCTCACAGTTTAATGCAAACTGGAAAAAAACACACACATTTTAAGTTTAGAACTGCCTGTTTTGGTAGTTAGTCCATTTCTTCTCTGAGATTAGTAGCAGTGATTGGTCAGCGGCTCATCAAGCACCTCCTCTTTTCCCTGCATCTCCAGCCAATCACAAAGCTTCATGGAGGACAATCTGGAACCTAATTGGAGGCCTCACCTAGGACATTCTTCAGGTTGGCCTGGGTTTAATTCCAGGGCGCTGTCACGCGACTCGGTTGGTTGACAGAGGGGAAACTGAGGCTTTGACTCAATGCCAGAGCCGATCCAAAGAAAAACAAATGTAGGTTCCCTTCCTCTGACGTGCCCTCTCTCCGATATAATTTGATAACGAACGTTTGGGATGCTTAACGCCCATCAGATGGCTTCTTCTTGACGGCATGCAAGATGACGTCGCATGCAACGCAGAAGTTGGATGAGAGAGCTGGAGAGGTTCTGTGATCAATCAGATCAATCTCAAAGGTGCTGTTTTTTAGGTTCTTTACTAACTACATGTAGGATATTGAACAATACTTCTTCTCATTATGATCTTCACGTGCCACATTAGCTCTGCCTGTCATGCCTGCTTGTGTCTCGATCACGTCTTTATTTTGGGGAAACTGAATATGCACAGCCTTTTATTTATTTATTTATTTTCTCGAAAGACGCTGATTTGTCCCTCAGCGGATTTGATAAGAGGCTGGAAATATCCGAACTTTTGTTTCCTGTCGGTTTTCTACTCGTTGACTGGACCTCACTCTGATGAGATCACATTTTTACATGCTGGTAATGTGAGACACGAAAAGTCTGAAAATAATCTTTTTTTTTTTTTGTTAGATCTGGGAATTTATGTGACAATCTCTTTGCAAAGGAAAATCTATGACCTGTTATTTTACCTGCTCCCTCTCTCCGCACTTTGCTACATGCTGGATCCTCGACTACTCCTTTGTATGTGAAAGAAAGATGGATTCTTTTACTTTTTAACTCTCTTTCATTTTGCCGTGGAGTTCCTCTTGTTTAAGAAAAGAATCTGGCGCTCGCACATCTGTGGGATTGTGGGTAAATTTGCGAAGCCAAGTTGCTGTTTTAAATTGACCTTTTTTTTCCTCTTGTTTGGAAATTGCCATTGCCGGGCAACACAGACATTTCTCTTCTTCCTTTTTACACCACTAGACAAAAATATAAACAATGGTCGAGAGATCATGCAGGTCTAATCTAATAATGTTGTGAGTGACTGTGTGTATATACAGTGTGTGTACAGTCTTTGTGTATATACTGGGTGTGTGGATGGTTACATAATATAAATATATATATACATATATATATATATATGTATTGTACATAAGATATGTTTGTATATGCAGTGTACAGAATGTGTTATTTTACACCGATTTCCCTTTTTCTCAATATGTGGACAAAGAAAAAAGTATAAGAGCAGTTTGTGGGAATGAAAACTCATGTTGGCGACTCGTCGGCGGAGGTCTTCGAAGCACTTTTTTGCTCAGGCTGATTGTACGCAGTCTGAAGCCTACAATGCATCGGCATGAGTCCGCCACTCGTTTTGCCAGTCTAAAGCTTGCACTCATTTTCTCACTGACTGAGGTGTTTTGTAACAGGTTCTGGGTGACCAAGCAATGCTTGTACATAATTCTATTACCTACTGTATGTATGCATATATCCACTTTTCCAGACATGAGTCACCTGCTAATCTTTGCAGCTTTTGCATCTCCTGTTGCTTTGGATTTCAATGCGGTGCCGTGTGTGTGTGCGTGTCAGATGAGGTTTTTTTGGATCGCTGCAGAAGGCCAGTCTCGTGAGAAGATGTTCCCATTTTACTCTACTGACCTTTTGTATGGCCTGATGCTTTATTCCCTCATTACTTGCCTAGCAACTCTTCCATGCAAGTAATCGCTTCTTTGTCCCCTGTAAATGAATGGAGTTCCCATGATGTGCCTCTTTCTAATAAACTTCAGTTGATCTTTGTCAGCCATAGCCAATCACAGTCATCTTTCTTGACAAGCCATAAGCCCCACCCCTAAATTTCCATTTTCGAAAAGGGCAGACACTTGGGAATTTTATTTCTTTTTCGTTTTTTGTATATATATTATATTAATAGAAAGAGTGCTATGTCAGAGTGTATTGCCGATGTTTTTTGGATTTGTTATGAATGTTGATATTCTGGTTATTGAATTATGATTATTATTATTATTATTGTAATAATATAATGACTGCTGTTATCATTTCACCATTCCTTAGTTTATTCAAAGCTGTTGAAGACTTTGATTTCTTTTTGAACAAATCGGAAATTATATTTTTCGGGTGGGCTAATTATAGAAATGAAATCAATTAAACAGATGGATAAAGAAATAAATTCTTATTGAATTCATTTATGATGTTTTTTTGACTGTGGTCTGTCTGTCTGTCTGTCTGTCTGTCTATCTGTCTGTCTGTCAAAAAAAGATTCATCTTTATTAATGCTTTCAGTCAAACCAAGGAAGGAAACAGCATTGCTGTGGTCTTATCAAACTCCCTGTTGATGATTCACGAACACAGCTGCCAGGTGATGCCAGATGGTTTGCCTGCTAATCTTGTCCAGAGATGAGGAGTTGATGAGAATGTGTTAGATGAAATTATTATTTTAAAGGGCACCTATGGTGAAAAATCTACTTTTTAAGCTGTTTGGACAGACATATGTGTAGGTATAGTGTATAGACCGTCATATTGGGGTGATATAAACACACTCAGTCCTTTTTTTTTCAATTTAACAACATAAAAACGGTGGACCAATTGGAGCCGTTTTCAGACCGACCGCAACTTGACGTAGCAGTGCTGTCCCCCCGCCCACCAATATTGATTGACAGCTGCGTATTAACATGTCTCCATAGTAACGTTTGTAATCATATCCACAAGACAGGACGTGCGCAAATCAATCCTAAATAAAAGGTCTGTTCAGTTTAGGATCATCAATCATCATCAAATGTGATCAAGAGTGAGTTTGACAAGTTTAAAATGTTTTAAAACAGTGCATGTGTGTAATAAATTACAGCGATTTACTTCAGCTTTACTTCATCACCACAGCCACGTGTCAGAACAATAATAAAAGACGCTTCAATCCCGGTTTGTGGACCTTTAATCAGGTTTATTTTGTACATTAAGGTAACAGATAGCCATACAGAGGTGGATATTAACCTGTATCCTGTCACATTTGCATGCAAAGACAGTGCAAAGCTAAACGCGCGCGCTGTATGTATGTGGGTGTGTGTCTGTGCTGTGCTGTGTGTGTGTCTGTGTGTGTGTGTGCGTGAACTTTGTAACGACATCATGTGTGACTCATCCTGCAGCTCCACACAACAAATGCACCAAATAATCATTGATAAAGCTCTAACTGTAGTTTTTGTCACAAACGTTACGTGAGATCTGCTTCCTTTATGTCTGTGTCAGTTGTCTGAGGCAGCCGAGAGCGGAGACTGACTGTACGTTCACACCGAAAGCAGCGAGAGCGTCAAAGGTCGCTACATTGATCTCTTATTTAAAAGAGTCGTTGCAGCATATCAGCAAATCAGTTACATTCCCGCATAAAACATGCTTTCTAGCGTGAAGATGTTGCACATTTATTATCAAATTCATTTAACAACGGAAGATCTAGTTGCATGTGTTGTGGCTTTGCTCCACTTAATTATCCAATGTGTCCATATGCCTGAAATACTCTGAAGCATACCATTTTGTATTGTCGCATGAGATTCCCGCTTTTTTAAAGAAAAAATATATATAACATTGATGCACATCAGTAACTCGCCAGTAACTTTTTAATGTTTGTTCCTGTAAGAAAAACATTGCAAATAATTGGAAATCTGGCGACCGTAATATTAAAACTCTTGGGAACAACTGTGGTCGGAACCAAAGTTCACAGTGACTGTGTTCTCTGGACTCCTCTCAAGCGGTGGACTTCTACATTCTGATTGCTTGCCGCCAAATCGCGTCACAGCTCATTACCATAAAGTTGACTTGATTTCAACTCTCCTCGACGCCCACACTGGCGAAGACGCGCCGCGCTGCTCCTCGCCGCCGGCTCCCATTGAAAATGAATGACTTCCGGCTACTTTGACGCTCTTGCCGCTTTCGGTGTGAACATACGGTGAGGCACGCGCGGCAGGCACGTGGAAACGATGGGCGGGGAGGACTAGCCTTAAAGGCGCAGTACACAAAAACAGCAAAAATCTATTGAGAGCTATAAAACACCACCTAGTGAAAGCTATAATAAATAATTTGATGGGGACATTCTGGGGACACAAAAGACTTATATTAAATCTGGAAAAAGGGGTAACCTAGATGCCCTTTAAAATCCACATGCAGTCAAAAATATTTTTGGGTGGGGGTTTTTAATATAAGTATGTTATGCTTTAAGTAATCTATAAGCTAGTGCATATCTAAAAAGATGACAACATTTAGATGTATACATTTAACACTTACAGTCTGTCACTTCTGCCAATGTGGATTCAATTTGTTTGTTTTTATTTAATGTTCAAACTTCTTCACATAAACATTTTACAGGCAGCCATAGAAAAGGGAGTTAGGGAATGTCTTATTTTTAAGATCTGTACAAGTGGTGCTCAAGCGAAATTCTTACACTTAGACCCTCTGAATATACACTACCTGACAAAAGTATTGTCGTCAATCCCAGTTGTAAGAGCAACAAATAATAACTTGACTTCTAGTTGTTCATTTGGAAAAGTGGCAGAAGGTAGGTTTTATCCAAATAATCACAAATACCACAGAAGACCTATTAAACCTGCATGGGCTAGAGATTCTCACAGAAATCAGTCAGGTTGGGTGAAAGAAAAATCATGGTTTAGGGTTACATTCAGTATGAGGGTGTGCAATAGATCTGCAGAGTTGATAGCAAAATCAACAGCCAGAGCTATCAATATATTTGTGCTGCCCATTACATTACAAACCAAAGGAGCGGGCAAATTCTTCAGCAGGAAAGCGCTCCTTCTCATACTTCAGCCTCCACATCAAAGTTCCTGAAAGCAAAGAAGGTCAAGGTGCTCCAGGATTGGCCAGCCCAGTCACCAGACATGAACATTATTGAGCATGTCTGGGGTAAGATGAAGGAGGAGGCATTGAAGATTATTTTAAAGAATCTTGATGAACTCTGGGAGTCCTGCAAGAACACTTTCTTTGCCATTGCAGATGACTTTATTAATAAGTTATTTGAGTCATTGCAGAGATGTATGGATGCAGTCCTCCAAGCTCATGGGAGTCATACACAATATTCATTATTTTTCCACTGCGCCATGACTTTATATTCTATACTGCACATTATTTCTGTTAAGTGACAAGACTTTTGTCTGAGCAAAAAAGTCAGACCTTACTGTCTGAATTAAATCATTAATAATCAGGGCATGATCATATTTGGTAAAATAAAAAGTGTAATATTGATGCCTTTGCCTTATATATAAGCCACTTCTGATAACAAATGATCAACTAGTAGTCGAGTTATTATTTGTTGTTTTGTCAGGTAGTGTACGTAGTTTGTGTCTACAGCACTCAAATTTTCACTTAACACTTGTCTTGCAAACAATATTTTGTGGTAAAATGTAATGCACTGCAACAGATTTCTGGCCTAAAGCTGCCTGATGTATAAAAAACGATTTTAGAGGGGAACTTGAATATATATAAAATAATTATGAATGAATTTTAAGAACAAAACACGTTACAAATGTACTAGCTGAATACATTTACAGCAATTGCTTTAATGATAATAATGTGTATTCGTTTTAATCACGACACACCAACGTTTCTCCTTACAGATTAAAGGTACATCCAAATTATACTTTTTTTTTTTTAAGTAGATTGTAGATGTATAAACTTACCATTTCAGCCGAGCGCTACTTGACCAAGAACTTGACCTCGGGACATCTCGCGAGAGCTGCAGTGATGGTGCAGGAATATGTCAACTGTCGCGATACTTGCAGCGGTCGCTGAACTGTGTGCGGTGGGAGGGGAAAAAATGGCCGCTCGCGGCGGAGCGACACTCGCAATGATGAGCGACAACAACTCAAACATAACCCTCTCAAAATGTGACAGCTGACCCGAACCGACACCAGCACATACGCCGGCTTCCGAACGGATGGGTATCGCGGCCGGTGGCGGTGGAGGCCAGGAACAACAGCGTTTGTGTTTTAGTTGTAATTTGAAGGAAATAAGTGAGTTAGCTATCCTGCTAACGTTAGCCGCGCGCTAAACTGGAGCTGAACGAAACAGAACCAGAACAAGATACACGAAAACAGAGCACAGGAGCTGCATTATCACTGCTAGCATGAGTGGACCGAGTCAGGACAGCGAGCCAGAGGCCAAAGTGCTTCATATTAAACGACTGTACAGGTAAGAACGCTGACAAAAGCACCGGTACTGTCAGGAAATCTGTCTAATTTGTATACATTGCATGTCTTATTTGTGAGTCAGAAGTGTCTTAACGCATATTTATTAAAGTGAATGCGTAATGAAACACGACGTTTAAACTAATCGGTAGTTTATTAATTTTCAGGCTCTGCCTGTATATGATGTCTCATCTGGAAATCTTATATTATTTGGCATGTGTGGCATGAAATTATAGCCATTAAATCTAAATTTACTTTGTGATTTATGTCAGTGGCTGCTCTTATGCTAGCAGTAAAAGGGCAGATATGTTTAAATAAAACAAAGAGGCCTGAATTGTAACCCAAATGCAGGTAGAAAATCTGAAGCATCTGTACTCGCAATGATGATTGTTAACCCTGTAAAGCCTGAATCAGAAATAATAGTCAACCTGAAATAATAGTCAAAAGTTGCTATTTTTGAACTTTTAGTATCATTGAACCTTTAGTGGAAATCTGAAAGGAAAACGTAAAAACTTGTGGATGTTTTATTTTTGTATTAAAATTGAGATATGAGGATTTGATGTCTATGTAAAAGAGAATGGGTAGCTCACACTTGAGGAGAAAAAAAACAGAATTTATATTCAGTCATAATACAACTACAGACAAAACTGAGAATAACCATGAATCCTGATGATATATTTAGGTCTCATGAAGCATCAGCTCATGTTATGCCTAACTTTAAGTGTGTTAAAGGCACACTTTATGTGGAATTTACACACTTAAGGAATGTATGTATCCTATACAGTAATATTTTTTGCACCCTTATTATTGTAAAATAAAATCACACAAAAGTTCTTGGGTTAAGCACAATAATTACAATATATTTAGTTGAAAATCAGATTTCAACCAGATTTAAAAAATAATAATAATAATAATAAAAAAAATATATATATAATCTAAAATATAATTGGAGAAGGTTAAAAGCTTTTGCCTTGTATTATTAGAGTTTATATTTGATGTTTTTGTAATAAATAGAAAATGACAGCAGACAGTTTAGGCTTTTTAATTTGGTGTAATGCAAAACATTAAATCGGATAAAATTCTCATTGGTCATTTCAGTCAATAACTGAGTTTTTTATGTTCATAATTGTTGTGAGACTACTGTACCTGTTATATATTACAAATTCTTCATTTTGATGTGTTTTGTGAAGGGCTGTGGTGGAAACAGTGCATAAGTTGGACATCATAATCAGCGGCAAGTCGTCGTACAGGGAGGTCTTCAAACCTGAGAATATCAGCTTGAGGAACAAGTAAGCACAAGTTTATCATCTCTGCAACTCAACTAGACACAATACAATATAATGCATCAGATTATGTTGCATTTACATTAAAGTGAGCTTTTTCTTTGAACAACCTTCACATATACTTTTATTTAAAGATGTGCAATATGAAGATATACACTCAAAGGCCACTTTATTTGGTCCAACTGCTCCTTAATGCAATTTTTTAATCAGTCAATCACATGGCAGCAACTCAGAGCATTTAGGCATGTAGACATGGTCAAGACAATCTGCTGCAGTTTAAACTGAACATCAGAATGGGGAAGAAAGGTGATTTAAGTGACATTGAATGTGGCATGGTTGTTGGTGCCAGACGGGTTGGTCTGAGTATTTCAGAAACTGCTGATCTACTGGGATTTTCACGCAAACCATCTCTAGAGTTTACAGAGAATGGTCTGAATAGATAAAATATCCAGTGAGCGGCCTTGTTGATGCCAGAGGAGAATAGCCAGACAGTAACAACCACTCATTACAACCGAGGTATGAAGAAGAGCATCTGTCAACGTACAACACGTCCAACCTTGAGGCGGATATGCTACAGCAGCAGAAGACCAAACCGGGTGCCACTTCTGTCAGCTAATAGCAGGAAACTGAGGCTACAGTTTGCACAGGCTAACCAAAATTGGACAATATAAGATTGGAAAAACATTGCCTGGTCTGATGAGTCTCGATTTCTGCTGCGACATTCAGATGGTAGGGTCAGAATTTGGCATCATCAACATGAAAGCAGGAATCCATCCTGCCTTGTATCAACGGTTCAGGCTGGTGGTATAATGGTGTTGAGGGATATTTTTTATTGGCACACTTTGGGCCCATTTGTACCAACCGAGCATCGTGTCAATGCCACAGCCTACCTGAGTATTGTCCAATAGAGAACTCTATTATTCCAATAGAGAACCTTTGAGATGTGGTAGAAGATTTGCATCATGTATATGCAGCTGACAAATCTGCAGCAACTGCGTGATGCTATCATGTCGACATGGGCCAAAATTTCTGAGGAATGTTTCCAGTACCTTGTTGAGTCTATGCCATGAAGGATTAAGGCAGTTCTGAAGGCAAAAGGCATCCAACCCGATACTAGTAAGGTAGTAATAAAGTGGCCAGTGAGTGTTTATTGAAATATGTGTGTGTGTGTGTGTGTGT
>CAIGQZ010033112.1:30334574-30349361 GCA_903798205.1 Danio tinwini
CTTTGGTTTTAACGCTATTAGGGTTGGGTCGATAGACAATGCAATCGTCCATAGTCGATGGCCTATAGACATCATGATGCTGAGGTGCCATCACCGATCCTCCGCACCGCCCCCGTTGCAAACCCGCTCGTGAAAAACACACACTCAGGCCCTGTTTACACTGATACAGCTTAGTTTTAAAATGGCATTTTAGAACGAAAATGACCCACATCCAAACTGGCGTTTCACCAAGCATTTCTGAACAGCCCTCCGTCTGCTGAAAACGCACATCACGTGACCACACACACACACACACACACACACACTGTCATGCGCTCGTCTGCGCTCCAGAGAACAGTGTACGGACTGTATATTTTATACAGTCATTGGTATAGACAGTTTATCAAGGATGTACCGCTTGATCGCGTCTCACTATAAGTTAGTTGTTAAACGTGATATTTAATTAATCTTGTCTCTATCTAACGACTTTTCTGTCTTTTGATTCTCTCAGGTAACGTGTCACAGCATCAGTACACTGCTTCAGTCTTTCGCTTTCACGCTTGTACAAAGTAATTTTAGTGAAAACCTCAGATACTGTTGGTTAGTTCCTGTTGGTTGTGCACCTTTTTTTACCAAGCAAGTGTGTGGACGCCATAACGGCACAGTTCACTCTGCCTAGTCATGCCAGAGTCCCGCGAAAAAAAGTGATTGACAGGTGGTAATTTGTGTGTAACTTATCTTTATTTATTTATGATTTGGTTATGAGTAAAACAAAGGCCATGTGGGTCAGGTAGTTGAACCGTAGGCTACAAATAATTAGTTATAATTTATCAATTATTCATAAATAATTAATTCACCTTCCCCATGACGACGATGCCATGGTCCATCGCCATGTTTCACATTAGACATCATACGATGCCAAATTGGTCAACATAGCCCAACCCTAAACGCTATACCAGGGAGTACTGAATTAGACAAAAAATAAATGCCATTTGTAAGCTTTGCAATATACAAAGTTCTCTGTTCAATCACACTGTGCAGTTTTAATGAATTTGAATGGATGGAAAATAAATTGGAATTGGAATTTTTATTTGTCTGCCGACTTTATCAAGTTGTCAATATTATGTGACACACATACTAATACAAACTATTGAACCATATCACAATATTTATTGTATCAGGATATATTGTATCGTGACCCATGTCAACCGGACCTAAAAAAGCATCACAGATGGCTATATGAGGAGTGTCTTGCTAAAAAGTCAACTAAAAGTATTGCCAGTTACACTATCTAATAGCTAGCAACAGCAAAGTACAATTTCAGAGTTGTTTGCAGTTGTTACACCATATGAAAAAAACCTCATATCTAGAGAAAAAATTGTGTTTAATTTGTGAATATTTATAAACAAATTTAAATAGTTTGTAAATATCTTTTCAGTTCCTTTTTAACTAACACTTACTGCATTTTAAAAGAAGCTACAATGCAGAATATTGAGCTGAAACTTGACTACAAAATTTAATCGCAAATCAAATCGAAATCACAATATCTATAAAAAAATTGCACAGCCCTAACCTGTAGTATGTTTTGTTATATTCTGTCATCTATCGCAAGAAAACAATAAAAAAAAACTTGAATTACAAAAATAAGTGAATATCAGGATTTTTCTATCAATTGTTGATTTCTTAACGCTACTGAAGTTAAAACATTGGTATTATTTTGTCTAAACGTGAATATATATTTCTGAAAACATGGCACTTTTAAATTATTTTATGCAAAAAAAGCTTTAAATGTAGAGTGGGATGCTTTATATTTGATGCTTCTAACAGTACTCTGCAGTGCCCTGGAGACAAGGTGGAGACTTGCATGGGAAAATCAGCTGTAATATTAATCTTGTTGTTCTTGCTGCAGGTCAAAAGACATCAAAAGACTGCTGGTGAGCTTCATGTATTTGCAGAGCCTGTTACAGCCCAAGAACAGGTGAGAGCTTCAGCTTCAGTTTAAACCGTTCAATTATTTTGAGAATCAAATCAGCTTGATTAATTACCTGTCACAATTTTTTTTTTTTTTTAAGTCTGATGGAGACAGAGCTGACGTCGCTGTGCCAGTCTGTGCTGGAAGACTTTAACCTGGTGCTTTTCTACCTGCCTCTTCCTGCTCATGGCAGCCAGTCGGCCAGCGAGGAGGAGGAAGAGCATGACTCTGTTGGTTCTGTACTTCCAGACAGCCTCATTTTCAAGATGGTAGTGATTTGTCTGATGGTGGTGCACAGCCTGAAGCGAGGGGGTGAGCGTACACTGAAAGAAGTGATTATGTTGTTTAGTATCTTGTGCTTATTTGTGCCACGTTAATAAGCAAATAGTCTGCTTCACCAACCTAAAAATATTGTTGAAATTATTCTTCAAGCATTTTAAGACATGCATCATCATGCAAAAGGCATATTCATGGTGATGCTGCATGCTAAACAACATAACACATTGTAACAGGACGAAAAATACATATTTGATTTATCTTTCTGGTCCAAACCAGCCAATAAGTTCCATTTTTTTCTAATATATTTACTTGTTTCAGCTATGTAGTTGTATTTATGCTTTTTTTTACATGCATGGCATGCAGAGGCCTGTTATTTCATAATTGTAACCTAAACTTGTTTTCTCTAGTTAGTTTCTTAGAATAAAATTCAATTTATCTAAAATATTTCATATATCCTTTTATTTCAGCCTTGATTCAGTCAACGAAAAGTTTTTTTTTTATAGGTTTGATATTATGAATGCATTCAAACAACAGTTCTAATTTTAATTCCTCTTGCAAATGATGCACAAACTCATCTGCTCATCTGTAATTCAATTCCAGCTTCAAAGCAGTACAGCGCCTCCATCGCTTTCACATTGGCTCTGTTCTCCCATCTGGTCAATCATGTCAACATTCGACTGCAAGCTGAATTGGAGGAGGGAGAGAGTGATGTCCCAGCCCTGCGCACCGATCACACTGGTACAGCTTTTGTGTCATGTCGTCTGTCTGAGTATAAGATGCTTTTGTTTTTTGTTTTTTTGTTTTTTTTTTGCAATATCTGTGAAGAATTTATTGTTGCTTTACATTGTAGCCAAACTTGGTTACCATAGAAAGCATCATGCTGGCTATTTTTTAGTTATGGTGTCTTAAAGTAGTCTAATTAGTCAGTTAACACCGTGTCTAACTACGCGCAACACAACAAGATTCTAGCGACAAGCAATTTAGCTCTGCGCCCCACACTCCACATCACATAATGTAAATGCACTCCCAAAGAAATGGTAAGGTTTATTTCATATTTAATACATATTAAACCTCTTTAACATTATTAAAAAATACTGCTGAGAGTCTGATATTTGTTGGTTTGCACTGAGTGTGTTCATTTTCAAACTATGTGTTTGCTAGTTATTTTATTCTCAAGATCTGAGGTATACTATTATTCTAATAGTATAATACTATAATACTCTTATTAGTAGCATTTGTCATGGGGTTTGTTCCGTTGCCTTAGCTGGACAGATACAGTTGAAGTAATTGGCTGAACATGGAGACTGCAAAGCTTAAAGGTGCTGTATGTAAGTTTGACACCCAGTGGTTGAACAAGGTATTGCACTCCTGAATTAAAACAAAAGCAAGCGCGGGTTGCCAGATTGAGTACAGAAGCGAGTGATTTAAACTGTGTTCTAAATAAAAGCAACGACACGCGATAGAGGGAATATTTTCCATATTAAAAGGAGTTTTGGTTCTAACCAACACCTCGAATTGATATATTAGAAACGGCTTCTATTTCTCACAGCTGAACAACAGAAACCAATAATAGTGATTACCTCAGGTAAACCTGGTGTGCTTTATTCAGTGCTAAATACTAACAATGTGAGTTTGAATGCCATTTTAAATAACATTTATTGCCATATACTGAAAGCAGCAGCAGATAGCTCACCTCAGATCTGGAAAATACAATAAACCGTTCGAAACTGAACTTTAGAACTAAACACATATGAGTGATTCAGCATCTACATTTAATGATGTTAAAGAGGGTTAACATGTATAAAATAGATTCTAAACCTTACCGTTTCATGAGTGAGTGTATGTTCTATGCATAGGCTATATTTAAATTTCTGCATATCTCATCATGAAGCATGTTGTTAGAACATGAGGTTACAATGTAACCTGCTCACCTAATGTTTACGTTCATAATATTTATATTATTTGCTATTTAATAGCCTCATGTGGAACTGAATCTGTCTCATTTCGACGTCTGATACTGTCCGGAGGTCGCCTTTGTGGTCACGGTCGCATGCTTTCAGAGCCTTTCTGAATGAATAAATGAAATGCGCTGTTTTCCAATAAGGCAACCAGGAATGCTGAATTATAATTGGCTAAACTGACATTGTGCAGGTTAAATTTACCTAAACAAAGACAGCGTTCCGGCACGGAAAAAACATTTTCAATGCAGAATATCTGACTTCAGCATAGTTTTTCAGTTAAACGAGTATGTTCACTTGGGATGTTTCTTAAATGTCTACACACATATTATGGTATTTTTTTAGAAGAGTCAAAAATGTACATACAGCACCTTTAATTTAACCCAATGCGTGAAGTTGTGGACTTGGAGCTGGTGCAAATACAAACATCAAAGTTGTGTCTAAAATATATTAAAATTATTTATACATTTTCTACTTCTCTCTCTTTTTTTTTTTTTTTACCTTTTCGTTTGATGTGCTTTATTTCACTTTCACATGCTGCTCCAGCGCTGCCTGATCAGGGGATTTGCATTCAGACTAAGGGTGCAATGATTAAAATAATACATGACTTCACGCTTTACTAAGTCATGTCTTTGTGAATTATGTCAAGACATACTCTCTTTTAAAGTCAATAAACTCGATCTCTCAACATGTATGACGAACGTAAAAACCTACCATGTGAAAAACCGCGCTGATGTTAGTTTGGTTTGAACACGAACAGAGGTGAGCAGCTGTAGTAGTGAAAAGTGAAAGTACCTGCACCCATTACATCGGCAAAGGACCTTGTTGAAACCATGGGTGAAACTCAATCAGGCAGCATAATACAGAGAGTTGACCAAAGCACATCAAATGTAATTAAAAGAAAAAATTAGGCTGTCTAGTGTTCAGTCCATTACTTGCACTGCATTTGTTCAGCTGAGGGAACGGAACCAACACCTTGACGTCAGACACAGCAAAATTCGCCCTAACATTAGCTCTAAAAACTATAGTAAAACATGCCATTTTCTTCAAAATTATGACATTAATCGAGTTTGTTCTATATATTGTCATTAAAGTGGCAATTTATAAAATAAACTTGACTGACTGCTTCACTTCCACTTTAACACTGAATAAAGCACATAATCAGCACCTGAGGTGATCCTTGTCAAAGGATTTTATGCTGTTGTTCAGCCGCAACCTTGCAGATATAGAAAAAATAAAAGGTTTTTATAGAAAATAGAGTTTCTAAAATAGATATTTTGCACATCATTGTTGCAGGTGGTTAGGTCTGAAACTATTTTTAACATGAAAAAGAGATACACTTTTATACACTGCACAAATGTTTTTCTTATTTAGATTTTTTTTGTCTTGTTTCTAGTTCAAATATCTAAGAAAATGTTACATCAAGAAGAAATTTCTAGACAAGCAAAACATATTGTCTTAAGAAAAGTCAAAATTAAGTGAGTTTTTCCTGAAAACAAGCAAAATAATCTGCCAATGGGAAAAGCAAAATGATTATTTAGCTGACCCGATTGTCAGATTATTATGCTTGTTTTAAAGAAAATCTAATTTTATTTCTTAAAACGACAATATTTTTAGCTTGAAGCAAATGCTTCTTGATTTAAGATTTTTAGATATTTGGACTAGAAACAAAAAATTCTAAGCATTCCTTTGCAGTGTAACATGTCTCAGCGCTGCATTGTGTATGCTTATGACATACATATAATAGGGATTTGGAAAAGTATTTTTTTTCTCTTGTGACTGTCCACTAACCAATGCATTTGCTCGCAGATGACGTTGATGCCAGAGATCACAGTAGCGCTGCTCTCTCAAAAGAGCGAACCCTGCAGAATGGCTCTCTGGAGGAGGATGACAATGAAGAGGAGGAAGAGGAAAAGGAGAACGGGGAAGGCGAGCCTAAAGGCAATGGAAGAACTGTGGCGACTAAGAAAAACCAGGAGAAGAAGAGATCAGCCGAGGAGAAGCAAAAACAGAAGCGGAAGTTCTCAAGGCTCTCCATGCTCCGCCGCAGACGCTGCGCTCACAAGGAGGACGAGAGCGACCTGAGCGAGGGCTTTGAGAGCGATGAAGAGGAGGAGGAGGAAGGTGGTGGTGGTCTGGTTGATGGTCTGGGAGCCCCCCGGGTCCAGATAAACTCTTTAGGAAGAGACACACGGAAGGAGCCACTGCCAGAGGACGGCGGCTGGGAAAGCGGTTCAGAGGAGGATGAGGGTGGCACGGCTTTTGACGTGGAGACAGACTCTGACATGAACAGTCAGGAATCGCGATCGGATCTGGAAGACATGGAGGATGCTGAAAATGCATCACAACAGCCGCAGCAAGAGGAAAATGAGCAGCTGCAACCGTCTAGAGAGGAAAACGTCACCCCTCCTGTAACCAACGGGCCGTCTGCGTCTAATGATGCCAGTATCAGCAGTAACCTGCAGGCCATGTCCTCACAGCTTTTCCAGGCCAAACGCTGCTTCCGGCTCGCCCCCACATTCAGTAATGTGCTGCTCCGCCCTGCAACTACCACTCCCCCCACCCCTGAATCAAACCTCGCCCCAATCCAAGAAATCACACCCCCTACTGGGGAAACGCCAAGAAACACGAGTCCAGAGATCGTGAATGGAACCAATGATAAGGGTATGTTACTTACACCCAAGTGATTTGGAGCGTTCTAACATTATTTTAGCTTGATTTAGTTTTTATTTTGTTTTTGTATGTTAAACTTGCTGTTTTTTTTGACTATATACATTTATATTAAGAACATTGGAAATGGCTGCTAATATTTCAATAATACATCAGAATTTTTCATAAATAGAAAGTAAAAAAAAACAGGATTTATTTAAAAGAAATATTTTTAGTGTTACATTATTTAAAAAATATATTATAGTATATATTTTTATATATAAAAGGACGTTATTTAGGCCCAATCCCACTTTTATTTTTGTACCCTTTCACCTTGGCCCTTAAAAACGAGTGTGAAGGGGAAGGGCTTCAGAATTTTCCCCTAAGAATTGGGACAGCACTACAGCACCTGCACACGTCATCATATTAGATTAGATTAGATATTAGATTTAACTTTATTGTCATTACACATGTACAAGTACAAGGAAACGAAATGCAGTTTAGGTCTAACCAGGAGTGCAATAGCAGCAAGTGCAGGATACAGGTATTAGTTATAAAGTGCAGTTATAGAAAAACTATGGTGATATTTACAAATGAATGTACTATAAACATTATATACAGGTTGTGTTAGCTATGAACAGAGATTTACAATAGATAGATAAATGTACAGGTTGCTATTAATAATCAGAAGTGTGCAGATAGATAAACATAATTACAAATGTATATGTACAGTGGGTGTGTACATAATTTACAAATGTACGTGTGCAGTAGGTATGTACAGTTCAAATAAATGAATCAGTGCAATGAATATGTGCAATTTTTAAATGTGCAAATGTTAAGTATTGCAGTGATTATGAGGAGTCTGAGTTATGAGGAGAGGAGAGTGGGGTGTGTATTAGGGGGGCAAAAAGTCAGTGGAAAGCAGAGTTCAAAAGGGAGACAGCTCTGGGGAAGAAGCTGTTCTTTATTTTGCTGGTTTTTGTCCGGGGGAGCCTGAAGCGCCTGCCAGAAGGCAGGAGAGAAAACAGTCTGTGAGCAGGGTGAGAGGAATCTTTAAGAATACTGCGTGCCCGGCGCAGACAGTGTTTCCTCTGGATATGTCATATGTCATCACGATCTCTTGCTTCATATGAGATCAGACGATGGCGACTGCTGTAGTTATTCCAGTTGTGTTATTTTTTGGTGTTTATCTTCAGGAAATCACTGAAGGCATAGATTATGTTATCATAACGATATAATGTGGCAATAAGATCGTAACTGTACTGCGCATTTACACCGTGGCCATATTCATATATGTAAACACAGAAAAAACAACATTAACATTATAGCAGACACTGTAAAAAGCTCATTCTCAGCCACTAGACTTTTCTGATAGGGTATTGGAGTGTCATCGAGTGACAGAATGTTGTGGGACTGCTGTACAGGAGTTATTATAAGGAATTATAGATCGCAAAATTTGTCATTTTTTATTTTAGTGGGTTTTTTATAAAAGCATGACGGTAAAACATAAACGTTATATATAAAAACGTGTTTTTTTTGTTGTAAAAATTCGTAATAATGACTAAAAAATAAAAATTTGTGGCTCTCCTTACTTCCGGGTGCCGCTGTAGCTGGTGCATTCTGGGAAATTTTCTTACCCCTTGGTTTCAAGTGTGGTCCTGAAAAATCTTCGTTCGAAGGGGTGTATACCCCATAGCCCTACGCCTTTAAGCTAAAGAGAATTGGGACACCACCACCCCTTCATATGATTGCTCAAATGAGGGGTAGGTGTAAGGGGAAGGGCTAAGGGGTAGAATTGGGTTTGGGGCTTACTGTCACACTTTTCCATTAAAAACACTTTTACTGAATAAAGTGATATGTTTTTCTTACTGACTTCAAACTGTTGAGCAATAGTGTTCGAAAAAATATTTTTTCAACATGTAAGTTATGTAGATTAAGACCCTTAAATCATAAGACTGTGGTACTCTGAATTTTAAGCACTTTTAATTCCATCAGGAAGGCCATACTTCTCAAACTAAGGTAATGTGATTTGTCATGCACAGATCCTGACTCTGATTCTGAGGGCAGCGAACACAGCAACCATTCGTTTCACAGTGAGAAAACTCTTTCTGAGCGACTGGAGATTCTGACCAATCAGGGTCTCATTCAAGTGGTGAAGGTGTTTTTGGATTGGCTGAGGACGAACACTGACATCATCCTCATGTGTGCTCAGGTAAATATGAATCTTGACCAGCTTTTGCAAAGGAAAGTAAACATTTTTTTAGTTCCTGTAACTGTCGGCTGAAGTACCTGCTTTTTTGCAGTGTTTACACTTTGGAAAAAGGAATGATTTTAGTTATAGGAATGCATTTTGTGGGGTCCAACCTATCACAATAGTGTAATAATCACTGCATGCAATATGAAACACTGGCAAAGGAATATAATACTAGTCTAATTGGCATTGTTATTTGACACATTTCATCTTTTGATCCTCTTTTTTGCTTTTAATTGTTTAAAATGTCTACACGCATCTCTTATCATAAATTCATCAGCATACAACAAAAACATAGCTTCAATCATGCCATCCTCCATCCTCCAGTTGTTGACACTGCTGAATGTATAGTTGACTTTACTGTTGAATTGCTTCATTGTTACTTCTTTTGTTCCAATTCAACCATCAACATGTTTCTAGGGAGAAATGTAGTTCTCTTGGGACTGCTCTACTAACTAGTTCCTATAACTACCGTGTGCATAAGCCTTTAATGTACTCAGTGTGCTGCATGTTGTGTTTTGGTCCTACAGAGTTCTCAGAGCTTGTGGAACAGGCTCTCAGTGCTGCTTAATTTACTTCCTGAGGGCAGCAAGATCTTAGAAACAGGTGAAAAACATAAAACAATATTTATCACAGTAAAAATGATTCAGTAATTTTCCTCTTGACAAGATCTTATGCATCTGCTTCTGTTTTAGATTTAGGTCTGAATAAGGATGTAACAGAGCTTCTGAGTGAGTGTGAGCACCCTAGTTTGGCCCAGACGTTGTTGTTACCTGAAGATGTGGCCCTCCGTCATCTTCCTGCCCTCAGCGTAGCCCATCGACGCCTGGACTTCACTAGCCAGAGACCCCCTCTTACCCCTCTGGATGAGGTAACTGTCACACTTATTGCTCAGGAGATAGGTGCAGTGCCAGCTGTGCGCTTTTTAGACTTTTTAGGCTTTTTAACCAATAGAAACTATGCCACATATTGGAATCATAAATAAAGACAGAATAATTATCTCTCCTGTAAAATTTGAATTGTTTTTCAAATAATTACTAATGTTTAACAGAGCAAGGAACATTTCCACTGTATTTCCTATGATATGTTTCTTCTTGAGAAAGTGTTCTTTTCTTTACTTTGACTGAAATGAATGAAAGTTTTTTTTCTTCAAAAATGTAAAAACTCTTATGGTCAATATTAGGACTGCACAATATATCGTTTCAGCATTGATATCGCAATGTGTGCATCTGCAATAGTTACATTGCAAGATATGCAATGTTCAGTCTGAATTTTAGTTGACCAAAAGCTACAGAATTGTATTAAATTACTGCATTTTTACTGAATTTGTATGATTTATGCAAAAAAATTGTGTCTTGTTTCTAGTGCAGATATCTACAATAAAAAGTGAAAACAGGATTATTTTACTTACACCACTGGCACATAATTTAGCTTTTTTTGTAAGGAAAAACTGCTCTAGGGTTTATTTTTTTTCATATTTGGACTAGAAACAAGATAAAGCAAAGTACGAAAAGCATTTTTTTGCATTGTGATTGTTCAATTTCTGTAACTGAACACTGTTAGATTATCTTGTGAAACAGTATTCATATCGCAATATTTATCGCAGAAAAATAAAATATTGCAATATTAGATTTTTCCAATATCGTGCAGCCCTAGTCGACCCCCTTAAGAATTTTTTTTTCAATTAGCTGCAGAATAACCCACTATTTTAATTGTCCTAACTTGCCTAGTTAACCTTTAAATAGCACTGTCAGCTGAATACTGACTTATTAAAACTATTGTTTAAAAATGTGTTGAAAAAAATATTCTCTTTGTTAAACAACACTTAAGAAATATTTGTAAAAAATGTAAATTTGACAGGAGGGCTTCAACTGTATTTCGTGTACGATTAACATTTATTTATTTGTTCATTTTAGATTGCTGAAACAATTTTTTTTACCATATTTCACTTGCAGTAAACATGTGAATATTAAATAACTGTTATAAATGGTACAGTAGTAAAAAAGATATATATATCTATAATATGTAGTACCATTTAAAGGTTTGGGGTTAGGTTTTTTTGTTTAAAATGACAATAAATAAATTCAGAACCTTACAAAATATTTATTTATATATGCTTTTCTTGATGCGTTCCCTAAATATTTTACTGATTTCAACAGGGATTGTAATTATAAAAAACGTATGAATGAATATATTGGATTATTTTTGAGAAATTATGTGACACTGAAGCCTGAAAATTCTGTTTTGCATTATAGGAATAAATTGCTTGTCAAAATGTGTACATATATAAAACTTTTATTTTAAAATTTTACAAATATTTAACAATATTATTGTTAATATTATTACTGTGGAGCTTAAACTATGCCAAAACAATTTGAATTTGAACTGTGTTAATTTGAATTATTAACAATTGTAATTTAATAAAACTGAATATAATATGCTATTAAAACATGTTGAATTTGAGTTTCCAAATTTGAATTTCTACACTTGAACAATCTCACATGAAAAAAAAAATCTTTTCTCTTAAATTTTAGATGTTCAACATTATAAATGTATGTCCAAACTTCAGATTTTTTTGGTCTGAAGATTGCAGATATCCAGTTTGTAAAAATACAGTTTTAAGTTTTTTAGGTAAAGAAATTCGAACATCAAATTCAATATTCTAAAATTCAAAACCAGAAATTCAGATTGTAAAATTCAGATAGCGCAGAAAGTAGATCAAGGGTGATCAACAGTAACCTATTATTAGCTCCATATATTACTGTTATTAACTATGATTTGTGCAGCGTCAGTGAGCATTAGTGAGGTATTTTAAAAACATGGAAAAACTATTGTCCCTCAGAATTATTAGCCTTCCTGAATTATAAACACTCCAGTATATTTTCCCCAATTTCTGTTTAACAGAGAGATTTTTTTTAGCACATTTCTAAACATAATAGTTTTTAATAACTGATTTATTTTATCTTTGCCATGATGACAGTAAATTATATTTTACTAGATATTTTTCAAGATACTAGTATTCAGCTTAAAGTGACATTTAAAGCCTTAACTAGGTTAATTAGACTAGTTAGGGTAATTAGGCAAGTCATTGTATAAGGATGGTTTGTTCTGTAGACAATCCAAAACAAATATTGCTTAAGTGGGGTAATAATACTAACCTTAAAATTGTTTAATTAAATAAAAAACTGATTTTATTCTAGCTGAAATAAAACAAATAAGACTTTCTCCAGCAGGTTAACTATTTTAGGAAACACTGAAAAATCCCTTGCTTTGTTAAGCATCATTTGGCAAATATTTGTAAAAGAAAAAAAAATCACAGGGCTAATCATTTTGACTTCAACTGTGTAATAATATTAATATAAATTATTTAATGCATCTTCAAAAGCATTTGAATCATTACATTTCTTCGAATATTTTTTCATATTTGAGTGTCATAATGTAGAGTAATGTATCGTAAAGGGAAAATCAAGTTGCTTTATCCAGCTAATTAGAATGCAGAGGATTCATTCCGTTACATAAGTGTAATTAACATTCAGTCTTTGGCATTCTCTCATGGTTCTCCTTTATGTGTCTTTTTCTCTGCGTTGTCCAGTGTGTGGTGCGCGTGTGCTGTATTCGCAGCTTCGGCCACTTCCTCACTAATCTCCAAGGCAACGTGTTACACTTCAACCCGGAGGCGGGCATCTTCACAAGCATCAGCCAATCAGAACAGGACAACCTGGTTCAGCAGGCCAAGGCCCAATTCCGCATGGTAAACAACATGACATTGAATTATAATGAAAGAAACGCACAAAACCAAACTATTAGTGGAGCAATAATAGCTTTGCTTTATTTTGTTGTCCTTGAAACAGTAAATCCACTTATTTCTTTTGTGCATTCAGATGCATCCCTTTATGTGGTGGTTTTAGCAGCGGTAGCACTTAAATGCATGCCAGAATAGTAACAGAAAAAGTGCCTCTAAATGATAGGGTCCTTACAGATGTGTCTGTAGTAAAGAAAACGAGGCTTTTTATATAAAACCTCACCACATTTGTGAGCTTTTGCTTGAGAGCCTTATGTTGCCAAGCAACCATGCAACCCTTATGGGTAGAACAAATGATGGTTGAAGTGCCACCTTGCTGTGCCGGTGAAGAGGCGGCTCTTTCTGGTACAATTTCATTAAAACCTTCAGGACCTGCGAATGAAAAGAGCTTGTCATGAACTGCCAGACATCCATGGATTAAGAGTGTAGTCAACAGCACGGGTCTCGCATAAGACGCCACTATACCGTGACCACTGCAATCAGCATGAACTTTGCATCCCTGCTGTTTACCCAGCTCAGAGTTTGCATGATTTTCAGGAGCACCTGTTAGCTTTAGTTTGCATTTGGGTCCAATGTATTGTTTTGTTCCCATAGATCTTCCCATAGAACATGGAAAGCATCCTCTTAATTTAGACTTGTATTGTCGCATTGTTAGATTATTTGTCTCTCATGTAAGGCTAGTGGAAGCAAGGGAGTTCATACACGTGAATCATTCAGCCTTTAGGCAAAGTTCAGTGTTTTGAATAATCATAAAAAAGGTCACTTATGTAATGCATGCAGATCCAAATATAAACAAGCATCTTGTGTATGGTTTAGAATTGTCTAATAGAAGCAAAATCTGTAATCTTTATATAACAATAATATTTTTTATATAATACTGTAATGTGTTTTAAAGTTTAATTTGTTTCTGTAATGTTAAAGCAGATTTTTTTTGTATAATTACTCACATTATATTCGAGAATTCATTATATTATTATGATATACTGCACAAGAATTATATTTAGGGCTGTCAATTGATTAGAAAATTAACTAATTAATCACACTTTTTTGTGATTAATCATGATTAATCACGAAAGTAATTAATCATGATTAATCACGAATCAAAAAAAAAACAAAATAAAGTATTGAATACAAACAAGTGTATTCATTGTGAAGTTGTATTGCAAGTTGAGAACATTAATTATTAAGTAGAAACAATTTTGCTTAGTCCTCCTTAACATTTAGCCAGTTGCTAAGATAGTCCAGTCTATTCACATTATCGGGGGACAATACACACACAACACGGAGCGAGAGAGAATGCAAAATAAAGCGCATTCCCTTCAGGTGATGCAACCTTAATTGTTTTATACTTCTAAAAGCGCTTCCTTGGTCTTATCCATATTTCTTTGCACATTAAACACACGCAGGGCCGGAGTAAGCTGAACTGGTGCTCTGACGAAAGGCAATCACGCCGCCCTCAACCCGAAAGTGAAATAGAAAGTGATTCGCGGATGAAAGTGAGGACCGGGAGGGAGGGGGTGGATGAAAGTGAGGACCGGGGGGTTCGCTCACTATTCTGCTGCCCAAGGTGGCTGCCTAGGTCGCCTCTATAGACGCGCCGGCCATGAACACACATCGGCCACAACAGGAATAAAAAACTACAACTGCGTTAAATGCGTACATTTTTTTACGCATTAAATATTTCAGATTAATCGTGTGCGTTAATGCGCTAATTTTAACAACCCCAACCGGAGGACCCGGAGGAAACCCACAAGAACACAAAGAAAACATGCAAACTCCACACAGAAATGCCAACTGACCCAGCCCAGACACTGCTAACCACTGTGTTGCCATTATATTATATTATATTGTATTATATTATATTATATTATATTATATTATATTATATTATATTATA
>CAIGQZ010033112.1:30357527-30368957 GCA_903798205.1 Danio tinwini
TATACTGGTGGATTTTTGATTATCTGTTGTTATTATGTAATTCATAAATAGACATTATATAAATAGACATAACATTTTCACAATTTTTGCTATAATAAAATGTTATATATAATCAGACAAATTGTGTATGAATGTATGTAGATTCAGATATGTGATAAACATCATTTATTTTGTGAAAATGGCCTTTATTATATATATTATAACTGTACTTTATATATATAAGTATTATTATTATTAAGCTGAATCTTTATGAGAAGCCAAAAAGCCTAAATTCTCAGTGCAGATAAGTCCTTTTAATGTGTCAAAAATGGGCATTTATTCTCACTTATTGTGCAACAGGTACATCCGTTGTCAGAAAGAGTCAGGAAGAAGCTTTGAGAGGGACAAACTAAAACGTCAGGACATAGAAGCCTGGTATGTCACGTGATGTTTATTTTATTTTTTTTACTTGTTTTAGAGCATGAATCGTTGTATGGTTTTCTGCATGCTCCTGTATTGACGGTCGACTGTTATACAGGCACCTATATAAGATGGTGGACAGCTGTCGTCAGCTGACGGGATCTCAGAGCAGTGGAGATGAAGACACCGCCGGCATGGTCACCATTCTCACAGGGCACTCATTGGAGGAGCTCAGTGAAAGATCAGCTTCCATGAAGGTCAGTCATGCATAAGACTCCAAGTGAGCTATTATGTAAAAAGAGTTTGATATTGGTAGGTGCCAGACCATGGGGTTGTTTTTATTGCATTGGTGGAGTCACACTTTACTGGATAACCCTTCAGCAGTGACACTAAACCATGACACTCATACTAAACTGATTGATAGTGAAATACACCAGCATTCTACACTACATATTTCAGCTCTTTATTTTCATTTAGGTTAAACTGATTTGACACAATCTACATTATAAAGATGAATTGAACTAAAAAATTGGAAATGTATTATATTCACTCATTGGTCACTTTATTAGCACACCTTGCTAGGGTCAGGTTCTACTGCATTTTCTTATCAGAACAGCTTTCATTGTTGATGGCATTGATTCAAATGTGGACAGAAAACATTCCTCAGAGGTTTTGTTTATTGACATGATTGCAGCACAGTTGCTGCAGGTTTTGTCAGATTTCTACCATTGCAGCGCATTTCAAACGTGCTGTATTGGATTGAGATTTTTAAAGTCTTTGGAGGTCGTTTGTCTATTGTGCTGCTCTCCCTATATAACTCGACAGCCAGATAAACTCTTCTTAAAGACTCTCAAGACACTGACTCCTTGTCCTTCTGTTTAAATGTGAAACTGAAACATACAAACAAATAATCGACAGTAAGCTTACCTTTTTATCAGATTTAGGTTAAAAAGTAATTTAGTCACCTGGTTTCCTTTTTAGTGTTACAAGTTTCAATCATCTAAACGCATAATTGCATATAACATATGTATATCTCACATGAATTCACGTTACTAATCACAATATGACCTTTATATGAACTTTAAAGGGGACCTATTATGCCCAGTTATTACTAATATGTATAAGCAATACTCCCTATGATTACTAATAAGTGTATGCAAAAATGTAACACACCACTATTAGTGATCTGCAAACATAGACAATGTTTTAAACAGTTAACACCTACCTTTGATGCTACAGTAGGACTGAGATGAATAATCATCCCATTGGATTGGTTTCAGATAAAATACATGTTGCTCTCTGTGTCATGCTTACTTCCAGAATTGAGGCTTCAAAGCTAAAAACAAACATTTAAAGGGGTTTTTCTCAGAAACTACTGTCATTGATTACTCAGATTTGTTCCAACCCTGTTTGGTTTGGTAGCTTGTTCTACCTTTTGTTGAACACTAAACAAGATTTTTTTTTGAAGAAAGCTGGAAACCTGTAATCATTGACTTCCATATAATTTTAGTTTCATTCTATGGAAGTCAATGGTTACAGGTTTTCAGCTTTCTTTAAAATATCCTTTTTAGTGTTCAACAGAAACTCATAAATGTTTAAAACCACTTTAGTGAGGGTAAATAGTGAGTACATTTTCATTTGGGGTGAACTTTCCCTTTGCATTGCAACAAAACTACAGCAAACTCGCTGTCATGTTTAAGAAACCAGTTTTAAATGATACCTATTTTACCCCTTTTTCAAGATTTAAGATAAGTCTTTTGTGTCTACAGAATGTGTCTGTAAAGTTTCAGCTCAAAACATCCATCAGATTATTTATTACACCTTTTAGAATATTGGATTTTCAGCTCTGAACACTACGTAGCTGTGTTTTTGTTGCCTGTCTCTTTAATGCTAGTCCCCCGCCTATCATTCCCATGTGTCTGTCAGAGTGTGCCTCAATCTCTGCCTCAGCTGCGTCAGATAAACAGTACAGTGACAGACATGAAGGAAGCAGATCTCACGTAACATTTGTGAGAAATACTGCAGTAAGAACTTTCCTAATGATTATTTGATGTTTTTGTTGTGGAGTTAATTCAAACCTTTCTGCAACGATGAGTCACACAATGCCGTTATAAAGTTCCTGCACATACACACAGTAACACACACACACATACAGTGGACACACACACACAGAGTGCGTTTATCTTTGCTCTGTTTTTGCACGCAAATGTGACCGGATACACATTAATATCTACTGCTGTATGGATATCTGTTATGTCAATGTAAAAATATAACCTTGATTTAACGTGCACAAACCTGGGATTAAAGTGTCTGTTACAATTGTACTGACATGCAGCTGTGGTGATAAAATCGCAGTAATTCATTACAAACATGCACTGTTTTAAAAATGATTTAAACTTGTAAAACTCATTCTTGACCACATTTGATGATGATTGATGATCACAAAGAGCTGAACAGATCTTTATATCCCAGTTGCTATGTGCACATACTCTCTTGTTGATATGAATATACATGTTACTACAGAGACATGTGATTACACGGCTGTCAAATCAATCCGGTGGACTTGGAAACCGCATTCCTAGGTCACATTGTGGTCGGCCTCAAAATGGGAGGGATTTGGATTCTATTTTAACATCTGACAATTTTAAAAAAGAGACTTATTGTCTTTATATCACACCAATATGACTGTAGACACACTATACCTACACACAGTTCTGTCCAAACAGCTTACAAAAGATGATTTTCATCATAGGTGCCCTTTAAATTATTTGAGCTTTGTGAATTGGTATGTTATCCTATCTGAAATTGACTGTTGCAAGATTGTATACTGTGTTCATATTCATAAAAGGTGGTCAGCAACAATATTCAGAAAAACTATGGTATTTAATTGATTGTCAATTGGTACTAAGAGGCTTAAAATGTGCCAAAGAATATCACCATTGCACCACCAGCAGCCTGTATCATTGATATAATGCAAGAGTCAAAGTTCAGAGGCACATTTAAATCACTTAAAATGCAAAGAGCCACAAGTTTTACTTTGCAAAACTTTTGCAGTTCGTGTTCATTACCAATTTGTTCTATTAAAAATAATAGTGAACATTACAATTAAATTAGGTAAATTGAAAAAATGTGGGGGTAAAAAGTGGATTAACAGCTTGAAAAAAATGCATTTATATGCAGAGTGTTAAACTTTGAACAGATATGCTAAGCACTGTAAATATAGCGCACTAATAAAATGTTATATTTAATAATTATTTAGTCCTATAATATAGCAGATACATTATACTTTTGCTGTAGGGGTTTTACTTGGGGTGTATACAATTTAGTTTTTTAATCATCCAGTTATTAACCAATATTAGTAAGAGGTCAACTGCAGAGCTCTTCTAGCTTTCAATAGGACAGCTCCATTCATTGATATTGCAGTACTTTTAGCTTTACACTTTAAATGTTTGTTTGTTATGCTGCTAAGAGGACTGTCTGATATTTGCACAATGTAAAGTGTAAAGTCTGTCGCACTGTGGACGAGGTGCAATGTTGTGCCATGTCTTTAAAATGCTATTAGTTTTTTCTATGAGTGACGCCTACGCAGAGCAGCAAGCTCTCCGCAGCACCTAGCTGATCGGCTACGTAGCAAGGCATGCCATATACAGGGAAGTGCTATCAGCCACCGATAATGTTCTTTATACAGCATTGATCGTGTATTTTAACTGAAATATAGTCAGTTAAATAGACCTGAGCATTCATTTAGTTGTTTTAGAGTAAACAAGGTGAAAACCTAAGCAAAACGTAAACACCGACAGAAGCAGCTGATGAGCGGCAAAAACCACCAGAAGCGGCCGGCCGGGAGTGCTTATTTAACAAAAGTCCCCATGCACTGTGCTACTTCTCCTGTGTGCGAAACTGTTAAATGGCATAAACATAAAGCCTGGTTTATTCTTCTGCGTCAAGTGATCGCCGTAACCCATGGTGTATGCCTCACGCGTAGACGTGCATTTATACTTCTGCGCGCTGTTTCTGTTTCTCTGCAATACACTTCCGAAACGCTAGCTGGCAGTAGGGGTTTATGTTTCTCTTTGTCAAGTTTCTTCGCTGGTGTTTTGTTTTTTTCTGAACCCTCCCTAATGTACAAGTGGCTCAAATTCGCTTATTTTGAGGCGGGAACCGGCGGACGTGCAACAACTTTAATCATAAGGTAAACACAAAACAACAGTCTCCATCCGGAGCTCCTTCACGGGACTCCACACTTGTAAACACTCGCTGCATCAGGCGCACGCTCTCACCTCCACCCACACTCGTCAGTGCTACCAAGCCGACCAATCACAGAGCTTGCGCTAAGCGTACTCTTTACATTTTTTGAGAGGTGCGCGGTAAGGTCGCCAACGGTTACGGCGAGGGGCTATGCGTCCATGCATAGACTGCGCCGTAGCATACACATACGCTTGATGCAGAAGTATAAATCGGCCTTAAAGCTTAATATTTGCGGTACTTTTGAGCTCAAATCATAATAAAGAAACGCATTAATCTTCAGATAGACGCGGGACACAAAATTAATCCATTGATTACCCCTAGGGCTTAATTTGTGCCGGAACACGCCAGATACCTCTGAAATCTGATCCGGCACCTAATTTTGCAGATCCCCCTCCTCAACCGCCCACCTACACCGTCCGCTGTTCACTTTCACTTTCTTCTGCGACTTCCCAACTCTCTTCACTTTCGTTTGCGACACCCTCGCCGCGCTCTTCACTTTCGTCCGTGACACCCCTCCGCCATCCACCACCCCACCCCAACTACAGCCCTACCCCCACCCCTTTACTTTCGTGCACGACACCTCTCCATCCTCTGGTAACTTGTCGGATCAGTTACCCCGATCTGTTCCGGGACCCCGCAATTCACAAATTAAAGGTGCAGTATGCAAGTTTGACACCCAGTGGTTGAACTAGGTATTGCACTCCTGGATCAAAACAAACCGAAGCGCGGGTTGCCAGATTGGGAACAGGAGCGATTGATTTAAACTGTGTTTTAAATAAAAGCAACGACACGCGATAGAAGTAATATTTTCCATATTAAAAGGAGTTTTTGTCAAAACCATTACCTCGAATTGCTATATTAGAAACTGCTTCTATGTCTCACAGTTGAACAACAAAAAACTATGACAATGGTCACTTCAGGTACACCTCATGTGCTTTATATAGTGCTAAATGCTAACAATGTGAGTTTGAATGCCATTTTACATTACATTTATTGCTATATACTGAAAGCAGCAGCAGATCTTGAAAATAAAAAAACATTTGAAATTGAACTTTAGAACTAAACACATATGAGTGATTCAGCATCTACATTTAATAATGTTAAAGAGTATTAATGTGTATTAAATGGATTATAAACCTTACCATTTTATGAGTGAGTGCATATTCTGTGCTTCTGAATGGCTGTATTTAAATTTCTGTCATGTTTTGTCTGGTGCAAACAGCCAAATTGCTCATCAGTGCGTATCTCGTCATGAAGCATGTTGTTAGGACATGCAGTTACAATGTAACCTGCTCACCTAATGTTTACGTTCGTGATATTTATATCATTTGCTAATTAATAACCTCATGTGGAATTGAATCTGTCTCATTTTGGAGTCTACTGTCCACCGGTGGTCGCTTTTCGGTCACAGACGCAAGCTTTGAGAGCTTTTCTAAATGAATGAATGAAATACGTGGTTTTCCATCAAGGTAACCCGGAGTACTGAAACATAATTGGCTAAACTGGTATTGGGCGGGTTAATAGAACATAAATAAAGAGAGCGTTCCGGCACAGAAAATGCATTTTCAAAGCAGAATATCTGACTTCAGCATTGTTTTTCAGATAAACAGGTATGTTCACTTAGCATGTTCCTTAAATATCTGCAAACATATTATGGTATTTTTATGCTTTAGAAGAGTCAAAAACTTACATACAGCACCTTTAAGCAATGATTATCCCTCATCTAGAATTTCTTTGCGGCCACAAAGGTATTCCCTTGTCTTCATAAAATAATTCATATTTTCTTAATAGAAAAGTAACAAGGTCATACCAACTACACTACACTACATTTTTTTCATTTTTCACCTCTGTTGGTGTTTTTTGGGTCTTTTGCACTGGATAAATGTTTTTATAGATCTATTATCAGACACTCTTGCAGTCTAGCTATAGGGAGCGCCTGTTTGGAAACTAAATTAGCTTTTGCTTGTATCTTTGAATCTATCATTGCACAATAGAAACTACCAGTGACATAAGTGCATGCTGATTGTGCGAATGCATGACATACGAAACATACTTTTTGACTTTGCACCATAGTTCTGTTTTCTAAGCCTCAATGCTATGTAGCCCTACAAGTTGTCACAGGTGATTAAATTCTCCTTTTTTGCTCTTTCAGTAGCATAACTAAAATGTCTACATTCCATCTCTGTTTACATAATCTATCAATCACTGCCTTTTTTTGTATTTATACAGCATATATTCTTCATTTCATGTTTTTGTTGGCTGGCTTAAATGGTTAGTGTACACAAAAATTTTATTTCTGATTTGAATTACCTTCATGTCATTAGTTGTCTGGCCTTTTTGTGGTCATGAAATGTTCAAACCTAGAAATATACCAAAACTTACCTAAAAGAGTGTCATTGGTGGTTTAACCGTGATTTAATGATGCTACAAGTATAATTTTGTGCACAAACACCCCCAAATAACAATGTAAGATGCACGCTGTACATAAAACTATTCATAAAATTATTCATGTTTTCTTAATATAAAAGCAACATTATCACACCAACAAGACCTAGTAGATTTCTTTTTGGCTTTTATTAGGACCTTTTGTTTAAGATAAACTTTTTCATAGTTCCTAGAACCATTGCTGAAAATACCTGCTTTTCAGTGAGTTCACACCATAGGACCTGGTAACAATTTTAGTTATAGGAATTCCTGTTGGGGAACTAAATTAGCTTGTAATGTAGTAATGTAAGTTTACGCCGATTGGGCAAATCTATGACATACAAAACATCAACAGTATTTTAAAGTGGTATAAGACATAAACATCCATAAAGCTAATGCTGTCAGCATTTACATTTTGACTTTGCAGCATAGTTCTGCTTTTTAGCTTGCTTTTTGCAAGTTGTCACAGGTGATTTAATCCACCTTTCTGCTCTTTTTGATTCAATTTTTTTTTTCTTCAATAATTTAACAGTACAATCAGTTTACAAATTTTAACCTCCTTTTAACATCCCCTTTTCCCTCTCCTCCCCAACAGCAGCAGTGGCTGTAACTAGATGTTGCTATCATAAATCCAGTGAATACAGATAAATAATATAAGACTTAATAAATAAAAATAAATATTATAAAATAAAAAACACACATACAGAACATAATAATAGTAAAAATAAATAAATAAAGTCAAAATTAACAAATACAATATCAATAAATAATAATAATACATAAATAAATAAATCAAATAAGATAATTACACTTTTATGGTGCGTCTCACCACAGTGACCTTTTTCATTCTCAAAAATGCCAAGTAATTTCCCCATCTTCTCTGATTAACATCCAATTTATCTAGTAATCTATATGTCATTTTTTCAAATGCTGCCACCTTCGCCAGTTCTGTAACCCATTCTTGAAATGATGGTGGACCTGCTGAACGCCATCCCCTCATAATGATTTGTCTTCCAATCATAATACTTATTTGAATCCACTCAGACATCTTCACACCAGATCCCCACCCAAATAGTGCTTAACCTTTCTGCTCTTTCAACTAAAATATCTACATTCCATCTCTGTTTGCATAATCTTTCAGTCACTGCATTTGCTCAGCATATATGCTTCATTTAATGTTATTGTTGGCTAGCTTAAAGGGTTAGTTCACCCAAGAAATGTAATTAATTATGCACACTCTAGTCATTACATACCCTTGAGACCATTGTTAATCTTCAGGACACAAATTAAGATATGTTTGATGAAATCTGAGGCCAATGGTCACAAAAAAAAAACTTAAAGCTGACCATAAGTCAGTGTTTTTCAACCACATTCCTGGAGGACCACCAACACTACATGTTTTGGATGTCTTTTCTGTCTGTCACACCATTAAACCGCTGTCACACTGCACTTTCGCCCCATAGACTTCTATTCATTCGGATGCAAATGTGGCAGACCGCAAACACAAGCTGGCATGATGTAAAAAGATCAATTTTATTAATATTGGACTCGATGTGATTCAGTTTTGGTGAAAATCAGATAAGCAGCCTAGGATGAGTTCGATTAAATAGGTTTAGCAAAAAATTCTAAATGGCGAGAAAAAGTTTCATGATGGAAAATGACGTCATATGATGCGTTTTGAATCAGCTTGAGCCAAGAAATCAGAGGAAAATATTTTTTACTGTAGCCCATTCGGTTCAAAAGTTATAACAATAAACATAAGTGAAACTTTGGACAAGTGGTGGCGCTAGAGAGTTTGATTTTGAGACTTCATGTTTGCTCTGGTTAATGTTGAGACTGCCCTCTATCATTGTGCCAAATTATACAACTTTCCTACATACCGTTATATGGGCTGCCATTAAAATCCGGTGGAAGAAGAAACAGAAGCGGAATAATAATAAGAAGAAGAAGAACGCCAACGAAAACAATAGGTGCCTACACACCTGTGGTGCTTGGCCCCTAATTACATTTGTGTCCTCCCCTTTCTGGCTGATCTAAAAAATGGTATGATCTGTGACACAAAAAAAAAGTGATCCAAACCGTAAGAGTGATCCGTTACATCACTACGAAACATGCTTTATAATCAATCATCAGCTAAGTGTGAACTCTTGATATGTGAATTGTGCTTAGTCAGACCTTGGATGCGCCTGTGCCTAGTTTCAAACAGAGAAAGCAGTGCTCGGGCATCTGGGGTATACATCAATGCTCATCAATATACTGACACTGAGGTAAAGAAAATGTTAAATAGAGTAGTTACATTTGCTTCTTAGTATTCCGAAGAAACCACTAAAGACACACAGAATGTTTTGATCATGTTTTTTGGTAGCTTTCTGGAATAATGAAACTCTTGGATTTGAAAGAACTTGAGAGCCAGTAACTATTTACAGAATTATTTTGTCTCTTTAAATCACGTCAATTTTCAGGGAAAAAATTGTTAGAGTGTAAAATGACTTTACAAAGGAGCAGTTTGGTGGTTAGTTCCTGTAACTTGAGTTCATATAACCACACTTGTTGCACTAGAGTTGTAAAAAGCTGTGCCACATTAACACTGTTTATCCACTGATATATCTGCAGGTGGCTGTCCAGGCGGTGGCAGCAGCAGGCATGGAGCTAAAAAACATCACCGAATTTTACCGGCAATGGAAAGAGATGGGCTGAGAAATGGTGCGGGACGTAGGGGGTGGACTCGGCATTCGGCTGATCGCACACTCACTTCCCCTCACTCTCTCTATCTCTCTCGCTCTCTCTCTCTCTCCCACTTTACTGCTCTGTCTGTTTATGTGTCTCCAGGACAAAAAAAAAATCAAAAGATGGAGGGTTGGGAAAGAAGGAGGTGCAGAAAGTGACGGGAGAAAAGAGAAGTCAGAGGCACAGGGGCTTAAATCGTACAGCAGAGCCTCCTCAAACCCCACGCAGGAGGGTTAAAAGAAGCTAAAGGGGTGAAATAAAAGTGCGCCATAACCTGGCAGATATACCGATGAAATGAGTGTATATGTTTTTTTGAGAGAGAAACGAACATTCATGTGCATATACATCACAAAAAACATAAAATCAAAATATATAGAACAAGTTTTTGGATGATTTTTGTTTTGTTTTCGTCTTTTTGGGGATGAACTGCCACCGATAGTTGTGTTGGAGAACAGAAGTCATCCTGTCTAGCGTTTACCCTTGGCTCTAAGGGTCATGACGAATTCAGGGTTTATGGTGTACACTTTTTTTTTGATGATTTGTTCTTTCTAACGTGGCTTTGCCCCAGTTTTTATTTTATTTTTTATTTTTTTGCTGTGTAACTTTGTGGTTTAATGTATTGTGTTATCCGTGTATGAGCAGGAAGTCTGGCAAAATGGTTGCTTTTATTTGATTTTATTTTTGTATGTCGTACTATTGCCTTTGTATGCTGTGCTGACCACACAGGAATGAGACGTCATCTGACTTGGGTCACACGCGGCTGAAGTGTTTCTGCTCAAAACGAAACTCGAGATGCTAGTCAGCTGAATCTAGTTCCAGCCGATCGCCATCACATTCTCATAGTAATTGTCCCATATTGCACAAGGCAAAGGAATCCGGTGTATGTGTGAGGCAGTGCATTAAACAATAAAAGATTTCATTAAAAAACATTGTCTCTTTTGTCTGTTGTGGTTGTTGTGAAGTCAATTTTTGTTAGGAAATGGCAGGTGAATGGAAGTGCTTTACACAGTGCTCTTAAACTCAGATTTTAGCTACAACCACCTCCAAATCACACCTGCTTAATAGTCTGGTAGTCTTGAACACCTTGATTAGTTGGATCATCTGTGTTTGATTAGGGTTGGAGCAAAACTTTGGAGAGCTCCAGGAATTGAGTTTGAGACCCTTGCCTTTAGAAAATGTTCGACCATATGATTTTAGTTTTTAAATGATCTTTGACTATCTATTCTTATCTATGTTTTACAATTTAATTTGTTCTTTGATAGTCTTCAGTCTAATGTGCTGATTTAGTGATCAAGAAATATTTGGTTTGTTAAAAATAGCTTAATATTTAGGTTTGTTTTATTTTTAAACGGATGTATTGCCATTCAAGCGTACCATTAAACAATAATAAATACATTTGATTAATTTTTTCAGATTTTTTTTTATTTTCAATAAAAAAGTAAATTTTCTTGTCAATTGTTAGTTAAATATAATACATAAGCTTTATTATGGATTTTTTTATTTGCATTTGTTTTATTTGACAATTGGTTGATAAATGTAGGAAAATCAGGAAAATTATGTGATAATTTTAACAGAACAAAACAGAATTAACATTTTAATTAAATGGTATAAATGCCATTTCTGACACTTAAT
>CAIGQZ010033112.1:30378957-30433074 GCA_903798205.1 Danio tinwini
ATAAATAACTGTTTAGAAATGAGATGTGTAAAGAGATACTATATGCAGATATGGTTTCAATTTTTAAAAGCTATGGCATTAATATCAACACTTGCTGCTTGTTCAAACTACTTATTTAAAATGAGTTGAAACAACACAACTCTTAAGGTTTTTTTGGGACAACTTGAAATTGTTTTATGTTTAATCCACTTAAATTTCTAGACAAATTGTTGTGTTGGGACAACATAAAGGTTTTAATGTGGAACCCAGCATTTTTTTTACATTTAGTATAACAAAAATCTCAGTCTTATGATCTCTGATAAGCCTTTAGAAAATTAGTGATGCATATTTAAGGATCTATCTTTAGCATCTACAATACAATATGCATGCCACACCTGTAGTTGACATGCTTTCTTTGGCATAACGACAGTAATGTTTGGTGCATGCACTCAAAAAATGACGTTTGCTGTTTGTTCAAACTACTTATGTAAACTGAGCTGAAACAACACAGTTCTTGAAGATCTTTGGCACAGCTTAATTGTTTTATGTTCAATCCACTTAAATTTGTAAAAACGAATGTGTTAACTTAATTCCTTCATGTTGTCTCAGCACAAATCGATTTTGTGGAACACAGCATTTTTTTTACAGTGTAGGAAGGCAGTACACTTTATGTAAATATGAAAAAGGGTGGCTCAATGGTTAGCACTGTCACCTCACAGCAAGAAGGTCACTGGTTTGAGTCCCGGCTGGGCTGGGCATTTCTGTGTGGAGGTTTGCATGGGTTTCCTCCAGGTGTTCTGGTTTCCCCCACAGTCTAAACACATGCACTATAGGTGAATTGAATAAACTAAATTGGCCGAAGTGTATGAGTGTGTGTGCGCGTGAATGAGAATGTATGGGTGTTTCCCAATGCTGGGTTGCAGCTGGAAGGGCATCCACTGCGTAAAACATGTGCTGGAGTGGTTAGCGGTTCATTCCGCTGTGGCGACCTCTGAGGTGGAGACTAAGCTGAAGGAAAATGAATGAAAAAAATTCTCATATCATTGTAATGATTTGCTCTCGAAATGGTTTCCAAATTCTGCACACGTGTCCAATATCTGCTGTTTTTTGTTGTAGACTCCATGACCTGTGAAACGTTTTTCTTTTTTTTTCTCCCTTTCACTGTATTCAGGAAGATTTAGCCTAGGAGAACTGCAAAATAAGCATTTTCCAGGGCGGAGTAGCTTTTTTTTTTTTTTTTTTCAGTTTCATTCCCTACAAAGTCTAAAATATGGCTGCAAAGCATGTGATTTTGTTTTAGTCATTGTTGAGTGTGCGTTTTTGTAGATTTCAACCATATGTTTGATAATGCGGGTTGTTTTTGTTCTCCATCATCCCTCCTTTTTGCTTCATACAAAAAATCTCTCAGGAGCCATGCTTAGTCTGAATAAGATCACCATCATATTATTTAAACCTTGTTTTGTTGACTTACAAAACTAACTGCATGCCGACTCCTCCACATAAAACACCGTTATGGCAGTTTCACAATGCATGAGTGGCGCGTGAGCAGCGCAGCAATTTTTCGGCGTGCACTTTCACACCGGGAGCAGAGCAGCATGTTTAGTTTTTTTCTGTGCACATGCTCAGTTAGCTTTTTGATTCAACTGCCTTGCTTTCATCAGCGTTGATTCAGTTGCACATAGAGAATAACGTCTTCTGGGATTACCACTCTTAATAAATACACTTGCATATAAAGTAAATCATATCTCAAAGCATTTACTCGTGCACTGGTCATTTTTACTGGGGCACATGCCATAGTAAATGGGGTCTAGCGACGCCCCTGGTTCTGAGTTATCATTCCTCATCTGTCATCCTTTCATGAAATTGCATTCAATCTGCTTGCAGGGGTGACAAACTCAGTTCCTGGAGAGCCGCAGCTGTGCACATTTTAGTTCCAACCCTGCTTTTACGCACTTAAGCCGCAGTCATACTAGAGTTTGAGCTCGCGAAATTCTGTCGTAAGGTGCAGCAAAAAGGGGCGGGATTAAACAATGATTAGACATAAAAAAGCGAGCGATTGGTTCATTTTTAATTTCTGTACACTAAGGTCATGTTTTGATCTTCGATTGGTCTCACGCAGCCATGTGATGTGCTTTTACAGGTCAGGGTTCATCAAGCTTGAACTTTTCAACGCAGCAAACTTGCAAAACTTGCGTTTCCGATCTGCCGCAGTTGCATGCTTTTGAATGAAAGTCTATGGGGTGAAAAGTGTAGTGTGACCGCAGCTTTACCTGTAGGTTTAAAACAAGCCTGAAGGAGTCAATTAGTTTGGCATGTTTAATCAGGGTTGGAACTAAACTGTGCAGAGCTGCGGAAAATGAGTTTGACACTTGTGGCTTACTGTATGAGGAAGCCTTTCTGTTTCCATCAGCAGTTATTTAAGTAAAAACGAAATACTTACATTTAAATACATTATATACTTTTGATATTAAAAAGACTTCAACTTTTTGGTGTTTTATTGATGTAAATAAGTTGCAATAAAATTGGTTTTAGTTTGTGTTAATAGAACACATTAAATGCACGTGTTTTAATACTTTAATGCACATATTTTAAAATACTTCATTATTTTGAGTAAATATGTATATGTTTTATGTTTTAAATTATTAAAACTTCAAGCAGATCAATAAAACCAAGTGGTTTGAAAAATAGTGGCAAAGTATAAAGATTTAAAATTGACTGTTCATAAATAGTGTGTAATATTTTATAAATAATTATGTGATCCTTAAAAAGAGTTTTTACATATGTATGTCTTTAGATTTAAATAAACTATTGTTTCAGATAAATCAGTGACGGACAGTCATATTTTGTTTGAAAATATAACTTGTTAGAAAAATAACATAAATACATTAATTAAAATAATGAATTAATTAATTCAAATAAAATAAAAACATCTTGGGTGGCACGATGGCGCAGTGGGTAGCGATGTTGTCTCACAGCAAGAAATTCACTGGTTCGAGCCTCGGCTGAGTCAGTAGGCATTTCTGTGTGGAGTTTGCATGTTATCCCCGTGTTGACGTGGGTTTCCTCCGAGTGCTCCAGTTTCCCACACAGGTTGCAGCTGGAAGGGCATTCGCTGAGTAAAACATATGCTGGATAAGTTGTCGGTTCATTCCGCTGTGGTGACCCCTGATGAATAAAGGGACTAAACCGAATAGAAAATGAATGAATGAATGAATAAAAACATCTTCAGAATTTTATATTTGACATCTCACATTTGATTAATTGTTTTTTACATTTTTAAATGTTAATTAATGTTCATTATTGTTACTAGTAACAATAAAAGTTAATTTTTATTATTATTATTATTATAACTTATCTATGTTGTTATTTAAGTTACAAAACCAATTTTAGTTTTTATATACTTTAAATATACTTTTTTTATAATTTCATAGGGAAAATTTTGAAATCTTCATTACATTTCACAGATTTGTTTTAAATTTATATATATATATATATATATATATATATATATATATATAATATAAATTATATTTATTATATATAAATAGATGTATATAAATGTATATATAAATAGATGTATATGTGTATATGTATAGGTATAGGTCTCTAGGTTAAAAAAATATGTATAATAACATAACAAAAAGAGTTTTAGGTTTGTTGGATTGCACAATGGTTTGTGAAGCAACGTGCTTCACAATGTATATATACAAAATTATGTATATATATATAAAATTCCTTACATTTATATAGCGCTTTTCTGGGCACTCAAAGCACTTTACACATAGGGGTGGAATCTCCTCATCCACCACCAGTGTGCAGCATCCACCTGGATGATGCGACGGCAGCCATTTTGCGCCAGACAGCACACCACACACCAGCTGATTGATGGAGAGTAGACAGAGTGATTAAGCCAATTATGATATGGAGAGGGTTAGGAGGCTATGATGGACAAAGGCCAGTGGGCAGATTTGGCCAGCAACCCCTACTCTTTTTCGAAGGACATCCTGGGATTTTTAATGACCACAGAGAGTCAGGACCTCAGTTTAACGTCTCATCCGAAAGACGTCGTCCACTGAGCATTATAAAGCCCCTGTCACTCAACTTTCACAAATATACGGACCCACACAGACCGCAGAGCCTCCTGCTGACCTCACTAACACCACTTCCGCCAGCAACCTAGCTTTCCCATGTGGTCTCCCATCCAGGTACTGACCGGGCTGCCGGCTACATATATATATATATATATATATATATATATATATATATATATATATATTATTCTGATATCCAGCTTAACAAAACTCAGAAGCGAGTGTTTTTAGCTGGCTTGACAGCAGCCAAGAAAATAGTTGCGACAAGATGGAAGCCTCCACATTCTCTTAATCACCATCATTGGATTCTAACTTTATTGATATTGTGTATCTGGAAATGACCACTGCTCGCATCCATGGTCAAGAGAGGACATCCTCAGACTTTGAGCACAAACTTTGGAAAACTTAAAGGTTTACTAATTTGAATCAAGGAGACATCAAAAAGCAAACACATTTGGTTCCAGGCCCCATAATTTGTTTATTTTATTTTATTTTTTATGTATTTATTAATTCTCTTCCTCTTCTTTGTTATTTTAATGTTTATTTATTTATTTTAAATATGTAATTGTTTAAGGTTCATTGTTTAGGCTTCTAATAACTTTTCTTCATTGTCGCTCTTTCAGCACGGTTTTGAATATCTTAATCTATTCGTCTGTTTACTATTCTTTTATTTATTTATTTTTAACTGGCTTAATTTTACCCTTACATAACCTTAAATACAGATTTGGTTTATTGCATTTTTTGGTTTGGATAATTGTTTTATGTGTATGTATGTGTGTATGTGTATATATATATATATATTTATTTATTTATTATTTTTATTTGTTTTAGTATGTCTTTGTCATTTATTCTATTGTTGTTGGCATTATTAATGATATTATTATTTAACAACCTGTATCTTGATCATTACATGTTTTTCTATGCACGTCGCTATATGCTTATCATCTACGGCAAGTTTTTCCGGTGTTCACATAATTCAAAATAAAAGAAAAACTCAATAAAAAAAACATAACAAAAAGAGTTTTTGGTTTGTTCTGATGCTAACCTTTAAGTAGAAGCAATGCATTAGCAAAATCCCTAATCACTGTTTAAATCCACTGGAATCTACTGAAGTGTTGCATGTAAGGTGAAGTTTAGCTCCACGTGCACTGCCTGGTATTGATAAAAAGCTTTCATTTCCAGGAAAAAGCCTCAGACAAAATTAAATACGTTACACAGAACTTCCAAAACAATGTTTTCTATGAAATCTATTTCTCACAACACTTAACAGGTCACCAATTAATATATTTAGTGGCATTTAAAACCTAAACCACGTTAATTTGTTTTGTTTTGCTCCCTGAAAAGAGGTTGTTCAGACTTGGTGGAAAATTCTTGTTCTCCCAGTAAAGCCATTTGCATAATTATCAGTGTGGGGCATGTAGGTGGTAGCCAGACAGTTTCATCCCATGATCGTGTATTAACATGACAGAGGAATGCTTTGACTGTAAGATGCTGTTTGTGCATTTTACACATGCTGAAGAGAATATGCACATACAGGCTGCATTCATGTGTAGGCAGTGGGTTGTCAACACGCAGTGATAAAGACGCCCATTGAGACCGATCTTGTGACAACAATCACGAGCCAGAGAAAGAATGTTAGATTTGCTGAAGAGGGAAGTGGCAAGGACTCAAGGTTATCGAGGTTATTATAAACATCTGTGTTTGCAACCTAAAATGTTCTGCTTTGGATTGCGGAATAGTTTTTGAGGCAACGTGTATTTTGCGCAACATAAAATACATTGCTCCGGGTACATTTTGTTGCACGTTTTAGAAGACAAATCCACTAGAGGGCGCTCGCTGCATTTTTAAGAATCTGAAATTCTAAGAAATCAAAGTTATTATAAACTTCTGTGTTAGTAATCTGAAAGGTTCTGCTTTGGATTGAACAATGGTTTGTGAGGCAACATCCATTTTTGCACAACGTTATAATACATTGTCCGAGTACGTTTTGCCATTTCTGAGAGGGCGCTGACTACATTTTAACGAATCTGAAATACTCTGAAATCAGAAATCAAGGTTATTATAAACATCTGTGTTAGTAACCTGAAGTGTTCTGCTTTGGATTGCGCAATGATTTCTGAGGCGATGTTCATATTTGCGCAACGTAAAATACATTGCTCTGGTTATATTTTGTAGCACGTTTCAGATGATAAATCCGCTAAAGGGCGATGTCTAAATTTTTACGACTGTGAAATATTCAGAACTCATAAATCAAGGTTATTATAAACATCTGTGTTAGTAACCTAAAATGTTCTGCTTTGGATTGTGCAATGGGTGAGTGAGGCAACATGCATTTTTACAAAATGTAAAATACGTCACTCCGGGTACATTTTGTTGCATGTTTCAGATGATAAATCCAGTAGAGGGTGCTCACTACATTTTTACGAATCTGAAATACTTTAAACTCAGAAATAAAGGTAATTATAAACATCTGTGTTAGTAACCTGAAATGTTCTGCTTTCGATTGCACAATGTTTTGTGAGGCAACACCCATTTTTGCACAACGTAAAATACATTGCGATGGGTATGTTTTGCACGTTGCACGTTTTTGAGAGGGCTCTGACTACAATTTTTACGAATCTGAAATACTCTAAACTCAGAAATCAAGGGTATTATAAACATCTGTGTTAGTAACCAGAAATGGTCCGCTTTGGATTGCACAATAATTTGTGATATGGCATGCATTTTTGCGCAACATAAAATACATTGCTCCAGGAAGGTTTTGTTGCATATTTCAGATGACCATTCCACTGGAGGACACTCGCTGCATTTTTAAGAATCTGAAATACTCAGAAATCAAGGTTATTATAAACATTTGTGTTAGTAACCTGAAATGTTCTCCTTTGGATTGCACAATGTTTTGTGAGGCAACATCCATTTTTACACAATGTAAAATTCATTGCTCCGGGAAGGTTTTGTTGCATGTTTCAGATGATAAACCCACTAGAGGGCAATGTCTACATTTTTACGACTGTGAAACATTCAGAACTCAGAAATCAAGGTTATTATAAACATCTGTGTTTGTAACCTGAAATGTTCTGCTTTGGATTGCACAATGGTTTGTGAGGCAACATCCGTTTTTACACAACATAAAATACATTGCTCCGGGTACATTTTGCACATTGCACGATTCCCATTATAAATTCATTAGATGGCGCTGACTACATTTTAACGAATCTGAAATATTCTGAACTCAGAAATCAAGGTTATTGTGAACATCCGTGTTAGTAACCTAAAATGTTCTGCTTTGGATTGAACAATGGTTTGTGAGGCATTGTGTATTTTTGCGCAACTTAAAATACATTGCTCTGAGTACATTTTGCACGTTGCACATGTCCGAGAGGGCGCTAACTACATTTTTACAAATCTGAAATACTCTGAACTCAGAAATCAAGGTTATTATAAACATCTGTGTTAGTAACCTGAGGTGTTCTGCTTTGGATTGCGCAATGATTTCTAATGGCTCGTTTCCACTGAGTGGTACAGTACGGTACGGTTCGGGTCGGTACGGGTCACCTTTATCAAGCTTGCGTTTTCACTACAAAGGGTACCCTTTTGGTGGGCGTGGTGTACTACAGAGAGTTTCAGTCGACGTCATTCTCGCTCGAATAAATGTCTACAGTAAAGCTGTACAGTTCGTTCACATTATATGAGAAGCTCTTCTAACAAAACAGATGCTTTAAACATATTTATACTTGTTTATAAATGTTTTATACTAACATTTCTATGAACATGATTTGATTATAACTGCAGATCAATGACAGTGTGACAGCCTACTGTAACGTCTGCAATTATATAAAATAAACAAATAAATGCAACATATATGAACACATACAACCCCTTACAGTCTCCGATATGTAACTAATGGCAGATAAACTACACACAGCAGACATTTAGTCCTTATTTGAGTTCAAAAACAACACGCAACATATACAGTAGCCCACAGTCAGAGCTAACCTCTCATCTGTGTCTGTTATCTTCACCAGCACATGTAGCCTCTGTTAGAGAGAATTTCCGTCATTCCCAGCTTATAATAGTCCAAAAGGTGATGATAAACATGGCAGATTGTTCAGGTTGCTGAAACTATTTGCTCCTGTCGGGAATCCTTGTAATCCTGTCAGGCTTCTCCTTTTTTCCGCGCTTCACTCTCGCGTTTGTCCTTTTCTTTCTGAATGGATCAATGTCGAAGACGCTTCATTAATCACACACGTTATTATTATCAGCTCAAGAAGTTCGTTATATCAAATCTAGACGTGATCCCGAGCTCCCTGGAGAAAGCGAAAAACCGCTCGCACTTTTAAACTTTTAGACGGCCTCGTAAAACAACAACAGGACACGGCAGATTCTTGGCTTTGTGGTTGTTCATCAAGACAACGACAAGGTTTGTTTTGAGCCCGGGTCATCCATGTATCGTTATTATAATGCATATAGTTGTCTCGGCTGTGTATTTAAAAACATGGCGGCTCCATTGTTTTGATTCTGGCTAGCTCCACGAGATTGTGACGTATCACTGTTAACCAATCAGCGTTTAGCTGCGCGTGTAGCTCCTCCTTTTAGTACCCTTTCTCGTCTTTGGTACCCTTTCGAAAGGGTGCCGAAAAAGTGGTACGGTACGGATCGGTTCGGTACGCTTTTGACAGTGGAAACGGCCATAAAAGCGTACCGTACCGTACCACTCAGTGGAAACGGCCATAAAGCGACGTTCATATTTGCGCAACGTAAAATACATTGGTCCGGGAAGGTTTTGTTGCACATTTCAGATGATAAACCCACTAGAGGGCGATGTCTAAATTTTAACAACTGTGAAATATTAAAAACTCATAAATCAAGGTTATTATAAACATCTGTGTTTGTAACCTGAAGTGCTCTGCTTTAGTTTGCGCAATGATTTGTAAGGCAACGAGCATTTTTGCACAACGTAAAATACGTCATTCTGCGTACATTTTGCTGCATGTTTCAGATGAAAAATCCACTAGAGGGCGCTCTCTACATTTTTGCTAATCTGAAATGTGTTACTTATGGTCAGCACAGATCCTTTACTTGCACGTACACAAGAAAAAACATCCTGAAATCATGCTGTATGTCTTTAGTGGTTCAATTAATATATTATGAAGCTACGAAAATACTTTTGTGCGCACATGAAACCAAAATAATGATTCCAATCTATAGATGCTGACAGTGAGGAGAAGAAACTGTTAAAGAAAGTCATTATTTATATTTTTAGTAAAATAAGTTTTCTCATCACAGGATAATATTCATATTGAACCATTGAAGGCATATGATCTGTTTTGAGGATGCTTTTACTTCCTTTTCTGGACTTTGAAGGAGTCGCTACCTTTGCTGTGGGTCAGAAAATTCTCAAATTTCACCTAAAATATCTTCATTTGTGTTCCAAAGACGAACAAAGGTCTCTTGGGTTTGGCATGACACAAGAGTGAGTAATTAGTAACAGAACTTATTTTTTCAACCTTTTTTTTTCTGGCTGACACTTCTTCCAACCATCTGGATCCATTCACACATACAATACGTAATGTCGTGTTTCACAATCCAGTCGGTTCCTAATGGATAAAATGTCCTGTTCCTTGAATATCTATAGCTTGATCAGAATTACATCAGTGAACTGCGACAATAACAGCTCTTGTTGAGCACATGCTGACAGACACCAGCTTCAGCTGACCTCATCTACTCTTGTTTGGTCTGAATGGTGTGTCATGGGATTTGGTTAGTCAGACTGCAAACTAAACATCTCCGCCTATCAGCAAGACGCATCCAGTTGCGACGGAGGAGAGTTTCACAGGAGGCATTATGTGGAAAACTTCATATCCAGTGTCAGATGAAGTATGTTTATGTTTGACTTCCATAGAAACAGCTGATGGTGGAGACAGACATTCCACATTCAATCTATTAATCCGTAAGATCACCACTGGCCCATGAATAATAATGTCAGCATATTCCATGAATGGACGTCCAGCCCAGAGGGAACTCATCCGTTCTGTTGGCTTATGCAAATCTATTTGTTATGTCAGAGTTTATATGCTTTTGGAAGGTGTAGTTTGATTAAAAACAAATAAAGATCTATATGATGTTCTTTTATCCATAGAGCGAAAGGATGCTCTTGTTCATAAAGTGTTATATATCGTGTTGATATTTGGAACAAAAGCTATTGATAAATATTTTTTATTTAATTTATTTAGGGTGGCACAGTGGCTCAGTGGTTAGCACTGTCGCTGGTTCAAGTCCAGTTGGCTTTTCGGTATGGACTTTGCATGTTCTCCCTGTGTTGGCGTGGGTTTCCTCCGGGTGTGCTCTGGTTCTCCCACAGTCCAAAGACATGCACTTTAGGGGAATTGGATGAACTAAATTGGCCATAATGTATGAGTGTGTGTGTCAATGCGAGAGTGTATGGGTGTTTCTCTGTACTGGGTTGCAGCTGGAAGGGCATCCGCTGCATAAAACATATTTTGGATAAGTTGGCAGTTCCTTTAGCTGTGGTGACCCTTTATAAATAAGACACTAAGCCAAAGGTAAATGAATGAACGAATGAATTAATTTAATTTATTGCACAATATATCGCTTTAGCATCGACAAATCTGCAATAGTCACATTGCAGAATCTCGAGCGATTTTAAAAGAGTTTAAACTTTGAATTTTACTTTTATTTTGCATGTTTTGTAAATGCACTCACCTACGAATTACAATCCATGTAAAATTATGAATTCTTTCCGAAGTCATCTTGTAAAATTATAGTCATATCGCAATTTAAATTGCAGAAAAACTAAACATTGCAATGTCGTTTTATACAATATCGTGCAGCCCTAATTTAATTATTAGATCGCAAAGTTTACATAAAAATTATTAATAAAGTAAATATGAATAATAAAAAAAAAAGTATGTTGTCCTGGGGCGACGCAGTGGCGCACTAGGTAGTGCTGTTGCCTCACAGCAAGAAGGTTGCTGGGTCAGTTGGCATTTCTGTGTGGAGTTTGCATGTTTTCCCTGCGTTCGCGTGGGTTTCCTATGGGTGCTTCGGTTTCCCCCACAGTCCAAAGACATGCAGTACAGTTGAATTGGGTTGGCTAAATTGTCCATAGTGTATGAGTGTGTATGGATGTTTTCCAGAGATGGGTTGCAGCTGGAGGGGTATCCGCTGCGTAAAACATATGCTGGATAAGTTGGCGGACCCCGAATAAATAAAGGGACTAAGCCGAAAAGAAAATGAATGAAAGAATGTTGTCCTGGACAGTATAGCTAACTACAATAAATATGTTTTAGGTGACATACTAAAATTACAAACACTTTATCAGTGCCAATGGCCTGGTGGTTAGCGCATCGACACATACTGTAGCACCGAGGTGCTTGCAGCTACCCGAGTTTGATTCCCAGCTCGAGGTCCTGGGGAAAAATTGCTGGGAATTTAAATTTAATGTCTAGAGATGTTAAAACACGTCTTATACAGTTTCAAATTTTACATAGATTTTACTGGACTCCTAAGAGACTGTTCAGAGCAGGTTTCAAAAGCAATCCAGAATGCTGGCGATGCCAAGAAGAAACAGGTGACCTATTTCAAATATTCTGGCAATACCCAGAAGTCCAACATTTTTGGAGAGAGGTGCATGAATATCTTGTAAAAAATATTGGAGACCCAGTATGACTTCTGCCCAAGCTTATACATACTTGGTGACCCATGTCCATTAAGCCACATGAATAAAGTTGAATCACAGTGGATACAGAGCTGTATCATGCTAGGCAGGGGGGTCATTGTTAAAAACTGGAAATCTTCCAGTAAACCTCCAATCTTCGAGTGGATCTCAGAGTTAGGATGAACTGCAGCTTATGAAAAACTCTCCTACAGTCTACATGGAAGAATTACAATTTATTTTGATAAATGGGAAAAATTTCTACGACCCACAATGTTAGCAAACATGTAGCGAGACAAATTAATTAATAATCAAGGTTATGATATTAGCAACCCCCCCACCCCCCTCTTCCTTTGTTTTTCCTCTTTTTTTTCTTTTATGTTTTTTTGTGTGTGTTCTGGTTTGGTTTACTTACGCAATTTACATGATGTTATTTATTTATTGTATTTATTTATTTTGTATTGTTCTGCTTGTATGTTAATGCTCTGTATTTGATATTCATCTGCATTTTTTTGAAACAAGAAAATCAATAAAAAGTTCAAATCATAAAAAAAAAGAAGCAGGCTCTTCTCATAGGTTAAGAAAACTCCGCTATGGATAATAATGAGAAACTGATGCATCATCACTCCACTTGCAGTTTTGCGCTATGTCACCGATGTTGATCCTGCCCCAAAAATCATTTTAAAACCGAAAGATGACATTAGCTGACAAATTAACTACTTAATTAATGAAAAAAAAGATTAAAATTATTCAGTTTTTCCCACAATTAAAGCTAACAGGTGCTAACATTGTCTTAAGTGATGCTCAACACACAAATCTGTTAAAATCTCAAAAAAGTACTCGAGGGGTGTTTTGAGCTGAAATTTACAGACACATTCTAGAGACACAAGATTAATACTAAATCCTTAAAAAAGGGGTAAAATTGGTGCCCTTTAAATTTGTGATAACAATTAACATATCGTGTTGCGACAACATGAAATTGTGCATTTTTACAGCGCAGTTCCAACAGGATTACTCACTTTTTGAAGTAAAGTATTACTTTTACAGTGTAATAAGCATCGTTTTATTTGCATCAAAAGTAATTTTTTAACAGTGTACCGAGTGATATAATCTTTAATAGCTAGTATAAATAGTAAGGGAGTGTCTGGAGTATCTATGAACAGTAAGGAAGACTGGTCAAGCATTTCCATCTGCTTTGTTTAGGCCAGCGTTGTGTGGCTGTGCTGAAAGACGTGCTCATTTTCATACAGCTCCACATCTAACAGTCAACTCTCTGACCCTCACAAAGCACATTCTGTTCTAGTTTACAGGAGCGGCCCTTACACACAACAAACCACAGCCCCTACAGAGAGGCAGGTACTTACAGCTAAACAGCTCAGCTTCTGCTTCTGAGAAGATGGTTATTGGTTAACGCGTGTGTGCAAAAATGTTGCATGCAAAATAGTATCATGCAATTTTACAAATGTGCCAAGTTATGTTCCCTGCTATGGGCTGTTGAAACGTTGAAACAGGAGGCTCATATTGGGGTCTGAGGTTTATTTCAGTGTTGATTGACCTATGGATTTTTAGTGTGTTCTACTTTATGCATACTGTATATTAGACATGGGATGATAAACGTTTTTAAGGTTTACCGCGGTTTGGGAAAGTCAAGGTTTTAAAACCGGCAAAATTTTCTGTTATACCATTCCTAAAGTATGTAACTTTTCCAGTTTTTAAGGACAACAGTATTTCCAGCAGAAAAGATCTCCAAAGATTGTAAAGAAATCTGTGTTTTTGAAACAAATAAAGACAGCAGAAGTCAATGATTCCATTGAATTATATAGCCTGACATGTTTACTGCTCCAAAATATTATAAATCTTCCTCAAAATAAAATATATTGTGTTCAAAGGGGATTCAAAGGGGTGTTTTTTACCCAGACATTGAAAAAATATGATGTTTTAGAGCAGTAATTCCAATACCGTGAAACCGTGATAATTTTATCCAAGGTTATCATACCGTCAAAAACTTACACCGGCCCATGTCTACTGTATATACAGTTGAAGTCACAATTAAATATATATATAAATATAAATACTTCCCAAAATCATGTTTATCAGAGCAAAACATTTTTCACAGTATTTTCTATACAATTTTTATTATTTGTTTTATTATTTGTTAATTATTTGCTTTATTTTAGCTAGAATAAAAGCTATTTTTTTATGTTTTTTTATACCATTTAAAGGTCATTATACAATAACTTGCCTAATTACCCTAATTGGCCTAATTTACCTAGGTAAAGGTGCAGTATGTAAATTTGACACCCAGAGGTTGAACTAGGTATTGCACTCCTGGATCAAAATAGACTCAAACGCGGGATGCCAGATTGAGTACAGGAGCGAGTGATTTAAACTGTGTTCTAAATAAAAGCAACTACACGCGATATATTTTCCATATTAAAAGGAGTTTTGGTTCTAACCAACATCTCGAATTGATATATTACAAACGGCTTCTATTTCTCACAGCTGAACATGTAATACCTATGACAGTGATCACCTCAGGTAAACCTCGTGTGCTTTATTCAGTGCTAAATGCTAACAATGTGAGTTTGAATAGATTATAAACCTTACCGTTTCGTGAGTGAGTGCATAGTCTGTGCTTCTGAATGGCTGTATTTAAATTTCTGTCGTGTTTCGTCTGGTGCAAACAGCCAAATTGCTCATTACTGCGTATCTTGTCACAAAGTGTGTTGTTAGGACATGCGGTTACAATGTAACCTTCTCACCTAATGTTTACGTTCATAATATTTATATTATTTGCTAATTAATAACCTGTATCTGGAACTGAATCTGTCTCATTTTGACGTCTGATACTGTCCATTTCGGTCACAGACGCATGCTTTCAGAGCCTTTCTGAATGAATGAATGAAATACTCTGTTTTCCAATAAGGCAACCCAGGGTGCTGAATTATAATTGGCTAAACTGGCATTGTACAGGTTAAATTGACCTAAACAAATACAGTGTTCCGGCACGGTAAAAACATTTTCAAAGCAGAATATCAGACTTCAGCATTGTTTTTCAGTTAAACAAGTATGTTGACTTGGGATGTGTCTTAAATATCTGCACACATATTATGGTATTTTTATGCTTTAGAAGAGTCAAAAACCTACATACAGCACCTTTAAGCCTTTAAATCGAACTTTAAGCTGAATACTAGTATCTTGAAAAATATCTAGTCAAATATTATTTACTGTCATCATGACAAAGATAAAATAAATCGGTTACTAGAAATGAGTTATTAAAAGTATTATGTTTAGAAATGTGTTGAAACAAATCTGCTCTTCGGTAAACAGAAATTGGGGGGGAAATATAAATAATTAACGAGGGCTTATAATTCTGACTTCAACTGTATATGAAGAATACTGTAAAGCCAATTTTCTCTTTGTCAGTGTCTAGTTATAGTATATGGAATATAAAGTTATATTTGGGCTGTGCGACATTGTGATATTGTTTTTTCTGTGAGTATGTATTGCAATATGCATACAATTTCACCAGATGGCTTGAATAGGACCATCAGAAAAGAAATAATTTATTTAGACTGATTGGGGTTAGGGTTGGGTCGATAGATGATGCCATCGTCCATCGGCGATGGCCAATAGACATTATGATGCTGAGCTGACATCGCGATCCTCCGCCCCGCCCCCATCGCAGCAGCAACCCGCTCGCAAAAATACACATTTAGGCCCCGTTTACACTAATACGGCTTAGTTTTAAAATGGCATTTTAGAACAAAAACACTAACGTTTCACCCAGCATTTTTTAAAAGCCCTCCTTTCAGACTATACCACTAAAAACACACATCATGTGACCACACACTCACTGTCATGCGCTGCAGGGTATGTGTGCGTCTGAGCTCCAGCAGTCAGCGGGTGCTTTGAGCACAAAACCCCACAGTTTATCAAGGATGTACCGCTGGATTGTGTCTCACTATAGTTGTTAAATGTAATATTTATTTAATCTTGTGTCTATCTAACGACTCCTCTGTCTTTTGAATCTATCAGGTAATGTGTCACAGCGTCAATACGCAGCTTCAATCTTTCGTTTTCACAGTTGTACTTAGTAATTTTAGCGTAAACCTCAGATACTGTTGGTTGGTTCCTGTTGGTTGTGCACCTTTTTTACTAACCAAGTTTGTTGACAACATTATAACGACACAGATCACTCTGCCTTTTCATGCAAGAGTCCTGTGGAAAAAGTGATTTACAGGTGGTAATTTGTGTGTAACTTATCCTTTTTTATTTATGATTTGGTAATGAGTAAAAAAAAAGACCATGCGGGTCAGGTAGTTGAAACAGTAGGCTACAAATAATTAATTTGTTATGAATTAATTAATTATTCATGAATAATTAATTCACAGCCACCAAGACAACGATGCCATGGTCCATCGTAATGTTTCATATTACACATCGTACGATGCCAAATTGGTCGACATTGCCCAACCCTAATTGTGGGGTGAGGTTTTGTAGGGAAGGGAAATAATGTTTATATATAATAATAAACAAATTGCAAGCAAAAATTAATACAATAAAGCAAAGAAAAAAAGTCAAACATACAGTTTTATGGTTATCTGCAGTCAAACAGTATTCAGGTACAGAAACCAAATAGTCAAATGTAATGTAAATAACACTATAGACCTCATTGTATTAATAATTCAGTACAATTATCATTTATTAAAAGTTACAGACGTTGTACTTTTTTGTACTCAAATGCTTTAAATTATCCTGAACACATGCAAAATCAAATCTGAACTGTGATGCTGATCAACTATAATCCAAACTCGACATTGAATATCCTGCGATGTGACTATTGCAGATGAGCACATTACGATATCGATGCTGAAAAGATATATTGTGCAGCCCTGTAGTTTTCTGAAAATGAAAGGTCAAGCCAAGTGTGTTGTACTCTAGTTACATATGCAAATGTATGCGACTTTGGATATTTTATGGATGAAGATATTTAAAACTTGCACTACTGCTGTTGTAAAGTTTGGTGGCAAAGCAGAATTGTTATGCATTCTTGCTAGAAAAAAAATATGATTTTCTTAAAAAAAAAAAATTCAGAAAATATATTTCTAAAGATGCCGTTGACTTTAACATTGACGTTCATCCAAAGAAATCTATATATGCAAAGAAAACAAATCTAATTTGTTTACAAATGAAGGTATGCGTAATAGAATGAATATTGAACACATGAAGAAAGGGAGGCGTAGAAAGGCAGTGAAAGCTCAGACAGCAGCTGAAATCTCTCAGTAGTTCTTCAGCAACCCTCTGCCCTTCATCAGTGTAAATGAATATTAGCTGCTTGAGTCCAACATCTACAGTGGACATTACAGCAAGACAATGATCTAAAACACAGCCAAGGAAACTCTCAAATGCAATTATGCCTCATATCTTTCATTGATAGTTGATTGCTATGAAGATATGATTGACTTGGATTGAAGGTGATTCAATTAAAAAAATTATAAATAAAAATAAATAAACAAATAGATTACATGTAGCTTAGCTATTTTTGCCAAGTAGCTTTTAGCTTAGCTTCCTACATTTGGGGTAGCTTTTAGGGTACACTCACACTATGCTATCCGAACCGTGCCCAGGCACATTTCTCGTTTCCTTTGACAAGTGTGAGTGCTCCGAATCAGGCCCAGGCGCGGTTCAGTTGGCCGGCCCTGGCCCAGTTGAAAGAGGTGTGCCAGAGCACGGTTCAGTTGGGCTTTGGCGCAATATGCTTGTAGTGTGAGTGCAAAGCACGCCTGAGTCTTAGCCTGAAACTAAAGATGCAGCGTCACTTTTAAGGGACTGTTTCGTATGGATTCATTAATCATTCTTACTTTTCAATAAAAGTGAACTGTCATAGTTTATTAAATACGCAAACCCCTCACTGCACATCAGCTGCATCTTCAGCAAACTTCATAATACGTGCAGCATGATAACTTTTATGAACATTTATAATCGTCAAAAGTTGTGGATCTGTTCGGCAAGATTTTAGGTTCTTTGTTTAGTTGTCAATGTAATTTCTAGGTCTTGAAGCAAAACCACTTATTTAAGCTTTCAGCAGAAATCCAGCTTCCTTTTCACTGCATGTGGGTCAAGTAATCATTGTGTGTGTCTGTCTCTGCAGTGTTTCCTGCGTGGCGGGGGGCTGGAGAGGGTCATGGTTGGGGCTGGGCTCATTGTGTGAGGTGGGAGGCTGGAGAAGGAGGCCCGTCCCAGAGTCTGGAGTGTCCGTTGTGGTGCGTCCTGTGTCGAGGAGGAAGAGACAGACTTAAGCAGGCCTGCCAGATCGGGAGGGGAGCCCTTCGCCTGCCCACAGACATGCTGAGCCTCAGACTACCACAGCTATTCGACATCCACCAGGTGCCAAAGGTGAGAACGGGATGGACTTTTATTTAGTTTTGTCGCACATGATGAGATGAGATGCAATTCTGCTGCATCAGCTGAATATCCTCTTCATTTGGAAGTGTATGCAAAGGTGCATTTAATAGCACAAACAAAACTCTTTCAGTCTGAGCTACAACTAGTGTTTAAGGAAGACATTGTTCACAAGCAGCCAATGAAAACTGTACACTCACATTATGCAAATATGTTGACAAAATTCAAAAGGCAAATTCTTCCATTTAAGCTATATTACATTAAATATAACACTCTCAGGGTGTACGCGGGATCTTAAAGTCTTAAAATGTCTTAAATTTCAAAAGCTAAATTTTATCTCCTTTAAAAGTCTTAAATTAACTAAAATATTGTATTATAGGTCTTAAATCTAAGTATTTTTGTAATGCCCATACACTGTAAAATAATAAAAAGTTGAGTTAACTTAAAATTTTAAAGCAACCGGCTGCAAAAAAATTTGAGTTTATTAAACTTCAGTGGTTGAAGTTGTGCCAAATTATTTTTTTAAGTTGACCGAAAAGGCTGGTTTAAGTCAAGTATACTTTATGGAATAAATTGGCCAAACTTCAAACACTGAAGCTTAATAAACTCAGTTTCTTTGCAGCCGGTTGCTTTAAAATTATAAGTTAACTCAACTTTATTTTTTGAAGATATGGAGAAATAAAAATGTAAAGTCTCCTCAACTGAATATTTTACTTTCATTGAACAAACAGTTCCAAACATGCAGCTGAATCATTTTTATGAGGAAATTCAACTCTGAGCTCAAAAATATGTAAAACTTACAATTTTAAACTGAGTTAAGTGTTTGTAATTTGGATTTTCTACAGTGTGTAAAGCTGCCCAATCAGGCTGACACCCATTCAGTCACAAGTAATTGCAAGCACAATAAATTTTTACTTTATTTACCAATACCAAATTTACCCAAATTTACCAATTATCGTCCTTACAGTAACATTTGTTGATACTGACCTAGACTGACTATAGTGCATTTAGTTAACTATAGTTTTTAAAGCTTGTCAGTTTTAAAAATTTTGTTTATTATAGTTTTTAAAATGTCCAATTTTCTTAAAGAAAAGTTATGTTAAAAAAGTGTATGTATACAGCCAGTGATTTCTTGATTTGAAACATTTTTTAAAATAAGGTGCTAAGAAATAACTACTTTAATTATTTGTTTGTTTGTTTATTTATTTATTATTTATTTATTAACATCGTTTACAACCTTAGCATTTAACCTTGTATAAATCAGAAATTGTTTAAGTCTTACATTTGACTAGTTGAAACCTGCAGTGCTCTGGTTTCCCCCACGAGTCCAACGACATGCGCTAAAGGTGAATTGGGTAAGCTAAATTGTCCGTAGTGTATGTGTGTGAATGAGTGTGTATGGATGTTTCCCAGTGATGGGTTACAGCTTGAAGGGCCTCCACTGCGTAAAACATATACTGGATAAGTTGGCGGTTCATTCCGCTGTGGCCACCCTAGATTAATAAAGGCACTAAGCCAAAAAGAAAATGAATGAATGAATGAATGAATGGTATGTGATGAATAACTGCTAGTTTATATAAAAATGCACCACTTGGAAAATAAATAGAGCAAAGAAACAGTAATGGTTAAACATCAGTTATCATGTTTTTTTTATTTTTAGAAGATGAAACTAAAACTCAAATTGACAGTCCTACAGTAAAACCCATGATTATTTCAGTTTAAAGGAAATCCCTGGGAAATCCAGCATTATTCTTAAAAGTTACAAGCCGAATAAGTGGAACCAGCCAGTGCAAGACACAGTTTTCAGTTCCCCTTTAATCTGAAGTTCAGCCCTGTTTCAGCAGGATTGCATCAGAGTGTTCAGAGTGTTTAAGATGCAAGTATTTAGTTTTAAATTCCATTTAAAAGAAAAAGTTATGGGTAACACGAATGAAGGTTTATGTTTATGCGCATCTTTGTAGCTTAGTATGACAGCTGTTCTTGTATGTTTTTGATCTCATGTTGTAATTCTTTAAGGTAAGACACTGCAGGCAAAACATATGTTTCATATGGTTAAAAATTAAGAGATTTCTGGCTTAAAAAAAAAAAAGATGTAAAAAAACAGCCCTACAGTAAAGCTCTTGATTATTACAGTATAATGTAAAGAAAACATTCAAAATACACTTTTAATAAAGTTTATTTTGTCACATGTAATAAAATAGTTTGTTTCAATTACAATATAAATTATTTGAAATTTTTATATCAGTGTTATTATTTTTAAGATATTCATTCATTCATTCATTCATTCATTTTCCTTCAGCTTGGTCACTTATTTATCAGGGGTCGCCACAGTGGAATGAACCACCAACTGTTCCAGCATGTTTTACACAATGGATGCCTTTCCAGCCACAATCCAGTACTGGGAAATCTTTTTAAGATATAAGTTTTTAAAAAAAAATAAATAGTATATTTCTATAAAGCGCCTGCAGCACTTACAACACTAAATCTCAGTTTTATCAATACCTGTATTGTGAAGGTTTTTGTAGAGGGATTTATTATTTGATAAACACTTTATTCTGAAAACAATTGTGAAAATTATAGAGTGAGAAAAACCTAATAAGAACTGTAATGTGTCAAAAAAAGAGGAATTTTGAATCTAACTTGCCAAAAATGTATGCAAATCGGCACACTGTACCTAATGAAATAATACATCATTTGCATATTTAAACATAGCATTTTTTTAAACTTCTAATACAAAAAAATGTTAGCAATTTGCAATGTAATTAATGAACTGGGGAAGTATGGTGATGATAAATATTAGTTTTATATTAATTATATTTTCATAATAATAATATACAGTTGATTTCAGAATTATTTGCCCCCCTGTATATTTCCCCCCCGATTTCTGTTTGATGGAAAGATTTTTTTCAACACATTTCTAAGCATGATAGTTTTAATAACTAATTTCTAAGAACTGATTTATTTTATCTTTGCCATGATGACATTACACAATATTTTACTAGTATTCATAAAGTGACATTTAAAGGCTTAATTAGGTTAATTAATCAAGTTAGGCTAGTTAGGCAAATCATTGTATAATGATTAGGGGTGCTACAAGATCTCGCAAGATTAAATCGCGACAAGATTTCTCGTCAGAAAAACGAAAGTTTTCTTTCATTTGATGTGTGGTATTAAATTCCATTAAAACAGCTCTCGCCTATCAGTCCATACTCGCAAGTAGCTCAGAGTTCGCAGTGTTTGCCTGTCCTTTGTGGCATAATTTGTTCAAAGAGAATTAAAAAAACTTGCTTAAAATTTTATTTTAAAAAGCACCTAAATAGTTTTGCATTTTGTGTTTTTTGTTTCTTTCCCCAGATGAATAAAGACATGCAGTCAGAATGATTAGACCCCCTTTGATTGTGCGATCCTGCAAAATTCTTATTTTAATCCAAAATCATCGCAAAAAAGTCAATAATTTCCTAAAACATCCAATTTTAAACCCTATAATCAAATTATATTTATTTCAGTTTGCAATTAATTGTTTTACGTGACTTATAGATGTGGCATATGCAGCACATGTGATGTATTTCAGTGGAGGGAAATTGTTTTGCAGCCTATGCAGTAAGCAGACGTGGATAAAGCATACCATTATTTATATATATATATATATATACAGTTGCAATCCAAATTATTAAACCCCCTTTAATTTTTTTTCTTTTTTTAATTATTTCCCAAATTATGTTTAACAGAGCAAGGACATTTTCACAGTATGTCTGATAATATTTTTTAATAACCATTTTAAGATCAAAATTATTAGCCCTTTTAAGCTATATATTTTTTCGATAGTCTATAGAACAAACCATCCTTATACAATAACTTGCCTAATTACCCTAACCTGCCTAATTAACCTAGTTAAGCCTTTAAATGTCACTTTAAGCTGTATTGAAGTGTCTTGAAAAATTTATAGTCAAATATTATTCACTGTCATCATGGCAAAGATAAAATAAATCAGTTATTAGAGATAAATTATATTAAATTATATTAAAACTATTTTGTTTATTATTTTGTTGAAAAAATCTATCCGTTGAACAGAAATTGAGGAATAAAACAAAACGGGAGCTAATCATTCAGACTTCAACTGTACATCCATTCATATATTTCATCATTGAGGATTCCAAAAAATTGTATAAAAATCTGGTCTTGTCTCATTCTTGTGAACCCAATATCATGTCTCATCACACCGCTAATAATGATGTTTGTTCTGCAGATAATCAAGAAACAATTACTTAAGTGGGCTAATATTTTTGACCTTAAAATGGTTTAAAAAAAATGAAAAACTGCTTTTATTCCAGCTGAAATAAAACAAATCAGACTTTCTCCAGAACAAAAATTATTATAGGAAATACTGTGAAAAATTCCTTGCTCTGTTAAACATCATTTGGGAAATATTTGAGAAAGAAAAACAAATCGCAGGAGGGCTAATTATTCAGACTTTTCCTGAATTTGTATCCCCTATTCACCTGCAGTGTCTTGCCTTAAATGTTGGTTTACTGTTTGCATGTGTTTCAGTCACCCGTGTGCATGTTTGCAGGTGTTTCAGTGTTTGCATGTGTTTCAGTCACCCGTGTGCGTGGTTGCAGGTGTTTCGAGAGGATGGCATCATGTCTGGGTATCGTCATCCCAGGAGCTCAGCGCTGGACTGCATCCTCAGCAGTTTTCAAATGACCAACGAGACGGTCAATATCTGGACACACTTCCTGCCGACCTGGTAAAGAGCCCAGTTCCACATGTGATCTCCTGTTAGTGCCAGAACTAGTAGCCTTTCAGCTTTCAGGCTTTGTTGGGGCTGCTTCGTTATGCAATTATGATTTAGCTTATAAGCAGACGCTTTTAGGCAATATCAGATTTTACAGGCACTAAACGCATTACTTGGAGAGTATTATTCATGTTAGTCAGTGCTGCAGCGGGCAGCATGACCTAAATCTTGCTGCCACTTTTTTAATTTTTTATGTGGTATGTGATGTAAATTAACAATAGAAATAATTATGTGGGCGGCACGGTGACTTAGTGGGTAGCACTGTCAACTCACAGCAAGAAGATCGCTGGTTCGAGTCCCGGCTGGGCGAGTTGCCATTTCTGTGTGGAGTTTGCATATTCTTCCCGTGTTGGCGTGGGTTTCCTCTGGGTGCTCCGGTTTCCCCCACAGTCCAAAGACATGCGCTATAGGTGAATTGGCCGAGTGTGTGTGGGAATGTGAGAGTGTATGGGTGTTTCCCAGTACTAGGTTGCGGCTGGAAGGGCATCTGCCGCGTAAAACATGTGCTGGAATAGTTGATGGTTCATTCCGCTGTGATGACTCCTGATAATTAAGGACTAAGCCAAAGGAAAATTAATGAACGTATGAATAATACTTACTTACTCTCAGGGCCGTTTATATCGAAGTTGATATTTAGCGCACCATACTGGTGTTTCGTAACATCTAGTTTTTATGAGGTGGGTTGTTAGCCCAACGCTCAACCCCCAACCTAGAGGACCAGGACATACACACATACACTATGGACAATTACCAAATTCACATGTAGCACATAACTTTGGACTGTGGGGGAAACCAGAGACCTGGATGAAACCCACGCTAACACAGGGAGAACATGGAAAATCCACACAGAAATGCCAACTGATCCAGCCGGGGCTCGAACCAGCAACTTCTTGCTGTGAGGCGACAGTGCTAACCACTTAGCCAAAGTTTCACCCTGATATAGAAAATAAGATACATAAAAGAAATATAAAATATTTAATACTTTGGTTAAGGAGAATATACTGTAGTTAAAGAAAATAAAACAAAATATAAAATATTTAAAAATGCTTAGCTATACAAACAAACATAGAAGTGTTTCAATTTATATAATATGGTGTAATTTAAAGTTACACTATATATACATATACAGTGTGCATATATAAAACTTCATAAAAGTGTATAGAATGTATTGTCAAGTTATCAACACAGACTCATCGTGAAAACGTAGCCCCATATACATTTCTGGAGAGTGCAAATTATGTAGCCAGAGGTATGTATGGCTGCATTTTGTCTTTAAAATGAAAGCTACAGGGCGGTATGACGCCGCCAATGCTTTCTGTTTCATTTTGCTCTATCAGCTGACCGATTACCTTCATGTGGACAGCTTTTCCGCTGTTACCAGTTTACCCAGTAGCTCACCATGTATATTGGCGGACTTGAGAAAGGAGTTGGCCGTGACGACGGGGTACGAGTCTGGCAAAGAACTGTTCCAGAAAGCAGATAAAATAAAAACAAAAGCCAAAAAATAAAATAAACAAGTAACAGGGTGAGAATGTGAGAAAATCTGAAAATGTGGTAAAAATCTGGCTGCCACGAGGGCTTTTTTTATATTGATTTTGAAAACGCTATCGGAATTACGTGAGAACAGCAGGCGAGAATGCCACTCGTGAGAGAAATTTGAGATCTGAAAAAGCGTACACAGCGGCCTCTGGTAGATTCATAAAAACAAAAACTGCAAAAAAAAAAAAAAACATACCTCAAGGGATGTATTTCGCGCTTTCCAGAAATGTATACAAGGGTACCTATCAATAATCTGATATGATATGATACCTATCAATATCATTGGGTTTATATATAAATATAGTTATATTTACTTTACAATATATATTTTAAAATTATTATACATGTACATTACAGTAAATAATTATATAACGTATGAATAAAAACAACGTTTTACTTTTTGTCAATTTTGAAACTGTGTTTACTGTCACTTTTGACCAATTGAATGCATCCATGTGTATTAAATTCTAAAAATATTCAACTAATTTTAATATTTAATTACAGTCAGTCAACAATGATGTGACTTTCTTTGTGTAGATATGTCTGGTAAAGGCCAGGAGACAAAAACATTACAATATTTAATAAATCTTTGAGCCTGTATTGATAGTGTGCGGATGTTTTGACAGATTTTGTCTGCTTCATTTCAGATTAAAAGTAAATAATTAGCCTATTTTTGTGTGTAAACAAAATGTTTTAGCACAGTTCAGAATCTCCATATTTTACTTATTTAAATGCCCGATAAACAATCATCATCCTGCCCACCTATACAGTGGGTATGGAAAGTATTCAGTACTCTTTGTTATATTGCAGCCATTTTCTAAAATCATTCTAAACTCCATGCAAGCTTTTATGTGTCTTGCACTGAGGAGAGGCTTCTGTTGAGCCTCTCTGCCATAAATCCTGATGAAGGGACTGATGAAGGGCTGCAGTGATAGTTGACTTTCTACCACTTTCTCCGGACTGCATCTCTGGAGCTCAGCCATAGTGATCTTTGGGCTCTTTTTTACCTCTCTCCCCAAGGCTCTTCCTTCCCCGACAGCTCTAGGATGGCCAGCTCTGAAAGGGTTCTGGTCGTCTCAAATGTCTTCAATTTAAAGTGCACCTATGGTAAAAAATCTACTTTTCAAGCTGTTTGGACAGACATATGTTAGGCATAGTGTATAGACCGTCATATTGGGGTGATATAAACACAGTCCTTTTTTTTCAATTTAACAACATAAAAATGGTGGACCAATTGGAGCGGTTTTGAGATGGACCCCAACTTGACACCAATATTGATTGACAGGTGCGCATTACCATATCCTCAGTATTTTGTTTCACGTCCGCCATTTGCATTTGCCTCACATGCGTGTCCCTCCATTGGAAATAACAAACTAACGACGTGCAGCGCCATGCATTTCGCGGTGTCACGGATGAAAGTGAGGACCGGGGGGTTCGCTCACTAGTCTGCCGCCTAGGTCGCCTCAGGACACTGTTCATATTTCTGTCAGTGTGACAGAAACTATTCAGAGTGTTATCTGAATTCTAAACATAAGTTTCTATCAGGGGACACACACCGGTGCCGCAAGTGTGCGATACTTTCAACTGTCATGCGCGCGCCGTGTCGCGATGTGTCCGGTGTGTGATGCCCTTCATTCAAAGTTAATTAAGTGTGCTTGGTTATTAGTCTCGTTAGTCTACAAGCTCGGAGATTTAAACTAGCACACAGATGGCTGTAAAACTGTACAAAGACACAAATGATTTGTACTCTCTGCTTGGTCTGTGTCCGAGTCGTACATGTACTGCTGAATGCTGGTCCTCTTACTCATGTTCCTTCTCTCTGTCTGCCTGTCTGTAGCCATACACAAAGAGCTATTGGCTCCGCCCCCTTGTTAAGTTGGGCGGAAAGTTGAAACTAATTTTCATGTGAATTAACACGCCCCTAAAACAACAAACTGTGCACACGCCCCCATAATAACACTTTTTAACACATTATAATAAAAAAATCTGAATTGTGTTTTGAACTGAACCTAAACTGGCACACTCAGAAAAACCATAACATTAATATTGCATCTTAAAAAAGGAGTAAAATAGGTGCCCTTTAAGGATTATGGAGGCCAATGTTAAGTGCAGCAGAAATGTTTTTGTAACCTTGGCCAGATCTGTGCCTTCAGGCAGTTCCTTTGACCTCATGATACATGCATTGTGAGCTGTAAGGTCTTGTAAAGGCAGGTGTGTGGCTTTCCTAATCAAGTTCAATCAGTATAAACAAACACAGCTGGACTCAAATGAAGATGTGGAACCATCTCAAGGATGATCAGAAGATAATGGACAGCACCTGAGTTAAATATATGAGCGTCATAAAGGGTCTGAATACTTACGACCATGTGATAATTAAGTTTTTTTTTTTTATAAATCTGCAAAAATGTCAACAATTCTGTGTTTTTCTATCAATATAGGGTGCTGTGTGTACATTAATAAGGAAAAAAACTAACTTGAATGATTTTAGCAAATGGCTGCAATATAAAAAATGAAGTGAAATATTTAAGAGGGTCTGAATACTTTCGGTACCCACTGTAACTGAAATACACAACAGCACAGAAAAAAATATATAGTAACTATTTGACCTGCTTTTCTTTTACTGTTTTGTAGGTATTTTCTGTGGCGGTTCAGCGTCTTGTGCTCGTCTCTGGACTTTGTGACGGATAGCTACACCTGGCCGCTGCTGGTCTACATGCTGCTGATCTGCCTTTATCCCTTCACCTCCAGCTGCGCTCACACCTTCAGCACCATGTCAGCCGAAGCTCGTCACATCTGCTACTTCTTCGACTATGGAGCGCTCAGTCTCTACAGTCTTGGTACAATCCGCTTTTTGGGTTACTCTGTACTGTTAGCTTTGGGTAACACTCGCTGTATAAGCATTCATTTGTGTGTGTGTGTGTGTGTGTGTGTGTGTGTGCGTGCGTGCGTGCGTGCGTGTGTGTAACAGAGAAATTCCTGATGCCATTTTGACTACATTTATTATAAGCTCTTCACAAGTACTCAGCCAAGGTGGCATGGTGGCTCAGTGGTTAGCACTGTCACCTAACAGCAAGAAGGTCACTGGTTTAAGTTCCGGCTGGACCATTTGGCATTTCTATGTGGAGTTTACATGTTCTCCCCGTGTTTTGGCGTGGGTATCCTCCGGGTGCACTGGTTTCTCCCACAGTCCAAAAACATGCGCTATAGGTGAATTGGATGAACTAAATTGCCCATAGTGTATGATTGCATGTGTGGATGCGAGAGTGTATTGGTGTTTCCCAGTAATGAGTTGTGGCCGGAAGGGCATCCGCTGTGTAAAACATATTGTTGGCGGTTCATTCCGCTGTGGCAATCCCTGATAAATAAAGGACTAAGCTGAAGGAAAATGAATGAACATTGCAATAACAAAGATACATGGATGAATGTGATGAAAGAGCAGGATGTGATGAATTATGAGAATTAAATATATATATATATATATATATATATATATATATATAAGAAGAGATCTATGGGACAAACACCCAAAGTGTAAAAGCAGACAATACTGAGACCAAATTCACTGCACGTTTGTGGCTTTTTACAACTTGAATGCTCAAATATCACATTTCTGTGTCAAAATGGCCATCTTGGCAAGTTGTCATGTAAGAAGTCAGCCATAAAGTGAAGGCAATACGAAGATACTCTTCATTGATAAAGTTTTGAATTGGCAGCAAGCTAATGATTCACTGTTTTGCCATTAATAATAACCCAAGAACAAAAAAAAGAATCATTTAATTCTATTGGCTAAATTTGTTTCATAGCTTTTATTAGATTTTTTTTATTATTATTATTATTATTAGAATATGCAAAAGGGTACACAAATTGGGATCATACAAATACAAAGAAAATGAAACAAAACAAACAACAAAAAACTAAAACGACAACAATACAGTCAGGTACTGGCAGGTGCGTGTGTGTGTGTGTGTGTGTGTGTGTGCATGTAAAGGTAACATGGTGGACAGGTCAGAGTACATACATAAAGGATAATAACAGTCAATAAATGCAAGTATCTGGCTTTTTATAAGATATAGCAATACACTTGAAATTATATCACTGATGAAGAAAAAAACTAAAAAGAGGCATAGTAATGTCAACAACAACAAAAAGTTGTCATGCAGGGAATTCTGGGAAACACAAATTTGTGGATATTCATCGTACATAGTGAGGAAAGGTATGATGACTTCTTATTTGATACGTCTGAATAACCGGAAATGATTTTGGGCTAGTTTTAGTTACAACAACAACACTACATTCCTATACTGTAGATTAACATTGCCAGCAACGTCAATGCCATTGGTTTGATTTCCAGTGAAAGCGTGAATGGATCAAATCTATATCTCACATGCTTTAGATAACAAGCGTGGTGCAAAAGAATCCAATGTAAATGCATGTGACACTGTGAGATAAATGTGCTAGAATCTGCTGTCCTTGAGAGGATACAGAAAACCTGACTGTAGGCCAGTGGAAAAAAGAGGCACAGTCCTGATATATAAAGCTGATGTTATGTCAGAGGCTTTCATGGAGCTAGAAATGAATGTGTCTTGTAAGGTTGATGCGAGGTTATTTGTAAGGTTGATGCGAGGTTATAGGCGTTTGGAGGAAATGAGGCATCAAACACACACCGACTGTGAGTTTAAAGGCAAACGCTGAAGCTAAAGCTTTAATGTCTGCATTGATGAAGAGTGAAGGCTGAAGAAGTGCCCGTATTGTTTCAGCCACTTAAGAAACCAAGTATAAGCGGCATTTTAATATGAGCTCGAACACTTTATCTTACGTTTGAGTGATTTATTAACGCGCCTTTTAAACATTAAAGACTCATTTTTGTTGATAAAAGAGCGATTATCCTTTCAAGACAAAAAAAAATCGATTTATACAGTTAAAGTCAGAATTATTAGCCCGTATGAATTATTTTTTTTTTTTTAAGTTTTCTCAAGTGATGTTGAACAGAGAAAGGAAATGTTTGCCGTATTTCCTATATGTTTTTTTTTCTTCTTGTTTCTTTTAGTTTGGCTGGAATAAAAGCAGTTTTTACATTTTGTTAAAGGGAAACAAACAATACAGCACACCATCAATACCTGCTGTATGAATGATTTATTATATATGACGTTTTGTTCCATGACCTTCATCAGATGTACACATTCAATTCATTCATTCATTCATTCATTTTCTTTTCAGCTTAGTCCCTTTATTAATCTGGGGTCGCCACAGCGGAATGAACCGCCAACTTATCCAGCATTTGTTTTACGCAGCGGATGCCTCATTCACACTCATACACTACGGACAATTTAGCCTACTCAATTTACCTGTACCGCATGTCTTTGGACTGTGGGGGAAACCGAAGCACCCAGAGGAAACCCACGCGAATGCAAGGAGAACACACAGAAACGCCAACTGCGACCTTCTTGCTGTGAGGTGACAGCACTACCTACTGCTCCACTGCGTCGCCACACTCAATCAATTCAATTTAATTCAATTTTATTTATAATGCACTTTAAAACAACACAGTTGACCAAAGTGCTGACAATACGTTTATTTCACGTGGCCGCCATTTTTAAGAACGAAAGCAAGGCTGCGGTGTGATGAAACCCAGAGATATAGGATCAGCACTGTAAACATTGCAGCAACATGCTGTGGACTACAAACCTCCAGCTGTTGCCGCAATTTTAAAATGCAGAAATGGTGTAAACATCACTTTAATATCATTCATTTCAGTTTAGTTTAAACAATTAAAAGCATATTAGGCATCAGACAAAATCACAATCTCTTTAAGAGTAATAATGGTTAAGTGTCCTCCTAGGCTTCAGTTTATGGCACCAGGTAAACACCGTGAGGACGCTTCTCTGCTTCAGCCTATGCAACCCGGTGAGCGATAAGACAATGCAGTCCTCTGTAGCACAGCCTCGTGTTGTCTATAATAGTGTTGTCCAAGTACTGAAGTTTTAAAAACCTTGATTTCCCACTAACATTTAAGCTTACACAGCTGATTTGCCGTAGTATTCACCAGTGCTCAACTGAAATGACTGTAATTGGCCGTGAAGGTAATCAGTTCACCGCTCTTCACAGATTGCAAACACAAATACACGGACACTGGAGCGTTTTAAAGTCACGAAGATCAGTCGAGTCATCAGAGGATTGCTCGTCTGTGTTTGTACTCGGTAAACATCGTGAAGTGCGGAGGGTGAACTGATGACCTTCATGGCCAATCACAGTCATTTCTGTTGAGCACTGGTGAACACGATGGCAAATCAGCTGTGTTTAAGAACGCCATCTACAGTGCCTTAAATGCAGTGGTGGAAAGAGTACTGAAAAATCATACTCAAGTAAAAATACCATTACTTGCTCAGAAATGTAGTGCAAGTAGAGTAAAAGTATTAGCTGTGAATATTACTCATAGTATAAGTAAAAAGTAGCCCTTTTAAATGCACTCATGAGTAGTGAGTATTATACTGTGAAAAGTTGATGCGTTTACGTGCAGTTTGTGCAAGGATGTGTAAACGTAACTTTCTGTAGTGCATTTAGTGATCTTCCTATATTCGTTCCTTCCTTTCTTCCTTCATTCGTTTGTTCATTCCTTCCTTCGTTCTTCCCTTTCTTCCTTACTTCGTTCTTGCCTTCCTTCATTCTTCCCTTTTTTCTTTCTTTTGTTCTTCCCTTCCTTCCTTCCTTCCTTCCTTTGTTCAGTTTATCCTTGAATCCTTCCTCCATTTATTTGGTCCTTCCTTCATTATTTCGGTCCTTCCTTTCTTCGTTCGGTCCTTCCTTCCATTCCTTGCTCAGCCCTTTCTTCATTCAGCCCTTCCTTCTTTCATTCATTCCATTTAGTGATTGTTTAAGACTGTTTGGTGATTTCAGTCATCATACAGTCGACATCCTTCATTTTCTGCTCAGTAACATCCAGTCTATGAACAGTCATTGCGTGTAAAGATTACAGACATGCTTTTAGACATTTTTTATAAGGTTAAAAAGATTGAGGTTGTTCAGTATGATGCAATTTACTTTCTATGTGCGATTTGATTGGACAGGAATCCCAGGACTGATTTGTCTACTCCCCATAGACAAGAAAGAAATAAAGTAGTGACTGCAGGTTGAAGGAAAGTAGTGGAGTAAAAGTACAGATACTGCATTAAAAATGTACTCAAGGGAAAGTAAAAGTACACATTTTTAAAACTACTTAGTAAATTACAGTTCCTGAGAAAAACTACTCAATTACAGTAATTTGAGTATTTGTAATGAGTTACTTTACACCATTGCTTAAATGTTAACGAGAAATTTACGTTTTTTTTATTTCAGTACCAAAATTTTGTATCGTGATAAGTCTAATATAGTGAAAGAATCAGTTCATTAACTTGAGGCACCTAAAACGTGTGTTTGGGAAAGAAAATGTTAGCTAACTAGTGTCATTCCCCTTAACGTAGCTGAAAATGAGGTCCGGTATCCCTTATTTATTTTAACTATTCATTCAGAACGGACCTTCGGGTCACTCAGAAGGCAGTGAAAGTATAAATTTGTGACACTTTCTCTTTGCTGATAAGATACACAGCCAGGTACACAATATTCCTATGTGACTCCAAGTGATACTTTCTTCCACCGCAGCCTCGATTTCACTGTTTAAAATGGCAGCCGCGTGAAATCAGTCTATAGAGAGTAAAACAAAGTGTAACACATACTTTAAAATACAAATAAATAAACATAAAATAAACATAAAATGCCAACATCTCACGCTGTGCTAAAAGCCTATCATAAAATGCATGGACAGTCAGTGACGAGCAGATAAAACCGGGGTGACAGAAAAAACAACATATTTTAAAATACTAATCAGTGAACATCATCCAATCTCAGTGCATAGTACAAATAAGCATTTAACACCCTTTGTCTATCAAGGAGGAGAAAAAAGTTTGATTTTTCCCATGCGCCTATCATTGCTTCAGGTGTGCTGAGTTTACTTGATTGACAGGTCAATATTAAAGGTGCTGTATGTAAGTTTTTTGACTCTTCTAAAGGTTAAAAATGCCATAATATGTTTGCAGACATTTAAGAAACATGCTAGGTAAGCAGTCTTGTTAATCTGAAAAACAATACTGAAGTCAGATAGTCTGCTTGAAAAATGTACGTTACATGCCGGAACGGCTGTCTTTGTTTTGGTCATTTAACCTGCCCAATGCCACTTTAGCCATTTATATTTCAGCAGCCCGGGTTGCCTTGGTGGAAATCATCGTATTTCATTCATTCATTCAGAAAGGCTCTCAAAGTGTGCACCTGTAACCAAAATGCGACCTCTGGTGGACAGTAGCAGACTCTGAAATGGGAAGCAGATTCAGAGTTCCACATGAGGTTATTAATTAGCAAATAATATAAATATTACGAACATAAACATTAGTTGAGTAGGTTACATTGTAACCCTGTGTCCTAACAACACGCTACGTGACGAAATACACAGTGATAAAAATTTGGCCGTTTGCACCAGACAGAAAATTTAATACAGCCATTCAGAAGCACAGAATGGTGCACTTACTGCACTCCAACAAAATGGTAATGTTTAAAATCTAATTAATACATATTAAACCTCTTTAACATTACTAAATGTGCATGCTGAATCACTGATATGTGTTGACTTGCACTGAGTCGTGGTATTAAAGTTCAATTTCAAACTGTTTACTTTATTTTTAAGATCTGAGGTGAACTATCTGCTGCTGCTTTCACTAGTATGGCAATATATGTCATGTAAAATGGTGTTCAAACTCACATTATTAGCATTTAACACTGAATAAAGCACATGAGGTGTACCTGAGGAGATCATTGTCAGTTTATTTAGTTGTTCATCTGTGAGAAATAAATTAATAAATTTAAAAATAAATTTCAGGCGTTGGTTAGGACAAAAATTTCCTTTAATATGGAAAATATTCCCTCTATTGCGTGCTGATGCTTTTATTTAGAACACCGTTTAAATCAGCCTTTAGTTAGCTCGATAGTCAGGCACACTCCTGTTAATGTCATCAATCTGGCAACCTGCTTGTGTGTGTTTTGAACCAGGCATGCAATACCTAGTTCAACCACTGAGTTGACTCAGAAAAAACTTACATACTGCACCTTTAATCGATTTTTTGTTAGGACAACATGAATAAATTGTGTCTGCATTAGTGTCCTTACCAGTGCCTGAATTCGTCCACATTACCTACTGATGAATTTTATATAAGGTCTAATCATTTTAACTTCAACTGTGTTTGAAATATCTGCAGCATTTCTGGCCAATTTCAGTCTGTGCTATATGGAGGGATAGTCATCTGTTCAATATCCTGCGTGTGAAGCTGTACGTTTTGTGCTCTAGTAGTCTAATAAAAATATTATTCTTTCATTTGTGGAATTCACTGCTGCATGGTTATGGTTCAAGAAGTGGCTTAGAAAGCCCTCTTTTATTGGCAGAATAGCTGTGTCTGTGCAGCAGCCGAGGGAATGTGAATGTTTATGGACATAGTACAATAGCCAAGCATTACAAAGGAAAAAAAAATCTATGAAATGTGCAGGCTTTATACAATGCTTGCCTCCAAAAAATTGTGCAGTACATACTGCACAGTCCGCATTTTCAAAATAGTAAAACTTACAACTTTAGAATAGGTTTGTAGGAACTGTGTTTTCTTGAAAATAATAAATCACTTGGTTATTATTTTCTGTGAAGATCTCAATGAAAGCTTCATGGTAGTCTGTTCTTTTAGGGCTTGTGGAAATTCACGTGTATATATTTACATTTATATATTTATATAAATACATGTAAATATTTGAGAAAATGTTTATTTAAACTTAGATAAAAAATATACACACTACCTGACAAAAATCTTGTCATTGATCCCAGTTGTAAAAGCAACAAATAATACTTGACTTTTAGTTGATCATATGGAAAAGTGGCAGAAGGTAGATTTTTCTGATAATTCATCTGTTGAACTGCATCCCAATCATCACAAATACTGCAGAAGACCTACTGGAACTCACATGGGCCCAAGATTCTCACAGAAATCAATCAAGATTGGTGAAGGAAAAATCATGGTTTGTGGTTACATTCAGTATAGGGCAGTGCGAGAGATCTGCAGAGTGGATGGCAACATCAACAGTCTGAGGTATCAAGACATTTGTGCTGCCCATTACATTACAAACCACAGGAGAGGGCAAATTTTTCAGCTGGATAACGCTCCTTCTCATGCTTTAGCCGCCATATCAAAGTTCCTGAAAGCAAAGAAGGTCAAGGTGCTCTAGGCTTGGCCAGCCCAGTCACCAGACTTGAACATTATTGAGCATGCCTGGGGTAAGGTGAAGGAGGAGGCATTGAAGATGAATCTAAAGAATCTTGATGAACTCTGGGAGTCCTGCAGGAACTCTTTCCTTGCCATTTTATTAATAATTTTATTTTATTATTTAATTTCATTTATTTATTTGTTTTTATTTATTTTATTTAGCTTTAGTTGTTGTTGAATGTACATGCATATGTTGTAAATATGCTCTTTTGTTTTCCAGGCTGTGCCATCTCATACGGGTCCTACTCGATGCCCGACTGCTGGGTCAACAGTTGGCTTCACCAGCATTTTGTGACCATCGGCGTCTGCAACTCTCTCTTTTGCACCAGCATGTCCTGCTACACCAGGTGAGGGCACTTACAGACGGTAATTATGGCTAATTAAATAAGTCTGTGATTACAGGAGCTAATGTAGATGTCATTTCAGAATAAGTGGGAGTTAATTACGTAACTCAAGTCTTTCTCATACACAGACTTTGTTTGTCTGGAGCTTGAGTGTGCTTGCACAAAAGCTTAAGCCATTTTTTATAAAGAAATTATTTACAAAAGGGCTTAACTGCTTGTTGAATTTACTGAATTGTTTAGTTTTGTTTTGGTAAGCAGCACCATTGCTCAAATATATAATGTTTAACTAGATCGTAACGCGTCTTATTCGGAAACCTTATAATCATTGTTTAGAATAAGTGTGTGGTTTGCTTTTATGAACAAATAGATTTATGATTTGTGTGTGGAGGAGAATGAAATTGTCAGTGAATATTTACATAGAGATTCTTATAGAGATATAGGGTTGGTGTCTGTGGACTTGCACTATTAACTGTCTATCTAGCTTCCATCAACAATATCCTAGGAGCAACATAAAAACACACTGGTATTGTGCTGGATATTTTATTCATTAAATGATAAATGATGTGAAAATAATATTGTTTAATGTTGTATTATATATTTAGTTATATTATGTAACATAATAATATTTAGGTGTGTCGCGGTGGCGCAGTGGGAAGCGCTCTCGCCTCACAGCAAGAAGGTTGCTGGTCAAGCCTCGGCTGTGTCAGTTGGCATTTCTGTGTGGAGTTTGCATGTTCTTCCCCACATTCATGTGGGTTTTCTCCCGGTACTCCGGTTTCCCCCACAAGTCCAAAGACATGGGCTATAGGTGAATTGGGTAAGCTAAATTGTCCGTAGTGTATGAGTGTGAATGAGAATGAATGGGAGAACAGTGATGGGTTGCATCCACTGCGTAAAACTTATGCTGGATAAGTTGCTGGTTGTGGCGCTGTGGCGACCCCTGATTAATAAAGTGACTAAGCCGAAAAAAAAATAAATTAATGAAATAATAATATTATTTAATTATATTACACTACCGGTAAAAAGTTTGTTGTCGTTAGGATTTTTTTATGTTTTTAAATAAGCTTCTCCTGCTCACCAAAGCTGCATTTATTTAATCAAAAATACAGTACAAATAGTAAAATTGTGAAATGTTATTGCACTATAAAATAACTGTTCAAAAGTAGTTTATCATTTACTTTAATCATTTATTCCAGTGATTTTAATGAGGAATTTTAAGCTTCATTACTCTAGTCTTCAGAGTCACATGATCCTTCAGAAATCACTCTAATATTAATTATTATTATCTAATATTAATTATTATTATTAAACTCAAGACCATGGGTGTTAGGGCTTTCTCATACAGTGCGTCTACAGTTTCTCATACAAAGCTGTGGAATGCACTACCCATCAGCATTAGGAATGCCGCTTCTCTGGACTCACCTTTTTAGCATTGCTTTTAACTTAGAATGATCTTTTTGGTAACTTTTTTTATTCTATCTTATGGTTCATATTTGTTGTTTTGTTGCATCTTTTTTATTGTTGTGCTGTTTCTGCTATTACTATTAATACTATTAATACTATTTTGCCTTGTAGCGCACTGAGTCTAAGAAAAGCAAATTACAAATAAAATGTATTATTATTATTGTTGTTGTTGTTATTATTATTATTTTATTACTAATGTTAAGAGTAATAAAAGCAATAATGATTGGATTAATAATTTCATTAGAAACTACTGTATATACAATAATAAAGCAGTTTAATCATTTTAATAAATATTTAACAATTTGTTTACATTTAATAAATACTACCTTGATGAACAAAATAATTTTCCTAAAAAAAAAACATGAAAAAAAAAACTGACCCCAAACCTGTGACTGGTAGTGTATAAAACAAATATATTTTTATTAAATGTGCCATTTTTAATTAAAAGTTAAAACACTAAATGTTAAATATGCATATAGTTTATTTTTTCATTATTATGTTGAGTTAAAATTATGTTTTTAAAAAAATATTTAATAAAAATTGTTATTTTTATATGTATTAGAATATATTTTTTGTTATATACATTATTATGTTTATATAAAATATTTTTTTAATGTTTTAATTACGATTAACAGCCATTTAACTAAGAACTTAATATGTAATAAACACATTTCAATCAAATGTTGTGCTTCTTTTGTAACATGTTTATTTACACTCACCGGCCACTTTATTAGGTACACCTGCCCAACTGCTTGTTAACACCAATTTCTAATCAGCCAATCACATGGCAGCAACTCAATGCATTTAGACATGTAGACATTGTCAAGACGATCTACTGTAGTTCGAATGGATCATCAGAATGAGGAAGAAAGGTGATTAAGTGACTTTGAACGTGGCATGATGGTTGGTGCCAGACAGGCTGGTCTGAGTATTTCAGAAACTGCTGATCTGGGATTTTCACGCACAACCATCTCTAGGGTTTACAAATAATGTTCTGAAAAAGAGAAAATATCCAGTGAGCAGCATTTCTGTGTGGAGTTTGCATTTTCTCCCTGTGTATGTGTGAATGCAAGAGTGCATGGGTGTCTTGGGTTGCGGCTGGAAGGGCATCCGCTGCCTTAAACATATGCTGGATAAGTTTGCGGTTCATTCTGCTGTGGCGACCTTGAATAATAAAGGGACTATGCCTTTTATTACAGTGCACCCATCTTCTAATGGCTACTTTCACCAGGATAACGCGCCATGTCATAAAGGTGCATCTTTATCCGATCTTTAGGTGATCTTAATCCGATAGTGCACCTTTGGGATGTGGTGGAACGGGAGATGCTATCATGTCAATATGGACCAAAATCTCTGAGGAATATTTTCAGCACTTTGTTGAATCTATGCCACAAAGGATTAAGTTAGTTCTGAAGGCAAAAAGGGGTACAACATGTACCTAATAAAGTGGCCTGTGAGTGTATATAGCACCTCACTACAGCCAAGGTTCACCAAAGTGCTTTACACCAGTAAAAACATATCATACAGCACAATTAAAAAGCAAACAATGCAAAAACAATGCAAGAAATGGCAATAAAATACAGCAAAACATTAAAACAGAGAAAAGTGTCAGTGCCGCTGTGCATTAAAAACCATTGTGAACAAGTGGGTCTTATGGTTCACATTTCGAAAACATTTTTATATTCTAAAATGTAAGCACAACATATGAACATAGCATATAGTCTACAATATTTAAGCTGTTTTCTTTTCCTACAGGTTCATAGAGCTGCAGTTTCCACACAAAAGTAAAATCCTGCGAACGTCCGCATTTGTGGTCCCCTTCCTCTTCGACAGCTTCCCACTTTTTTACAGAGTGAGTAAAACCGCACACTATTACACATGTAAAGCAGATAAATGGCATAAATGCTTATTCAATTCAAGTTTATTTGTAAAGCGATTTTCACAATAATTATTGTTTCAAAGCATTATTCATTATTAATGTTATCAAACATTATTGCATTACAGTCAAATTTCGAAATAACCATAATATATTAGTTACTAATACTTTTAACTAATTAACTAATAGCTTTTAACAGTGAAAGTTATTATATATAAACATAGTTAACCTGAAGTTATAGAGTATATAGTTAATGTCCACAGTTCAGTGAGGTGTATTTGTGTATTAGGTGTATGCAGAGATATGATATGACTGTTAGGAAAGCACCATTTATGCACAGTCTCTTTCTCTCCGTGTGTGTGTGTGTTTCTAGCTGCTGTCATGCTGTTGGGGGAGCTGTAGTCCCAGTGAAGCTCTGGCCAGTCATTCTTACCATCTGCTCTTTGCCTTTCTCACATGTTTTCTTTTCGCATCGCACCTCCCTGAGAGATTGGCTCCAGGCCGTTTCGACTACATCGGTACCTCATTCTTAATGATTTCACCTCTGTTTTTGGCCCTGTTTACACCTGCTGTTAGGAGGCATTTTGGCTGATCAGCTTACAAGCAGATGAGGAGACACATTGCCATTTTAACCTGGTGTTGGAGGAGAGATGCTGTAAGCCACAGGTGTCAAATCCAGCTCCTGGAGGGCCGCAGCTCTGCACAGTTTAGTTCCAACCCCAATTAAATACACCTGATCAAACTAATTAAGTCCTTCAGCTGTGTTTGAAACCTACAGGTAAAGCTGCGGTCACACTGCACTTTTCTGCACTGTCTTCTTGATGAACAGCCACAAAGCCAAAAAGAAGAGCTTTAATTGCAGACGTTACAGTAGGCTATTTCGCACTGTCATTGATCTGCAGTTATAATCAACTCATGTTCATAGAAAAGTTAGTAATGAACATTTATACAGAAGTATTTATGTGTATAAAGCATCTGTTTTGTGAGAAGTGCGTACCACAGTTTGAGAACCACTGATTTGAAACAAGTGACAACATAATTCTTGAGGGTTTTCTTTGGGACAACTTAATTGTTTTATGTTTGATACACTTACATTTGTAAAAACAAATAAGTTAACTTAATTCCTTAATGTTATCCCAACACAAATCGATTTTGTGGAACCCAGAATTTTACAATGTATATTACATATACATTTTCACATTGTTAATTCTCAATAGATTCCAATAATAATTTCCAATTATTCCATAAAATAAACCGTTTGAGCTATTTTACTGTTTTAAACAGAATATAAGGGTGTTTGCTTTACAACTGCTTTCTAGAGTGGGAGGGTTAAGGTTAGGGCTAGGTTTAGGCCAATCACGGAAATCAACCTTTTTTTTATATTAGCCTGTATTTTTGTATGTTTCAATGCTGGGGTGGCACGGTGGCTCAGTGGTTAGCACTGTCGCCTCACAGCAAGAAGGTCACTGGTTTGAGTCCTGGCTGGGCCAGTTGCCATTTCTGTATGGAGTTTGCATGTTCTCCTCGTGTTCGCATGGGTTTCATCCACAGTCCAAAGACATGTGCTATTGATGAATTGGGTAAACAAAATTGGCCGTAGTGTATGTGTGTGAATGTGAGAGTGTATGGGTGTTTCCCAGTACTGGGTTGCAGCTGGAAAGGCATCTGCTGCCTAAACACACATGGCAGAGTAGTTGGCGGTTTATTTAGCTGTGGCGACACCCAGGGGCGGACTTAGTGATTTGGGGACCCTCAAACAATTCCCGGGAAGGGGCTCTAACATCAAAACTCAAAACACTCTCTTTCTCTATAGATTTTGTTAGACAAAAAAAACGAATCTACAGAGATAAAAAAAAATCTGTGGATTGATTTTTTTATGTAAATTAACTGCATGTTAACAATATATTTTAAGTGGAACCTTTATCTTCTTAATGTAAAATTAAATACAATAAATTTGTAGCCATATTTGCGATTAGATTTTAATATGTGCATGTGCAGTACAAAATGAACGTGCCACTATTTATGGGGGCCTCGGTTTAGAAATGAAGTAATAATGTTAAAATGTTAATGATTATAGACAGATTTTACAACACATGATAGAAAATATATAAAATAGTGATTTGATTAATATAAACTTCTTGTCAATGTTGAGGGCCCTTTCCTGGGGCTTTAAGCGGCTGCTTACCTCGCTTATTGGTTAAGTCCGTTCCTGATTACGTGCATAGGCTATGTAGCTCCATGAAAGTCCTTAACATTTAATTTACACTTAATTTTGACATTAAAATATCAGAGTAATGATGACGTTTTGAACGTGTACATTTCAAAAATGCTGTTGGTTGTTTAATACTGGTCCTATTCAAACAAGGTTTCTGAAATATTGATATATTTATAAAAGATCTCTATGATATTTATAAAATATCTCTATGATATTTATAAAAGATCTCTATGATATTTATAAAAGATCTATGATATAGGCTTCTTGGCATTGTTTGGGGCCCCCTAATTCCCTGGGGCCCTAAGCGGCTGCTTACCTTGCTTATTGGTTAAGTCCGCCCCTGGCGACACCTGATAAATAAGGCACTAAGTAATAGGAAAATTAATCAATGAATGTTTCAGTGCTCACACACAATCTTTTCTCCCACTCAGGTCACAGTCACCAGCTCTTTCACATCTGTGCGGTCGTGGGCACTCATTTCCAGATGGAGGCCGCGTTATCAGACATGGCGTCCCGCAAAGACTGGCTGATATCCCACTCTGGACTGCCTTCATTTCAGGGCACCATAGGAGCTCTCACTCTAGGCGTCCTGCTAAACCTGGCCATCATCGGTGTGTTTAGCGCCAGTTTAATTCAGACTCCTTGCCAAAGCACTTCACGCCCTCATCAGGAGTAACAAGCTTTCTTGAAAACTTCAAACCTCACTGTGCACCTTTCCGGACGATTTTGACCTACAGAGCACTTATACAGTCACTTTTACTGATTTACAGTATATAGGACTCTAGCATCAACACTTTTGTATTAAAAACGGTTATGCTAGATCATTTAATCTAGCTTTATTTTATTTTTTACTCACCGTTTATTATCTCAGCCGAAAACCCGATAATCACAACCTTTCTGGAGATGTTTAACCGCCGTGCCTTCGATTATTTTTATTATTTAGTTGTCTACTTGAAAGGTTGAGGGTTGAATGACGCTAATATTGATTTTGTAACAAGCTATATTCTAACATAGTTTGGGGTTTATTAACCAATATGATTGATATATGTGTACTGGTATGTGGTAAAACGTTAGCATATCATTAACTGGAATTGGTTAAGTATAGCATTAATCAAGGATTTTATATTTGCATCATCATAAATAACAACATTAATATAATTAATTCAGTTTTATGATGTTACATATTGAACTATTTGATGGTTGGGGAATTGAAAAAAAATGTCTTGTTTGGTATTTTTGTCTAGTCATCTAACACAAATATCAATATTTGTAGTCAGAAATAAATTGTTAGCATTAGTTATTTTGACCATTTGCTAAAATGTACAACATTTGCGTTTAATTTTTTCTCCAATTCTCTGTTTAAAGGAGAGATTTTTTCAACACATTTCTAAACATAATAGTTTAAATATCTTATCTCTAATAACTGATTTATTTTATCTTTGCCATGATACTTTGCCTAGGCAGGTTAGGGTAATTAGGCAAGTTATTGTAAATGATGGTTTGTTCTATAGACTATCGAAAAACAATATAGCTTAAATGGGCTAATAATGTTGACCTTAAAATGTTTTTTAAAAAAATTAAAAACTGGTATTATTCTAACTGAAATAAAACAAAGAAGACTTTCTCCAGAAAGTCTCAAAAACTCTTTTGTAAGAGGAACTACTTTCTTCCGCCACTCATTCACATCTGCAGCTGACGGTCAGATTCAGTTGCAGCTGATTCTCTTGCGTAATATCTAAAGTGATGACAAAACAGGTGATTTTGCTCACATTTTAAGATTATAAGGCTGATCGGCATGAAATGCCATCAGTCTACAGAGATTTCCCAGAATTTCTCGGTTGCAATCTGGAGATCACAATAAATAACCCTGAATTAGCCAAAGCAAACATCAGATTACTATGGTATAAATTCAGCACTAAAACCTACAAAAGAGAGAGATTGACTTAGAATATCACCTACCTGTTTTAGAATGATTTGATCATCTGTGGTTTGAATTTTTATCCTCTAAGGACTTATGCGATCTCTGTCGCCATCTTGTGGCGGAACGTCAACCCTCTTTGCTGTGCTCTTTGCTGTGCTCAGTATGACAGGCTGACGGCCACAAATGCAGTGAATCTCAAAATTATAAATGTTTAAAATGATCCTTAAAAATAAACTGCATAGTTGCTATCTAAACAAATAGGTTCTCACCTGAAAAAGCCTCAAAGGTACATTATGTTGTCTAACAGCTGCAATATTTGTCAAACTGTAGTGATTTTATCAATGTAGGCGAAGTAATACAAAGGGGTGAAGACGAGTGCTGTTATTACGGGAATATCACACAGTTATCAGCCAATCAGATACGAGAACCAGACAGAACTGTTGTATAAATATATATGATACAAAAATAAATTATAGATTTGTTTCTATGCATGTGTGCGTGTCACATATACAAAATAAATATATAATACACACAGTTTTTGTGTATGTATGTATGTATGTAAACATACACAATATATAATATATATACAATATACACATACACATATATAAATTTTAAGGTCAATATTATTAGCCCATTTAAGCTATATATTTTTTTCGATAGTCTATATATATATATATATATATATATATTTATATATATATGAAAAACAAGAAAATCTGTCTGCCAGTAAAGTAAGCAATTATATTGCATTGTATTTAATATCATTATTTAAACATAAACAAATTAAACATATACAAAAGCTGTATTTGGCGTTATAATAGCATTTTTGCTTTTCAGTTAAATGGATATTCATTAGTAAAACATTATATAACAGTACTAGAAATCAAGACAAAAATACTAAGTAAGAAACTTTTTTTTTTAATGTGCACTGTCGAGTGCGTGTAAATTTACCACTTTTAGACCTGTATTTGTAACGTCCCTCATTAGCATCATTTAAAGATACTATAAATCCTCCTAGGTACAATTACAAAAAAAATGAATAGTAGGTGAAAAGCCCTGTGTTTCTGGAAGAAAAACGTCATATTATGAAGGATAAAGCTTGTCTAAGCATCATTCTCCTACTAAACTGCATCCTGTGGTAATATGGGGCCGCACTGGAGTCATTCAGATGTTTCTAGCCATCTGAAGAACAGCACATTAGGTCACATTTCTGTGCTATTGTTTGTTCATTGCAGGTTTATGACATACAATACACTTTGTTTATACTGAAGGTTTTTAGCTTTTATAAGTTTGTCAGTGCACTTGTCAGTTCTCAAAATAGCTGTATTGCTCATGTAACACTTGGGTTTTTATTCTTAAACCATTTCATGTGGCTTTTAACCTCATTTTGTATCTCATTTTGTCATGCTGCACAGGTACGTCGGCTTGTAATTCAGTGCAATTAATGCTGCATAAAGGCTATAGTTTAGCAGAACCTTTTCTAACAAGCTCTTAATAAGGTGGTCATGTGGTTGGAAGTAGGTTTTAATTGGTGTTTATTAAAGGGATCTTGGGTTTAAAAGGAAAAGCAGGTGTTTTAGTGGTTAGTGGTGGAAAGGTTCTGTGTTTGTATAGTTGGACAGCAGATATTCTCACTCACACACCGTTTGCTTGGAGTAGGTGTGAGTGTTTTTTTTTTCAATCTGTTCTTCTGCTTAAAGAGGTTTAGATGTGAATGTGACTGGTGACAATAGTATTTTGTGCACTAGAGTAAAAAAAAAATGTCAAAGGTTTTAGCACCCCATTCCCTGTGTTTGTTGGCCCAAATGAATGTATTGCAGTTGTCAAAACTGTGTTTTTTTAAGACCCTTTAATGTTACAATGTAGCATTTAAAACTACCAAGGAAATAAAAATAGTAATTTTTTAAGTGTACCATATATATTTTTATTTTATATGAGTCCCTTTAAGTTGAAATATGCAAGCATTGCAGTGCCTTTTGTGTCCGTTGTCAGTTTTGAAATGTTTTTGTAACAAATGTGAAAAATATGAAAAGTGCTTAGAATTAAACTGACTCATTGTTCACTACTGTGGTTGTCCAGGTATTATGTTGTCAGTGATTACACAGTGTGCGAATAATACATGGTAATACATGCTTCAGTGAATCAAATTTAAAATTACATCTAATTATATGTTCTCTGTGCGGTGGGGGTGGGGGGCGGTGGCACAGTGGGTAGCAAGAAGGTCGCTGGTTCGAGCCTCAGCTGGGTCAGTTGGCATTTTTGTGTGGAGTTTGCATGTTCTTCTTGTGTTCGTGTGGGTTTCCTCTGGGTGCTCCAATTTCCCCCACAAGTCCAAAGATATGCGGTACAGGTGAATTGGGTAGGTTAAAATAAAAAATAAAGGGACTAAGCCGAAAAGAAAATGAATGAAAACGTTCTCAGTGTTTTAAAGGTTACTGTCGGTCAAACTATACAAATTATGTGTCTAATTTTTATTTTTTTTAAGGCTACATGCAGATATAAACACCTGTTTTACAAGAAAACTGTTTTGTGAATACTTAAGATGTCTATCGGTGCTCTAGAACTGGCAGTTTCAATCTGTTGAATGATATTTTTCCTACCGTTGATTGGTGTGAATGAATGCATCACAGTGGTATGACCCGTTATGGGGGGTGGAGGGGTCAAATGTATATTTAAATTATACTTTAATTATTGATATTTTAAAAAGCTAATATTGAAGAAGGGCGTCACAGTGGGGCAGTGGGTAGAACGATCGCCTCACAGCAAGAAGGTCGCTGGTTCAAGCCCCGGCTGGGTCAGTTTGCATGTTCCCCCTGTGTTCGCGTGCTGTTATCCCCACATTTCAAAGAAATACGCTACGTGAATTAAAATAAGCTGAATTGGCCGTAGTGTATGTGTGTGAATGGGAGTGTATGGGTGTTTCCCAGTGTTGAGTTGTGGCTGAAAGGGCATTCACTGCGTAAAACATATGCTGGATAAGTTGCCGGTTCATTCCGCTGTGGTGACCCCTGATTAATAAAGGGACTAAGCCGAAAAGAAAAGGAATGAATGAATGTATGGGTGTGAATGGGAGTGTATGGGTGTTTCCCACAGCTGGGTTGTGGCTGGAAGAGCATCCGCTGTGTAAAACATATGCTGGATAAGTTGGCGGTTCATTCCGCTGTGGTGACCCCTGATTAATCAAGCATTAATTAGAGGGGTCGATCCCCCCCAAACTCCCCTGTAATTCGCACCCTGATTGCACAGCGATTAGGCAAATGGTTTTATTGGATTAACACAAAATCGTGAGCCAAGTCTGTTTTTGTAATTCTGTTGTGTAACAGATATTGTTTTTAATACAGTGTTTGTTTGCAGTATGATGAGGATTTGTGAATTAGCCAGCCTGATCTAACCAGAAAACGTAAGTATTTTATGTTTTATCCGTTTAGTCTTAGTTCAGTCGTATGAAAATGCAGAATTTTAAAAAGAAGGCATGGCACCCAACCTTGCCCCTAAACTCAACCATCATTAGGGATCAAATTAGATCATACAAATTCATACAAATTAGCCACTAAATCTAAGAGTTACGCATTGCCGTGAGATTGCGTTGGAATTAGCAGACCTCTGATACGTTTTTTCTGCCTGTATACAATATTAATGGTCCCATGAAATAAAAATACAAATGAGTTAGTTCAGTCTGTTAGTTTTGAGGATAGCTATAATCTAGTGTGCTCCAAAACAGTGACAAAATTTGTGTTTAGGAGATATATACATGATATAAACATGTGAAGCTTGCAGTTTATCACTTCCGCCTAAAACCGATTGCTCCATGTTTTACATTTCTGTTCAGAGAGGTCATGTTTTGATCCTGGATTAGTCTCACGCAGTTAAGTGATGCGATTTTGCAGGTCAAAGTTCACCAAGCTTGAACTTTGCACCGCAGCAACCTGCGAAACTCTGACGCATGACCCTGCGTTTTCGGTCTGACGCATTCGCGTGTGTATGAATGGAAGTCTATGGGGAGAAAAGCCAAGTGTGACAGCAGCTTTAATCTGTCAACAATTTTTTTCACGTCACCTCATACTTTAGTTTCTCATCAAATGTTGACCAATCAAATGCTCTGTCTAGTAGACTTGAACCACCCCCTTCAAGACGCTTCTAATTTGATGCGCTTGCTGGCAGAGCTGCGATTAAAAACAATGCTATTGGCTGTTTTTGTAAAAGTGGATGTCCCATCCTCTCTTCATTTTTTTCAGTTGAGATTAAAGGCTCGTACTCACCAGGATGTTTTTCGTTTGCGTTTATTGTCAGCGTTTTTCGAGACGTTTTTCCGGATTCAAACCCAAGCGATTTTTACTGGTGTCGAATAGAAGAGTATGCAAAATCACTCAATTTTCGCAATTCGAATAAGCATGGATGGTTCAAGTAGCAGCTCTACACTCTCAGAAATAAAGGTACAGGAGCTGTCACTGGGGCAGTACCTTTTTAAAAGATACATATTTGTACCCAAAGAATCCACATTGGTACCTCAAAGGGACATATTAGTACCCAAATGTACCTAATAAGTACCTTTGAGGTACCATTATAGACCCTTCAGGTGCAAATTTGTACCTTTTGAAAAGGTACTGCCCCAGTGACAGCTCCTGTACCTTTATTTCTGAGAGTGTAGCGATGAAGAAATGATGATTGTTCACCAGTGCAATAAGCAGCCCCACGTTCATATCGCCTCTGGGCATCTTCTTCAAAGTGCGCTCGCATTGACAGTTTTGCGCTTGAGCGTCTCCAAGTGCTGTTTACTGTAACTTCAGCAGCTCTGTGCACGTGAACAAAAGGGCCAATCTGATTGGTGGAGAATGCTGCGTCAAAACAAAACAAAAAAAAAACAACAACATGAGGCGTCTTTTTAAAAATTTCGCATTTACGCCTGGCGTTTTGCACGTTGGTGTGCAGGATCACATTGGCGCCCCTTATTTAGTCACGAGGCGTTAAACGTCGACAGAAAACGCAAGCAAAAAGCGTCCCGGTGTGCACGGGCCTTAAGCCAAACATAGAATAAAGACACACACTTCAAAGCACTTCACGAGACCTTTAAGTATTTTAAAATCTTTTTTGTGTTACCTAATATTAATAGAAAACTAATTTGTAAATTATGTTTATATTTATATAAATTTCCAGTCACAGGAATTTAGTGTAAATGCCATATTTATTTCAGAGTTATTATTACTAAAGTATTTTTGTGAAACGGAAAATTCCTGTCCTTGATTCTCATTGGTGGAACCACTTTTTAATTGTTTTTATTTAGCTTAATTATGGGGTGACATGGTGGCGCAGTGAGTAGTGCTGTCGCCTCACAGCAAAAAGAATGTTGGTTCAAACCCCGGCTGGGTCAGTTTACATTTCTGTGTAGCTTGCATGTTCTCCCTGTGTTTCTTCCGGGTCCTCCAAAGACATGCGCTACAGGTGAAGTGAATAAGCTAAATTGGCCGTAGTGTATGTGTGGGTGTGAATGCAAGAGTGTATAGGTGATTCCCAGTGCTGGGTTGTGGTTGGAAGGGCATCCACTGCGTAAAACACATGCTGGATAAGTTGGTGGTTCATTCCGCTGTGGCGACCCCAGATTAATAAAGGGACTAAGCTGAAAATAAAATGAGTGAATAAATATTAGCTACTGCACTTCATTCTGCTGTCATTGCACGTGATGTAACATATGTGTTTGTTATTTATTTAATGAAGTATGAAAATCCCCTGCTGACCTTATGCTGCATTATTCATTTGCTTTTTCATTATGAAACCATGCCAGTTTCTACGATCAAGAAACTCTTCTCATGCAGGAGATGCTGGTACATGTGAAAGAAGCCCTCCATGTCCAAGGTCAAGGTACTCCATGTTTATAGAGTTGCACTGTTTAATGATGCTTATCTTTTAGGCAAACTCACCCCTATGAAAAGTGGAAGTGGTATTAGTGAAGCCAGAAGGGGGCATTCAACCTGTGGTCTGAGTGAGTCCTAATGTCCCAGTATAGTGAAGGCAACACTATACTGTCAGTGAGTGCCGTCTTTCGGATGAGACATTAAACCGAGATCCTGACTCTCCGTGGTCATTAAAAATCCTATTGCACTTCTTGTAAAGAGTAGGGGGGTGTCCTGGCCAAATTCCCTCCATCGGCTCTTACTCATTAAGGCCTCCCAATCATCCCCATCCGCTGAATTGGCTGTATCACTGTCTCTCCACTCCACCTGGTGTTTGGTGAGCGCACTGGCGCTGTTGTCCTGTGGCTGCCGTCGCATCATCCAAGTTGATGCTGCACACTAGTGGTGGTGTGGAGAGACTTCCCTCATGATTGAGAAGCGCTGTGGGTGTATGGCCATACACGATAAATTAGCTATATAAATACACATTACATTACATAAGCACCAGTGGTGTAGTCCTAAAAAAAAGTGGTGTACTATTACCCACCTAACGCAAATTTTAAAAGTAGGCAAAGAAACGACAAAACTATATATATATATATATATATATATATATATATTTATTTATTTATTTATATTTTTTTTTTACATAAGTTACCTGTAACTATTGAAAGAAAAAACATACTTAGGAAGTTAATGGTTACAGGTGTCAAGCTTTCTTCAAAATATCTTCTTTTGTGTTAAAAATAAAAAAAACAACAAACCGGTTCAGAACAAGTAAAGGTTGAGTAAAGGATAACAATTTAACTTTTTTTGAATGAACTATCCATTAAAAAAGGAAAAAATTTTAAACAAATTGGTTCATTTTAAAGCGAGGTGCTAATAGCCTAATCCTATTCAATGATTTATGCTTACCTATATATATATATACTGTATATATATTTATCAGGAAAATAAAAAGTTTTTTTCTTCAAAAACTCAAACACTAGCCTATACTCAAGTATTTTTTCCATGTTTTAAATAGAACTACCACTTTTTTCAAAATGGCATAAATATAAGGAAATCGCAAAACATTTAGCACTGAATAGAAATATAGGGGGCTAAAGCGATGCCCATGCTTTTTAAACATAATTTTACCTCAGTGTTTCAGCGAGACATCATTTAGGGGGGCGGGGAATGGCGCAAATTAAACAAAAAAGCACTGATTGCAACAAATAAGATGCAAGTAAAAAAAACAACAACATTCGGTATACAGTTAAAGGGGACGCGAATACACGTAAATTAGGAAAGTCTAATCAGAAAAACAAGTGAGTATACAGAGGGTATACCCAATTATTGATCCTTAGAAGTCGTAATACCCAAACAGCTCATGGAAAAAAGTAGGCATACTGAGTATATGTGCGTATAGCCCCGACCACACCACTAATAAGCACCACAGAGAAGGCATGCTGTGTTAGGGACTACCCTGCAGACATCTTGATATCAAAACGACGTCAATGACGTTTGATGTCAATTGACTGCCTTAATATCAAAACAACATCAAACTGACATCTAACATAGATGTACAAAACCACAATAATCAAAAACAGGACAGTAATGGATTCACAGATGTTTTTGACGCTGATGTTAGATGTCAATTTGATGAGGTTTCGACATAAAGGTAGTTTACATGTATTGTAGTCTAAGTTACTTTAATGTTGGAAGTTAGAATCGAAGCTTTCAGGTGAGTAAAACTTCTATGATAATACCTTTTGTGTTGTTTTTTAGTGGTCAAAAAGGCGAGACAGCTAGAGTTTTAAAGCCAACGATAAGCTTCTGGTGAAAGGTTAATGTGACTATTTTCAATTTCACAAGGTTGTTTTTACAGCATTGATGTTGTATTGTAATCAATACATTCAGTTAAATAGACTTGAGCATTCAATAGTTGTTCAAGCTTAAGATTAAAGACCGCTGAAAAGAGCGTTGATGAAGGACTGTTGTAACCGCTAGCACCGTCAGTAGCAACAGGCTGGGGTAAAATAAACTGTCATATTTTAAGGGGGGAGGGGGGGATTTAATGCAGTGCTTTTTGTCCAATCTAAGACCCACTTCATATCGTATATCTAACAGGCAGTGAAGATCGCAGATTTATAAAGAAACCAGATCTTAAACCTGACAATTTTGTAATAAAAAGCCCTTGGTATCCGGAAGCCCTTGGGCTGCCTGGCTGAAAACAGTCCGTGTGCATAAAACCCAATACTGAAAAGTCCCAGTTTTATATCACACTACAAACAATGTTGGGCAAAGCTACTTTTAAAAGTAATATATTATAATCTTTTTTTATAGTAATTAATTTGTGTTATTATTTTGTTGTTGTTTAAAAAAAAAACCTATTTAAAATTAACCAACCAACATTTAGCTGCTGCTATACATTATCTACGTTGTAGTGATTATTTTCACCAACAGAGGGGGCTGCAGCGAGCTGTGATTACTCTGCCGCGTGTCCCTGCCTTAATAGCCATGAAGAACTGAACCTGGTCTAGTCAAGAGAGGAAAGTTGACATTTTTACAAATGTTTGAAGGTAATCCTGAATGTTGATGTTAAAGTAATATCGTTTGTATTTGCTAAATATCAGCGCCTGAACAGTTTGCGATGATAAACTTCCACAGAATGTTTAGTCATTGGAAATTAGTAACCTAATTCACCTAATGACAGCTTACCTAACCAGAACCAGAACGTTACATTTTTTTTATTTTTATTTTTTTATTGCTAAAACCAGGAACATACATACATACACAACAGTACATAAGACAAAAATTACAGTATCAATCAACAAATGACAAAAAGTACAGTATGAAACAATGAAGAAAAAAATAACAAGAGATAACGAGAAGAGAGAAAGAGAACAAAAAACATTAAAGATTTTTTGCAAATACAAGGGTTAATTTAAGGTAGGCCTACTTATATGAAGATCTTAAAAGCAGAGCATATTTTGACAGTTTTTAATGCTTTCTCATTAGACGATCCAGAAATCAACTTTATATAATTTTCCATATCCTTAATGAAGACCACAAATGCAGGTTTACTATTTGTGAATTTGCATTTGTGAATGTAGAATTTACTTAAGAAGATAAACCATAACGTTACATGACTTTATAAAAAATGTATAATCGACTGAACATTTACACCAATGTTTTTCATTATATATAAAAAAAATCATATTTTTCCCTCAGATTAAGCCTGAAATGTAAACAGTGAACCTAATTGGAATACTACATACCCATTTATCCTACAAAAGCACAAACGTAAACAAAAATGTAAAATATTTAACGTTAATAAGCTAACTTGAAAGGAAAATACATGTTAACTTCACATTTCACAAAACGAGATGATATTTAGAATATATGAATATGTTGTATACAAAATGTATATGCATTTTGTGTTTATTGTAATATTTATTTCATATTAAATATTTGGTGAATTGTGATGAAACCTCTTAACCTAGAACCATTCAAGATCATCATCAGGGATGGGGCAAAAATACATTTAAATGTATTTTAAAATAAAATACTAAATACCTCCATTTTAAGCGTATCCCTTCACCATTAAACTGACTTAGTAAACATTGTTTGATAACAACAGCTTTTCTCTGAGCAAGTTTACGTCAGTTTCTCTGCACCTCACCTAGTTTCTCTACTATATTTAGAATAATAATTGTATAATAACAATAATACTGTTATTTATTTATAATTGTATATATATTTTCTCTTTTATTATACAAAAAAAAAAAATATATATATATATATATAATTATATAAAATCACATTATAAAATGATATAATATATATATAATTGTTTTTTAAGAGGGGGAGCTGTGTCCCAGTAGAGCTTTATGTCTAGTAACGCCCCTGTGTTGAGCCTTCCATGTGTGATACATAATTTGTAAAGTTGAATGCCAGTTTGTTGCATTTGGATTTTGTATTTCCAAAAAAATAAATAAATAAATAACAGTGTTTTAAAAATACAAGACACTAAAGTATTTTGATACAAAATATTACCCATTTTCACCAAACCTATCAAATACAAATTACTAAATACTATTTTGTATTTAAAATACATATTTGAAATACATGTGTCATAAATACTGTCCATAATAATAGTTATTAACCCTTTAACTGCCCCATCAAGAAAAATTTGCATTTCTTTACTCCTAATGTCGCTATTTAACAAACTCATTTTTTTTCATCACATCCCATAATTTCTAAAATATCAACCTCTACCAAATGGTTAATATGTCAGTTTATGGTAAAAGTACCGGAATTAATACATATACTATGTAAAATCTGAAAATATGAAGTGTAAGACCAATTTATTTAAAAAAAATATTCAAAATATTACATTTTTGATTACTAAATCATCTTTATTTTTTGAAGTATGCCTTAAAATATTTCAGATTCTCAATTAACATGTTTTTTTTAACAATTAAACCAAAATCAAGTGTAGTAGTGCAGCAGGATTATGTTTGTTTGAACTTGTTTGAATTACTTTAACAGTCATTATTTAAAACAGTCAAAACATGGTCAACCGTTTGGTAGAGCGGTGCAACCAACAACAACTAAACAAGAATATCCCAGCAGTGTTTTATTTGTCTCATTGTCCATTTCAGAAATCTGCTTATCTTGGGTTAAACATCTGCATATGTTGAATGGAGGACATTTCTTCTTTTGTTTCTCATTGAAAATGTCATCTTTATACTGCGTATCAGTTTGGAAGTGAGTAATAGGTGAGTAAATAACACCATGGTTTTAATTTAATGTAATCTGTCTCTTTAATTGCACATCACCGAAGTGTGTATAAGGGAGGAATACAGCGACTGCCTGGAAAAGAGGTAAAATGGGATCGCGGTCCAGACACAAATGACCCGTGAGAATTGAGTTTAGGCACCACAGAGGCAGCGATACCATTACCCAGAATGCATTACAGTTCTCTAGAGTCTCCGAGCTGAGATTTCAGGCAATATAAATGTGTGGAAGTGTGATAGTAGGCCTGTGTTGTCCAACTTAATTGTACTGTATCTGTACTCAGTTTTGCCTTCTTGCTAAAGCAGCCACAGCATTTGTGAATGGTGTATTTGTTGTCAACTGTACAGATGCCACGTTTTAATCTACAGACTGCGACCCTGAAACAATGGTCTTTTTCAGGCGTCAGCACAGTATGTTCATGGCATGTATGTATGTTGTAATGTGTAATGATACTGGGGTTTCATTTTCACCTCCATCTGTCACTTTCTACCAGCATCTCTTCTGTCCATCTGTTGGTTTTGCTGTAAAAAAACAGTTTACAAAATGCTAGTAGGTTTAGCTGATGATTAGAAAGAAACAAAAAATACTGAAATATATTTAAACTTTGCTTTTAGTAAATTATATGCTAGTAATCTATTATTTAAAATTTGTTTATTTATTATTATTTAAAAATGTTAAACCAGTTTTAGTTTATTTCGTCAAATCATTTAAATTGAATAAAAATTATCAATATTTTCTTTATCGGCAAGCTGAAATAAAAGGCATCAAAAAGCTTTTGCTTATCTATTTTTTTTGCTTTTTATTTACTTTTTTAT
>CAIGQZ010033112.1:30438074-30453388 GCA_903798205.1 Danio tinwini
TATATATATATATATATATATCACCGTTTTTTTTTTCTGATTAAATGAGTGGTTATATTCATAGTCCCCCTGATAAAGTCAGTTAACCCATAATATGTAAATAAAATGAAACAAATGTTGAACCTTACTTTTTCAAGTGCTCAGATTTGTGTTTCAGAAAACCTGATATTTCATCAAACAACACACAAATTCAATCTGATATATAATTTTGTATTTATTTATATTTTTTTATTTAATAATTTTTCTTCCCCTGTTATTTGTAATTGTTGTTTGATCTTTTTTTTTTTTTTCGTCATCACTGTTATGTCAAGACATGTATGACTTTAATTAATTTATTTGATTCTAATTATTTTGTTAAGCTGCCTTTTGGATGTTCAGCTCTTGGGGTGGGACTTGGGTTAAAACAAAAAAAAAAATAGAAGGAAACTGTAATGTTTATTGTTGTATTGTATGAAAACTTTTTTTTACCTTCAATAAAAAAAAAAAAATTCAATCAGATTTTTTGTCCATTTGTTAAAACCTGTAGTTTTTTTTAAACATACAATACTTGTGACAAAAAAAATACTACTCAATGAGTTTGACATTTCAATTTCAATTATTAATATTCAGTTCCCCACACAGCCACGTTTTTGCTGAAATTGTTGATGCTTTTGATGCAGAAAAAAAATCTGAACAGTGGAGCCGTAAACATTGAGAGATGTACAATACATGCATGTGTAGATCACGCATAACAGGTTGATGTAATATATTCATAATCGCAAGACACACTGAAAAAAATGCATCAGCTTGGCACAACGTGTAAACCACAGCAATTTAAGAGTCTTTGTTTTGGGGGCACATTACATAGAAAATGCATGTGATGGTTAAAGGTGAAGTATGTAATTCATAATTTACCGAAAGCGAAAATCAGGACCTGAAGATATATTACAGAAATGTATGGTTATTCATGATTTAAAGAGATAGTTCACACAAAACCCAAAATTCTGTCTTCATTTACTGAACACAAAAACAATTATTCTGAAAAATGTTGGAAACCTGTAACCATTCACTCCCATAGTATGTGTTTTTCCTATTATGGAAGTCAATGGTTGCAGGTCTCCAACATTTTTTTTAAATATCTTCTTTAATGTTCAAACTCAAGGTTTGGAGGATTAGTAAATGGTGAGTAAATGTTCATTTTTGGGTGTGCTATCTCTTTAAGACTTAATCATTTCTAAATGAAAATCACCATAGTTTATGAACAGGTATGAGTTGTTGTTTTTCACTCTACCTGTCTCCTATTGGTCAAACAAGCACTAAGCCCCGCCCCTAATCTCACATCATTATTTGAAGTGCTGTTGCTATGTCAATCAGGGCGGGACGCTCAAACAAATAGAGCCAGATACATTTATCGAAACATCAGCCTACAAAGTGTCTGCATATTACAATACTTGCAGAAAAAAAGGACACACTTCACCTTTAATGACCTTTAATTACAAGACTGTGACGTCAGTATCCTTGAATAGAAAATCTAGTGTGAAGATCCATCAGCCATTTCCACTAATGCATATTCAAAGTGTCCACTTTTCAGTCTGCATCTCGAAACACGAGGACACGCATCCAGTAGATTAAACACACACACGTCAACAAACACCGGAAATGTTCATACTGCACACATTGGAGACAGTTTGTGAATTCTGTTCGTGCTAAAACCCACCATTGATTTATTTATTTTTTCTTCTCAGCCTGCTTTCAGAAGTGTGTCTTTTTTTAGGGGCCGATCAGCTGCTACTCCAGGATGTCCAGGTAGACGGGTGGGTTTTTGACGAGGGCCACAAGGCGGCTGTAGATGTCCTTGATTACCAGCCTCTGTTGTGGCTCTCTCTGCCAGCAGCCCTGCATCAGGAGGTGCACTTCTTTAGGGCAGGTGCGGGGCCGCTCCAGCTCTCGGCCCTGCGTGATGCACTCAATGGCCTGGGAAACGGGTGAAATAGTAAAAACATTTTTTTCTACACACACTTTGAATTTATTCTGAAGTCCACTAATAATATTTTATACAATATCATTTAAACAATTAATTAGCCCTCCTGTGAAATTTGTCAAATATTTCTTAAGTGATGTTTAACAGAGCAAGGACATTTTCTCATTTTTTCCTATTATATTTTTATTCTGGATTTTTTTTTTTTTGGCTGGAATAAAAGTTTCATGTAATTATTATTTTTAAAATAATTTTAAGGTCATTAATATTATTAGCTCCTAAGATTTGTCTTGATTGGCTACAGAACAAACCACTGTAAAATGATTTGCCTATTATCTTAACTTGCCTTGTTAACCTAAATAGCCTAGTTAAGCCTTTAAATGTCACTTTAAGCTGAATTATCTTGCTAAATAACGTGTAAAAATATGTGTACAGTCATCATAGCTAAGACTAAATATATTAATTATTAGAAATTAGTTTTTTAAACTATTATGTATAAATATTTGAGCAATATTTGAAAAACAGATACAAAAGAGCAAATAATTTGGTCTTAAATTATATGGAAATATTTTATTTCATTGTTGTTATTTTGCTCAGGTCCACTTTTGTACAATATCATGCATTTTGCAATATAATTAATTATTTTTTACACTTCAAAATAAAAATGCTTTTACAGAGCTAATAAAACAATACATTTCCAAAATAATTTTGATTGTCATTTTTAATAAGAATATATATTTTTAAAGCATTAGCTTTAATGATAAAATTTGTGTAAAATATTAATTTCTAATTTAATCATTATTTGCAACTATATGTTACAACTTAGCATACATATATATACACTTCAACTGTATATATATATATATATATATATAATTGAAGTCAGAATTATCCCCCCGAATTATTAGCCCCCTGTTTATTTTTTCCCCAATTTCTGATTAGCAGAGAGCAAATTTTTTTCAACACATTTCTAAACATAGTTTTTAATAACTCATCTCTAATAACTGATTTATTTACAGTACATAATATTTGACTAGATATTTTTCAAGACACTTCTATGTCCACTTCCAAAATAAAACAACTAAAACTTTATCCAAAAGAAAAAACATTATAGGAAATACTGTGAAAAATTTCTTGCTCTGTTAAACATCATTTGGAGAAAAAAAATTTTTACGAAGGGCTAATAAATTTGACTTTAACTGTATGTACTGTATATACGTGTATTTTATACTAACAGAAAATCAAAACAAATGAGATTTTACTCTCATTTCTACAGTCACCAGATGAGTGTAAAGAATCACTCCATTCTTTCCAAGGCTATTCCTGGTGGCTGTTTAAAAACGCCAGTGACTTCAAGCCCTTATAGTGTTGCCTCTTAATCAAATGAGGTGAAGAGACTGTCAGCACCACACAACATCATTCTCAAATGGGCTTTCAATCACTGCAATAAATTAACAAAAATTCGCATTGACCCCTTCTGAGAGTCTGGCACCCCCCCTGTCCTCACAGATGGAAATTCACCAACGATCCGTCTCTGTCCCATACAATTATACTGGCCATAATTAGCTGTGTCCATCAGGGCCTGGGATGTATTAGGTTAACGAGGTTAAACAACGTCGGCCCAAGGCGAAGATGAGCTTTAATGGGATTAAAATTGAGTCGGCAGGAAAGCGATCTACCTCTCTGCTGAAAGAAGAGAGGCTTCTTCAGCGTAATAGTGCAGTTGTGGTCGCACCAGAATCCACTTTTTGGTGCCTAATCTGAGCGGTCTGGATCCAAAAAAATCTATTGATCCATTCGCTCATCATAAGTGCTTAAGAGCACAGTCTAATCCAAAATGGATGTTGGCATCAGGATGAAGGTTTGGGAATAGCTTTGTGTCTGTTTGATTTTTTTAACTCACTGACCAGCACTGATGCCTTCAGACAGACTCGATCTATTTTGTCACTGCAGGTAAACCTTACTGGAATCGCTTACTGACTAATGAAAATTTATTTGCTGTTGTTCTTAACCTGTGTGATTTTTCTTTTTAATTAAATAAAAAAGGATACATTTGAATGTATTATAAATTTTCATTCCTCCAAAAAAAGGATAATACTAATACAATTTTGATTAAAATAGGATAAACAGGAACAAAATTATTGTATCTTTTGTTTTAAACTTTTGAGATTTTTTTTCTTTTTAGTGAAACACAAAAGGAGATATTTTGATGTATGATCTTTTTTTGTTCCTCCAAAAAATTTAAAAAAGCACAAAAATATGAAATTCTGATTACTGTAGCATAAACACCACAGAAATTATTATAACTTTTTGTTCTAAACTTGTGTGATTTTTGTTTTTCAGTGAAACTTAAAAGGAGATATTTTGACATTATGATTGATCACATTTACACTCACCGGCCACTTTATTAGGTACATGTGTTAATGCAAATTTCTAATCAGCCAATCACATGGCAGCAACTCATTGCATTTAGGCATGTAGACATGGTCAAGACGATTTGCTGCAGTTCCAACCGAGCATAAGTATGGGGAAGAAAGGTGATTTAAGTGACTTTGAACGTGGCATGGTTGCCAGACGGGCTGGTCTGAGTATTTCAGAAACTGCTGATCTGCTGGGATTTTCACGCACAACCATCTCTAGGGTTTACAGAAAATGGTTCGAAAAAAAGAAAAATATCCAGCGGCAGTTCTGTGGGTGCAAATGTCTTGTTGATGCAAGAGGTGAATGGCCTCCACTCAAATGGCCTCCACAGTCACTAGAGCTCAATCCAATAGATCACCTTTGAGATGTGATGGAACGGGAGATTCACATCATAGATGTGCAACTGACAAATCTGCAGCAACTGCTTGATGCTATCATCTCAATATGGACCAAAGTCTCTGAGAAATACTTCCAGTACCTTATTGAGTCTATGCCACAAAGGTTTAAGGCAGTTCTGAAGGCAAAAGGGGGTCCAACCCGGTACTAGTAAGGTGTACCTAATAAAGTGGCCGGTGAGTGTATGTGTAAAATAACTGCAAAATTATAATAAAATCCAGATTAATGTTTTTTTCAGTGAAACATAAAAGGAGATATCTTTATGTATGATCTTTTTTTATTTTCCCCAAAAAAGAAAAAGCAAAACAGCACAAAAATTTGGATTAGTGTAGCGTAAAAGACAAATGAAAACAAAATTACAGGGAGTGCAGAATTATTAGGCAAGTTGTATTTTTGAGGATTAATTTTATTATTGAACAACAACCATGTTCTCAATGAACCCAAAAAAACTCATTAATATCAAAGCAGAATATTTTTGGAAGTAGTGTTTAGTTTGTTTTTTTTTAGTTTGAGCTATTTTAGGAGGATATCTGTGTGTGCAGGTGACTATTACTGTGCATAATTATTAGGCAACTTAACAAAAAACAAATATATACCCATTTTAATTATTTATTTTCACCAGTGAAACCAATATCTCAACTTTCACAAATATACATTTCTGACATTCAAAAACAAAAGAAAAACAAATCAGTGACCAATATAGCCACCTTTCTTTGCAAGGACACTCAAAAGCCTGCCATCCATGGATTCTGTCAGTGTTTCGATCTGTTTACCTTCAACATTGCGTGCAGCAGCAACCACAGCCTCCCAGACACTGTTCAGAGAGGTGTACTGTTTTCCCTCCTTGTAAATCTCACATTTGAAGATGGACCACGGGTTCTCTATGGGGTTCAGTTCAGGTGAACAAGGAGGCCATGTCATTAGTTTTTCTTCTTTTAGCCCCTTTCTTGCCAGCCACGCTGTGGAGTACTTGGGTGCGTGTGATGGAGCATTGTCCTGCATGAAAATCATGTTTTTCTTGAAGGATGCAGACTTCTTCCTGTACCACTGCTTGAAGAAGGTATCTTCCAGAATCTGACAGTAGGACTGGGAGTTGAGTTTGACTCCATCCTCAACCTGAATCTTGGCAGCTGCACACTTTTTTTCTCAGTTCATGGGCAGTTATTTTGCACCTTGGTTTTTCCACACACTTCTTGCGACCCTGTTGACTATTTTGAATGAAACACTTGATTGTTCAATGATCACGATTCAGAAGCTTGGCAATTTTAAGAGTGCTGAATCCCTCTGCAAGATATCTTACTATTTTTTAATTTTCGGAGCCTGTCAAGTCCTTCTTTTGACCCATTTTGCCAAAGAAAAGGAAGTTGCCTAATAATTATGCACACCTGATATAGGGTGTTGATGTGATTAGACCACATCCCTTCTCATTACAGAGATGCACATCACCTAATATGCTTAATTGGTAGTAGGCTTTCGAGCCTATACAGCTTGGAGTAAGACAACATGCATAAAGAGGATGATGTGGTCAAAATGCTCATTTGCCTCCCTGTATTTATTTTTTGTTCTACACCTGTGTGTTTTTTTTTTAGTGAAACACAAAAGTAGATCATTTGAAGTATCATTTTTCATTCCCCTCAAAAAGAGAATAAACAGCATAAAAAAATAATAAAATGCAGATTAAGGTAGCATAAATAGAAACAAAATTATTTTATCTTCTTGTTCTAAACCTGTGAGATTTTTTTTCTGTAAAACACAAAAGAAGATATTTTGATGTATGATCATTTTTATTCCTCCAAAGAACAGTGAAAAAACACCACAAAAACTGATAAAATTCTGATTAATGTAGCATTGATAAACAAACAAAAATATACATCTTCTTGTTCTAAACTTGTGTGATTTTTGTTTTTCTCTGAAACTCAAAAGGAGATATTTTGACATACTGTATGATAATATTTATGTTCCTCCAGAAAATAATAAAACTGCAAGAATTATAATGAAATTCAGATGAATGTAGCATGAATAAACAAAAACGAATAAGGTATTGTACCTCACTGTTGGATAGCTGATACCAGGGTTGTTTGCCGTAGGTGAAGATTTCCCACAAAACCACTCCGAAGCTCCAGATGTCGCTCTCCGTGGTGAACTTCCTGTACATGATGCTTTCTGGTGGCATCCAGCGAATGGGCAGCATCGTCCTGCCTCCGACCTGAGGATGTAAATGAGGACAAATCACAACCAAACATCTCTGCTGAAGGTAAATATACACAGATTTACTACACTGTAAAAATACTGGGTTCCACGCAATTCCTTCATGTTGTCCTAACACAAATCGAATAAGTTAACTTCACTGATTCTACAAATTTAATTTGATTGAACATAAAATAATTAGGTTATCCCTCAAAAACTCAAAAATAGTGTTAATTCAGCTCATTATAATTAAGTAGTTTAAACAAGCAGCAAGAATAGTTTTTGAGTGTAATAACGAAAGAGGTTTCTTTTAGTAAACAACATATTTCATTAAGTTGCGTAGCGTTTAGGTATTAGGGATGTAGAGTATAATCGTGCAAAATTGGGCATGTTTTATTAATATGCATTTTATAAGTACTTACAGACAGAGATGGGAAGTAACAAAGTACAAATACTTTGTTACTGTACTTAAGTAGATTTTTCTGGTATCAGTACTTTACTCCACTATTTATTTAATATAGTGTATAAAATTATAATGCAAAGGATCTGGAATTTGTCACATGAAAAAATATGATGCAAAAATGTATTAACAGCATTAATGACTTTATCCCTTAAATAAAATATACACAATACTCTGAAAACAAAACAAACAAAAAAATCTCCAAGCAAACAGTGAAATCATGTGAGCTGCAAGAGTGTTGCTGTTTCAGAAATTGAAGCAGCTTTGCCACAATGTAATAATTGTAGTCAAATACATTTTTTTCTTTAGCAAAAGAAAATAAACAACTGAAATATGTTAAGGAGAAAATTAAGTGCTAAATTTTAGACATTTATTAAATATAAAAATATAGGAAGCCTACAGAATTACATTTTAGAGTATATAAACCAGTATGGCAGCTGTTGTTTTTAACAGCCATATAGTTATGTGATGACACACTGTAATATTTTGAGCAATGTTGTTAGACAATATTGTAGAACGATGTTGCTTGGCTAATTTGCTGCTGAAAAAAATAGAAATGCAAGTTATTTCGCATTGATGTATACAGGAAGTGCAGGATAGTTACCAGCGTGAAACTAAAACAGGTAAAATAATGAATACTTTACTACTTAAGTACATACAGTATTTTAGTCCGCACTTCTTTACTTTTACTAGAGTACAAAAGTGTAGTCAGTACTTCAACTTTCACCAGAGTTGTTTTAAAATGAGTATCTGTACTTCTACTTGAGTAAAGGATGTGTGGCAGTATGCTAGCTATATGCATGATTATAAGCAACTAATTAATGATAGTTAATAAAGGGTTATCAAAATAATTTATTATTTTAATATATTATGAGTTTTTGTCTTGTTTCTAGTCCAAACGTCTAAAAATGTTTTAAATCAAGAAGCATTTTCTAAACAAGTAAAACAATCTTGTTTTGTTTTGTGAAATATTAAGTTAAACTTAAGTGGGGTTTTTTTTCCTAAAAACAAGCTAACTTATTTGCAATTGGGGAAAGTAAAATAAACTTGTTTTCGGATTTAAGATTTGATTTGATTCATTCATTTCTAACAGTATAATCCACTCTTAAAACAATTATTCGAACACAAACACATTTCATCATAATTAACAAAACATTTTCTTATGTAAACTAGAAAATAACAATTGATTTATCCAGTTAAAATGAAAGATGCTTTTACTTGTCCCACTGACAGATAATTTAGCTTGTTAAAAGTCTCTTAATTTTGGCTTCTTATTCCTGAAAACAAAGCAATATTTTTTACTTGTCTTAAAAATGCTTCTTGATTTAAGAATTTTTAGATGTTTGGATTTGAAACAAGAAGAAAAAAATATATATAAATATATTTTTTTGCAGTGTGTTTAATTTAATTTTGGTATTAAATATTATTTAATTTAGAAATTATTTGATTGATAGTTGTTTTATTGAAAATATTTAAAAAAAATTATTAAATCTTAATAATTAATGATAAATTATTTTAAGTTGAATATAAAATTATGTGAATGTTTTATTCTTTTTTCAAATATTTCCTAAATGATGTTTAACAGAGCAAGGAATTTTTTTTACAATATTTCCTATAATATTTTTTTTTTCTGGAGAAAGTCGTATTTGTTTGATTTCGACTAGAATTAATACAGTTTTACATTTTTTTAAATCATTTTAAGGTGAAAATCATTAGCCCCCATAAGCATTTTTTTTTTCGATTGGCTACAGAACAAACCATCGTTATACATTGACTTGCCTAATTAACCTAATTAACCTTGTCAAGTCGTTAAATTGCTCTTCAAGCTGAATACTAGTATCTTGAAAGTATCAAGTAAAATATTATGTATTGTCATTATGATAAAAAAATTATCAGTTATTAGAAATGAGTTATTAAAACTATTCTGTTTAGACATGTGTTGAAAAGAAAATCTCTCTGTTTAACAGAAATTGGGGGGAAAAAAATTAAATAATTTAAATGTAAAAGGAGGGCTAATAATTCTGACTTTAGCTGTATATAAGCCTACACTTCAAATTTTCTATAAGTAATATTGTGTGATATGTTTTTACCCTGTAGTAGTCAGTACTATAAATGTCTCTTGACATCCCAAAGTCCCCGATCTTCACCACCAGCCCTTCCCCCACCAGACAGTTCCTGGTGGCCAGATCTCTGTGGACGAAATGAAGGGATGCCAGGTACACCATTCCTGAGGCGATCTGAGCGGCGATGTGGAGCATCTGAGGAAGAGTCAACTGACCCATCGGAGGAACCTTCATCTCGTCTAATATACGAGCATCGGGACCGTGAGCCCTGTACAAAAACAACACACTTTACATTATAATACAGCTGCTCTGTATATGTAAGAGAGTTTGGATGTATTCAGAATGGCATACTGTTATACTTTAAGTGCTCCCTCTGCAGTTTGTGTCATGAGTATTTTGTGTGTGCACATGTTTCTGAGATTCAGCATTTTCCTCAAAGTTTAGTATATTTTCTGTTTACAAACTGTAGTAGTCTACTGTTTTCTGTTTTTTAAGCCAAAGTGGGATGTTACTGATCTAGTTTGTGTGAAAATTAAACCATTATGAAACCTTTTGACTTTAGGATGACGGAAGTGAAAGTTCAAGAATACCAAAACCATGGTTCAAGTTTAAGTTGAGCTTTATTGTCGTTCCGCTACATCTTTGAACATACTGTCCACTACCTGACTAAAGTCTTGTCACCTATCCAAGTTTTATGAACAACAAATAATAACTAGACTTCTTGTTGATCATTTGGTATCAGAAGTGGCTTATATGAAAGGCAAAGGTCTCTAGATTATGCTTATGAAATATAAAATATTATCATGCCTTGATTTTAATTATTTAATCAGGACAGTAAGGTCTGACTTTGCTTAATCAAAAGTCTTGTCACTTAACAGAAATAATGTGCAGTATAGAATATAAAGTCATGCTGCAGTGAAAAAAGAATTAATATTGTGTATGACTCCCATGAGCTTGGAGGACTGCATCCATACATCTCTGCAATGACTCAAATAACGTATTAATAAAGTCATCTGCAATGGCAAAGAAAGCGTTCTTGCAGGACTCCCAGACTTCATCAAGATTCTGTAAATTCATCTTCAATGCCTCCTCCATCTTACTCCAGACATGCTCAATAATGTTCATGTCTGGTGACTGGGCTTGCCAATCCTAGAGCACCTTGACCTTCTTTGCTTTCAGGAACTATGATGTGGAGGCTGAAGTATGAGAAGAAGCGCTATCCTGCTGAAGAATTTACCCTCTCCTGTGGTTTGTAATCTAATGGGCAGCACTAATGTCTTGATATCTCAGGCTGTTGATGTTGCCATACATTCTGCAGATCTCTCGCACGCCCTCATACTGAATGTAACCCTAAACCATGATTTTTCCTTCAAACTTGACTGATTTCTGTGAGAATCTTGGGTCCATGCAGGTTCCAGTAGGTCTTCTGCAGTGTTTGTGATGATTGGGATGCAGTTTAACAAATGATTCATCAGAGAAATCTACCTTTTACTCTTTTCCAAATGATCAACTAGAAGTGAAGTTATTATTTGTTGCACTAACAACTGGGATCCACGACAAGACTTTTGTCAGGTAGTATAATGTATTATATTAACATTATATTACAATATTGCAAATGCATTTGATTTTAAAATATAGTTGGCACCTATTTATCAGGAAGTGATGATTGTTATAATATAATATACAAATATTTCAGTTTTACACCTACATATAATACACATCTTTGGATGGAAACCTAGCTACTAAAATCCAAATACAAGCAGTCACAAATAATCCATTTAAATGCATGTTAATTCAAGGTGGAAGCAATACTGCATCTTTGCTGGATAACTAAAAACACATTTATGCCAGGTGGAAACGGGTCCAACTTATTTCCAGGTTTTAGGACTCCTTCCTTAAGCACTATATTGCTAGCCTAATGAATGTTTGCCATATTTTTATTGCGCGTGAAGCTGTTTACACATACGAAACTTTTCAACTTGACTTCAACTACTAATATTTGAGCGCCCCTATTAAATGTTTATGTATTGAGGAATCAAATTTATCTGAATATTTTGGACAAATCATAATTAATTCTACTAAAAAAAACAGGTTTTAGAGTTCAGATCATACCCACTGGTCCAAAAAACAAGCTGCCAAGCTGGCTTGTTTCTTGTTTTGTCTTGACATGTTTTACAGAGGATAAGAAGTGATTTAAAAACACACACACATTTTATCTATGGGGTGCACACAATCTTTGATGAATGAATGTTGAATGATTGTCTACAGAATGTGTGGCATGTTTTTGCACAAAACTCAAAAGTACATCTTATTTTTTACCAATTATTCAATCATCAATATCCATTCTGAACACAATCTGTGATGGTTATGCCAAGTGTGCATGATTTATACTTTAAAGATTTCTAACTTACTCCAGAGTCTCTTTGGAGTCCTGCAAGTCTCTTTGAAAAAGAAAACATCTGCTAATTGACAGCAGACGCACCATAGCTCACCATTGCCTTGCGTGTCAGGCCTCAATGTGCAAACCACTGTCTCCATTCATCCTAATATAAGCATCCAAACTCTCTCTGAGGTTTAGCGTGTGATCCTATTAGTTTATCAGGCAGGTGGCAGGATGGGACAGCTGGAAACTGAGACTGGAGCCACATCCATACACGTGAAAATGCGATTTCATCTCCCCCTCAAACATTCATATGTCCCCACTCCCAATCTGGCCCCAGCAAACCACCTGGCAAACAGACTGGATCTTTACGCACCGAGACTCAGCTGTGCTGGGACATATGGCCAGTCAGTCTCCCATCAGCCACTTCATACTTTAGTCAACTTTACGTCTTAATTAAGACTGGAGCATCGCAAAAACAGGACTCGCATTTCAGCTTGAAGTTTGGGCTCAGTAGATGTGAATGTGACTGAAATCTTGGTTACGGATGTAACATGAAAGACCAAAAGTTGACTCGCAAGCAAGATTATTAGTCATTGTGAAATTCAAATGTCATTTAAATGGAATCTTATTTATTTTCCTCCATCTTTAACCACATTTTGTCTTTTTAGATGATGTATTTACTGACACGAGGATGGACTCAACCTGTCGATCACATGAGATCCACCAATAACAAACTGCAAGTATCCAATTCATTCATTTCTTTCGGCTTAGGCCCTAATTTATTAAGTGGCGCCACAGCGGAATGAACCGCCAACTATTCCGGATGCCCTTCCAGCCGCAACCCAGCATTGGAAAACACCCATGCACTCTCGCATTCACACACACACTCATATACTGTGGCCAATTTAGTTCATCAGGTTCACCTATAGCGCATGTCTTTGGACTGTGGGGGAAACCGGAGCACCTGGAGGATTCACATGCGAACATGGAGAGAACATGCAAACTCCACACAGAAATGCCAACTGGCCCAGCCAGGACTCAAACCAGCGACCTTTTTGCTGTCAGGCAAACGTGCTAACCACTGAGCCACCATGCCACCACCATCCAATTCCCCCTCGTCAAAATCAAGTTCTTCTTTACTACTATTTTTCCTGTCTGCAAAGATTTTTGTTTGGATGGATATGGCAACAGGGAGACTTTTGCAACTTCAACTACTCAACTTGACATCAACTAGTAACACTTGAGTGGCCCTAATAAATGTTTATAGATTAGGGAATCAAATTTACCTTAATTATTTGACATCATGTGACAAGTTTTAGACTTCAGATCATTACTGGTGCCCCAAAAAACCTTTTGTTGAAACAGGCTGGTTGGCTGGTTTCTTCTTTTGTCGGCATGACTTATGCCCCTTGCATGACTTATTCACACTGCATGACTTTACAATAGGAGAATCGCTGACAACTTTGTCTCAGTCCTCAAACTACATCTCACAACCAAACACACGCGAAAAGTGACATGAAAAGAATGTGAGGGCATGTAGTATATCTTTTGTTATTAACTACATAATGAGAAAGGAGCATTTAGTGGGGTAGAAAATGTGCTTATTTTGCTCACCTGGGTTTTGAAGGGAATTCCTTCTCAACTTTTTCCTTTTTCAACCAGCTGTGGTGTTGCTCAGAGGACATATCAGACAGACACAGATGCTCCTGCCAAATTTACACTCGTTTTTCCTCCATTTCTTGGGTCCAAATAAATCGAAAACTAGAAATACCTATACTAGTGGATGCTGCTCTCTGATTGGCTGTATCTAATCGCCAATGTTATTTTCAATCAGAACACATTTCACACGACATGATTTGAATCGCCGACAGGTCCAGATATTTAGCATGCCAAATATCTCACAGGTGTCGGCGACTCATAGGCGATTCTCTCAGATCATGTCTTTAATAGTTCACACTGTGAACGAGCACCGATTTACCTGTGATTTCAGACATTTGTTAGCAATTTCTCAAAACCTGCCCACAAGTTAAAATCAGGGCTAAAATCATGCAGTCTGAACTTGGCATTACAGGGGTCTTGTAGTGCTTTAAAAAGCACACATTTAACTGTCCTATGGGCTCCACTTATCAATAGATCATCAAATGATCTGTAATTAAAAAGGGAAAAAAAGAAAAATAGAATATATATTTTTTTATTAAACACACATCTGATGCTTGTATTTGCACCTGCTCCATGTGCACAACTTCACGCATTGGGTTAAATTAGGCTTTGCAGTCTCCGTGTTCAGTCCATTACTTTCACTGTATCTGTTCAGCTGAGGGAATGGAACCAACCTTGTGATGTCAGACACAGTGATATTTCAACATGGCAACACCCTAGCTCTAAAATCAGCTCTAAAATCTATAGTAAAGCATACCGTTTTCTTCTAAATGGTTACATTATTCAAGTTTTTTTTAACATATTTTCACTAAAGTGGGATCACAAAATAACATAACTTGACTGAGTGCTTCATTTCCCCTTTAAGAGAATAAGCACAACCCTGTTAGACCATGTGATGGGGCACAGAGGGTATTTTTTCAATCTTAAAATAGTAAAAATGGATTCGGACAGGCCCTTAATGCTTTTGCGCCATGCACTTTAGACTTTGCGCCTAGATCGTTAAAATAGAGTCTAATGTTTTCAATGTACATCAAAGCAAGATTCCTTTAATTTTTAAGTATCCAAATCTATCACCTATCAAAACAAAGTGCTTTAAAAGAGAGGCTTAACATCTAATATACCCTATTATATCTAATTGATTATTTTTTTTTCATATATAAAAAAAATCACATTAAAATTACACTGTAAATCGTCCTCAAAGGATCTGAAAATGCAGTTCATGACACCTTAAAACGTTCTTTTCTCTACTACAGTAATTTCACAGACGCTCTATGCCATATCAATCCAAACAAAAACATGTGTTTGTGTTTCTGAGGTTTTCCCAGTACAGCAAATTGAAGCTCTTTCTCTGAAGTCTCTTTTAGCTGGTCAGTTTCCGACCGCTACGCCACATTGCTGCCACTGTAGTTAATTCACTGTGAGTGGCTGCTGGTTATTAGACTGACCTTAGAAAGCGGTTGAGGTCTCCGTGTCGCATGTACTCAAACACCATAGCCAGAGGTTCTCCATCTACACACACACCGTAGAAGCGCACGATGTGTTCGTGCTGTAGCACCGTGAGCAGCTCAGCCTCGCGCTGAAAGTCCTGCCGGGTGGACTCATTGGCCATTTTTAAAGTCTAAACATGAAGGATATTCAGAATCAATCAGATATTCAAAATTAGCGAGCAGCAGTTGATGTGTGATGCATAATTAATTTTTTGTTGAAATTGATTTTATTATTTTATTGCTATTTTAATACATTATTTTTTTTTTATCCAATTCAGTTTCTATTTATTTATATATAATA